>CM031240.1:806174036-806789805 GCA_018340775.1 Taxus wallichiana var. yunnanensis | reverse complement strand
AGTCAAGTTTGACTAGATATGAAGGTTGAATAGGTGTGTGTGAGTTGGCATGAGAAAGATAAGGTCATGAAGACCATAAAAATAGATAGGTAACGAGTTGTTGAGTTGTTGACTTAGTCTAGTTAGAAGCAAGTTGAGCTTCTTAGGGAGAGATAATAGGGATGAAAAGCATAATGAAGGAAGGATTATTGAAGGAGTAGATTGTAATTTGGGTTGAGAAGGATGAATAATGAATGCATGGTGTTTGACATAAAAAATTTGCCTTTGTTTTAGTAAAAATTGTATGTTTTAGATGACCGTAGTAGAAAACGATTATCTGTGAGAGCTTTTAAATTACAAAGGGCTTATTTCACCTCCAAATCTTCTCTTGTCACTCTAGGTAGAAGATCATAATGAATATGAATTCTTGAAGCAACATCAACCACCAACTTATCTAGCCTTGGATAATTGGTTTGTTGACCAAGTACAAAATTGTTTGGCGGCATACATAGAACGTGAATGGTTTGACTAGTAGATAATGTTATAAATTTTGTATTGCATACACCATTCCAAGTGCTTTAGTTTTAATAGCACCACAATTCTTGTCGGAATTTGAAAAAACACTGCTCACCAAAAAATAAGGCAATTCGACCTTGGGGCCAAGGTAGCTCTAATTGCACCATTGAAAGCATTGATGTGCCCATGGAATTCTTTTTCCCAATTTGGATATACTGAGGATGGGTTGATGATAAGGTGTACATTTAGTTCTTATAATTCTTGCTCCTATCACTCCGATCATGCAAAGTGAGCCTCCTTCCTTATTAGTGTCTAAAGAATGAGAGATTTGTGTAATTATTTATAAAGCGTTGCGATAACTAGTATACCCCAAGAAAGAATTTATCCCAGTGTCATCTTTTGGTACTTTCATTTCCACTACCCATATGTATTTTTTTAGATCGGTCTTCAATCGAGCTTTGTAGACAATATGCCTAAGGAGTTTCCGTTATTGGGAACAATGTACTTTCATGTCTTTAGATTCAATCTTTGATTTCGTGACTCAAAAACTATACATACATTCCATTAAGGTCTGAAGTTGAGTGTCTTGAATGTTGTATACAAACCAATCATTGAAGAAGGATTTCAAGTTATCAGTAGCCATTTCGTCAAATATATGCAAAATAATCCATTGGAAGGTCGCATTAGAGCAGTATTACATAGTTCGAATGAGATCGATTGTATGCATAAAAACCACCTTTCACTATAAAAGTGGTTTTCATTTTATCCTCTTATGTTATGCTAATTTCATTGTGCGTAAAGGACATGTCCATGGATGAGTAAGTCTCTTGACAACCAAATTCTTCGAGCATAGAATTTGTGATTGGGATTAGGGAGGGGTCCTTAATGGCGAATGTATTAAGACTTACGAAGTACACACATATTCTTATTTGTGCATTTTGTTTCTTTAAACCGATAACTATGGTGGGTATCCATTCACTTGTCTCCACTTTGAAGATTATATGTGCTTCCAACATCTTGTCAATCTCCTTTTGGATTTATACAACTTAATTCTTATCCATACTATAATTTTTCCTTCGATTGGACGTGATTTTGGTTTGAGGGGATTCTATGCAAAAACATTTAATGGAGAACCCCTTTCAAGTCTTTGTATGTCTTAGAAAATATGTCCTTATAGTCTTTGTTTTTTAGACAATATGCCAATCTGCAAAATCAACAAGACATAATATTTTACCATAGGCAACATGCTCAACAAATTCTAGATTATATGATCTTTTCTTTCTAACTTGTAGTCTTTTTGCAATACAACACTAAATAATTCACTTGAATTGACTTGCTTATGTGTGTGGGGTCATTCCTTAAAAAAGAGTAGTGGCATGCTTATATGTGAAATACCCACCTCTGATTAACTAAAAATTAATTAAACTATGGGAAAGTATAACAATAGTTAATCTAATATAGGAGGGCTTAAATGTCTGTAAACTATGCTAAAACAATATGGAATGATTTTAAATAATTATATCAAGTGAAATCAAACCCTAAGTATGTAAAGATGTAAAAGGAAGGAGGACTTAGGCGAGGTTTGATTGTGGATTCCGAAAGACTCAGGTCAAGAGGTGTCGGAGGATCCTGATTAGAATGAAGTGCCAAGATTAGTGGGGTGGAGGGGCACCTTGTCTCTATAAAATCTTAGAATATGATTCTTAAAGTGTCATGAGAGGCTAAGTCACGAGTTCGTAAAGTGTTCGTGTTCGGCGAGGATTAAGGTTGGATGAAGTTCGGAGGATCGGCGAAAAAAATTGATTGATTAAAATGTTATAAGTCATTTTTAAAAAAGAGGATATAAATGCACAATTTTTTAAAATAGCTAAACCTAAAATGTCTCTATAAAGATAAACTATAAAATATAAATAATAAAATATTAAATAAGAATAAAATTATAAATTATAAAGTTATAAACCATAAATCAATAATAAACTATAAATAATAAATTACTATTTTAAACTTTAAAAACACAAAACTAAACATTTATATTTAAAACTTTAAAACAAACTTTAAATATTTAAAACTTTAAACAAACTTTAAATATTTAAAACTTTAAATAGACTATAGTTTAAAACTTTAAACAAACCTAAAATTAAAACTAGAAACTTTAAACAAGCAAACCTAAAATTAAAATTAGACAATTAAATTTAAGGAAAAATAGGAGGCCACGAATCCACGCTAGCCACTGCAGGCTGAAGCACACGAAAGTTCGACTGTCGTTTTAGGGTTTTCCAAAAAGCATTTTAAAGTTTTTCTAAACAACGAATAATGACGAATATTCGCCGTTTTTTTGGGAGTGGAAAGAGGTTCGGCGATTTTCGAACTTTATGTCCAAAATCGCGAAGTACTCTAAAATACCCATCGATGAATGCATTGTATGTATCAAATAATGTAGGATGAATGAATGACCTGTAAAAGACAAAGAAGTATCAAAACCCTAAAATAAAGGATACAAAATGCGCCAAAATAGGAGGCTTACTAATTTGAGCGTTGCACTACATTTCAGACCCAAATGTAGTTATGGTGTGTGTGTGTGTGCATGTCGTGCCCTAAGTGCTCTTGTGTTAGTCACACTTTGTGAAGTAACGAGCAATAATAACTATAGAAAATGTACTAGCATGTGTGCATGGAATAAAATAGAATCCATCCCCTATGTTGTGTGTGTTGATGCAAATCTCCTAGCCTTGATGCATGGAACTATGTGGATGCAAGTGATGCAATGGATGAAAATCTAGATGGAGTGATAGTAGTAAGTGACACTAGGACCCTCATTATGGTCTCATAACTTTATATTTATAGGGTTATTTTGATCTAATTTAAGTAATGAATTCCGACATGGTGATTATGAAAAATATAAGGATGAAAAACAACTAGAAAGAGCCCAAAAAGAAGCAGAAAAGTAAAACAAGGATCGGGGTGCCCCACGTGGGATTAGGGCACATCGGCCCCCTAGATCTGAGCATGAGCACCCTTGTTTAGGCTAAAATGACGGGACAATGATGAAATAGCTGGGCATGTATATGAAAATACGCAGGAATGATGAAATAAAAATATAAAATAAGATGGCTAAAATGTGGGATTAATTAGTACTTTCTTCACTAAAGAACCTTCTAAATAGTAGTATGAGACCGAGCTAAATAATTCCTAAAGTGCATGATTTTGTGACTACATTTTCCCCCACTATGTTGGTGAGTGGAAATTTCGGTAACATAAAGTAGATAGAGATTCATACTTGATATCTATGTAGAGTGTAGTAGCAAATTTCTTTGAAGAACTAGACAAAAGCATGGAATGATAAAAAGATGGGGGAGCACTGGAAACTATAGATGAAAATTTGTATAGAAAAAAGTAATGAGAGTGAACCTATGGCAAAACACATGTGTAGCTCTTTGCGATGTGTAGTGTACTTGTATGATTAGTAAAGACAAGTTCCGTTGCGGTGGGTCATCATTATCGTTGTAAATCGTCATCATTGTTGCCACCAATTTGACTGCTTGTTTCTCATACAGGCGGACCTGTAAGGAGAACGATCAAGTAGTCAAATATGTATGTATGTAAATGTCAAATACACTATGTAAATTATGAAAAATGTAAATTGCGCAAAAGGAAAGTATAAATAGAACATGTTCACCGATACATGTCCGAGAAAAGGGTGTAAAAGGATATCCTATCTTGTCGTGAGTTTTTGGGTGATCTTGTGCCACCACCATTTGAAGAAGTGTAGGGAGGAAATACTCTGTTTCCTCGACCTTTGACCACTTTTCTTGAAATGTGTGTGAAGAGTTCTCTATATTGTCCTAGTTTTTGGGTGATCCGACACCAACTAGCCGAAGTAGTGTAGAGAGACACACCCACTGTAACCCCCAAGCCTATAACTGCTTCCCAGAAATGCTAAGGACACCATGTCCTATAAAATCCATTGTGTATGGAGTTCATAGACTGGTTTGAACTCACTCACTGTATGTAAACCCACAATGCCAAGGGTAGAAAGTGCATTGTACAAGCCGGTGTAAATACGTTGTGTTAGTATGTAAAAACCCTCAATGATGCCCCCCCTCTTTGGGGGCACATGCAACGTCGTTGAAAGGAGAATGTGGCCCCAAAAGAGGACCTACCACACTCGACCTATGGAACTCGCCTGTAGGGGTAAGGGAAAGCGCTTAGTAGAAAAAAATAAGCATAAAAAATGGGATGACTAGCCAAAACAAGTGTTAGTCCAAAAACACATGTATGCAATAAGACAAGTGTAAAATACACAAACAATGTAGTAACTACAAAAAAAAGTAATATAAACACGTAAAAAAGAAATAGACCACACAAAGAGGGTTTTGAACATGGGACAACACTCACGATGTCGTAAGACACATAAAGTCGTCTGTGCAAACAACAAATAAGTGTGCACATAAACATAGGGCAATGCCCGCATCTGATGACAAACAATGGAAGAAAAGTATAGACAAACAAACAAGTAGTCATTGAAACATGTAATCCTAAAAATAAGTCTTTGCGCATGGAACACTGTTCGCATGTTAGAGTAATAACCAATATGTCAAAGTGTGTATGATCCGGTAAATGTAAGATGTTAAGTATAAAATGATACAATATCACTTATATAAGGCGAATGTGGATGCCCCCAACAACCAGTATAGGAAGGATATAAGGCAAGCATTCGTGACGCGTGTAAGAGTCTTATATCTCGGATCACACTAAACAAAAGCATGAATGTGCATGTGTGTATGATATAAATAATGACATACAAGAAATCAATCTAATATGTGTAGCAAAGTGAACTTGTAAAAAACTAGCAAACAAGATTAAATGTCCCCAAGACAATGTAATATGATGTGGATGGATGGAATGATAGGAGGAATATGCCCCAAGTGTATGGAAGTGTATAGAATGAGGTTCATTTTGTTTTCCTCCTTAGTAGTCGTAAGCGAACCGTAAACAAGAGTGTGTCATTAGAAAATGGTTGAGTAGTGTTTGGTGTGTCTAGCATCTTTGTGATGAGTGTGTGTATGTAGTGATAATGAGTTGTGACATGCGGAGAGATGTGCGTGAACCCTATAAGCGAAGCGTATATCACAAGCGTGTCGAATGGGTGAGTGATGATTTAGCCCTAAGCGTATATCAATATAATATTAAAGGGGAAGTGATGATTTAGCACCAAACGTATATCAATAAATGATGATAGAAATGGGTGACGATTTAGCCTAAAGCGTATGTCACTATATGATGAATGGATGAGTGGTGATGTAACCTAAGGTGTATACCACTACAAGATGAAATAATGGAGGTGGTGATTTAGCCTAAAGCGTATACCACTACAAGATGAAATAATGGAGGTGGTGATTTAGCCTAAAGCGTAAACCACTACAAGATGTAATAATGGAGGTGGTGATTTAGCCTAAAACATATACCACGAGCGTAAGAATGCCACATGATGAAATGTCAGATGGTGAGTGAAAGGTTCGTTTGATTGGTAAACCCTCGGTAGTTGAGTATGGACCAAGGAACTAAAGTGCATCATAGGGTGGTGAGTGCAAAGCACGTAGAACAATGTAGTGTATGTAGTAATGATAAAATGATTATAGGATAAGTAGAATGTATTAATAAGCAATGTAGGATATGTAGGGTGTATAAAATATGAAACATGTAAGATGGGATGATAGGTGTAGATAGACATAAAATATGTAGTGATAAATCGTAAAGCTAGACTCATATGTAATGTAACCTAGCGTAGTGTGTAGGATATATGTGGGAATGCAGTGTATGAAATGACTATGTATAGGTTATACGTGGATAGCCTAATAATGTATGTGGTGTGTAGGGTAAGGACTAGTATAATGTAGAATGTAGGGATGAAATGGATAAGTGCACCAAGTTGGGGGGCAAAAAGTGGACAAAAACCCGAAAATGAATGAAACACAATCGCGTTATGTTTTCCTAGGCTCGGGAATTCACGAACCTAAAACGTGTACATGTTATAACGATTTCTTTTATTATTTCTTTATACTTTTATTATTTCTTATACTTTAAATTTATTTTACTAAATATAAGAAATTAGGGTCACTCTGCACCTGATGGAAGTGGTCTCGTAGTTCTGACAGTGATAATCTAGAAGATAGTTTTTCAAAATCTAATCTGGTCGTACTTACTCATTTTCATAATTTCAGCAATGACCTAAAACTTTCAAGCCATATATATTGTAGTCGGTATTTGTTTTGTGAAAATATATAGTTGTTTTGTAGGTTTTTGACCTTCTTGATTAGATTTGTCTCTACCACTTCTTGAATTGTACAAATTTTGAAATTTGGTCCATAATTCACTTTAGTGACCACGAATCAACTCTATGATGCTTGTTTACTTCTTACTAAAATGATGTTTAGGGTTTAGGGTTTAGTGTTTAGAATTTAAGGTTTAGGGTTTAAGGTTTAGGTTTTAGGGCTCAATATTTAGGGTTTGGGTTTTAGGATTTAGGGTTTAGGGTTTAGGGCTCAGGGTTCAGGGAATAGGGTTTAGGGCTCAAGGTTAAGGGTTTAGGGTTTAGGGTTTAGGGTTTATGGTTTAGGGCTCAAGGTTTAGGGTTTACGGCTCATGGTTGAGGTTGAGGGTTAGGGTTTAGGGTTTAGGGTTTAGGGCTCAAGGTTTAGGGTTTAGTGTTTAGGGTTTAGGGTTTCGGGCTTAGGGTTTAGGGTTTAGGTTTCATAGTTTAGGGTTTAGGGTTTAGTTTTTAGAATTTAAGGTTTAGGGATTTTATGTTTAGGGTTTAGGGTTTAAGGTTTAGGTTTTAGGGCTCAATATTTAGGGTTTGGGTTTTAGGGTTTAGGGTTAGGGCTCAGGGTTGAGGGTTTAGGGTTTAGGGTTCAGGGTTTAGGGCTAAGGGTTTAGGGTTTAGGATTTAGTGTGTATGGTTTAGGGTTTAGGTTTTTCGGCTCAGGGTTTGGGGTTTAGGGCTTAGGGTTTATGGTTCAGGGTTTAGGGTTTACGACTCGGGGTTAATGGTTTATGTGTTAGGGTTTAGGGTTTAGGGCTCAAGGTTTAGGGTTTCGTGTTTAGGGTTTAAGGTTTCGGGCTCATGGTTTAGGTTTCATAGTTTAGGGTTTAGGGTTTAGTGTTTAGAATTTAAGGTTTAAGGTTTAGGGTTTAGGGTTTAAGGTTTAGGTTTTAGGGCTCAGTATTTAGGGTTTGGGTTTTAGGGTTTAGGGTTTAGGGATCAAGGTTTAGGGTTTAGGGTTTATGGTTTAGGGCTCAGGGCTTAGGGTAAAGAAATATTACCCAATATAACTATCTTCTTTTTCCCATCGCATGGGAAATATTTCACTCATTGTAATGTTTTGTGTCTTACCCATTCTTATTAGTAATTGATAGAGAGTATTCAGTGAAAAGAGTTCATCGACTTCTAGGCGAGAACATTGAAGAGTGTCATCACAATTTGATGTCTTTCATCTGTTGATATTTTGAAGGAGGGAAATGTCATATTCTTGAATGTCCAATCCTTCCATAGACCCCAGTAGTCCTCGATCCTTAGATATAAGGAGACACCATTACTTGGCTTCTATTTATAGTGATAGAGATATTTGTAAATTCATGTTATGACCTCTAAATCTATATGAATTTCAAGTTCTTGGAAATCACATCACACCCTTCACAAGGATTGATGACCACCCCTATCTTTTTGAAGATGATTTTGAAAACATCCATGGTTTATCATTAAGGAATTATCGATGAATGGAAGGTCACTAAGTCGTAGGCAGGTGACTCCCATTTAGAAATAAAAAAGAAAGATTTACTAGGTGATTGATAACCCCTGTGTTCTTAACCATTCCCTGTTTCTATGCTTATTTTGAACAATTCAGGAAGTTCTATCAAATTTACTATCCATTTTAGTAGAACAAGAACTTTCTCTTCGGAGGAGAGGATCTGCGGGAAATTCAATTATGATCCTACACCTCCGTATTGGTATATTCTCTATGTTTCTTTTGTTTCCTTTAAGATTAATGTTTTTGTTGTGATGGTTATTATTTCCGACTTCGATGGGTCATCTGGCTTACATAATACCATACATGGAAATATGAGAAATGTGAAATTTGTTTCAGAATGTGAATAAATTTACATTAGAGAGTGTAAGTAGATGTGGGGAGAAACAAGTTTGGAAGAGATGTGTAATATGCATTGCAAGGCATAAGGTATATGTCATATCCATTTAGTTACTTGTCCCACCTCTCTTAAACAAGGTAGTTCTATAAGTATACTCAATGATGGTTCTAGGCACGAGACTAGGAAATATTGATGAAATATGGTTTGCGGTTTACGGTTTAGGGTTTAGGGCTCATGGTTCAAGGGTTTAAAGTTTAGGGTTCAAGGTTTAGGGTTATGGTTTAGGATTTAGGGTTTAGGTTTAGGGTTTAGGGTTTAGGGTTAAGGGTTTAGGTTTTAGTGTTTATGGTTAGGGTTTATGGATCATGGTTAAGGATTTAGGGTTTAATGTTTATGGTTTAGGGTTTATGGTTAAGGATTTAGTGTTTATGGTTTATGGTTTAGGGTTTAGGGTTTAACGTTTAGGGCTTAAGGTTTAGGGTTTATGGTTTAGGGCTATGGGTTTAGGGTTTAGGGTATATGGTCTAGGGTTTAGGGTTAGAATTTAGGGCTCGAGGATAAGGGTGTGGGCTCAAGGCTTAGGGTTTAGGGTTTAGGATTCAATGTTTAGGGTTTAGGGTTTAGGATTGATGTTTAAGGTTTAGGGTTTAGGAGCGAGGTTTAGGATTTAGGGCTTAGTGCTTAGGGTTTAGGGCTTAAGGCTCGGGGTTTAGGGCTCATGGGTAAGGGTGAATGTTTAAGTTTTAGGGCTTAAGAATTAGGGTTTAGGTTTTAGAGGTCTAGGGATCATGGTCTAAGGTTTAGGGTTTAGGGTTTAGGGCTCAAGGTTTATAGTTTAGTGTTTCGATTGTAGAAGTTAAACGCTAAAAGCTTTAGGATGAATGCTGAAATCTTTAAAATTACCTATGTATTGACCAGATTATACTATAAAAAACTATCTCCTAAACCGTGACTCATGGAGTTGTGAGAATAATTCCATAAGGTGGAGAGTGACCCTAATTTATTATATTTACATAAATAAATTTAAAGTATAAGAAATAATAAAATATAAATAATAATAAATGAAAAACTTAAAAAATTATTTTTGTAAATAGAAGCATGCCAAAAGCATATACAATGTTTATACTATAAAGAACGTGTATGCGTTTTGCGTTTTCACTTTTTCCAAGCCATGCCTCGAGGCTTGGGATCGGTTTGAATCCCCATGTCTCGAGGCATGGACCTGCACAAACACAACAAACAACGTGTTTTTGCAAGAAAATGTAAAAATTCCACTTCCTCCATGATAAATCAACATAAAACAATCGATTCGTTTAAAAAAATTATACCATGATGTAGAGTAGAGTTTCTTCTTTCTAAAAATATATTTTTCAAATTTTATGGCTAAATAAGGTTTGCATATTAGTTATTTTCTAACTATGCCTTTTTATAGCTATTTTTGAAGTTTAAATATGTCTATCTTTCATCGTGTATCTTTTTTTTGGGTCATCGAAATTGAATTTTTTTATACTAGCACAAACTAGGCCTAATTCTATACATATTCAAAAACAAAATCTAATTTTTGATATTTTTTGAGGTAGTTAGGGGGGAGGCACGGTCGGAGCTCTGTTAGTTTTCAAAACATAAAAATTTTGTACTAGAAAAATCATAAAAATACTTATTAAAAAATCTAAAAAAATTCTAGCACAAACTAGATGCTCATAGTTATCTTTCTACAAAGGGTTTGCAAAACTACTAAATGGTGCTCAAAAATGGCGGGGCACAAAATCACTCTGTTATGCTTTTTAACAAAAATAGGAGAATCTTTTGGTATTTTAGTTATTTGAACCACTTAAACTTATCCATTTTCAATAAAATTTAGTAGCTTAGAAACTAGACTCAAAATGCTACGATTTATGTTTTAACAACATCTTCCAATTTTGAGTGTAACTAATTCAAAAAACTCGTACAAGTTGAAGTTTTTATTTTTCAGAAAAATGCGTTCACTTAAGACCCCCTTTTGGCCCCCCAACTTGGTGCACTTACCCAAATGTAAAACTAGACTCATGGGTAATGATGACTAGTATAGATATGGAAATGTGCAACGTAGAATGTGACTAAGGGCTTAAATATCGTAATGAATGTAATGTGCGAGATGAGGACTAGTATAATGTAGAGTAAGCGTAGAATGAATGGTGTATGACGCACAATGTATGATGGAATGCATTATATAATGCCTAAGGTGTAGTGTGTGGGGTTCAAGGTAATGGTAATCCCTCAACTATCAAGTGTAAAGCGTAGCACAAGAGTGCGTCATCGGGTTATCGATGGTGTCATAATGCGAGATGAGAATACCTAGGAAAGAAGAGTGAGATGATGACATGCAAATGTTAGGATGCGGAGGTGAGATGTTATGCCCCCCAAGTGTGTATGAAAGATAAATTAACCAATGATGGTGAAGGACGAGGGCCCCTCGACCGGTGCTTGGAATAATGTAAGTGGAGGGCCACGATCTAATAGTGGTAATATAGTAGATAAATGTGGCACCGGTGAACATAATCTAGTTACGTGTGAGGCATGAATGAATGAATAAGATTGGGAAGTCGGCGGGGAGACAACAAACTACTTGTGAAAGTTTGTTGTTGAGAAGGTACATGAGTAGCACTAGTTTGACACTTACGTGATGAACGAGCCCAATGGGTTGGATGGTTAGTTGGAGATGGTTGTACATCAAATGAAAGGAGGCCTAGTTGTTCAAGATCTTTAATTATACGTGACAAAGCATGGAAAAAATTGGTATGATGTCCGTGAATTCAATGATAGTGGCAATATGGATGATCATGGTATTATACTAGTCAAGAAGGAGGATAGTGATGAGTAGGTGGTAGAGTAATCATTTGATGATTAAGAAGCTGAATGAAAATGTCATGTGCCGTAGCATTAGAGTGAAAGATGAGAGGTGGAGGCAATGGTATACCTAGAGGCTTAGCTAGAGGGCATGTAGTGGACGTAGATGGTGTATGAGGTGGAGCATGAGTACCAACATGTGATCGAGAAACAACCTTAAGTTGTTCGACTTCAACAATGAGAGATGCAATTGTGGCTTCCATGGACTGACACTAATTTTACAATGTGTGTATGGAATCCAATAGGTGTGTATTAGATGGATGACTATGAAAGTGGAAGTCATCAACTAAATGGGTGGATATAGGACATATTTGAGGTGGTGATGGATTGTTGTTAATGCAAGGAGGTAGGGGAGAAGTAAGATCTTCTAAAAGGTCATCAACATTATTGTCAAAATCGTATTGAACGGCATAGGAAACCTGATAAGCAATGGTATGTGGTTGGTCATCCAAATAACCATGAGTGCATAAGATATACATGACCATGGCATATTGTTCATCCATAAAGGGAGGTAATGGACATCCCTGAGCATACCAAATAGTGAAGTTGGGTGAATAGCAAAGAAAGGAGCTACTACAAATGCACACAAAGTGCCAAATGGCATGGGAAATGCTATATCAATGTGATTAGGATCAAGTGTGTCCCGATATAATCTAACCAAGATTGGCCAAGAGTAAGCGAAAAGAAGTAGTATGATAACGCACAAGATGAATGACAAGATGGAAAACATGCAGACCATACACAACAGTGAGAATAATAGAGCCATGATACAAATGTGGATCACATAAAGGAGAATGGAGGTCTACAAAGTCAAAACCAAGCCGATAGATACCATCATGCGAACATACAGTGGTCGTGCATGAAGTATCAAGTGGTATGTGCTCCCAATAAGAATTATTCATGAAGAGAGTGCAAGTGAATGGTGAGCACACTAAAGAGGATGATGTTGGCATGTATGATGGAATGACATCCATGGACTGTAAAGACCCCTGATATGGAATAATAATAGTAGTATCGGTGGGTGACGAGGAGGGAACCATGTCGACCACGCGAATAATGCCCTCAGTGGTAGCTCGCCTATAAGGGGAGGTGGTGGAAGGAGAGGGAAAGCTAGAAAGTATTGTGGAATAGGATCTGTATACAACTGACACCATAACGTGAGCATCATCGGGAGTAGGTGAAGAATCAAAAGGGAGCATATCAATCATCTGGCAGTAGGAACTAATTCATGCGAGAGATTCAAGAGATTGAGATTTAGTCATAGAAGATGGAGAAGTAGGGACAACTATTGTATCAGTAGAATCATCGACGCATAATACGGTAGAATTAACAAGTGACTGGGAATGATCTTATGATTCACTAATGGTATCAGGTGTGGAAATGGGATTAGGGGAAGAGCTTGTACCTCCGCTATGAGTTGTGTTAAAATAATAGGATCGATAGTGCACGGATAAGAGGAAACAATAACATTGATAGCTCTAGGATCCATTGCGAGAAGATGGAAGTTTGAACAAACAAAGGGAAAGGTTTATAGCGAGAAGGATCGGTAGGAGTGTCCATAAAAGCATGACCACGAATATCAAATTACTGAGTAAGCTGGAGAATTAGGAGTAGATTTCCTATTACGCTTACCCATGATGAAAGGTTGGATTCACCAAAATGATTAACTAAAAATTAATTAAACTATGGGAAAGTATGACTAAAATGTTGTAAACTACGCTAAAACAATATGTAATGATTTTAAATAATTATATCAAGTGAATCAAACCCTAAGTATGCAAATATGTAAAAGGAAAGGACTTAGCTGATTCTTTGAATACTATTGCGAGGTGTCGCATGGCTGATTGTGGATTCCAAAAGTAGAAATGAATGTACTGAGAGGTCCCGTAAAGGCCAGATCTAGAGGATAGGGCACCCCAGGGTGCCCTGATATGCAAAATAGGTGTCTTGGTCTCTGTAAAAACTCGAGAATATGACTCTTTAAGTGTCACGAGGTACTCTGAAATATTACTCATCTGTCACAAGTTGGATGCATGGAACAGCCGTATTTGTCTTGTATGTATCAAATAATGTAGGATGAAAGAATGACCTGCAAAAGACAAAGAAGTATCAACACCCTAAAATGAAATATACAAAATGAATGGGTTAAATTGACCTCATTTGCCATAATAGTGAGCTTACTAATCGAGCGCTACACTACATTTCGAACCCAAATGTAGTTCTGGTGTGTGTGTGCATGTCATGCCCTAGGTGCTCTTGTGTTAGTCACACTTTTTGAAGCAGGGAGAAATAATAACTAAAGAAAATGTACTAACACTTGTGCATGGAATATAATAGAATCCATCCCCTATGTTGTGTGTGTTAATGAAGTTCTCTAGCCTTGATGCATGGAACTATGTGGATGCAAGTGATGTAATGGATGCAACTCTAGATGGAGTGATAATAGTAAGTGATTTAAGACCCTCATTATGGTCTTATAGGGTTCTCTTGATCTAATTTCATAACTAATCCCGACATGGCTGACTAGGAAAAAGATAAGGATAAAATGGCTAGAAACAATCCAAAAAGAAGCGGGAAAGTAAAAGCGAGGATCGGGGCACCCGAGTTGGACGAGGGTGCCCGAGGTGCCCCAAAGATGAACATGGGCACCGGTTTAGGTGAAAATGACAGACAATGACAAAATAGTGGGCATTAGTAACGATGAAATGAAAAGGTAAAATAAGATGGCCAAAAGGTGGGATTAATTAGTACTTTCTTCACTTAAGAACCTTCTAAATAGTAGCATGAGACCGAACTAAATAATGCCTAAAGTGCGAAATTTTTTGACTACACCTCCTTATAATATCACGTTGATGTTATTAGTAGTGAAACCTTGTGCTTATTGATACGAAGACCATCTTAATCTATAAAACTCAATTATGACTTGTGTAAGATAATATGATTCCTTATGAAGTCTTCTAAATTTAATGTAATCACTTTGACCAATTAGATTGAAAACATTTGTGTGCATCAAATGACTTTGCAAAACACTACAACTTTTCTTACATAGTAAAAACTATTTGTAAAAACAATATAGGTCATTACTTTGTTAATTTACGCATAGGTGGAAATGAAACATTACAAAATACACTTGGGAAGAAAATATACTCGCACACATACAAAAAAATATTGCACATAACAAAAATTTTGTGGTTCTAATAGAAAACACAAAATCGTGCAATAAAAAATTGGGCAAAAGTTACGAGTAAATTCAGCACCTTCCGTATCCATCTGGTGTGTCAGTGAGCATGTGCCTTGGTATTTCTTTAAAATCCATTGGGGACTTAACGATCCGTTGCTCGGTCGGTGACAGGAATTTAAGGCCCAAGCTTGGTATACTTGGACCAATCTTTGAGAAGGATATGATCGGGTTTTAAAAGGTTTGATTGTATACTTCTTTCACAATAGGATATTTTTGATATTGACACACAAGGCTCTTCTCCTGTCATGGTGTGGTTAGATGTGCTTTTATTAGATCATCATTCGATCTCATTTAAGGTTAATTGGCGTGGGGCCCCTTTCAAAGTCCCTTCTAATCAATTCCTTCTTAATGTCTCTTTGTTGAGTCATTCGGGGTGGTCCCTCTTATAGATAAAGTTTGGAACATGGCACCAAGTCTTAGTTTGTTGCCAGTGGAATGAGTGGTGGGAAATGAAGATTGACGCAACGCACAACCCATTTCCTCCACTGTTTTTGCAAATAGGTTGTGAAAGTTAAGTAAGCGAGTGGACTTGGCTATGCAAAAATAATTGAAGGATTTATCTTTTTAAGGCCAAATCTTTTGACATTCCCCTTGATTTAGGATATTGAAATTCGGTATAAGCTCAAGCTCATTGAATCTCATTCGGCTTGTGGTGCGCGAGATCGATTGAGGATGCCGGCTTAAGGTGGGAGAAAAAGCTTCTAAACACTTCTTTAAATCCCTCCGAGCCAAGCATGCTCGTCAATAGATCAAAGCTATCCATTATTCATATTAGAGGCTCACGGAGTTGCCCAAGATTTCCACTACCTTCGTTGAGCATTATCGAGTTAGTTTTCCAAGCTCAAGAGGCTAAAGAGTCTAGGATAGGCGAGTGCCACTTTAAAACAATGTATCGAGGTTGTTCAGTCAAGCTTGCTCCCGAGGAGCAGGACCGTTGCAATTCCCTCTTTCTTTGGGCCGAGCTCTACACCCACCTTTGTTGTGCTATCTAAAGCGAGCGGGCTCTACACCCATAATTACGCCTAAGCAATTTAAATACTTAAATTGCGCTAATTATCCCTTTCTCGCAAATCGACTACGTATCGTGAAAAGCGCTCATATTCCCTCTTATTTTTCGTTAATTAATTCTGATACACTAATTGATTAAGTCGCCTATCTAGCTAACAACCTAATTAATGACCTTCCAGTTAATTATTTACCATGTTTATCCAAACTAATTAATTATTATTAATTAATTAGCCTTCCACTTCATTTAACTAATAAATCAATATTTAATTGATTTAATCCCCTCATAATAGCCTGAATCGTACTAATATTCCTCTCATTGGCTTCTATAAGCTTACACCTACCTATTAGTTAATCACCTTTGATTAATTAAAACACCCCCAACTCCCATGACTTGCTAAACATAAATTAAACCCTTCTAAAGTAAGGTTACCTTTAATAAAGCAACCTTATCCATTCCTAATCATGTTTTACCTTTATCCCACATGCAAAGGGATGAAGTGTTTCCTTTGTCCATTGGGCTATATAAGGAGCCCTCCTTCTACCTTTATACCTACACCTAATTCCCTTGAGAAAGCAAAGGAAAGCACATAGTCTTGCACTAAAAGCCTTTTGCCATTCTCAAGCCCTTCCATCATCCATCTTGAAGAGCTAGGCCTCACACCCAAGCATCCTTGAAGGATCAAAACAAGCAATATTGTTGATTGCCATTGGACTACATAGGTCCACTTGATTTAATTAGGCAATTAGAAGAATAGAGTTCTTGATTTGCATTATGTTTGATTTCATTATTTCAAAGTTATGATGCTAATGTAGGCCTTGTTCATTTCTTCATCTTAATGGTACTCTTTTCTTGTTTCTAGCTAGGTTAGGGAACTATTTTAGGTGGTAGTTCTTGCTTTCAATCTAACTTAGGAAAACAAATATTTGTACACATTCTCACATAATTTTTGTGTTGACTTAGTTTGGTGATATCCTATGGCATACTTTGTGTTTACTATTGTGCATGTAATAGATGTTTAGGCTCGATTTGAGGAAAATATTATCTTAATCTTGCTTAAAGTATTTGAGTTAATTTTGGGGTTTCTTGTGTGTGTATCACTGTTATCAGTGTCTGTTTGAAGCACCCTGTTCATGGTGATTAAGCATTGCAAATATGTGTTATGACTTGTGAGAGACTATGACTTGTAGGCAATGTGGAAGATCCTTTGAGTGTTTCCTTTTATGAAATCTTGTGACGTGAGTGCTCATACATGTTGGTAAAGGTTGTGTAACTTGTGATTGGAGTTGATATGTCTTGATTAGTCAAACAAAGGGGCTTACAAGTCCAATGTATTAATTTTTAGCTTTTCTTTGTAGCAACATGTTTTGAAACCTTGAGAGCATCGAATGATAATGAAGTATATGTGTCCCACAATTGCATGTGTGCGAGCCTAAGGTAGAACTAGGGAGCATGAGTTGACAAGTGCTTAGAAGGTCTTACTAGCGTAGCAATATTAGAGGGTTTCCAATTGAATGCATGTTATTTTAAGGGAATGGAGGGAGTACGGTGAGTGGGAGAGAGGATCATTAATGGATGAAAGCACCTTGTGAAGTATAACCCTTACTTGAGAATCTTTTTGTAAATGTGCCATGGTTTATAAATCTTAAGTTCTGAAAACAAGAAGACTTGCATATAAGTTTTATAGACATTAAAATGTTTATAAAACATGGATTGAGTTGGACATTTTGTTGGATATACGAGTGATGATGTGATAGTGTGAGTGACATCCATATCCTAGAGCCAAAAGAACCTTCAAGTCAAGATTGAGGAAATATAAGTTAAAAGCTGCCTTTATGTGCTTCTTTCATTCTCTTGGTAAGAGAATATCCTCCATGCTATTGATACAGATCTTTATGCAAAAATTGAGGATTTGAATTGAATTATAGTGCAAGTGGTATCAAATTGTAATATTTTTGGAGTGTGAAAGACACGAGTTAGGGTTATAATGGAAAAGGTGGTTTAAAAATGTCTAAACTCAGTAGTTTATTCTAAAATATTTTAGATATAACCTTGAGGGGGCCTTTAGCTGTTAGAAGAAGAAATTTTGTCTTTCATTGGAGAATCATCGAGAAAATGGTGTGAGTTCTTTGATGAGGTAGTGACACAGTTGCCAGACCTAATAAGAAGAGAAACTTTACTAGGGAAGTATATGTTAGCCAATGAGTTTGAACTTGAACCTTCTAACAATGAATGATGATAATAACGGGTGCCTGAATAACGCTATATTTCATCTTGAAATGACCTACATTTAAATCTATGCATGACAGTTCCTTCTCCATGACCTATTAAGGTTTTTAAAGCCAAAATGCAAAAGATGGACTATATGGAGTTATAAAATGAGTTGGGCCTTCAAATTTGAGGTGGACATCTAAGGTGTCAAGAGGGTTATATGGAAGCTTGTGAGGTTTTATAGTCACCTCTAGAAGTCTAAATCCATATGTGAACCAAACATGTTTGCATGAAGACAAAGAAGGATAGTTTAAGGGCAGTATTGACCTAGTGAGATAAGTTGGGTGAAATGAGACTTCTAGAATCCATGTTAGGGGTAATCTAACAATGTTTGAAGTGATAGATAGGTTACAAGCTCTTTGTGGTGACTAGGAAACCAAAAAAATCCAAAGATTGCATGATTAGGCCAAGAGAAATAGTGAAGGGATAAGCAAGAACAGTGGTAAGAGAGACTAAGTTTCTTGAATTGTATTCACTTTAATGATTGATTGGTCATTTCATGTAGTGTTCAAGACAGAGTAGATGATTGGAAAAATACTTAAGGAATCATAGAACTAAGTTTGCATGTTTTGGACAACTAGACCAACAAGACAAATTCTAGAATAAGGGAAATTGATGGATAAAGTTGTCTTTATTGTGATAAATGCTTGAATGTACATTGAAGGTGACTGGCCACTGCATCAATTATATTCAATAGCTTATTTAATAAGATAAATGCTACGTTCAAGTAAACTCTCGAGACGTAAGATGCATCCACAATACCTAAGACACGACTATGAAGATGCATAAATAAAACCATGAATATGCATGAATATTGCTGTAAAATTGTAATTTAAAGTGACAAATCCAAATGTGGCGCTAAAACATTTATTACATCTGTAAGTTATGATTGAAAAAAGAAAAATCACCTTGCTATTAAATTAAAATAAATGGATGTAAGAGATTACACACGAATTATATTCGTATAGTTTCTTCTATAAATTTTCATGGAAAGAAGTTATTTTTGGTTTGAGAATTTACAATCACAAAATTTTAAAGATTTTCAAACAAATCATCATCAAATATATTTGGAGAACTTAAAAAACTCTTTTTTTCAAGATTACTTTTTCTTACTTTGATGTCATGTATCGACTGTACTCTAACACCATTTTGTGGTTAGGAGCCCTGCCTCAAAGTAGAAGCTACTCTCCGAAACAACACAAAGCTGATTAAATAAATAAAAATATTATTTGGGAAATCACTCAATTGGTTACAAAATAAAATAATTTAATTAATTGTGGAGCTCAACCATTTCTTTGGCTCTTTCTTTAAATTGGCAAAAGAGAGCATTGATAATGCTGTTGCCATATTTGTCTAATTTATTCAAATGGGTTTGTCATGTTTGGGTTGGTTTCCCTTCGAAATTTACTATTTTATTTGGTCTTAGTATGGTTTTTTTAATGTTTATTTGTTGGTTTTTATTTATATTGACTTTTGTTTTGTTGTTTTTTAATTATATTCATTCTCCATTATTAAAAAATAATGGTAATGTTAGGATAAGGATTTTGAAATTATAAAAGTGATTTCAAGATATGACCAATCCATTTTGTCGTTGACTAGTATGGTGGCATATGACCAATCCATATGTATATCTCTACCAACATCCCGACAAAAACTCCGGCTCAATAACATCTCGTATGAAGTTGGGATGTTTGCTACAAGTATGTTCATCTTGACCTTCTTGTCGGGAAGTCCACCAATGTCACTTGAACATATTCAACTTGACCAATGAGAGGTAATTCTTTGGTCTCCATGGAGTAACATTGTCTAGTAGTAGGAATGAGGGTGAGACCAAGAGCTTTGGCCACTTTGGTGGGCATGATATTGTCAGAAGCACGAGTCAATGATGCAATTACTCAACTTGTACCCATTGATTAATAAAGAGAGGTAGAAAGATTCATTTTTGAGAAGTGGAAGATGTGGGAGTAAGAATATTTTGAGGCCTGACATGAGGAGTGGGAAGTGGTTCTTTGGCAATGGAATTGTTGGAATTAGACCTTGAAATACGTCCTTTGATAAATTGTATAATTTAATCAAAGCTGTTTTGGATGTGTTGTCATGGACCAATAAAAAATTCAATTTTTAAAGTCATGGGTAAGTCCTTTGTATTCGGTAATCTTTGCCCTCTATGTTGGATCAATGTTGAAAAATAAGTTAGCCATTTTTGAATATTATTGAGCCAATGTTGGCAAAGTCATATTTACAGGGAGCAGGTGGAGCAATTCTATTGTTTCCCCTATTTCCCAAAATGTCGCTATGATTGCATTATTGGATAGATCGAAGATATCGAGATTGATTGGAACTTGTTCTGTGTTCCTTACATACCCTGCGCATAGCTACCTTTCCAACACTCTGCTCGAATCAAATAATTCCTTTAATGCACCGCATACGACATACCCGTATCTCACTCCCGATCGATCGAAATGTCGCCCCTTGGCAGGACGATGGAATGGTAACCCCGTTCACATAGTTCTTCGTTTCTTCACCTTTTGACCTTAAATCATCCTATCGAGACAAGTTCATCTTTATAACCCTCGAGGAATTGTTCTCTGTGATGTGTAAAACTGATTCACTAATTTCATAGCATGGGAGGGGCATTTAATGCTAGGGAATTGTCCACAGTATAAAACTTGTCTCACCAAATCACTCCTCATTCTTGAATACAAACTTTCTACGATCTGTCAAGTTTTCATGCCACCAGAATGGTTTTCTTATCATTTCTCCTCATCCCCCAATCATTTAAAAAAATTTAAAGTGCATACGGAATGTTAGAAATGTGGATTTTATCTTTCCCAACTAGTAAGTAATTTCATCACGATTTTCCCCACTTTTAAGGTATTTTCTTGTTTTGGTACCCTTCTACATGGTTTGTCAAATTTTCTTGTAAGAACATGTTCTTCCATGTCTAAATTTCCAAGTTGATCAAGATGAATTTCGATTAGTATTTGAATACGAGCCCATTTTTTCCAAATAGGTGACAGTGACATCAATCATATGGATTTAAATGAGTTACGGGAAAGAATGAAAGACAAGAACCCAAATCCACCGGCCTAAATAATCCTGGCGGTGGTCTAGCCCATGTTGGAGGCTTTCCGATTTATGGGCAATGCACTTTGATACTATCTTGGCCCGTGCCTCATGTTTTGACCTGCAAACTAAGGAATTGAAGAACCCATAAGGTCAATTGATTGCTTAATTGGATGCCCACCATATTACCCTATCCCTTGGAATTACTACCTTTGATAGTTCCAAAATCTTGACCATGGTTGAAGCACATAAATAGTTTAATCTAGCTCGAGAAAATATCGATAAATGATTGCCAAGTCTTGGCTAAAAACAAAGAAGAAATGACCCTCAAAATTGCCAAAGACATTATATAGAAGTGATTTCATTGAGGAAATATCTGACATTATAACTCTTCTAGCAAGAGTAATGGGTCTTCCCTCAACCAAGGAATTTCAAGAATGGATGTGCATTTTCATCTACATAATTTGTGAAGGCAAACAAACCCTTAATTGGGGAGATGAAATATCCCCGATGGGATACCACTTAAAAATGCACAAAAATATTGAAAATATGCAGCCACATAAAGTACTGATTATACCAGATTTTTACAGTTAGAACAACAAACTAAATAAACTTAATATTCCCCAAAATGACCACCCAAATTTACTTGGAAATACAAAGAGGGCTTGATATTATTATAAATGACAAAGGGAAACTATTTTGGAATATTACAGAGTACAATGCTGCCAAGAAATCACAGCGAACCTAGACAACTAGAAAACCCTCTCCGTCTGCATTTGTAAGTCGCCACGCTTGGGACAGGGGTTGGAAAATGATGGAGGCACCTTCAGCATGCTACCACACCCAACCCAAAAGGCTGCCGTGAATCTGGTCTGGAGCCCCTCTGATTGTCTTCCCCAAATGCCCCCAAAACCCATGAAAACCTTCATGAGATGCCTTCAACGAGCGGCCACGCTCTGCCCAAATGGCTGCCGTGGATTTGATCTGATGCCATGATTATGATCTGGAAGCCCACTGATTATCCTCTCCAAATGCCGCCAAGAATCTTCAAAACCCTTCCTCTGTACCTTCTGAAATATCTCTGTAACACAGCAGAAAGCGGCTCCAAAATGACAGACTAGGGTAGATCTCTCACTCTTGAAGAATACCCTACTAGCTAGGACAAATCTCTCACCACCGAAGCTAGGGTCCCTGTGGGATTTGACTCCACAAGCTGTAGATGTGAACAACAACACTTGCGTGAATGGGTCAATAAAATGTATGCAAAAAAGTCCCTCTCTTTCTCCCCCAGCTCCTTATATACTTTCCAAGGCAAAAGAGCCCCAATAGACCAAATCGTGTTTCATTCCACGGAGGGGTCAATAAAATAAAAGTAACTAAAGTTACTTTTTCCTGTTTTAAGTCACCAAGGTCCAAAGTGACCCCCAAACACCAAACACGACTAATAATACCATGCGGACCCTTCTCGGTAGCCCCCAGCATCCCCACCCCTTAGATATGACCATGACTTGGACCCGCTTGATGCTTAGGCCTTTGGCGTAAGAAAAGGGGACATTACACCTTCACAATAGCACCCAGCGTCCGCAGCCCCTTGGGTTTGACACAACTTGGACTCGACTTGTCCCTTAGCCTTAGGCGTAGAAAAGGGGACATTACAGTCCTCCCTTCTTGAGAAATGCTTGACCCCAAGCATTATCTTATCATGTTGTAGAGGTTGAATACCACACCGCAAGTTTCTCCACCTCACCCTGCAGTCAACTGATGATCGGTGTGATGCGAAGTAACCAAGACACCCCATGTAGTGATCATGATCTCCATGCCGTTTGGAGAACAATGTTGCTCGTAAAGTAGTATGATGTCCACACCAAATCTCCCCTGGTACCCATGTCGAAAGTGCCAATCCGCCTAGTCCTTTCTAATGCAACACTATCATCATGTGATCACTCATTGCCTCTCCAATCGACTCCTAGGTATGAAAGTTCATTCTGGGTCCTGTAGAGTCCCTTAAATTCACATGTGGAACAACCTATATATGCACAAATTGTGCTAACTCTCCCACATGACCTACACTCGTGTGAGAGCAAGGCTCCTCATAATGTATCTCAATGTGTCCCGTGGAGGAAAGTCCAAAGACTCCAGTAGACAGTCAACCAGTAATATCGGCCCCACATAGTCCACCTCCCACGCTGAATATGAACCTACTGAATAACCATGAGTCAATTTCGTCTCTCCACTGACTAACACGTGGATGAAGTGCTCATCGAGCATAGAAGCAGTAAAATACATAGGAGTGTTATCCAATGTTGATTCAAAAAATAATGAACCCGTAGGTTTTGACTTGTCATAGTAACAAACTGTATATGCCAATATAAAGTTGGGGATATCCTCCCTCAACCTGTGCCATATGTACCTCTCTGGCATGAACCTGTAGGTCTCATCGCAGCTCAAATGCGTAGTCATGGAAGGACAATGCACATGTTGCAATATCTCCTTCCTCAATCATGAATCTAACAGACGACTCAATCTTCCATGATAGAAGATCATCTCATCCTCAAATCTATAGCTTTTATCCTATATGTGAATATCCGAGAATCTCACATTAGTGTTTCGATTCTTGGAGTACTCAACAAACAAATGAGGTCTCCAATCTACCGAAACTTCAGATAACCAACATAAAGATAAGCTTGGATGATATGAACTGTAATCCCAATCTCAGAATCAGTCTCATGTGTAACATTGTTGGTACACCTACATCCATCATACTCCACATCAATCCACAATAATAAAACTCCTCACCATGCCGGATCGTCCTCTCCATCCCCTCAATTGTAACCATCCTTGGTGCTCCTGCAGATACTCCCCTCAAAATCACATTCCTACCCTCGGACTTAAACTTCAGCTCTATCATCTGAAAGTTAGTCTAAAACTCACCAAGAGAGTGGAGCCACTGCACTCCAGTCTATGTTGGTCACTCCCATTCCAACAATGTGGAAATCATTGGTAACTATATAGTTACCCATCGTGATGCTCACTTGGGGAACCCACCGTGTGCACCTCAAAGACTCTCCATTGGCTACAACCCCGTTGAGGCCCTCAAAATCCTCTATTTGTAGTCCTCGACTCTCAACCAATGAGGCATCAATCTGATTGTGGGTTTCCCTACCATCAATGAGTACCCCAACATCAATTGACCCTACATAACTCCTATAATCCTAAATGCCTTGTACATCAGAGTACTAGGCAATGTGGTTATAATCTCCCGAGGAAAAGTCTTCTCCTCCTGCTCCGCATCAACACTATCCAAGCTTGACCCTATTTCCATCATCCATCTTACAAGACTCTAACTCCTCACCTCTATCACTCTCCTCAAAGACTTGATGAATCGAGCCTTCCTCTACCTCCTGTAATCATGTCACGGAATCGAGGTGTGTGGTAATCGAAACATAGTTTCTTTCGCCTCAACTCATCTCTGTGTTCTCGGGAAATGATTGGCTTTTTAACCACCTCTGCCTTGGTGGAGGATCCCTCTGCTGACGTTTGTCTAATGCGGATGGAGGTTTCATTTGCTAAACGTAAGGTGGAGCCCTCGGCTTTAGAGTGGATAAAGTCCAAGTCCCGAGATTTCCTAACAGTCCCGTGTAAAGAAGAAGGTTCAAATGCCTTTAGAAATCTAGCGAAAGCATCAGTCAAACCTACTATGAACAATGAAATCAACCTCCTTTCTGTGACATCAGGTACGATGACTGGTAATCTCTGAAAATCTACGATGTACTGATCCAGGGGACTGGTTTGTCTCAAATGAGTCCACTCCTTGAAATACCTGTCAGGGTCCCTCCTATCAAATCTTCTCACCGGACCTCTGTATGACTCGCATGATTCGTAATGTGTATGTGTCCCTATGTAATCAGCCCATGATGCCACCAATCATGAGCGTCTCCCTCAAGATGTGAGCTTTCAAACTTAAATGCATCTTCCTCGTGCATAGGATTTGAGTTGGAGTATGTCTTCGACTTCGCACCCAAGAGGTATGCAAAGTACACTTCTTAGAACTATCAAAATGTGGAACATAAATCTATCCCAATATCCTTTGCATCTCAGTACTGGTACTGTCTACTGATCTCTCTTGGGTCTCTTACTTGACCTTCATTTCGTAATATTCCTAGAATGACATGTTGTTACGAAGGCTTTCACTCAAGGTTTGGTACGTCTCCCAACTAGACTCCTCATCCAACATATCTACGGGTTGTTGTGCCTAGTTAACTTCAGGACCCTTAAAAAAAAATGGTTCGTAACCCTCAAAGTCGACAAAAGAATGGAGATGCCGCTGCCACGAATTTCCACTCTCACCTCTTTACCCCTGTTGTCCCATATTGCTATTTTATTTTCTCATTATGACTGTTGTTATACACAATCCAACAGGATGAAGATGATTAAAAAATATTCTCCTACCCCTTTTTACAATCAGAAAACCAATGCTAGTACCTTGAGAGGTACTCTCCCTTCTTACACCGGAGTCTCTAATGAAGAAAACATGCTTGCCAACACTTGTAATCCCAAAAGACACATTTGAATTCCTTCTTTGGCTTATGAAATCAGTCACAGAGTTTTCAACATTAGAATTGTTAGTTTTGGATAATTGCCACATATTACCAGGATCCCATAGCTTATAATGCCCTTGAGCCCTTGTATCATGTAAGGTCTACCATCTTTGCTTCTCTTGTATCTCCTCATAAAGAAGATTATCATAAGGTTCACCTTCTATCGCTTCTTTAGAAACATCCAAAACAACACCATCCCTATTGTGATTCATGATTTTAGATGGAGAATCAGTGGAACAAGAATCAACACCTTTCACAATTTTATGCTCACTATTGCTTGGTAAATCCATCCCATACGATAATGATTTATTCTCTGGAGGATTGATATGTACCTTTTGGATTGAAATATCTTTTTCGGTTTTTGTAACCAACTAGCCATGTTTGTTCATACCTTTGATGCCATCAATGTCCTCCGTGTGTTCAAGATAGACATATATTGAGCTGCCCCCAAAATTATTGCCCGAGTTCCTTTAAGGCCATCAATGTCTTCCGTGTGTTCAAGATAGACATATGTTGAGCTGCCCCCAACATTGTTTCCTGAGTGCCTGTTGAAAGTATCTGAAAGCTGATCAAAAGTTCTTTGGTTTGGAAATTACAACGGCAGGCTGCAATTTTACACCAGTGTCGGTGAGGCTCCTCCTCATGTGCCACATTTGCTCCATAGAGTCTTCTTTCGGGGGTGTAGTCTTTCTTGCATCAATGGCCCTCATCGTTTCCTTGAACTCTTGTATGTGTTTTCTTGCTTGAGTCGCTATCAACCTAGCAGCTCTAGCTCTGTTATTCCCTTCCTCACACTTTTTAAGAGTTTCCATTACATCCTCCTTGCTTGCTCAAACAAGTTTCTTCTCTGATCTGGAATAATTTCTCTAACAAGCAAAGTTTCCCTAATGCAATTATTTTTCTCAATGGAAATAATACCTTTTTGTTTAGAAGCTTCTTTCTGGGCACGAGTTCTTTTGTGATTTAGGTACCTGTATATGATGACCTCGTTTGGGCTTGCTACCAATCTTCATCATGCAATAATATGGAAATGGCATATTATCTCTGAAACCCCTACTTAAAGATTGGTACTTCCTCCAATAAGAATCCTCATCAATCTCCTCTATTGGCTGCCCTTTATCACTGTTCTCACCATGTTCCTTATTGTCCCTAGATCTGCTTTGATTCAAATTCTGAGTGAGCTGACTCAAATAAAGGTTAGTGGCTTCTTGTTGTTTCACCATGTTGGTGAACATTTCCTTCATAAAACCCCCTTTGAGATCTTTCCAAACTGCCATATTTAACCAACATAGGCTAGAGGAACAACAACTCTGATACCACTGAAATATCCCCGATGGGATACCACTTAAAAATGCACAAAAATATTGAAAATATGCAGCCACATAAAGTATTGATTATACCATATTTTTACAGTTAGAACAACAAACTAAATAAACTTAATATTCCCCAAAATGACCACCCAAATTTACTTGGAAATACAAAGAGGGCTTGATATTATTATAAATGACAAAGGGAAATTGTTTTTGGAATATTACAGAGTACAATGCTGCTAGGAAATCACAACGAACCTAGATAACTGGAAAACCCTCTTAAGTACATTTGTAAGTCACCACGCTGAACTTGAGACATGGGTCGAGAAAATGAAAGAGGCACCTTCGGTGTGTTGCCATGCCTAGCTCAAAAGTCTACCATGAATATGGTCTGGAGCCCCTCTGATTGTCTTCCCCAAACACCCCCCAAAAACTGCTGGAAACCTTCATGAGATGCCTTGATGAGCGGCCACACTCTGCCCAAATGGCCGCCATGGATCGATCTGCTATCGTGATTACGATATGGAAATTCCACTAATTATTCTCTCTAAATACCCTTCCTCTGTACCTTTTGAAATATCTCTATAACACAACCCAGAAAGCGGCTCCAAAATGATAGACTAGGGTAGATCTCTCACTACTGAAGAATGCCCTGCTAGCTAGGGGACCAGATGCAATCGACACTAAAATTTTCCTCCATAATTTCTATTTTATTAATGTATGTATTAGGAATAAGATGTTGTTAAGTATAATTAGTAGTAGCGTCGATGAAGATAACGATGCCGTCGGTATGGTGCCATGCAAATAATGTAGATACGGTAGTGATCAAAGTACAATATGAATGTTGTAAAAAGTAAATATTTGTCGTAAGTGGTGCAGTAATGTTAAAATGTCAAAGTTTGGGTAATTAGAGAAGTAGGGTCTACATGATTAGGAATTAGAAATATTATATTGGTAATAAGGACAAGGAGTGAGGTCATAAATATTTTGTGTATTTTATTTGTAAAAAGTCTAAAAATGTGGAACCCATGTAAAATGGTAAGGTTTATCTTATCTTAAAAAAATAAGCTTACATGTACGAGATAAGAGTTAAGGTATGGAATATGATTCGTCGAGTGGATTTCTTATCCTATCTTAGAGATAAGATGGATAAACCTGTAAGTTCTATAAATAGAGAGGCCATCGCCCTCATTTAGCATAGAAGGAAGTAGTGAAAAATATTGTAGGAAGTGTGCGAAGGAAGCCATCGAGTTTAAAGGTGTGTTGAAGAAGCCATTAAGAGGTGTAATTGTAAAGTTTCTCCCATAGTCTTGGTGAAAGACAAGTGAAGTCAATAACATTTGAAGTACCTCATGGGTGAGATTGTAACAATTTCATGTTAATATTATAATTTACTTTGATATTTCAGATTTGTCATCATTCTGTCTTATCATAGTCGATGGTATTCTTGTGTTATGTTGTTGTTTTGTTTCCAGATTACATCCACCAAACTAAAAATTTGTGCATTAGTAAATAATCATAGACGAGGAGTTCCGGTGAAGAATTATCATAGTCTTAGGATTGGTGATGACATTTTGGTTCCATTCAAGGACCATTCCTCGTTGGTGGATTTTACGGAGAGATATTCCCACTTAGTCAAAAATACATTGGAGGGTAACCTTATTTTTATTGTGCATAGTAGTTACCATGGTAAAGTCATTTTTATCGTGAATAGTAGTTACCATTATAAAGTCATTTTTCTTTGTGAATAGTATTTATCACAAGTAAAGTCACTTTTTACCGTGAATAATATTTACCTTGATAACTTCACTTTTATCGTGAATAGTGTTTACCACGGTAAAGTCGGTTTTACCGCATGATAAGTCAAGTTTTACCATAGTTTACCATGGTCATTTCTATTTTTCTTGTAAAAGGTGTAAAGTCACTTTCTAGTATAGTGATCCCAATTATTTGTGCACATAAGTCTTGTTGATTGTACTTGTGGGTTTGGTTTTCACGGTGGTTACCTTTGAAAATGGGAAAGATTCCTGTTTTTAGCTCAATCTAATGAAGATGCTTCTTCTTTCATTCAAGAGTTTAAATGATCTTGTATTTGTAATGGCCTCATAAGAAGGAACGATGGACTGAATTTTTCTTACCTTTTTGGATGGTTCGGCAAGACTTAGGTGGTTTGAAACATTAGGTGATAATGTGAAAAATTCATGGGATTTATTAAGCTGAAAGTTTTCTTGACGAATTTGGTGAACAAGAGAAATATGCGAGATCTCATGATCGAGATCACAAAGCTATCCCAAGGAGAGAAGGAGAAGATAAGGGATTATCATGCTCGTGTTCTAGAGCTAAGGAGGAAGCTCGATGCCCGGATCGGAAGGAAGGATTAGCGGATGGGTTGATGAATGGCGTGGATAATCTCCTCTGTAAGCACTTCATTCTTGGGATGAAGCCGAGAGATCGAACAACGAGTGAAGAATGACCGCTTGGCTACCATTGAACAAGTAAAGAAGATGCAAGAAGCGAAGAAAGCATGGAAGAGGAGCCCAAAGAAATTGATGCTAAAGTAGAACCTACACCAGCACCTTTGGTCCAGAATCCACAACCACTCCCGGTGAGCACAAATATTTCTCCTAGTACATCTATTGAGTATGAATATTTGCTCAAAAAGATGGGTCGATTAACTATTAATCTTCTTGAGGAAATGAATTTAGTTCTCGGGGGAAGAGATATAGGTCAAAAAGAAATATTTCTGAAGTTGTTTGTTATGGTTGTTATAAAAATGGTCATTATAAGTATAATTGTCCAGATAGAGCTTCTACATCTGGTAAAGGAGATAATGATAAAGGAAAAGCACCTGTGAATTCTTTTGATGTAGTAGATAAGAGCGAAATAATGAAGTAGATGTGTTTGTAACAAAAAGAAAGAAAGAAAAAGATAATCAAGATGGAAATGATCTAAGAAGATGAAAGGAGAAACTAGTAAGAAACATAGGAGAAGAGAGTTGGGTGTGCGGGATTTTTACGATTTCACGGGGGGCAATGACCATACTCCATCTTGGAAGATCTGTCAAAAGGCTGCAAATATTACATATGGTCAACTCTTGGCTATGTCTTCGAGAAGAGGCGGGAGCTGCGAAGTGGACTCAATGCTCGGCGAAGGAAGGAGGTTGAGGTCCCCTGTTTTGGAGGCGAGAGGCGGATCCCTATGCTCCATGGTGAGGTATTATGTAATGGTATTTCAATTCATGATGTTTTAGTTGATGGAGTCTTTGCGAGTTAATGTAATGGCCAAGTCTGTAATGAATATGTTGGGGTTAAAAATTGATCGCCCTTGACACTTATGTTAAGGTCATTAAATAAAGGAAAAACTAAACAATAAGGTGTAGTTTCAAATGTGGCAATATCTGTTATGGGTGTTGTATGTGTGGTAGACTTTCGGGTGATGAAAAATGTAGTGCATTGCGTACCCAATGTTCTTTGGGAAGACCATGGCTAAGGAGAGTTTATGCAAGAAACTACTTTGGAATGAAGGTTTCATGACACTTGGACGTGGTAGAGAGAGGTGAAGATAAACGTGATCCTCGACATCATAAAAGCGAGAACACTGTGGATTAGTGATGGCTGATGATTGGACATCCTCTCGATTACTCTAGTACCGGTGAAGTGGACACGAAGATGAAGAAAGCGAGGTTGATGTTTGATCATGGATATCCTTCTAGTCACACCTGACTCATGAGCCCATAAAGTTATCGAAGAAGAAGTTGATCGTTTCAACAAATAAAGATTGGTGATGTTGTGATGGAGAGTGAGAAGGAATCCTACTTCAACTCTTTCGAAGGTACATACACCTATTCACTTTTGATTACAAGGAATTCCGTCAAGTAAGTTGGGTAGAACATTATATTGGTGGTAGATGGTCTTAAGCCCATAAAGTAAATGCCATATAGAATGAATCCTAATTTTTCCAAGACTATAAAAGAAGAAATAGATAAGTTGCTTGATGCGGGATTCATATTTCTTTGTGGAGAATTGAGAATGAGTTTCTCCATTGTGATCTCAATAAAAAAGAATGGGAAGCTACGCATTTGTGTTGATTACAGGAAGGTCAATAAGGAAACAAAGAAGGATCATTACCCTCTTCCATTTTGAGATCGGATCTTGGGCCAAGTAGTGGCGGTAGGGAGTCTTTATAGTTTTCTTTGATGGATATATGGCAGCTCTGACCAAGTTCATATAGCGAGAGAAAGATCAGCTGAAGACCACGTTTCACCACTCTTTGGGAATGTTTGCTTATAGAGTTATGCCTTTTGGGTTGTGTAATGCTCTGCAGCAACATTCCAGCGTTTGATGAATAGGGTGTTCGAACCCTACATTGGGACCTTCATGAGTATTTTTGGATGTTTTTGCATCTATAGGAGCAAGTTGGACCACTGCACTGAGATGGATACAACATTTCAAAGGTTAGATGAAGCACAAGCCTCACTAAACCCTCAAAGCGTGTCTTTGGATGTCTAAAGGCGTTTTGTTAGGGCATGTTGTATCAGAGATAGTATTGGTGCGATCACGATAAAGTTTCAAAAATCAAAGATTTACCATTTCTATGAATAGAAGTAAGTTGAGATCATTTTTAGGCCATGTGAGTTACTATAGAAGGTTCATCAAGAATTTCTCAAAGATTGCACAACCACTAACCCAGTTCTTGAAGAAGGATGTTACTATGAACCCGGAAATAAAGCGCATATGAAGCTTTTGGACAATGAAGGAAGCCACTGGTGTTTTCACCTATTTTTAAGAATCCAGATTGGAGCAAGCCATTCATTGTGTACTGCCGATGCCTAGATGCAGCACTAGGAAGTACTTTGAGAGCCAAAAGGATGAAAATGGGAATGAACATCCAATTTACTTTGGGAGCGCAGACAAATGAGCGAGTCTTGAGGTAAATTATATTGTAATTGAAAAAGAGGCTCTGGCTATCATTTTCTTTGTAAAGAAGTTTAGAAATTACTTGTTAGGGCAAAAATTTCTAGTTATGTGGTCATCGAGGCTCTAAAATATATTGTAAATAAGCCTAACCCATCGGGGAGGATAACAAGATGGTTAATTTTGCTACAAGAATTTGAATTTGATATTATAGATAGGCGGGAAAGAAGCATGTCAATGCGGATGCACTCTCTCGAGCCTATGATGGTTTAGGATCATCTTGTGATGATGATGATTTCCCGATGCAACATTGTTATCCTTGACACAATCCTTAGTGAATATATAGATATTTGGAATTATCGAATGAATTCAAGTTTCTGATGGTGCCAATGCAAAAACAAAGAGAAAGATTACTCAATCCAGTCATCTATATTCTATTCTGCATGGAGTATTATTTCGAATAGGACCTAATGGACAATCTGAGAGGCGGTTGGACGTGATCAAGGGAAGGCTGCTAGAAGAATTCCACAATGGTACATGTGGAGGGCACTTCTCTAGACAACTTATAGCAGAAGAAGGATCTTGGATGCGAGTTATCACTTTGGCCCACTCTTTTTAAAGATTGTTATAATTATTGTAAGACATGTGATATTTGTCAAACACATGGTAACCGTAAGACTTCATCAGCTCCATTATGCCCTATTCTTCCACTTGGTCCCTTTAAAAAGTGGGGAATAGACATTGTAGGTCCACTTCCAACTACCTCATGCCAAAATAAGTATATTGTAGTTGCCACAGATTATTTAACCAAGTGGGTTGAAGCTAGGCCATTGAAAACAACTTCCATGGATGAAGTGGCAAGGTTCATATATGAACGCATTGTCACTAGATTTGGTTGTCCATTAGAAATTGTAACAGATCAAGGAAGCCACTTCATTAATGAGGTGGTAGAAGCTCTAGTCAATAAGTTTTCTATTAAGCACATGAAGGAAACAACATACAAGCCAAACACAAATGGACGGTGGAGCAGAACAAATTTTGTGTTGTGTCAAATTCTAGCAAAAGATGCGGCCTTGCAGTGCATAAATGGGATAAAAGGATTCATGCAGCATTATGAGCATATAGGGCAACATCAAAGTCAGACAACAGGATACTCTCCATTTCGGTTGGCTATGACATTGATCTAGTTCTTCTTATTGAGTTTGATATTCCCCCTTTGTGAGAGTTATGAAAAATGAAAGGATGGATGAAAGTGATTCAAGTAAAAGAAAGGTTGGTACATCTTCATTTCTTAGAGGAAATGAGGGAAATAGCTTAGGATACAAGCTATAAGAAGAAAATGAAGCGAGAAGGAATACTTTGATCAAAAGATCCGGTGGTCTCCATTTTATGTTAATGACTTGGTTCTAGTATATGATTCAGGATACAAAAAAAGAAGAGAGAAAATTTCTTCCAAAATGGATGGGGCCCTACAAAATAACAATGCATGGAAATGGTACATCCGATTTGGAGGAATTGGATGGCACTCCCATTACGAAATGGGTTAACCACGACAAGTTGAAGATTTTCCAAGCACTGAGAATAAGTCTACTCAGGATGGAGTAGAAGCTAGGAAGGGGAAGATGTCGACACTAAAATTTTCCTCCGTAATTTCTATTTCATTAATGTATGTATTAGGAATAGGATGTTGTTAAGTATAATTAGTAGTAGCGTCGATAGAAGATAACGGCGCCGTTAGTATGGTGCTTGCATTAATAATGTGGAGTACGATGTGATCAAAGTACAATATGAATGTTGTAAAAGTAAATATTTGTCGTAAGTGGTCCAGATAATGTTAAAATGTCAAAGTTTGGGTAATTAGAGAAGTAGGGTCTACATGATTAAGAATTAGAAATATTATATTGGTAATAAGGACAAGGAGTGAGGTCATAAATATTTTGTGTATTTTATTTGTAAAAAGTCTAAAAATGTGGAACCCATGTAAAATGATAAGGTTTATCTTATCTTAAAAGATAAGCTTACATGTACGAGATAAGAGTTAAGGTATATAATATGATTCATCGAGTGATTTCTTATCCTATCTTAGAGATAAGATGGATAAGCTTTGTAAGTTCTATAAATAGAGAGGCCACCCCCTCATTTAGCATAGAAGGAAGTAGTGAGAAATATTGTAGGAAGTGTGCGAAGGAAGCCATCGGTTTAAAGGTGTGTTGAAGAAGCCATTAAGCGGTGTAATTGTAAAGTTTCTCCCATAGTATTGGTGAAAGGCAAGTGAAGCCAATAACACTTGAAGTACCTCATGGGTGAGATTGTAACAATTTCATGTTAATATTATAATTTACTTTGATATTTCAAATTTGTCATCATTTCTGTCTTATCATAGTCGATGGTATTCTTGTGTTATATTGTTGTTTTGTTTCAGATTACATCCACCAAACTAAAGGTGTGCATTAGTAAATAATCATAGCACGAGGAGTTCGGTGAAGAATTATCATAGTCTTAGGATTGGTGATGACGGGTCTCTCACTTACAAGCTAGGGTCCCTGTGGGATTTGACTCCACAATTTGTAGGTGTGAACAACATGATGAAGCTGCACGTGAAGGGGTCAATAAAATGTATGCAAAAAAGTCCCTTCTCTTTCTCCCCGGCTCTTATATAATTTCCGAGGAAAAAGAGCCCCAATATACCAAATCACATTTCATTCCACGGAGGGGTCAAGAAAGAAAAGTAACTAAAGTTAATTTTTCCTGTTTTAAGTCACCAAGGTCCAAAGTGACCCCCAAACGCCCAACACGACTAATAATACCATGCAGCCCCTTCTCAGTAGCCCCCAACATCCCCCACCCCTTGGATATGACCATGGCTTGGACTCGCTTGACCCTTAGGCCTTTGGCACAGGAAAAGGGGACATTACACTTTCACAATAGCCCCCAGTGTCCACACGGCCCCTTGGGTATGACACGGCTTGGACTCGACTTGTCCCTTAGCTTTAGGTGTAGAAAAGGGGACATTACAGGAGAAATTATTTGTGACAACCTTACCAAACAATTGGTTCAAGTTCTCTAAAATAGATTGTCTTATATGACCTCCTATTTGATGGATTGACATGTCAAGTCAATGTGGTAGGTAAAATATCCCAATTTATGATTTTTACACCCAATTGACCTATGAAAATAACAATATCCATTGCAGAAGAGTCAATGATGCCTTCACCATGTTCCGATTTAATTTCCCAAGAAGCCAAACATTTGATATCTATTTATGGGAGCTTATTTATTCAATTCCATAAATTCTTATATAATCAGGACAACAAGGTTTGAGGAATCCCATACAAGCTCCCCATTTATTATAATGACAAGATCATTCTTATTGATCTCTACAGCAACATGACATCCTCCACATGACTTATAGAGAGAAAAAATTATATGGAATCCAATTTCCCATATCCTTGGGAAATTACACTCTTGATGCTCAAAACATTGAGAGCACTATCTCTCCTTTCCATATGCACCCATTTCAAAAGAGAACATCCTTTGTGATAAAATATTCATCCACTGATAATCTTCGTCTCTCTTACCTACATACCTATAATTGAAGATTATTGGGAAGACAAAAATTATGAGTTTGAGTGAGGAAGAGAATGTATAGCAAGATGAATCTTAAATAGATCCAAGACTTCAAATTGCATAAAGTACCTAATGGCATGGTTGAAGATAATTATGATCTTCTTGCTCCCGAGTTTGCTAACTCCATTCAATATGCTCCTCTTCCCACCATTGATTGGTCACAAAAGGAGAAAGACAACCTAGATAATCTTACTGCTCTTATCCTCTTGAGAACCAAGCAATGGTTTAATAAGAAATTTTCAGAGTTTAAAGCTCCTCAACATGCTTGCTTCCCCATAAACTTATCCTTCCTCTTCTCAACAAGAATTTGACACTAAATATATGTGAGGAATGTTGAATAAAAAAAAGAGGGTAATAAGAAGGATGAAACACAACAAGAGGAAGGGAAATTTAAAGCGATTAAGTAAGCAAACAAAGAAAAACAAGAGATTGAGAAAGAGGAAAGTGAAAAGAAAGGAGAGAAAGAAGAAAATCAAGAAGAGCATGAAGAAGAAAGTGAAGAGGATGATGAGGAAGATGAAGTTGTTGAAGTGGTAGCCTAGGATCTAGGGAAGACAAGGGCTTCTAGACCCAAATTGAATATAATAAGGGCCCTTTACCCTCTTTTTATAGATGATGTGGTAGTCTCTTCCTCTCAAAATCTTCCTCCACCCCTCGCACTTACATGAACTTCTTTAGGAGACTCTTTCTCTTGGGTTCAACCTATGGTTGATAGAGAGAAAAGTAATGCTTAATCAAAAATTGAAGTTCCCAACTATGACACTATGGATGGAATCCTTGGCACTTCTCCTCCCACTAAAAATAAAAAACCACTTCTCGTTTAATCTCAAATACTTTAGGACAATAATTTAATGAGATTACAAAACTCAAAGGAGACAAAATTGAGCAAGAGGCTTTTGTAGCTGATTTTGAATTAACAAGAATATCCTTGGGAGAATCAACCCCTGAAGGAGATGTGCACAATCTCGGGGAAACAATTTTCAAAGTAATTGGGAAGGTTGAGAAGGGGAAACAAACTCAAAGAGCTGTTTGAGGAGCGAGTTGAGTCCTCTCCACCTTCATCAAATCCTTCCTATCTTTTGACTTGAAATTACATTGGATCATACTCCCCTAACCTCTTTCCCAACATACATGTTACAACGTTTGATATTGATCTTAGTGAAGTACATAAGCACACAATTTAAGGAAAGGTTGTAGAAGAATGGGTTGAGAATATTCTCATCATAGGTTTGGAATTCTTTGATGATGCATGTAGGACTTATGATAACATCATTGCATCATAAAAGCAAATTAGCTCAGGGCTCGAGAACATTGAAAAGGAAGTAAATATTTGGGATAATGTGATTTAAGGTATTCATATTATGGCCCTTACTAATGAAACAATTATCCTCTTAGAGAAGATTCTTGATTCCCGAGAAAAACATGTCTCATACATGGTCACTTAGCAATGAGGGTGTTGGTGCTCAAATTAGTCTCGCCCGTTTGTCATTGAAATTCCTCAGTTTGCGGCCTCTGTCATGTTTTCTATCTCCCGTATTGATGCTTGAAGAATCTGTCCTCCATTTGGTTGCCATGATTAGTCCCTTCCTTGGTCGAGGATCACTTAAAAATCTATAATTTGTTTTTCGTTCCTTTGTCCATATGAAAGAGTTTGTAACTTGGGCGTAAAACTCGGGTTTTTCCTTTCCTTCCATTTTCCATAGTCACGTTTTGTTGTCCTTGTCATTTTTGTCCCAAATACATGTGGAAATGTGATTGGATGTAGCTTGGAGGATCATATTTGAGCCTTATAACATTTCCAAATTCTCTGTCCTTGAAGAAAGATTCATTTCCGGGCTCAAATGGTGATTTTCTTGTATTTTACGGTTTGACGGGTGTATTTTCCCGGTCAAATTTATTTCTCGGTATTAATGGAAATGTGGCCCTTTTTGGTTGGATGCGGCTCGGTGGGGCACTTTGAAAACTCTAAGGCTCACTTAGACTCAAAGCTTCTCCATGTGGAGGGCCGACACTCATTTGAAAATTCACCTTTTGGTTTGGCCTTAGAGTTGCGCCGGGGAGACACGTGGCGGTCTTCGTTGCCTTGCCTAGACTTAGACAATTTTTTATGAGGTCGGTACAGTTTTGGTGGACCATGCACACGTGGAGGGTTGGTGTTCATTTGAGGATCCACCTCAGGGTCCCACCTTAACAATTACGACAGGGAATCATGTGGAGGCTTCCACTGGCTCCGCTTTGTACTTCAATTTTTCAAAGCAATTTTCTAAGGCCTGGAAAATGTGGAGGGAACGCGCCTATTTGGGGACTGGCCATAAGGTTTTATTTTAAAGAAGCACCAGGAGGACACTTGGAGGCTTCCGCTCACTCTGTCTTTGCTTGGACTCTTTAACGGCCAAAGAAAAATGTCTTAGACCCTAGACACATGGTGCCTTCCGCTGAACTTTCAACTTTTTAAATCAAACTCTACGGGACTGAGATACGTGTTGAGCCCACACTTGTTTGGGGTCTCTGCTTTTAGGGACCATCTCAAAATGTGCCATTGAGACACGTGGAGGCTCTCGTTGGCTCCTTTTTAGTTGAGACTTTTCAAAGGCCAAAAACAATTTTCTTGGGGCCCGAGGCACGTGGAAGGTCCACGCTTGTTTGGAGACTTTCCTTTGTGCCTCACCTTTGCGGTTACTTGAGGAAACACATGGAAAACTCGATCTAAAATTGAAAAGGGGCATAATCAATGGTTCTTTATGCATTACGTACATTTTTCCACCATTTTTGCTCCAAGACTCTTGGAGATGTGAATACACATTGTTTTTCATCATTTTTTGATGAAATTCCTTGTCGTATATATCTGTAAAGTGCCATTTGATGGATTCAAAACTTAATTTGTGAGTCCAAGGATTGTTAAGGTCGATATTTTGAAGTTGGAATGGTTTAGGCACTTGCAAAAATGGGAATTACGAGAGGAGATGGATGTGGGGCAGAATTGTAGATGAAAGAGAGGGAAAAAGGATGAAATGATGAAAGTGCAGGCGCAAAAGATGAAAAAGGTGTTGCCTCGAGAGCGAAAAGGATTACCTGTCATATCCAGCTGTGTAAAGTCTCTGGAAAATGATTAAAAAGGGGATTTCTCGCATGACATAATCAGAATGATTAGAAGGATTGCCAAAAAGTTGAGGCATGACATCCTAGTCATTAGTCGAGGGTCAAAGCGTGATCAATTCACAATTGGTCCACACGAATTTTTCGGATTTGAATTTGTTAAACGTCGTTTATCACGAAACAAATTGGTAACAAGCAAAGGTCCCTTGAATATTCTTCTCTTTTGGGGGAAAATTAAGCGAGCAAAATGTATAAATGTAATGAGATTAATCTTGCAAATGGTTGGGGTTGAATTCATAAGAGAAAATTTGAGAAAGCCGTCTTCCTGAGAGACCAAGTTGAGATAACTGTTATTTTCTTCTGTGTTAGATTTTCTATCGTGTCAAGTTGGTTGCAAATGTATAGCCATTGACGAGCACTGAGATTGCTCTAGAAGCTTTCCCCTATTTGATGAATCTAAGCAATTTTGAAATTAATTTGTGTCCAATCTCTAACAATTTGTGTCTTCTTTGTTTCAAAATGTCTGCAAATAGTTTCTTTCGTTCCTATTGCAATCTTACATTGAAATATTTGTGAAATCACACAGGATCTCATCCCTATGACAGTTTAATGGTATTTACAATTTCATTTCAAGAAGAGCCTTCATCTTGGATGAGATAAACAAATTTAAAATCAATTTCATTGTCATTTGGTGATAAAGATTGTCTATAAGTCTTCGGGTGTACCTTAGGCATGATTGGTTAGAGATTTTGGTGTTTAATTGAGTCTTTCAATTCTAGCCTTCATGTTAAGGTCTCAAAGATTGTGTGAAAACGTGCTGATCTGGGAGTCCATTGAAGCACACCTTTTTTTGAAGGAACGTCCTAACTATATTGAAGCTTTTTGTTGTTGAGTTGTCCATTGTTGTGAAGTCCCTCAAAGATTTGGTATAATCAACTTTATCCTGCTTCATCTCCCACCAAAATTATTCAAAAACCATGAATCCACCTTGAACTACCCCTGTTTGCCCTATGTATCAACAAAGGAACAAAATATACTTACTAAAATATGCAGAACAATCAAGATTTCTTAATGTCTTCAGTAACCTTAGCCTTGTGTTGAAAGTATCTCCATCGTTTAGAAGTGACAACTCTTAAGAGTTAAATCATGGAGTATTGACCATATTTTCCCAAGGTTTTCTTCATAGAATTTGTGCAAAAGAAGGATATCTCCATATCCTTCATCAAATAGAGGTTACACTAAGGGTCCTCTCACCTTGGTCGAAGAGGCACAACCTAAAGTAGTGAGGACAGGTCAAATCCTCTTAAAGGTGTTATCCATCTCTCCACAAATATGAGTAAAAAGGGCCAACTAGATCTCATCCCCAACTACAAAATGACACACACTTATCTATCTGTCTCTAAGCTCCATGTCCAATCTGTGTTGCTTGCTCTCTGCTTTAAAGTGAGAACAAATTTGGATACCCACCTGAGTGGAGAATGAAAATCCTTGAGGAAGCCTCTACTGAGCTTTAAAATGTTAGGCAAAAGGATGAGTCATTAAAATCTGAGATATTTGTTGATCTTAGAGCCCTCCGTTGTGATCTCTTTCATGAAAACTCACCTCAACGGAACTCTGCTAAATAAATCAAGAAGCATTTTAATAAACCGATCAAGGAGGACTTATATAAGACAAAAAATGTGAATGAAGATAAAATGGAAGAATTATTTGAGTTGAATAATGTAATAGTGGAAGCATCAAATGGCCTAGATCAATGCGAGAGGAATGAGTTCGAGAGATGGAGAATTCCCTAGGATGTTTTATGATTAAGCTTGCCAACACAATTGTGCCAAAGGAAGCACTGATTTGATTACGGTGACAAAATTCCGATTGCGTGTTAAAACTTAGAGTATCAACTTCTTCTATTCCTTCTTCTAACAATGGGCTTAGCTAATTGTTATGTTTTATCATTGACTTTAATTTTGTAAAAGAAATATTAAATGTAAAATTCATTTAAAAAGTGACTTAACTAATTAAGTGATTAGTCACTTAATTAATAATTAGTTCGAGTAGTTATTTTCCCCTCTCACCTATAAAATACTTCTCTTTCAATTGTAAAGGGGCGAGATGCTAGGGATTTTGATGTAAAGGATATTAATTTTGAATACGAGAAGAGAGATTCCGTTTTCCATATTGTTCTACCTATCTTTCCTCCATATCTCTGTATGTTCTTTACACCATATACATGTTTTGGATAATGAAACTTTGAGTTCATCCTTGTTTGCCAATAATCATTGAAGATTGATTCAATTTGTATCTTGTTTACACCAATAGATTTCATTTATGTGTAGATGTGTGTGTTCTTGAGTTTTAATGACATGCATAAGTAAATTAGGATATGTTTCCTTCTTATTTGAAAGTGTTGTTCCTCTTGTCTTTTCTTAACTTTATTTGAATATAAACTTATTCTTTCCTTAACTCGTGTTTTTGTATTCAAAATTACGAAATTACTTAATGGAACTAACATCCTCAACAAGATTCAATAGAATGTATATTTGTAAATAATTTAGGGCCAATTTTGGTTTGAATAACTAAACCTCCCCATCAATGGGGAGGGATTGTTGTACCCTAAATTGTTGCGCATGCCACATACAACTACTACTTTTTCAGCCAATAGGATGGGTTCTTAGATACTCAATAGAAATCTACGTAAGCAAACACAAACTACTAAAAGAATGACACCAAACCAATCTCGTAAGTGATTGTTTTTATTGAGTATCTAAGAACCCAACCAATAGGAAAGTTAAAGTGTTGTACCTAAACCGTTGATTTGCATGCCACATACAACTACTACTTTTGCATGCCACATTAAGCTACGTAAGCAACAATTGACAAAGAAAATTATAGGCACCTCAATAGAAACCGAAAGAGAAGGTAGAAATGAGTAGCTCCATAAGCATGAAATTTCCTTGATTAGTTACTATCATAACACCCTGATCAAGGAGGAATCCTACTAGAGACAAAGATCGAGGGCACTTTGGCTTAACCAGGGAGATACAAACACAAAATTCTTCCATGTCACGACATCTAAACACAAGAGCAGAGATAAAATCAATGAGCTTTTATCTTCTGAAGGTAATCTTCTATCCTCTGAAATGGATATTTCTAATGAACTTATCTCCTTTTATCCTAGACTCCTACAAGAAGAGGCTCCAGCTAATTAAAATGACATGCTTAAGATGTTACAACACATTCCTAAGCTTGTCACTGATGAAATGAATGAAATTATGAAGAATGCCTTACGTATGGATGAGATAAAGCTCCAGGACCTGATGGTTTTCCTGGTGCCTTCTTCCAAATCTACTAGGAAATTATCAAGAATGACCTCTTTAATGTTGTGAATGAATTCTAGAAAAGTAACTCTCTATTAAAATAATGGAATGCTACTTTCATTCAGACCTGGATCCCAAATCCTTGAGATCTAAATCAGTTGCCAATTTTAGATTTATAAGTCTTTGCAACACTACCTACAAGATAATTATGAAAATGATGGCAGCAAGATTAAAACCGTTGATGAACATACTAATTTCTGAACAACAAAATGGCTTCATAAGTGGTCATCTTATATAGGGAGGTATTATCACGGTTCATGAGGTGATTCATTCATCTCAACATGTTAAAATTGCATGGATGATTCTCAAATTGGATATATGCAAAAAGCCTTTGATAGAGTTAGTTGGAATTTTATTCTACGAGTTCTAAACAACTTTGGTTTTAATAACAAATGGTGTAGCTAGATTTTGAAATGCATCTCCTTGCCTTGTTTCTCGATCCTCATTAATGACATCCCAACTGGTTTCTTCAAGAGCAGTAGAGGGATTAGAAAAGGTGACCCTCTATTACCTTTCCTATTCTTGTTAATGGCAGACATGCTAAGCTGTGAGCTTTACAAGTTGCTTATTATTTTTGGTATTAAAATCACCACTTTCTCTCCCGTTGCTACTCACAACCAATTTGTAGATGACACCCTTCTCTTGAGTGTAGCTTCTGTGGTGGAGGGAAAAGATCTTAAATAATATTTGGAATGTTATCACGTGGACTCTCAGGAATTGATAAACTTCTCCAAAAGTGGCATTGCTTTTATAAACACCCCACCAAGTAGACAAAGGAAGATTGTTGACATCTTTGGCTGCAATATTGTGGATCTCCCTTCTTCATATCTTGGTCTACCCCTTTTCAAAGGTAGAAAAATTAATAGCTTTGTGGAACCCTATTATTAACGTTATCAAAACAAATTGGCCGTCAGAAAGGGGCTCTCCTAGGCCGATAGGTAAGCTTTAACCGGTCGAGGCTACCCTTCAAGTGTACCTATTTAATTTATGTCATTGCTCAAAATGCCTTGATGGTGATTAATGCCATTGATAAAATTCAAAAAAATTCTATGGTCCAGTTTTGAAGACAAGAAAAGAATCCACTTGGTGTCATGGAATCTTTGTGTGTCGACCAAATAACCTAGGATGTATAGGGCTTAGGCATATTGTTGATAGGAATGAGGCTTTGTTGGCTAAGATTTGTTGAGAGGTTGCTTCGAGAACTCGAGTTCTTGGGTAAAACTCCTACGTTACGAATATCTCAAGCAATCGGGAACATTTTGCACTCTGCCCCCCTATAGGTTCGGCTATATGGAATTCGTTGGTGAGTTCTCTCGCCTTGATGCATGTTGGTATCAAATGGCATCTAGGAAATGGCCATCAAATTGACTTTTGGTTGGATTGGTGGATTTGAGAAAACCCTCTATTAGGATCCTTTACGGGATCACGATCAAAATATCGTTAACTATTTCTTTGTGGCAAAAAAGTTTGCGGATATTGGCATATATTCAATTCTAAACCTGAATGGCTAATTCTTGATTGGCCTAGCATGATCTGCATCTAGAGTCAACGTATAAAAAGTTTCTGAGAATATTCTTTCTTCTCAGTACATTCCCTTCTCTTTACCTCTAGATGAACACATCGGGCCTCTTTCTCCTCTGGAAATTCCATTTTCAAAGCGACCTATGCCTCTAAGCCTCGCACCCCTTGTGGTCCACCTCTCCATCATATTTGGCCCTCTGAAATCATACCCAAAATTGGATTTTTTTCCTACTTATCCTATAGGAATGCCTTCTTATTTGGTGAAAACCTCAAAAGGGCTCTAGAGTCCTCTTCTCACCTTATTTTCCACTTGCTCTTTTCCCAAACCATTTGGAATTTTCTCTTAAGCCATTTTAGGGTGTCGTGGGTCTTTCTAAAGTCTCTTCTAGAAAATTTCAACCAATGGCTCTCCCCTTTCTTGCATCAAATTCTCTCTCTGGCTTGGAAGCTCCTCCTACCACATGGCCTCTGGGGTATATGGAAGGAGTAGAATAGGTGTATATTCAAAGAGCAAACTATGAGTCCTACGCAGGTAACCAAAAGCATTTCCATCCTCTTCCAAGATAACTTTAATAGCTTCCTCTGGAAGAAGTGTCAACAAAAGGTTAACACGTGGTACAAAGAATTGGTGTCAACAAATGGTGATACAACTTAAAGCTAAACCCTCACCTTCTATGAGAGATGAAGTGCTTTAGGCCCCCTCTTAGATGGTTAAAACTCAACACTGATGAAGCATCTAAAGGAAATTTGAGTAAATCCTGAGGGGGTTTCATTCTTCGTGACAATGACGGTTTCCCTCCTGCGCCGCTGCAATGATCAACCTAAGTGAAGACACCAATCACCGGGCAGAGGCTATGGCTATTCCTAGAGGATTGGATCTTGCTCTCCAAATTGGGACGCAAGTGCTTAATAATTGAAAGTGGTTCTTTGAATATTATCAAAATCCTAAACTTAGAAGAATATGGCCAATGGACAATCAAGAATATCATTGCTGACATTCGTATTCTCCAATCTAGATTCTAGGAAATCAAGTATCAACATGTTTATAGGGAAGGCAACAAGGTGGTTGATCACCTTGCTAACATGGGGGTCCAACAGGAAGATCAAAAAATTTGGATTGGGAACTTCCCAAGTGAACTTCTCCGATTCATACATAATGATTACTCTATTAAGTGTTAACATTTTACGAAATGTTTGCTCCTTCATACAGTGTTAGCATGTTTAATACTAAGGAACCCTTTTATTTTGATGGCGGTTGCCTTAATATCATCATTATTATGATGGGAAATTTGACAGATTTGGGCACGTGTGACAGTCGAGATAGATTAAGAGCGGATCTTGGGGATAGATGTGATTTTATTCCTCGTAATCATTTCCTTACAAGGCATGTCCATGGGAATATCGACTCACAAAACACAATTTTTTTTATAAATTTGGAAGTTTGGGTAGCATGTCTTGACAATATTTTCCTTGAATGACACCATCGGAGGCCAATTGAAGCGTATTGAACATTTTTCATGCACAAATTATTGTAAGGACGAAAAAGCATGGGATATTATCAAAGAAAATGGAATAACTACCTTTCTAGAAAGAATTTCTGGTTACTTGGCCAAAGTTTCCTACTGTGTGTTGGATTCATGGATGAGGGGTAAGGTTCAGGTGGGCAACACTTATTTCACAATTTTGACTAATGCCATTGCTGCGGCGACTGGTCTTCCATTGACATCGGGTGCAATCTATTTCAAGTGGTCACTAAAGGTGGAAATGGAGGAATTTCTTGACCCTGGTGAAGAGCTTACTAAATACCTCTTTGTATATGAAAGGGAATCTTTGTTCCCACCTTGGGACAAAGTTGAAGAAGTGATCATGCGTTACTTCACTATTGACGGGTAATATAAGCTAGTGTACGGGCCTCATTTCTTCATTCTCTCACACACTGCGCATGGTAAGATAAGAAGATTAATATTTCGTGTGATTTTTTCAATCTCTTGACCTTTCACCATGAGGGAAAATGTCCCCTTCGCACCAATGCTTAATTTACCTCCTTTTTCAATCAGTGGCTACCTCGACTAAGGCTGCTCCACTTCCTACCAAAATTGGGCAACCGACAACGTAATCCAAGCGCCTCCCTATTTCCATCCCCCTCTTCCGTCCTTCATCCAACACCCCAAGCATCATCGGGCTTCATAGAAAAATATCCTCGATTACGATTTTGAATTGGCCATCATGGGTCTCTCTTTGGTTGGCTCTGGTTCCCCTATTAGTGGTGTCTTCCGCCTCCCTCTCTCTGCTGCCAGCCCTCGGACTCCCGATCTTCCCCTTGCCACTTTCGAGCACCTCCCAACTTCTATCTTTGAACAACTTCTCTCTCGATGCCCTTATGGGATTGGCTCCTCTTTGTCAGATTCACTAGACACCGAGCTCTTTGATATGGAAGAAGTCAACCTTTGCCTAAGAATTCTATTATTCTCGAAAAGAATTTTGAAATGGAAATTGAGGAGAATCAACATAAGACCGAGGCCGATAATGATCAAGTGGAGGTAGTTACGTCTATTCGGATAAACTTCGGAGGGATTTTACCATGCAAAAGATTTGGAAGGATTTCATAGAGAGTACCGTGAGCCACCATCGACAAAGATTGTGTTGAATTGATCGCCTTAGCGGACTTACTAGCTGAAAAAAGTGACTCTGTTAGTGCTAAGAATGTTGTTAATGAGCTGAAAAAGCTCATATGACTTTTTGATGTATTTCGTTTTTGTTAGTTTTGTTCGTTTGCTCATTTTTTTGGGATGTCTATGGGTATTATCAATGTAATTTTCACTGCTCTATGTAGCCATATGGGATTTTTGTAAAAAGTTGTGGGACCTCTTAAAACCCTCACTTTACCCTAATTCAAAAAAAAAAAGTCTACAAATCTATAAGGGAAATTCCTATGTTTGATATTTGTTTGTTTAGAGGAAAGAATAGAGAATGTCCAAAAATAATTGTTTATAAATATGGATAAAAGATGCCTTATCCACCATCTCTTACATCTATCAAATTTAACTACTAAAGTGTTTCGACATGGGATGTTGATTCCACTCCACATGTCCTTGTCTCTAAAGTGTCATGGGACATACAAAAGTGACTTCCCCTTAAATTGATGTGTGTTCTAACTACCCATAAATAATAAAGAATACACTACAAACAACAAATATTGACAATGTTAGTATTGATAAACCATGCCTTGTTTTAATATGAGATATCTCTAAATTAAATTGTCTCAACAAATTCTTGACCATAACCCCTTCTTCCTTCAAATGATTAGTAAAATTGGCACATGGTTCATGAGTTTTTAGTCATAACAAATAAGAGTTTGGCATTAGTTCCCCCAACATTTCTCGTAACATTTCCCCCACCCTTGCACTTATCCTCCCTCAAACCCCTTCTTCACTTTCCCTCTTCCTTTTGTAATGTTTCCTTCCCTCAAGTTTAAATTCTTCGATGCGTCAACTTTGGCGTCTCCATTGCACCATTCATGTGTTATTACTAGTGTTACCAAATTACAATTCCTCTTAGTATGTAAAGTGGTGATGATTAATATCCATTCACATGAAAGTCAAAATTCACATTTGTTACCATGTAATTTCCACCAAGTCAAACAATCATGGGAGTCATATGAATAAAAACTATCCTTACCAAAAACTATAGTCAATACCATTCAAATGCAAAAATTATATAACCTACAAAGTTCAACATTAATTTTTAGTAGTTGAAGTCCCCAAACTATTAATCATGACATAAATCAAGTCCATATAAAAGGTGGTTGTAAATTAAATATACCCAAATTATAATAACCATATAAGGTCTAAAAGGGAAGATGATAATGTCATGGGGTTTGAAAAGAAAAGATGTAATGTCATGGACACAAAACCAACATAAATAGTTTAATAGTGATTGTGCTTCATAATTATGTTAGTTATTAGTCTATTATACTAAAAGTGGCGAGTGACATCTTGAGCCCAATAATTTATGTTATCCTAGTCAATATCAATAAGTTATGTTTTCCAAGTCAATATCAATAATTTATCTTATCCAAGTCAAGATCTACTAAATTGATATCCTTCAAAAGAGATGCCTTCAATTAATTAAATTCGCTCAAAGTAATGTGACCTATAAGAAGATTTTGATCACTTAACAACAAGAGAAAATATTATCTTGAGAAGAGATTAGGTTGTCATCAAGTGCTCGTGACATGTGGATTGCCACGCTAGGGGTCTAATGTATCCTTTATGACCATGTAAAAATATTCACACACTCTGTAATGATAATATATTCTTACCATGGTCATTCAAACATCATATTCCGGGATTCCTAAAATAGATTATGACACATATAGTACCAACTCTGAGGTACTATACCAAATCAATCTAGATCAAAATCATCAAAATGTTTGACCAAATTAAATCTATATAAATGCCAAGAGAAATATAACAACATCTAATAAACGAATGAAACCTCAAGTAAAGGAATGCAACTTCATGTAAAGTAAGAAAAATTATATGCATTTGGAGGATTTTTTTTTGTTTTTGTTTTAAGAGAGAAGTGTAGCTTCGATAAAGGAATGAAACCTCAAGTAAAGGAATGTAACTTGGGTAAAGTAAGACAACTTATATGCATTTTGAGGATAAACAAGCCTTTGTTTCGGGAGGAGACAAATTGTTAATGCCAATATATATATAATTACGTTGTAAGGCATGTCCTAGTTGGCCGCTCACTACTTTGATTCGACACCTCAAGAAAATAACACAACAGAGATTAAATTATCAAGGTTGCATTGAAATCTAATGGATATGATGCGGGGAATTAGGTATTCCGCTACAAGTGGATTTGAGTCCTTTGAACACTTTTGAATGCCGCTTCATTTTGAAATCTACGTTTTTGTTCTCTCGTTGTTTGCTTTCGATTCGGGGTCTCACCGCAGAAATGGAGCTCGCCGTTTGTATGTTACTGCGCCACAGGTGTTGGGGGCCAACGTGGTCTACTGATGGTTTTGTGCATTTCACCGATATATGCAAAATTTAGGTCATGGTTGGTTGTGTATTGATTTTGCGAGGTGTATCTACACCCAAATCGCGGTGTAATGAAATTACTTGTATAATTCAAATTATGAGCAATAATAGAACACCAAATAACACAATATTTCATAATAACGATCTCAATATGCAATTAGAATAGCTTCGCCACTTCGAGGGGGCAACCTACAAACCATAAAATAAGACTCAAATGCTCCAATGATGATGAACTACAACCTACAATCCCCTATATATAATATTCATATCTATGGCCATAAAAAGGCCAACCTACTAAGCATGAGAAAGTATAAATGATATGGTAAGCCATGAAGTCGCTACTCATATCCTAATACAAGCAATAGGTTAAGGGCGTAACATGCCTTTCCCCTTTAAACCAATGTTGTCCTCAACGTTGAATAATCTTGGATGTTGTTGCAGAAAACCTTCATCCTCCCAGGTTGCATCTTCTATGCTCAGATTCTTCCACTTGATCAAGATATTCCTTAATGTCTACATGATTCTCGGACCTCTTAGTACGTGTTTGCAAAATCTTCTTTGGCTCCAAAATGATTCTTCCTTCCTCATCAAGTTCTGGTAACTCTGTCTGGGCTTCAAATTTCTGTCCAATAACCTTCTTCAGGTAGGAAACATGGAATACTGGGTGTATGCGTGAAGAAGGAGACAACTCTAGTTTATAAGCAACACTACCAATTTTAAATACAACCCGATAAGGGCCATAATATTTAGGATCAAGTTACTTGTCCTTTTCTATTGCTTTAGGGACATCTCTTGTAAGGCTAGAGATGTACAAAACCCTGTCACCAATTTCAAAATGTCTTTCACTACGGTGTTTATCTGGTTATTTCATCTGTTTTGTTGCAATGCTAAATTCTCCTTCAAACTAGCCAAAACACTGTTGTTAACGTTGAATGTGTTCCTCAACATCTCTTACCTTAGTTTGCACCCTTAAGGAAGAAGTGATAGAAGGTGGATGGTAAACATATAATGCTAAAAATGGGGTCATTTGAGAAGAGGTATGAAAAGATGTGTTATACCACCATTCTGCAAGTGGTAGACATTTAATCCACCTTTCCTACTTATCTGATACAAAAAATGTAGATACCCCTCTAAGCATTTGTTGACCACTTCCGTTTGCCCATCTGTTTGAGGATGATAAGATGAAGCGTGAGCTACCGAGTACCCAAACATGAAAATAATTCCATCAAAAATACTTGTGAAAATAGGATCACGATCACTTACAATTATCTTTGGAGTTCCAATGTAGCCTTTGAATTGTCTCCAAAAAATAATTGCGACTATCTTGGCTGCAAATAGATGTGATAGGGCACAAAAGTGGGCATATTTTGTGAGCCTATACACAATCACCAAAATAACATTCTTACCCTCTGAACAAGGCAATCCTGTGATGAAATCCATGGAGACCTCCTCCCATCTTTGGCTAGGAATTAGTAAGGGTTGCAATAAGACTTGGTGTCTTAATTGTTTCCCCTTTGTTATGTTGGCACACTAAATACTACGATACAAAATTTTGTACATCCCCTTGAGTCCTTCCCAAAAGATTCTCTTTTTATTCTATGATATGTCTTCAAAAACCCAGTGTCCTCCCACGGGTGAGGCATGTAGGCCTACAAAAATCTTATGCTTCAACTCATAATATTTACTCAAGTATAACCTATCCTTGTACCATAACGCATTACCCTTCCACTCAAATTTGTTAGATGTTATAGAGCCTTGCTTGATATTATGTATTAGAGATTATGTTCCTTTGTCTTGATCCCATTTTAATCTTGTTTCATCCAACCAATCGGCCGTTAACATGGACATTCCACATTGTAAGGCATCTGGATGTATCCCTTCTAGAAAACGCATCAACTACTACATTTTCTTTACCCTTTTTGCATACGATTTCAAAATCATAGCCCAACTTTTTGTTACCCACTTTTGTTGTTCCTCAAATGATAACTTTTGCTCAAAAAGTCTTTAAGACTATCATGATCGGGTTTACCTTGGAGTGTCTACCCATGAGATAGGGCCTCCATTGCTTGACCGCATGAAGAATATCCATCATTTATTTCTCATAGATAGATTTGAGTAGATCTTTTCCTTTGAATTGTGACTCTCAAATGCAATTGGCTTTCTTCCTGCATTAGAACTACTCCCAATCCCGATCCTGAAGTGTCACATTCAACATTGAAGGTGTTTGAGAAGTTAGGAGTAGCCAAAAATAGGGTGCTGCACATGGTTTCCTTGACTACTGAAAGGATTTAGTGGCTACGTCATCAATGGAAGGCATCGTTCTTTAGCAATGCGGTGAGTGGGGTTGCTATTCTACCATATCCCGCACAAATCTTTCTCAGTACCAGTACCCTATAAGTCGAGAACCCACGAAGATTTTTGAGAGTTTTGGGCCTTGGCCATTGCACCATAGCTTTGATCTTGTGAGGATCAACTTTGGCACCTTCATGGGATACAATGTGACTTAAGTACTCTACCTCTTGTACACCAAAAGAACATTTGGATGGCTTTGCATAGAGAGTATGTTTCTCCAAAACTTCCAAACACTTTATTTACATGTTGTAATTGTTCTTCCCATGTATTACTGTAAACCAATATGTCATCAAAGAAAACTAATTCAAATTTCCTTTTAAAAGTCCTACAAAGCAGTGTTCATCAAGCTTTGAAAGGTTGAGGGAGCATTTGTAAGACCAAAGGCATTACAAAAACTCATAATGGCCCTCATGAGTCTTGAGAGCCATTTTATGAACATCTTCCTCTCATATTCTAATTTGATGGTACCCCGAATGAAGATCTAATTTTGTGAAATAAATAGCACCATGCAATTCATCAAGTAAATCATCAACTATTGGAATAAGAAACTTATCTTTGATGGTGTACTTGTTGAGTTCTTGGTAATCTGGACACATCCTCCACGTTTCATCTTTCTTACGTACCATGACCCTTTGGAGAAGAATATGCACTCGGCTATGCACGATGATACCTGCGTTTAACATTTCATGTACCATTTTCTCGATCTCACTTTTATGGGAATATGGGTATCTGTATGGTCGATGTTAGGTGTTTGGATCCTGGAATCAATCAAACGCATGATCATGATCCCTAACCGGTGGTATTCCATTTAGAATTGCATAAAAAAGATGAGTGAGCATCAACAATCTTTTGAAGATCGGGTGGCATTAAAGACTTTGTATTTTGTACTTCTATGGAAAATAACTTTTCTATAAATCCATCTACTCCTTTTCTGAGAACCTTATGCATCTGATGAGAGCTAATAATCTATGGAGACTTAGCTACCATCCCATTCAAATGTATTTTCCTTCCATTTGAATGAAATTGCATGAAAAATTCATGGAAATTCATCTCTATAGTACCTAAGGTTGTGAGCCATTGAACACCCAAAACAATATCTGCCCCTCCCATAGAAATAGCAAACATAGGTGAGTCTAACATATAGTCTCCCATGGAAATCTTGATACTATGGCACTTTCCTGTGCACTTTATTGTCCCACCATCCACAATCATAACTTGCATTTTGGAGCTGGGTAAATAAAACAATTGAGGCGGGTAGCTAACTTACTATTTATGAAGTTATGAGTACTCCCGAGTCAATCAACATTGTCACCTTCTATTTTTTGAGATAGCCAATAAGCTTGAATGTTTGAGGAGTACTAATACCTGATAATGCATGGCAAGAAATTGTAGGTTGGTGATCCTCTACTTCATCTTCTACTAGTTCCTTAGCCTCTCCTATAATTTCAGCTTCCTCATTATCCTCATTACCTCCGTCAATATAGAACAAATTCTTCTCAGCACATTTGTGTCCCAGTCCATATTTTTTGTCACAGTTAAAACATAATCCTTTTGCTCTCTTTTCTTCCATTTGTTGAGGAGTTAGTCTAATTGGCCTAGTGAATGAAGGGGAAAATACACTACGGTCTCTGGTGTTAATGAAAGGTGACCTCCTACTACAAAGAACTTTTTCCTCTGCTCAACGTGCCATGATAATAGAATCAGAAAGCTTGAGTGGATTAAACATACGTACCTCATGCTCGATGTGGTCCTTAAGACCCCAAGAAACAGGTCATTTAGATTCTCTTCTGGAATATTCTCCACCCTTAAGGATAGGTTCTGGAATTGATGCACATAATCTTTGACTGATCTTGTTTGCTATAACTTTGCTAATTGACTAAAGTAGTTCTTTGAAACACTAGAACTATAGTGCAATTGTAACTCCTCGGTAAAAACTGTCCAAGTGACACCGAGACCATTCTTCTACCTTTGAGCACATAACCATCGATACCAAACAAATTGGTCTGGTTCAAGATACAAGGATGCCAATGTCACCTTTTTTCCTGATGGTGTTTGATGTAACTCAAAGAAGTTATCCATTTGATTTATCCAATTCAGGGGATCCTTACCATCAAATTTGTGCATATCCACTTTTGGCATCATGTTTTGTGGTTACGAATAAGTTGGATTTTGATTGGGCTGGAAAAGTGATCCAACATGGTTATTTTGTCCATGATTTTGAACTAAAGATCCTCCTTGGTTGATATGGGGCGGATTTGGGCCATATTGTTTACCCTTTACATGTTGCATGATATCATCCAACCGCTGATTGATTTGGTTTGTCTCCTTTAGAGGCCATCTCAGATTGTACATTTCACAGTTCATACTCAAGTTGGCTCACCTTATGATCAATTGAGGTAAAACCTAGTGTTGAGGAATTTGTATTTACCCTTCTGACTCCAACTCTTCAATCACTACCCCATCTTTATCGGGGTTTTACCGGAGTGAATAGGATTCTTTTTGCTCTTGTGGAAGGCCCCGCCATGATGTCAAACCCTAGGTTTTAGGGTTTTGATACAAATTCGGAGACGAAAAGGAAAAAAATAGAGAAGACACTAATACTATTTTTTGAGAACTTTTTGAAAATGTAAAGAACTCCGAAAAATTCCACAAATTTCGGTCTAGGGAGCATTTTTATCAAAAAAGCTAAATTTGTAATAACTTTTGCAAAAGATATCAAAAAGGTCTGAAATTTTTAGAGATTTTTACTTGAAATGATTTACAACTACTGGTAAAACCATTTCCCAAAAATTTGATGTGGTTCATAAGATAGAGGGGAAACAAACAATTAGGTTTTTCCCTAATTTTGGTCGGATCGCAACTACGATACCACTTGTAATGAAATCACTTGTATAATTCAAATTATGAGTAGCAATAGAACCAAATAACACAATATTTCATAATAATGATCTCAATATGCAATTATAATAACTTCACCACTTTGAGGGGCAACCTCCAAACCATAAAATAAGACTCAAATGCTCCAATGATGATGAACTACTACCTCTGATCCCCTATATATACTATTCATATTTTATGGCCACCACCAAGGCCGACCTAATAAGCATGAGAAAGTATACATGATATATAAAATGATGTGGTAATCCACAAGTCGGCTACACATATCCTAATACAAGAAATAGGTTAAGGGTAAAGCACGTGGACACTCGATTGGTGACGATCGGGGGTATTCACAACACTCGATCTAGGTTCTAGATGACTCGAGTGTTGAGTAGGAGGGGCTCGGTGGATTGATCCGGTGTAGGAGAGTTGGTAGTGGGGTCAACCACTTTATTTTGCATAGCCTAAGACAACTTGGACGCTCAATGCAAGAATGAACTCACCCAAGCAGCTCCATATGAGCTATAATAACCCTTTAACTCGTTTAACACAACGAACCACTTTTCGGTGGTGGAAGGCCCGCCTCGGCCTCAATGCACGGTACAACTCTCCTACAAAGCTCAAGAGACAAAGGTGGCTCACCCAAAGCCACAACAAACAAAAAAAAAATTTCAACTCGCCAATGTGGGCTTAACCAGCTTAAACGCCGACGCGTCGTTTTGCTTCCTATTCGTCGCGGTTGATGCGGTGTGGGTTCTATGGTTTGTATGGCATGGTAGTCACATTCAACGGACTGTAATATGTCTCTTAGCCCTTTAGATAGTACCTTGCACCAATCAACTTCCTGTATACACAAAGTAATCCGCATACACAACACGTGGACAACTTAACTGGTTAAAGTAAAATAAATAAAAAATAATATAACATGATGTTGAGGAAAAATATTTCAATAGTGTCTAAACTAACATTTGTTATAGAATATAATCATGAAATATTTGATAGTTGTCTAAACTTTATTCAATAATTTTGTAAAGTAGTCAATGACGTAAAATTTATAGCAAATATTACAACATATTTATGAGTATTTGATTAATCTCTTTTAATATGTTTTTTTGGTTTGCTTGTTTATTTGTCTCAAAACAATTAAAGAGAAGCCAATACTAACAAAGATTAAAATAATTTAAATCAAAATTTACTTCAATTTTTTAAAAAATAATTAAAATTCTAATATATTTTAAGTTCTTTTGTTGGTAAGGTTTAAAGATGAAAACCCAGTAATAATAAATTTAGATTATTTTTGTAAAATAAAAAATTTTTTATATAGTATTAAATTTACCTATTTTCCTATCCTTTCTCTCCACTTTTTATGAGTTTCTAGGGAGGAGGAGATTGTGAGGCAATTTTTTGATTTAGAGACTTGTTCTTGAGAGGTGGAGTCTAAGGAATTAGTTCTTTCTCTCAGACGATAATTGGATGATTCGGATCCTCCTCCCTTCTTATCCCAGATACAACTTTTTTGGTAGAGTTGAGTTTACCGACTAAGCGTAAAGGTCGAAAGTCATAGGTGGAGCGACTAAGATTGAGCACAAATACGATGGTCTAGGACAACACTCCGTGGACCTTCGAGGAGCTTCCTACCTATAGTAGGAAAAGAGTAGGCGTTGTTTGCGAGTTATATATATTCGGCTCTTGGTTTTGTTTTGCTTCTCCTTTGTGGAACCCCATGTTTTTTAGACCCTTAATTTTTCTTACACGACCCTTTACTAACTATGTTTTCACTGATGACAATTGTAGTTTTTAAGACTTTACTCTAGAGTATTCTACTATCTATTCCTATTATTGTGTTTCTTAGTACTTTTGATTTTGTGGGGAATGCCCCCTAAAACTTGATTCATAACTCTGATAAATCACTTAAAAAATCCCTTTTCCAATTACAAATAGAAACATATGACTCAATTAACAATGAAAACCTAGCTCATGCACAACGTAATGAATATGGACATAAAAAGGACATTTGGACCACAATTTCCATATATTAATATAATATATGTTAGATAATACATTTTTATGATTAAAAAATTTGTTTCCTTGTTTGGAAGATAATGATTAAATTGTTTCTATGGTTGTGGTGGTCAAGATTAATAGTGACATTTTTCGTACAAAAAATAGTGAAGTATAACAGATGGTTTATCAAAAATAATGAATCTAAAAATCTATCAAACATCTCACTTTTCAAAAAGTTTATAAGTCCTCATTGAGCTAATAATATATTGGTGATCATAAATGCCATTTTGAATGTCTCATGTATTTGAAGTCAAATTTATTTGTTTCTCATCTTTTTCTTCCTCCATCCTCCTTTTCTAAAATTTTCCTCCTTTTCACATTCAAATTTTCCTCCTTTATTGTTTTTTGATATTGATTTTTCATCTGGAGAACTATTGAATATTTAGTATCTTTCTTTTAACTGAGTGCATCACTCTGGGAACATATATACCTTTGTTAGAACTTGAACTGTTTAGTGGTAAACTATTTTTTTGTTAGTTGTAGAGAATAAAAGGTTGTAAAATGTTTGTTTTGGGAAAATGTAGTATAATGACCATTGGATCGAATGTCCAATTGAGATAAAATATTGACTATTTTTTTGCTTATCATCTTACCCATCCTAATTTTTCAAGAGAGTCAAATATGGTGCTTATATAAATAGTTTACCCATTAGCTAAACCTCAAATAATTGCCTTAGTTTTTTTATGATAAACGACTCTTCGATCTTATCAGTTCAAATTTATAATTAATAAAGGTCATCTTCTAAACATATAATAGTGTTCGATCTATTCATTGTTCAAATGTTCATCTTTTAATTCTCACCTTTTTATTTCCAACTTTCCATTTGTATATTTATCTTATCTAAAAAATTAAACGTTGTCCAATCAAAAACCTTGATGCCATAAAAAATATTATTTTTAAGTAAAGATCGATTGGCAGATAAAATCTACCTTCTGCTCATATGACCAACCATTGGAGGGCTCAATTATTGATAAATATTGGTCTGTGTCATCAGTTTCCCTTCACAAAACCTATTGGATTTTCCCCATTTATTATTTGACCCCTTTAAGATCGATTTGCTCACATGCATAATGTTACCAAGATCAAGATGATAAAGTGTATAAGTAGGGTTTCAATTCCCTCCTTATTTCCAACTTTCTCACTCATATGACCAACTGCTAGAGGGGTTCAATTATCGTTGATCAGTTCCCCGTCACCCGTTTTCATGTAATTACTCAAGATTGAAATTGGAAAGTAGAGCTAAAAAGTGCTACAAGAAGCAAGCAATGAGTTTGAGTTTTGAGCATGAAACCTATTGTATTTTCCCCATTTTTATTGTCCCCTTTAAGCTCAAATGGTGCTCACATGAATGATGTGAATGAGATCGAAACGATAAAGTGGAGCACATATAACATGTATTATTTGGGTCTTCCAATTTGAGCCATCAAAATGGTATGAGACATGCAATTATTTCATTCCCACTTTCACATTTCCAACTTTCCATTCATGTCTTCATCTTATGTAACTAATTAAATGTGGTCCAATCCAAAATCTTGATCCCATAAAAAAATTGAAAAAAATAGTGAAGTCCATTTTGTACAAGTTATTGTTGATGGATAACATCATCAAAACCGTTGTTGAGGGAAACCATTATCGCTACCATCATATCTACAAATAAACCCTATTTCTAAATGTGCATCAAATTTCTACCATTGGATGCAGGTCCACTCTATGTAAATCGATGTCTCTAAAGTGTCTAAAGAAGTGCAAGAGGATTCCCATTACATTTATGTTTCTTCTAATTTCCCAAAAACACAAGGGATGATATTACATACAACAACTATTGACATCGACATTATTTCTCAACCAATCCTTACAAATTCAAATATCTCCTAAATACTTTTTCAATGAATTGCACACCCCATGCCTTTTCTACTTCAAACAATTGAAAAAAAGGCACACGGTCATAACATAGAAGAGTATGCATTGCTTCTCAATAACACTTTCTACACCCTTGGACATCACCTCCCTCAAACCTCTTCTTCTTCACCCCTCTTCATCTACCATTGGTTCGATCCCTTCAATTTAACTTCTTCGACACATCCCCTGCGATGTTTTCATTGCACATTTCATGTGCGATTGCTAGTATTATAGAATGTATAAATATGGGAAATAAAAATGTATATTCATTTTGAGGATAAACATGCCTTTGTTTTGGGAGGAAACAAATGGTTAATTACAATAGATATATAATATTGTAGAATGTATAAATATGAAAAATACAAATGTATATTCATTTTGAGGATAAACACATCTTTGTTTTGGGTCGAGACAAATTGTTAATTACAATAGATATATAATATTGTAGAATGTATAAATATGAGAAAAGACAAATGTATATTCATTTTGAGGATAAATAGGTTTTTATTTTGGAAGGAGATAAATTGTTAATTACAATAGATATATAATATTTTAGAATGTATAAATATGAGAAAAGACAAATGTATATTCATTTTGAGGATAAACATGACTTTGTTTTGGGAGGAGACAAATTGTTAATTACAATAGATATATAATATTGTAGAATGTATAAAATTGAGAAAAGACAAATGTATATTCATTTTGAAGATAAACAAGTCTTTGTTTTAGGAGGAGACAAATTGTTAATTACAATAGATATATAATATTGGAGAATGTATAAATATGATAAAAGACAAATAAATATTCATTTTGAATGGCCTGTGATAAATGATAGAAGAAGTGGAAACAAAGAGTAGTTGATACATATTGAAAAAGTGGAAATAACGAGTAGTGGAGATATATTGAAAAAGTGGAAACAAATAATTGCCAAGACATTAGATACATATATGCATGTAATAGACATGGCATAGGAAGAGTCAAGGAAGAATGTGTAAGTTTCTAAATGTGTTTAAGGATGCACAAAAAGTTTCTAAATCCTTCAAATAAATGCAGCAAGAGCTAAACTAGACTCCACACGATCTGTCAACATCCAATGCCAAAATGGGAGCTCTGAAACAAGATATGGACGCCATTAAAGCAATGGAGAGGAATGTTTTTAGTTGTAGTTACAAACGCCTTAGGTGGACGTAGATACAAAACATGTGGAAGCATTTAAACAGAGCGCAAGAATTGTTTCTAGAACGCCTCAAGTAGACTTTTGTATCATAGAAAAAATGATTGCAGGCTATGCAAATAAATGGCTGCACCTTATATAATTATGTTAAAACACCCATTCAGGATGTGGGATTAGAGTTAAGAAAGGAGTATCATTTGATAGGCTGCTTCAAAGAAATGGGTCTTTTGGAATTCTATGATCTCAGAGTATACAAAAAAATGGGATTGCTGAGAAGGCCTAGGAAACTTTTAAGAAAAAAAGTGGCAGATGTTAAACCAGATTTCATTAAATGCTTTGTAGTTATAACTTTTCGCTGGTTCACCAAAAGGCACTGCCTTTCACGTCAAGGGTTTAAATTTGATGGGCGTTTAAATGTTTATAGTGCTTTTAGCCGTAAAATACGACTGGAGGATTTTTGATTTTGTTAAATAATAACTCCTCAACGAACTATGAATATATTATCTTAGGTGCACGTATTACTCCATTTATTCATCAAACTATAAAACAACAAGCAAATCATAGTCCACATTCATCTACATTCAAATATGCATAGTGGAAGAATTCTCTCAAACTTGCATGTAGTTGTATAGTTCACGTGCTTGTCTATATTTCAAGCTTCTTTGATGTCTATAGAAGCATTAACATAGATTTGCATTAAATCTTGCTCACCACAAGTTTTTCATAGAACGATTTCACTCGAAAGCTTCCTGTAATGTCCAAAAATTTCCTGCACGAAACCCAAGACAAAACAAAGGTTAAATTATAAAAATCGCGGACTAATTTTTTTACAACAAATCGGTGGCAAAGCTTAGTTTATTCCTCGGTAAATAATGATCTTTTTAACTAATAATTAAATTATAATATCCAACTTCAGTTTGGTTTAAAACTCATTTAATAATTTATTATTAAAGGACAAGATTTAACTCTCCCTTCTTTAATAAACAATACTATTAAAATTAATCCATAATTATAAACATTGTCTAAATACTAAGGGTAAGAACTTACTTTAATTATCACAAGGTCACGTCTCTTTTATTTTTAGGAGTTACTAATTAAATATAAGGATAACATATTAAAGTTAACTTCGACACCACTTAAGTGGCCCCATTCAAAATGACCCATGCATTTCCTTTCAAGTATTCTCACCTACCCTCTCTCCTACTTTCGTAGGGAATAATCTTGGCCATAGGTTGGATTGAATTTGGGCCCTTAGATATAAGATTCAAAATAGCCCTAATCCTTTTTTAGGAGTTTTTATTCTTTCATTTGACTTATTTTCTCATTTCTATTTTACTGAGTTTTAGGGAAGGAGAGGAAGCCATGGAAGAGGAAAATGGAGCTTGGGATGGATACACACAACCCCAAGTTTATTTTATTTTTGTTTTCCATTTCTATTCTACCCTCTCCTAGGGTTTGATTGGAATCTCAATTTGTTGTAAATTTATTCATTGTTGTAGGGCAATTTTCTTTTGTATTTACCGTATTTGGGCAAATGGGCATTTTCCCTTTTAATAGATCTGGTTTTTAAGTAATATATACACATTTTTATTTAGACCACACTCATTGTAGAGTATATAAACATGTGTGTGTGTGTGTGTGTGTAAATATATATTAGTATTTATAAACATTGTTTGCTAAAAAAACATGGACGCTTGGATTCTACAAACAAAATACAAAAAGCCGACATTTATGAAGAATAAAACAACGGCGTTTTTATATATAACAAGATTTAATTGATATGGGGAAGGGTCGCGACCCCACCCCCATCCCATATATTACAATGGGGTGGGCATTCGTTTGACGACCGCCCCTCCCCGTTTTATTTAAACAAACAATACATTGACCACGTGGGCTTAAGCCCACGCGAACCCTCCATTCAAACCTTGTTTTAATCAATATATTTTTAAATTAATTTGGTTGGGTTTATAAATGGTTTTATAATATAAATATTAATAAATATTTTAATATTATATATATATATATATATATATTACTATCAAGTTGCAATAATATGATAAATGGTACCAAGATTTAATCTCTTTCACAACTTGAAAGTGCATCATGGATTTTACAAGACACTTAGAGGTAGATAAATGGTTTATATGTTGTTTTGTAGCTGGGGAAGCAATTTATTTGACTTGTTAGCACTCAGGCTTTGAAGAAGTGGGTAGCACCTTGGAAGGATTTGATTTAATCCTCACTATTTTAGGTTGTGCCTATCAACCGAGGTAAGAGAACCTATATTGTAGCCTCTAGTTTGTGAAGGAGGTGAAAATATCCTTGAAGCTGTGCATGATTGTATGAAAATGGCCTTGAGAAAACATGATCAATTTCCCATTATTCAAATTCAATAGAGTTGTCACTACTAAATGATGGAAATGCTTTCAAGACAAGGCTAAGGAAACTAAAGACATGGTATGATCATGATTAGCTTTGTGCATTTTTGTAAATGGATTGTATTATTTTTTGTTGACGCATAATACAATGCGGGGTATTATAGGTAGGATGAGTTAATTTGAAATGAATTTTGGGGTGGGAGATATTCAAACAAGACTAACCAGAATTTGCCAACTTCTTTGAGGACCTTTGAAAAATTTGAAAGACTCAGACAACAGAAATGCTTCAAAGAGGTTAAGGTGTTCCTTCAACCAGGATATGTGCATCAAATGGAAGCCCAGATCTGCACTCTTCCACACAATCTTTGATGATTTATCACAAAAGCTTGAGTTAAATGAATCAACAAAGCATTTAGAAATTTCTATTCTATCAGACCTAAGGTACCCCCAAAGGTTTATAATAAAATCTATATCAAGGAAAGAACCAATGAATTTAAATTTGTTTATCCCTTCATCGGATGAAAGCTCTTCGATTCTAGAATTGCAAATGCCACTAAGCTCTTAGCGAGAATTAGATCTGCATGATCAAAAGGAAATTCAAACACCAGTTGCAGCAGGGCAAGAAACAAAAATTGAAAAATTTATGAAACATAAGTAAATGCAAATTTTACTAAGAGACAACACAAGATAATCCAAAATGACCAAATTTATCAATGGGGGAATGTTACAAGAACAATCTCGAGCTTGTTAGTGGCTATACATCTGCGCAACTAACCTAACATGATACAAATTTGATGTAAATAGGAATTAAAATGGTTCTCGGTGGTTTCTTAGAGAATGGGCTTCTTCCCATATTTTCCGTGAAAATTCTAAGTTTCTCGACCCTTTGCATGACAAATTCATGCAATATATAACTTTCACTTACTCACTCACTTTGCCCCTCAAATCTTCCCTCCAAAAGTGGAATATTCGAAGCACCTTTGCTTTGCAATATTTTTGGAAAATGACATTTAACAAACGCTTGCAAAAAGTTTGCAGTTCTTTTCAAAAGGTGAATCATTACAAAAATTTCATCATTCTTCAAAGTGGAAGAACGTTTTTCATTTCCCACGCATGTAGATCCCTTTTATTTCATCATTTCAACTTTTTCCTTCCCAAATTTTACTCTGCAACTTTGGATCTGGTAATTCACATTTTTATGAACCAAAGTAAAAATTTATTTGAAAAATGCCTTGGATTCACAAATTGAACCCCAAATTGATTAATCCGGACCCTGTAGGCCAAAACGACACGAATTGGCAAAAAAATCGATGAAGATTGATGCAAAAAACACATCTCCAAACTTCCGAAGATCATATGGCGACTAAACTGGTGAAATGCACAACTATCATCGATATGTTCTTATCTTTAAATATGAGCCCTCCACATGGCAGATCGAAAAAAATGAGCCTTAGGGACACTTTTGACCTTTTTACAACTTTTTGAAAATTTGCAAAATTTCTTGATTTCCTCCGCCGCTCCGCCTTTGCGATTTGGGTCTAACACGTGGTGTAATATGATTGGATACAGAGTCATTTGCTCAATTTTACACATTTTGCATCTTTTTAGACAAAGGAAAAATTTTCAATTTTCCTCCGCGGCTCCGCCCTCCCACAAGACACGTGTCCTCATATGATTGGATAAGGGAAGTACTTCTCATTTCATATTTTAATCATATTTCGTGAAGGAAATTTTTAACATTTCCTCTGCCAGCCTGCACCTCCGCCATTGACTCCTCAGATGAATTTTGACTTTTTACCTTCGGGCTCGCGGGTCCATTCTGATGATTTTCTCCCCTTTTCAAAATGGGTGAAAATTCTAACTTTCCTCTAAGGCTCCATCTTCCGCTCTGTGCTCTGATGCTGACACGTGTCTTCATCCCATTGGCTGTGAGTTTGCGGTCCAATTTTATACTTTAACTCTTTTTCACCAAAGGCCGAAAAGTATCAAACTCCTCCACCTTTCCATCTCCCCACCTACCACGTGTCCTCCTCTGATTGGATGTGGGCCTTAGGGGATTTTCTTCATTTCCATGCATTTTCCAAAGTGCCCTAAGGCACAAAATGACCCACCCATCCGCCTTCACTCTGCTTGCGACACGTGTACCTCCTCTGGGGCCTGCAGAGTGTGGGGAGCAACTTGCACATTTTTCCAAAAACATAAAAACGTTAAGTTTTTAGAAATGACCCGACCGATCCTTGTCCAATTACAAATGACCACGTATGCAAAAGTATATGAGCTAGAATTTGATGGGAAAAGGATGCTCATATGACCGTAAAAACATAGAAATTTCCAGTGACCCCAAAATCGATTTTTTCTTTGTGGGTGAAGAATTTTTCGATCAAAAGACAAATGGAAAGTGATTTTAGGAAATTTACAACCATGGCAAGGGATTTTTGAGGGAAAATAAGTACAAATCAAATGATTTCGAGCTCCAAAGGCCGGGAAAAAATGAAAAAATGGTAGAGGCATTTGAAACGGGAAAAATTAGGGCAAAATGTAAAGTAAACTTGGGGATTCCTTCAGAATGGTGCAAAATGGAGGAAATGCGAACAACACATAACACTCAAACACAAAAACGAGTTGTTTTTGTCAAATTCAAAGTATATGAGAATCCCAAAACTGTTCTTCCTCAGAAACAGGGAAAAACACATTTCTCCTTAGCAAAATAGGGATGTTTCAAATTGGGCACCAACATTGGCTCCAACTTGGGGATGGGCACTCCCAGCAAGTGCCACAAGAACTGAAAGCGAGACCATGTGCCAAAAACCATTGGGAAAATGGAGTCACAAGCCAAAACATCCAAAAACCAACCGATAAACCAACAAAAAGGGCTGCACACACAAAGGCAAACCAAAAACGACCAAAACAACAAAAAACAGAGCAAAAAAAAAACTGTACACTGTACAAGTGATATGCAAACTTCAGTTTTGGGGATCAATCCAAGAAATGCTTCAAATGTCTGCCATTAATAGGAAACTCAAGCAATTCCCTGTCTAGGTCCTTGAGGAAAAAAGTATTCTCACCAATTCTTATGTCAATTGAATATGGGCCCATCCACAAAGCATCAAATTTACCATGCTTGCCCTTATCTTCATGCCTACTATCCCACAACAACACAAGATCTCCAATACTGAAAGCTCTTGGGGTTACCTTCTTATCAAACAAATTCTTCATTCTCTCTCTAAATTTGACATGCCTCTGATGGGATGCTCTTCTTACTTCATCAAGTTCAACAATTTGATTAATCCTTGCTTCATATGAACTGATTTCTTGATCTTCAAGTTGTTGAACAAACTGAAATGAAGACAACTGTAGATGCAAGGGTAACAGAGCTTGTGTTCCATATACCAATTCAAACGGGCTTTTACCAATAGCTCTTTTGGCAGTGATCATATCATCCCAAACAACAAATTTTAGTTTCTCACCCCACTTCTTCTTGTTTAATTCCAAAGTCCTTTTAATAATTTTCAACAAGTTTTTATTCTTTGAACTCAGCTTGTCCATTTCCTTGTGGATTGTAGTTAGAAGCATATGTCAACTTTATTCCATATTATTTGCACATTGCCACTAAAGGTCTAGCTCTGAAACTCATGGCATTATCAACAACAATCTTGACTAGCACTCCAAATCTGCAGATGATATGATTCAATATGAAGTCCATTACAACTTGGTGCGTTGCCTTCCTAGTGGGGATTGCTTCCACCCATTTTGTGAAGAAATCAGTAGCTACCAAAATCCATTTGTGTCTAGCACTTGATGAATCAGAGATTTCACCAATGAAGTCCAACCCCATTGTTTGAAAGGAGCTTCAATTGATACAAGTTGTAAAGGAAGGGAGCTTGAAGCTTTCATTCTTTCGGAGAAACGCTGACAACTCTCACATCTTCTAACCAACTGAGTTACATCTTTAAAAAGAGTTGGCCACCAATAACCAACCCTCAAAATCTTGTGTGCAGTAACCCTCCCAACAAAATGTCCTCCACAAACTCCCCCATGGAAATCAACAATTATTTTGGGAGCTTCATCTTCAGTCACACATCTCAAGAGGATTCCCTCAGGGTTCTTCCAAGCCAACCCAAAGTTTGTAATGATATATTTTTGAGAAGCCAGCTTGAGAGATCTTTTCTAATTTTTATTCAAATGTCTAGGGTAGCATAGGTGTCTGAGATAATAGATTACATCCTTGTACCACTCAGAGTTCAAATTTTTTCAAGAACATCTACCCTCTCTTCTTCTACTTCATTTACTTCAGCATTCTACAAATTGCTTTCAGCCATGAGCTTGGCAAGACCCAAACCTCTTACTAGCTTTGTGGTCTGAATGTCCATATCATACTCCTGCAATTTGTTAACCCACCTGCATCTTTTGCTTGAAATCTCCATCTCTGATAAGACATCTTTTACCATTGTGTGAGGAACATAAGCAACAACTTTGGAACTCAAAATATAAGGTCTGAAAACCTTAGTTGCTTTCACCAATGCAAAGGCCTGCTTCTCCATGATTGTGTATTTTAACTCAATGCTTCTTGCAATGCCTTACTAAAGAAGGCAATAGGTCTTTCAGCTCCATCATCATCCTTTTGCAACAAAACAGATGCAATGGTGTGCTCAGAAGCAAACAAGAAGATTTGGAAAGGTTTCTTGTAATTTGGGGCTACTAGAACAGGAGCATGCTTCAATGCTTCTTTGATTCGATCAAAAGCTTTAAGGGAAGCCTCTTCCCACCTGATATTATGGTCCTTATTCAACATGGAAGTGATGGGGAGAGTCAACTCAACAAAATTAGACACAAACTGTTAATGCGAAATCACGGCACCCCCAAATGAGTTATGGATCTACTTTTCTAAGGCAGGGTCATTTGGTGTGATTTGCATAACATGGGACCATCTCTCAAGCTATGGGACTTGAGGACTTGAGATGGCCCTCTAGAGAAATCCAAATTCTTCTTCCTAATCCTAATGCTAAACTACTCCTAAGGAAGGAAATGCAACTATCTACTTCTAATCTAACAATTCCAAGGAGACAGGGAGAGAGAAAGTGTATAAAGAGAGAAATCCTACACTAACGAGGTGATAACACCAAGAAAAGGGAGTGAGATATTCTATTGAGGGAGGAAGAAACAAAAAAATGGAGATGAGGGAGGTTAGACAGAAGTGACACGACCCAGATCTGCAAATCATCCATTAAACTCCATGAAACACGACATCCTGCACCTACAAATGTGAAATACATGCACAAAAACTAAGATTGAAAGGGAGAGGCATAGAGAAACAACAAAATGATGCAAAGGGTTGAAGAACGCCACAAAACATGTTTTATTGCTCTAAAAGGTGCACATACCATTACATTTTTGGAATAGAGGCACACATACATTTCTAGGTGTGGGAGAAGGTTCGCTTCTCAAAAATGCCGTCGAGAAACAAATTTGACAAAGTTTCTCTATGCCTAGAATGTCTCTCTTTCTCAAACGAGAAGTGTTACAGTATATATAGAAGGAAAAGAGAGAGAAGAGGGAAAATTTGAATCCTTCTCCAACCACCATGAGATACGCATTGAATCCTGCTGGAAATATTAACCACTAAATATTAATGCCTTCTACAAATTTGCCCATAATATGTCACTTACAGTTACCAAGATTGAATTGAATCAAATATAGTACTTAAAGAGATTGGATTTTGCGTTAATAGCTTGGAAGAAACTTCTTCATTTTTCACCTACCAGGGCCACGCGACACTGGCACTCGTTTGGGCTTCCCTTTTGATATGGGACACGTGGCGGCCAGTTAGAGAAAAATCAGGCTTGTGGGTCCGCATGACTTATCTTTTGCCCTTTTGCATAAAAATGCAAAACTCAAAATACTCCTACTGACCAAGCTCCAACTTTTGACTCTGTTTGACCATCGCCCTTGCCTCCATTTCGTCCCGAGACACGTGGAGAAGCGGCGCTTGTTTGAGCTTCTCTTTTCGGATTCATCTTTGGAGAAGCGCCACTAGGACACATGGCTCTCTCTGCTGGCTTTGCTATTTCATTTCCGAGCCCACATGTAACCTGTTTGTCATCCTGGAATGTGAGCTCGCGGGTCTGAGTCGTTTCCTTCATATTTCCCTTATGTGCAGGAGTTGTCTTGACCAAATTTTCTAGGGGGCGAATTTGGGATAACAAAACCTTTAATGAAACTGATTTGACCAAAGAAGGATTGGATTCCTTTCTTAGTTTTTGGAACCAAAATCTTGGTGATGGCTTCTATCCTTTGTGGATCAATCATAACTCCCTCTTTAGACACAATGTGACCAAGTAGTTTTGCTCTTTTCACTCCAAAATGGCACTTCTTTGGATTGAGTGAAATGCCATATTCTCTACATTTGATCAACATTCTTTCCAAATCCTGCAAGTGGTTAATTCTTTTGCTAGAAAAAATAGTAATATCATCTTGATAAACAACAATAAAATCATTGATATAACTAGCAAAAGCAACATCCATGGCCCTTTGAAAAGTAGCTCCAGCATTCATTAAACCAAAGGGCATCCTGACAAAAACATATGTTCCCCACGAAGTAGTAAAGGCAATTTTAATCCTCTTTGATTCTTTGACAACAACTTGGTTATAACCGAGAAACCATCCAAAGTAGAAAGCATCTCAGAACCAGTCACTAATTGCAGCATGTTCTCCATGTTTGGTAAAGGATAGTTTTCCTTTATTGATGCTCTATTTAGATTTCTGAAATCCACACAAAGTCTGATATCTCCATTCTTCTTTCTAACCGGCACCAAGTTTGCAACCCAAGAAGAATACCTTGTGGGCTGAATGATTCCTCCATCCTTCAACTTTTTCAATTCCTCTTGCATTTTGACAGAAAGGAGTGGGTTAATTGGCCTTTGCTTCTGTTTGAATGGTTTGGCATCTTTCTCAAGAGGGATCTCATGTTGGAATAAGTCTTCTCTATATGCTTTCAGCTCGGAATAAGACCAAGCTAAACAGTCTTGATATTGTTTCAACAATTGGAGGTAGGACTATTTTTCTTCCTTGTTTAAACCACTCCCTAACCAAATCTTCCTTGGTTTTTCCTTTGTTCCCAAGTCATGCTCTTCAACATCTCTAGATGCAAACATGTTTCTATTGATTACACAATCAACATTGTTAAAATTTGACTCAAGAGCAACCAGCCCTCTAGGGATGGTGTTAGTCTTCAATTGAATGATATCCTTGCCAAACAAGGTTTCTTTTCCATCAACATTACACACCAATGGTTCCAAATCAATATGCTGATCCACAAACTCACCTTGGTTCTGTAAAAACCTCTGAACTTGAGCATCATCATCAAATACTTGCCAATGCTTGATGTTATCCGGGACTATAGGCCTAGTGAGTATCTCAACATCATATTCACAATATGGAGAAATGGTACAATTGTCAAATCTAGACCCCAACACTACCAACTTATCAAAAATCATATTTAAACTTCTGTCATGATGAAGAATGTTGAAGGAATCAAACATCTCAATCAGATCCCAAACTGCGTGTTTGTATTGTTTCATCTGTTGATTTTTTGTTGCATACTGATTTTCTAACTTGTTTGACAACCAACTCAGAATCTCCCTTTACAACAACATCTTTTACACCATACTTCCAAGCAATCCTCAGCCCTAATAGTAATGCCTCATACTCAGCTATGTTATTGGTGCATTCAAAGTTAAGTTTGAAGGAGAAAACAAATTCCTCATTGCTTGGAGAGATTAAAACAACACCGACACCATTTCCAAATTTGGAGCAAGCTCCATCAAATAGCAAGGTCCATGGTGAGCCTACCTCTTCAAGACACTTAGACTGATCCATCTTGTGCTCCTTACCATTAGCAAACCCAATAAAATTATCAACATCAACATCAACAAATAATACTTCATAAGAAGCATTGTTTGGATCCTCAATTAGATGCATTGCACGGGATTGTCTATTTCCAAATCCCATAGGTCCTTTACCTTTGTCATCAAATCTCTTCTCATTCCTATGGTGATTGTCAAATCTATCTTGTGCTTGTTGCCTAGGTTGACCTTGTGAAGTTTTTCAATTCCTTTCTCAGCTCTTGCCAACTTGTAGGAAATCTCTTTGACAGACCCCTGCCAAAGTTTTCACCACTTCCTCCAAGTCTACACTCTTATTTTCTTGAGGCTTGTCAGGGTTTACCAATTTAACTCCATCTCTCTTAGGAGGTTTCCCAACAACCTTGATATTGTTCTCAATTTTAAGTGCCATGGTGAAGGCCTGCCTTAAATTGCCAGGATTTTTGTCCCTCAAGTAATATGCAACCTTCTTGTCAAATGCATCAAAATATTTTATCAAACAAGATTCATCACATGGTCTTAAATTTACTGGAAATCTCCTCAAAGTTTTATTGAACCTTGTGTTGAATTCATGGACCATTTCATTTGGGTTTTTCTTGATATTCTCAAACTTTGATAAGAGGAATCTGGGATTAGTTTTGTCACCATATTGCAATCTGAATGCATTCTGCATTTCAGTCCATGAATCAATTGAATTTTTTGGCAAGGCCTTGTGACTAATCCTAGCATCCTCCTCCAAAGTGTGGACAAATAATTTAATGTACACATCCTTAAATCCAATTTCAAAATCCTCCATCATATTAATAAAGAGTTTAAAATGGTGATCACTGTTATGGCATTGTTCCATTGGAACTTTGGCAATCTACTTATAACATCCTAAAGCACAACATTAGGGTAACCGGTCATTCCCCTAAAATTTATTGGGCCAAAGGTATTGACCACAAATGGAGGCCTATGTGGAGGCTGAGCCATGTTGTCTAGTGGAGGTGATCTTGGGGGTGACACAAGTTGATGAAGAGTGAGAGGTCTTTGGGGCTCAAGATTGTGGTTCACAAGATTGGTATTCTCTAGGTGCCGATTTTCTTGGAAAGTTTTACTAGAATTGAAACACACAGGTGCAGATTAAAGAAGGAACTCACTAGGTACAATAAAAGGACCTTCACTAGTTGAAGTAAACAAGTTTATGAGAAGATTGCTTGAATCAGAATCACTGGAAGAAGAGTGATAATCCTCTATTAAAGGCTGATCTCTCTCACCAATGGATATACCTTTGCTTGATGTCTATCCTTCAACAACCTTCCAAAATTTTCTCTCCTCTAAAATTGTCTTTCCAAATTCTTGAAATAACTTTCTACTTGGGTCCCTCCTGAAGAGAGATCTTCTTCCTTCCAGGTTTGTAGATTTATATGACACACTTCACTTAATGTATGATAAGGTACTAGTATTTATCAAAATATAATAGCCAAGAGTCGCCACTAAGGAATTTCACCCTAGTTTGTGTAAATGCACTATGAAGATCTATCAAATGACTGCAAATATTAGCACTATGCAAAGCTTGAACAAATCTGATTTTCTTTCACTCAATTTATCAACTATTGTGCAAAGTTTGAAACAACAAATTGGAGACACTTGAACATATCAAACTCAAAATTCTACTCTCATTCCTCAGTATAAATTTGATCAGAAACTGATGCTCAACAATGTAGTTGCACATAAAATACGTGAGAAGTATTACCAGGGATTTTGAAAAATTGAAATACTGAAAAATGTCCCTGGAAATGGCGCCATTCGGGTGTTGATGGGATCAAAAGAATATGAACTGGAAGCATATTAACAAATTAGTCTGGATATTGCATTCTTCATCCCCGACAATGGCGCCATTCGAGTGTTGGTACCAGATTTAATCTCCTTCACAACTTGAGCTGCATCATGGATTTTACAAGACACTTAGAGGTAGATAAATGGTTTATATGTCGTTTTGTAGCCAGGGAAGCAATTTATTTGACTTGTTAGCACTCAGGATTTGAAGAAGTGGGTAGCACCTTGGAAGGATTTGATCTAATCCTCACTATTTTAGGTTGTGCCTATCAACCAAGGTAAGAGAACCTATATTGTAGCCTCTATTTTGTGAAGGAGGTGAAAATATCCTTGTACTGTGCAAATTGTATGAAGATGGCCTTGAGAAAACATGATCAATTTCCCATTATTCAAACTCAATAGAGTTATCACTACTAAATGATGGAAATGCTTTCAAGACAAGGCTAAGGCTACTAAAGACATGGTATGATCATGATTTTCTTTGTGCATTTTTGTAAATGGATTGTATTCTTTTGTTGATACATAATACAATGCAGGGGTATTATAGGTAGGATGAGTTAATTTGAAATGAATTTTGGGGTGGGAGATATTCGGACAAGACTACCTGAGAATTTTCCAACTTCTTTGAGGACCTTTGAAAAATTTGAAAGACTCGAGACAATGAAATGCTTCAAAGAGGTTAAGGTGTTCCTTCACAATATCTTGAGTTAAATGAATAAGCAAAGCATTTAGAAATTTCTATTCTATCGGACCTAAGGTACCCCAAAGGTTTACAATAAAATTTATATCAAGGAAAGAACCAATGAATTTAAATTTGTTTATCCCTTCATCGGATGAAAGATCTTCTAATTCCTTTTCACCCCCATAGGTGAAACTCCCAATCACACTCCCACCAAATGCATGCCTCACAAACTCCCTTTTCCCTCCCCAATGGTCCCATAAGTCCATCTCCCACACCCAACTTAAGGCATACTACCCAACCACACAAAAGCACATTCACAAAACTCATACTATATTAAACAAACACCATTTTCACATTTACAAACCTAAATAGGAAAATACAAGGATGAAGATCCTACCTCTCCATCAAGCTTACGGGAAAAATTCACTCTAAAAGTCTCACATCTCCAATCCAAACAAATTCCCAAAAGCAACTCCAACAAGCTCCCATTTTCAAAAATACAAAAGGAAGAAAATGAACAAGTAACCCCAATTCCATCAAATTCCATCAATAAATAGAAATGGAATGTGAGGATGATGAGGTGCTCCATGTAGGATGCCACTTCATCATTCCTCCATTCCCACACTCAAGTCAAAACACCATGCCCAAGACAATAAATGAACTTGTAAGACTATGACAACCCAAAAGACACTCAAACTTGCACACCATGCCTTCTAAGGACAAAATTAATTGAGGTAAGTAGGAAAGTGCAATTATTTTCACTCTTTTACACTCCAAAAAGGATAAATAAGTCAAAATTTAACTCCCCATACCATAGGTAGGGTTGTTGGGTAAATTTAAGAGGCATGAGACAAGCTTAGCTTGTCCCACAAGCCTCCAAAAAAGCCTCCCAAGTCAAAATCTGAATTTTGAAGTTGGGGTGGAGTACATCACACACAAACCAACATAAATCTCACTTACATTCACAAGATTTCAAGGACCATCTACCCTCATAACTAACCAATTGTCACATCCCAATTTTAGTTAACAAATTAAGTAGGATTAGCTTAATTAAAACACATTATTACTTGCTAATAAAGTGACTATAATTTCCAACAATTAAAACATAACACAAAAATAAAAACACACACAAAATTAAAAGAAGATAAAATTACCCCCATGACCACACATGTGAGGTCACCCCATGGGAAACCTCCTAACTAGGCATGAAACAACAACACAACATAACATTACACAAGTTGTCAAATTTTGGCCACGTTGCTCAACACCCGACATCCTTCCATGGTTGGTCCCCTATCCCCTTTCAATGTATGTGATAAAATGTCCTGCAACACAAACAAAATACCTCTTTAGCTTTAGGCTGTATTAACAACATCGATACAATATACATATAAAATCAATAATCATCATTCGAAATTAGAAATTCTATCATCTAACATCATACAATTAATTCAATTTTGGCATCCATAAAATCATAATTCTACTCAAAACATCCAACATATGTTATGCATTCAAAATATGACATGTTATTATAAAATCAAAATATCGCAAATCAACATATATAATTGTCTATCATCACCATCTAGTGCATCATAATAAAAATGTAAATCACATAATGTCAATAATCCATATCCGCATAGTCCATCATCTACTTGATCAAAATCTAGTACTCAAAATGTCTAAGTATCAGTCCAAAAGTAATAACATCATAATGTAATAGTGTCGAAGAGGAGTGGGTACTACATCCCCCTCCCCTTAGACTCGAATTCCTCCTAGAAGTCACTGGAATAGATGAGGAAACTGAGCTCATAATAAAGTGACATCTTCCTATGTGGGTGTAGTATCACCGTACCTATCCCCTTTGGACCTACACCTAGTCAATCTCATGGCCTCAAAGGCCAGGGTCCTGTGCTTTATGATGTGCACGGGCTCCACCAACACCTACCCCTGCTCCTTCACTTGCAATGCGGTCCAATCCAAAACATGAGAGGGATAGGAATTTATCTCCTAAGTATATAAACATGAAATACATCGTGGATGCGAGACAAGATGGATGGCAATGCTAGATGATAGGCCAAAGGACCGATACGCTCCAAGATCTCGAAGGGACTAAAAATCTAGGAGCTAACTTAGAGCCTTTTCCATAATGGATAGGACTCTTATGAGTCGACATGACACAAAGAAACACCTTCATGCCCACCTCAAAAGCGTGATTTTTTCCCGATTTGCATATTTTTTCTGTCTATCTTGATCCTCCTGTAATCTCTATTGAATCATGATAACTTGTTGCTCCATATCCTATAATAATGTTGGCCCAAGAGAAACCCTGTCTTCAATCTGTCCCTACTCGGTGATTTCCTGCATTCACTATCATTCAAATTATGAAAAAGAGCCATACCAATCGAACTCTAAAAACTATTGCTATAGGAAAACTCCACTAAATACAAATACTCTACTCACCTACACTAATGGTCCATGACATAAATCTAAGACATATCCTCCAAGATCTGATTCACTTGCTCTGTCTGTCCATCTGTCTCTGGATGATAAGTTGTACTAAAGTTGATACTCGTCCGAAGGGCACATTGCATGGTAGTTGAAAAATGAGAGGTGTAGAAGGGATCGTGGTCACAGATAATCTTTTGTGGAATCTCGTGCGGTCTAATAATCTCATCAAGATATACCCGTGCCACTTTGCACTTCTTGTATAAGTGGTCCTCACCAGAGAAAAATAATTCAATTTCGTTAATCTATCCCCTTGTTACCATGATGGCATTGTGGTGGTATCTTGACGTCGGTAGCCCTACTATAAAATCCATGGAAATGGTGTCCCATTTCCACTCCGGTATATCATGTGGGTAGAGAAGGCCACGGTGGATCGATTCTCGACCTTCCCCACCGACACTCTAAACAACACGACACAAATTGAGCTACATCTCTTCGTAGACCTCTCCAATGGTATAGTTGTCTCAAGGTGGTGTGCATCTTCTTCACCCTGGATGGGCTAAATAAGGTGCATGATGAGCCTCTGCCAAGATATCTGTCTCAAACCTCCATTCCTAGGTACATAGATCTAGCCTCTATGTCTGAGAAGACCATCTACCTCTAATGAAAATCCATCAAATTTCCCTCAAGGGGTCTTTGAGACTCAATCTTTGATTTGGCTACAAAGAAGAAGCATCATAAGGAAGCTTTTATAAAATCCTACTTCGCAAATCTGTACCCACTGAAGTAGCCATAATCAAATTTATCCTTCTACGCAGAGTGTCAACAACCACATTCTCCTTCCCCTTCACATGATCTATCTCCATGTCATACTCACAAAGAAACTCCATCCAACGCTGCTAGTGAGCGTTGAGATTAGGCTGCGTGAAGAGGTGACGAAGACTCAAATGATCAATCCATGAGAATGAATCTCCTACCTAAAAGGAAATGTCTCCATCGAACCAAAGCATGCACAACTACTGCAAGCTCAAGGTCATGAGTCGGATAATTGAGCTCATAATCCTTGAGTTTGCAAGACTCAAAGGCTACAAAACAGCCCTCTACATCAATACACCTCCTAATCCTACCAAAGAAGCATCTGTGCATATGAAGAACTCTCCTTGAGGATCGGCACTCCAGAATGAGTGTTGTTGTAAGGAATTCCTTGATGTCTGAAGGATTGCTCACATATATCTAACTAGATGAACTTCCTTCCTTTCTGCTGAAGGGAAGTGATGAGGTGTGCAACCTGAGAAAATTCTTGAACAAATATCCTTTAGTACCCTGTCGTCAACCCCACGAAACTGTGCACCTCGGTCACACTGGTGGGTGCTCGCCAATCCATAATGGCTCTAATCTTGGAAGGATCGAATGTGATACCTTCTCCAAAAATAATGTGGCCCAAATACTTCACCTCTGACTAGAAAAATGCACACTTCTCTAGGTTCCCATAAAGCTGTTGCTCCTGAAAACACTACAGAACCTGACGAAGGTGCTCCTCGTGCTCCTCATGTGTACATGAGTAAATCAAAATGTCATCAAGGAACATGAGTACAAAGTGGTCTAGAAAGGTCTTGAACACCTCATTCATCAAACTCATGAATATTGCAGGGGCATTCGTTAGACCAAAAGACATAATTGTGAACTTAGAGTGGTTATATCTCGTACAAAAAGTTGTCTTGTGGACATCTACCTCTGCAATCCTCAGCTAATGGTATCTGGAATTAAGATCTATATTGGAAAACACTATGGCCCCTTTCATCTGATAATAAAATCATCAATGCAAGGAAGGGTAATGATTCTTGATCGTTACTTTGTTCAGTTTTCTATAGTCCACACACAACCGCAAGGATCTGTCCTTCTTCTTCACAAAATCATTGGTGCACCCTAAGGGGATACACTAGGATGGATTAGGCCTTTCTCGAGAAGGCCCTCAAGCTGTAACTTGAGCTCACATAGCTCAGGTGTGGTCATCCTATAAGAAGCATGTGAGATAGGTTCCGCTCCTAGAACCAAATCAATACAAAATTCCTCACGTGGGGAGGCATCCCTAATAGCTCACTAGGAAAAACATCAAAAAATCCTGCAAAATGGGGTGATCATCAAGTGAAGGTCCACTAGCCCCATCCTTCGACCTATCACTAAATGTAATAGCATACTGATTTGACAACCCGTCACGCACACCACTTCAGTGCATAATGAGATATGGTGCAAATAGAGATGGGTCTGCTAACTCCAAAATCATTGAATCCACTTCCAAATCATCTGCACAAGATATAATCTTGCTTGTGACAATTAACTCTATCTCTATGCACAGATAACCAATCCATGCCCAAGATAACTCCATATGAACCCAAAGGAAGGATACGAAGATCCAAAGTAGTGGTAAAGGGTCCTAGGTCCACTACACACTCCTTGACTAAGGAGTTCATTGAGATATTGGCTCAGAAGCCATCTCAACATCCCAACTAAGGCCCTACCTAACTGCTACCACCATCTGTAATGCTCTACTAAAGATGGAAAAATGAAAGAATCTAACGAGCCTGAATCAAATAAAATAGGGGTAGAAATACCACCAATGCTATCTATGGTCTCTATCACCGTTCCCTAGTGCTTTTCCTGACGATTCTCAACCGTTGCATAAATCCCATGGCTCCTAGCCATGTCACCAACCGTAGGCTCAGAAACAAATGCCTTACCCTGATTAACAGGGTTCTGAGGGAACTCTCTCCAATGATGTCCATACACACCACATCCATAACAAGTACTTAGTCCTCTCCACTAAGCAAATAGTCCTCTAGGTGGCCCAGTAGTACATGCTTTAAAGAACCTGATGATCATGTCATATATCTCTATGGGTGTTGTGGTGGACGTACCCCGACCGGGCTTGAGTTAGAGCCTATATCCTATTGGCCCCCTAGATAGAGGTCCCATACTACGCCCTCTCTGAGCATCATGGCATTTTGGAGGTCGAAAAGGGCCGAGTCTGTGCCTACTCTGCTATTGAGAAGGAGGAGGAGGGGTGGAAGGAAGACTGTGATGAAGTGTGTCCACCACGAGGAAGGGGATATGATCCCCTTGATCTACTATCATGTAATTGTTGTATGCGGCTTCTCACTCTATCACGAGCCTACTACATCTTCCCCTAGGTTTCCTCTGTAATATAGGCCTTCTCCACAACCTTTGATAGTGTCTGGACAATGACCGCATATTGCCCCACCCAAGTCTAAATTTAGGCCCCAGATGAACTTGTGAACTCTAACATGCTCATCTTGCATGTAGTCTACATATTGAAGCAAATCCAAAACCAACCCTCATACTTTACCACTGTCATGGAAGCTTGTCGCAGATCATGAAACTCATCGATCCATTGCTGGATGAATCTCTGGGATATATGTCTACTCCTGAAACGCTCCTCAAAAAGCTCCCAAGTAATCGTCTCTCGAGTCTACATGGAGCTTCTAACCTCGTCCTCCACTAAACTCCGGCTCCATCTCTTATAAGGTGGATGAAAGCATGAGCTTTCTTGTTGCTAGAACAAAGACATAGCTTGAAGCATCTTCTCAAGCTAACCAACCATGCCTATGCCTGAAATCCCCTTTATTTCCAACAAAATGAGGTGGGTGTAACTTCAAGATATCTCTATGATGTGATCTGTTTCCATCGACTTTCGGCCCCTAGGTCTCTTTGCATGATCATCTCTCGGCCTAGGGCTCCTAGACTGTCTCTATTCGCTGTAGCTCTATCTCTAAGATCCCTAATAGGTGACCCATGTCTAACCGACTCCACGTGGGAGTTCTCGCCTTATTCTCATTAGTGTGATGCAAGTGTGAAAAAGCCTCCAGTGATGGCTCTCTGTCATGTCTGCTAGGTCTCCCTCCTAAAGATCCTCTGCGTATAGTGGCATTAAAATCTTATAGAGTCTGTAATATTTGCGAAAAAAATAGCTTCTATGGGATGATCTAGGGGTGGTAGGTCTAGGTCCACACGTAGGAACCCCTTGTATGCGGCCCGCGCCTCCGCACGAGACCAAGGTGAGTGTTAGTTTATCATCATCTAAGTTTTTGTTTTAGTTTTCTAATTTTTCTATGTTTAACAAAATATCATGTAATGTTGTGTGTTCTAGGTTTAGAGTTAATAGGTTTATTTGTTTATGTTTCGTGTTTCCAAGTGTGCCCAGGGTCTAAGTGTTGAACCCATGGCTTTGATACCAAGTGTAATAGCCATAAATTTCCCACATGAAACCCAAAAAATAAAGGTTAAATTAGAAAAATTATGGTCTAATTTTTTTTCATACAATAAATCGGTGGCAAAGCTTAGTTTATTCCTAGGTAAACAACGATCGCTTTAACTAACAATTAAATTATACTATCCAGCCTTCCAGTTTGGTTTAAAAGTCATTTAATAATTTATTATTAAAGGATTAGATTTAACTCTCCTTTCTTTAATAAACAATTGTAATTCCCGTAAAAACAACCCACTTGAGACCTAAGAACAACCTAGGATTAGTTAGGAAAATTATGGAATAATTTTGTTTGTTAAAAGAGTCTACAACTAGGTTACAAGACAACAATTGTCGCAAGCAAGTTTTCAAGCCAAATACTATTAATAGCTTATAGTTTTATTAATACGACAATTATAAAATATCACAAGGTCCAAACTTAGGGTTAGATTAATCAATTAGGTTAAGAGGGTAATTTCTCACTATACCACTCTCTAATAGGCTTAAAAGATTCAACTTGATTTTTTTATCAAATTAACACACTCAAAACTTCCTAAAAACATTCCCATTAGATAGGAAATTTCCTCACCTTTCCGGTGATATAAAGAAGTCCTCCTAACTCCTCATATTTCTCAAGTTATGGGCCAGCAGGCCTTGGGGTGAAAATTTTCCCCAAGAGTGGGCTTGCGGGCCTAGGGAGGAAAATTTTCCCATGCGCAGGTCTGCAGGCATGGGGAAGAAAATTTTCCCATTCGTGGCTCTGTGGGCCTGGGGAAGAAATTTTTCCCATGCGCGGGTCGGCGGAGCGGGGAGCGTTTTAGTGCATTTTCCCCTTTGGAATAGAAGCGCGATCTACCTCTGCGTACTGCGAGCCTGAAGAGGACACATGTCGGCATTTCAAAACTATGGCGGAAAATCGGGGTATCGGAGGATTTTAAGAAAATGATCCTTTTAGCTTAAAGGCGCTATGGAATCAAATGATCCATGCGTCCGTTGATGCCCAAAGTGCCACGTGTCAAGCGTTGATTGTCATGGCCCGGTCCGTCGAGCTGGTGGGAGAATTTAGGAAATTTTCCCAAAAATTTTCCGAAGCGCTAAGCTAAAAAGGGGATCCGCTCCTCCGCCGATGCCTTGTGATGCCACGTGGCAACCCCGATTGGATGCGAGCCGATGGGGTGGTGGAGGAAACTTAGATTTTTTTCTCAAATTATTTTAAAGGTTGAGTTGACTTGGTTGCGGGCCCACGCGGACATGGAAAACAACCAAAAAGCAAAAGCGGGGAGGTGGGTCCATGGGGAAATTTTCCAAAATTTCTTTTTTGATCTTAGGAATGTTTTGACAAAAAGAAAGGCTTCGGATCAGCGGGAACGGCGGGGAAATTCGTGCCTTTGGCATTTTTGACCAAAAAACGCTAAGGGAAAATTCGGGCCTGTGGGTCCGCCAAGGAAATTTTTCCCAATTTTTTTTTGATAGTTAGAATTATTTTTGATGCCAAATGAAGAAAAACTTCAGAAGGCCATAACTTTTGATTGGGAGATCATTTTGGAAAATGAGGACTTTTTGGAAATCTCTCGACGTTCTCTTTGCACATGAACCAATATTTTTCTTTTGATAATGTTTAAGGGGTCAATTTCACGAAAACGATCTGTAAGATTTTAAAAGGCAAGTTGGTAAATTTTAACTTATGAAATTTTAATCAATTGATCTTCTTCCTCTCTCAACATGTTAATTAGACATGGAGAATTGTTATTAGATGGATTTATGATGGATTTGGAAGGTAAGTTTGTTTGATTGACTCCCAATTTAAAAAAATAACTTTTGTGAAAAACGACAACAAAATGGTTTGAGCCCGATTTTGCTAAGTTTTCTAAGAAATTCCTTAAGTATTTTTTTCCAATTGAATTCGTTTAGGGAATACTACTTCAATTTAATCATTTAATTTGTTATTTCATTGTTGCAGGTTCGAACTATGCATTTTTGGATAAAGTATTTGCCAGTTTGAAAATACAAAACAAAGATCAAATTTTAAAGGATCTATTTGCCATTTTCATCTTCCAAGTATTAGAATTCATTCCAATTCTAATCTAATACATTTAGTTGATTCAAATCAAACTATTTAGAACCAAAATGAAATTCTGATTTCCAATTTTACACATTTCAAAAGACAGAGTTCGTATTTTCCTCACACGCATTTCTTCCTTTCAAATAGAGATTTCAAATACATTTCAAACTCATATTTTAAACAACAAAGTAGTTCCAATTGTGGAAAGAAATGCAACTTTTATTCAAAAGACAAGATTTCCTTCTTTTACAACTACTCTCTTTTTGTTGATTTTCACAATACAATATACAAAATACATCTCTTTCTTTCAAGACAGAAAACAAAGTATATCTTTCCTTTACATTTCAAAATTATAACTTTTATATTCAATACAACATATTTCCATTACAAAACATATACAAGTTCATCCACTTCAAGTAGGAAATGTTACAATAAGATTTCATTTCAACAAGGGACTGTCAACCTCTTTTTTTTCTTCATTTTCTCAAGAACAATGACATGTAGATTTATCATTCTTCCAATTTTGATCACAACAAAAGAAGGGGAAAGGCAACGCTCTCCACCCAACCAAGACATCCAATGAAAAGGATAAGCCATCCTTCTTCATTGGCCTCCGAGCCCCAACCATAATGCAATAGAAGATATGATTCAACTCTTGGTAACAAGGGCTTCCACAACCCACAAACAACATTTTCACATTTAAAACACAGTCCAAGAACAGAATGTAGTTTACAACTACATTAAAGCATGAAAAACAACACCGAGGCTTCATCAAGCCAAATGAGTAAGAAACTATGGGGTCATACTTATGCCTCCCAAAAGGGGAAATGGGTATCACCACCTGATTTCAAACCACCAAAATATAGTATATCAAATCCTTGACATGCCCTTATGCCTCCCCCAAGTACCCCTTATTCCTCACATTTCCTTATGCCTCCCCAACCTCTTATGGCACCCCATAACAAGTAAAGAAATGCAAGCTATTTCTTTGGAAGGTGGAACCCAAATCCTAACTCCCTCCAGGACTTATACCTCCCCATAGTCTTCTCCTACACCATTCCTAGGCCATCTACCCAACATCCCACAAACATGCCAAAACATTCACAACAATAACAATTTCATAAACAAAAAGAAGCATTTCAAGAGCCAATCTCCTACCTCTCCATGATGGAGTTGTTCCAAGTTCCAAAATAACAAGCTTTATCCCAATGCAAACAAACCACATCATCAAGAAAAAGCATGCAACAATCTTCCAAAAACTTTTTCAAAGCAAGATCTCTAAAACAACAAAAGAATTCGCCCCAAAAGGAGTTTCCAAAAGTGAAGCAACCTAAAATAAGGCAAGCAATTAAAATTTTATAGAAGAGGGAAGAGAAGAGGATGAGGTGGATCCATGTAGGATACCACATCACACATTCTCAACCCCAACCCAAAATTCAACTTCATTCTCCAATGCATAATAAATAGGTGGGTGAATAATATGATAGTTTATTTACATACTCAAATCCAACCCACACCCCAAATGACTAAAATTAAACCATGTAAGAAAAGTGCTTATAATTTGTCTTCTCAAAATGCATAATGAAAGTCTAAATTCAACTCTCCAACCATATGTATGGTTGGTAAATAAATTTAAGAGGTATGGGACAAGTTTAACTTGTCCCACAAGCCTCCAAAAATAGCCTCTAAGGACAAATTCGAATTTCCAAGAAGGTGGAGTGTTTCATACTCTAAAATCAACTTACACATCACTTACACATCTCTTACAACACTCAAACCAAGACCAAAAACTCTATTAATTACATTCTCATGATATCTTTTAATTAATTAACTTAACAACATGATTACTCACAATATTAACACCACATTAAATAATTAATGAAAGGGGTAAGTGCACCACATGAAACACATGCAAACATCAATAAAAAGGAACCAAATAAATAAATACACATAACCCTTGGTCACATTTAAAGGTGATCCCCCATGGGAATCCCTAACACAATCAAACACCCAAAACAATACAAGTTGCCATGGTGACCTTGTTGAATTCATCTAGAATTCCAATGTGGTTGGTATCCAATCCTCGATGTTTGTTGTGATATTTTAACCTGCAAAACACGAATACCTCCTTTGGCCTCGTGGCCACATTAGAACATCCAAAATAATATAAATAAAATTCCAAAATCATCTAGATATATGAACCACAACAACATCCAAGAAACCAATAAGATTATTTACAATTTTACTCAACTATATCATCATCAAATAATTTCCATTTCTAGGTCTACCCACAATATCTAAATATCACATGTCCAAACAACATTCATAATATAACTATGTCAAACAACATATCATCATCAATATATGAAAATGTCTCTAATAATCATCATGCACCATAACTGAATCACGGTCAACAATAATCCATGATCTAACATCTAACATCGTACTATAATAAAGTCCATAATCATGTCCATAATATAATCAACATTATCATGATCAGTATCAAAAGGTGTCAAAGGGAAGTGGGAACTACAACAATACTATTAAATTTAATCCATAATTATAAACATTGTCTAAATACTAAGGGTAAGAACTTACTTTAATTATTACAACGTCATGGCCCTTTTATTTTTAGGAGTTACTAATTAAACATAAGGATAACATATTAAATTTAACTTCTATACCACTTAAGTGGCCCATTCAAAATGTCCCATGCATTTCCTTTTAAGTATTCTCGCCTACCCCTCACCTAACTTTTATAGGAAAGAATCCTGGCCATATGATGTATTGAATTTGGGCCCTTAGATCTAGGATTCAAAATAACCCTAATCCTCTTTTAGGAGCTTTTACTCTTTCATTTGACTTATTTTCTCATTTCTATTTTGTAGGTTGTAGGGAAGGAGAGGAAGCCATAGAAGAGGAAAATGAAGATTGGGATGGATACACACAACCCCAACTTTATTTTATTTTTGTTTTCCATTTCTATTCAACCCTCTACTAGGGTTTGATTGAAATCTCAATTTGTTGTAAAGTTATTCATTGTTGTAAGAAAATTTTATTTATATTCACCCTATTTGGACAAATGGGCATTTGCCCGTTTTAATAGATTTAGTTTTTAAGTAATATATACACTTTTTGTTTTTGAGAATCCACTCATTGTAGAGTATATAAGCATGTACACACAAAGAGAGAGAGAGAGAGAGAGAGAGAGAGAGAGAGAGATACATATATACACTTGTGTGTGTACACATACACACATATACAACTTCTTAATATTAAAACCTGAAATTAATTAATTATTTAATTTCAGGTTTTAATATTAAGAAGTTGTATATATATATATATTGTTTTCTAAAAAACATGGCTGCGGGTTACAAACAAAATACAGTGGATTGAGTGTTATGAAGAATAAAACAACGACGTTTTTATATATAGAAAGTTTTAATTAATATGGGGGAGGGTCTCTAAACCCATCCCCATCCCATATATTACAATGGGGTGGGGTCAATGACCCTTTCCCCATTTTGTTTAAACAAACAATATAGTGGCCACGTGGGCTTAACCCCACGTGGCCCCTACATTCAAACCTTGTTTTAATACATGTTTTCTTATTATTAATTTGTTTGGTTTTATAAACGGTTATATATATATCACTATTACTATCAAGCTGCAATAATATGATTATATCAATAATAATACAATAAGAAAACTTACTTAAATTTTTTTTTTTTTTTTTATTACTTACATTATAAAATGTTACTATTTATTTCCATTTATATATATATATATATATATATATATATATATATATATATATATATATATATATATTTGTAATAAGCTATACAATTAAATACATCTTTAACTTTGTATTCACCTAATTTTTTTGTTTCACTTAGTTTAAAGGAACAACTTGATTTATAAGACAAGGAAATTTGCAAGACAAGAATTTTAGAGTTTTCTACCGAATTATACATAAGTAAATTTTAGAAAGTTTGGTAAAACTAACTTATTAAATCTAATGTGATTGCAAGGAAAAAAACCTTTCCTTATCTAGGAATCTACATCTACTTCCCTTCATTCAACAAGTCTAGAAATACACCTATAGTTTTAAGTACTTTAATAAGCATCTTATGCAATGACATAAGAGTAACTATTTTTTTTTCTACAAGATAAGTAGTTCTTTCCAACAAGCATTCAAAAAGGCTCTTTCTCCATTCAACTAAATCACAATAATTTGGAATAAATAAAATATGCAAGACTTTCTTTCAATCACACTTTTCTTTACAAATATATCTATCTTACAACTTGGAATAACATACAAGTGAAGGAGAGTTCCATTTCAACCAACATACAACTCAACTTTGTTCCTTTCACTACAATACTTTCAAAATTTAAATAAATGAATGTACAAGCTTTCTATTAAACATACAATTTTTACAATGAGATGAACAAATTACATCAAAGCTTTCAACAAAGCCAAAATCAAATTATTCTTGCATGTCTTCTCCCAACTTGAATTTCAATCTTGCATTCTTCAATCTTTCACAACAAGGATCACAATACAAAGGAAGGGGGAATAGGCAACACTCTCCACCCAACCTTTAATCCATTAAGAGGAGAAGCCATCCCCTTAATGGCACTCCGACCCCAACCAAAGAACCATGAGGGATCTTGAGCAACATTTGACAACTTTTCAACAAACATGGCTTCCACAAACAACATACATTTCAAAATATTCAACACAACTAAAATGACATACTCAACAAGTTTTATAACTTTTCAAACAATACATAGGTTTGATACCAAACCAAATGGAGCAAGGACTATGGGAAACCACCTCCTTTTTCCTCCCAAGTGAAGTGGGAGTTTCACCCTAAGCCTCCAAGTGCACAAAACAAACAACACAATATCCTTATCTCTCCCTTGCAAGTATGCAACAATATGACCATGATTTCCTTTTCACTCCCCATAGGTGAAACTCCCAATCACACTCCCACCAAATGCATGCCTCACAAACTCCCTTTTCCCTCCCCAATGGTCCCATAAATCCATCTCCCACACCCAACTTAAGGCATACTACCCAACCACACAAAAACACATTCACAACTCATACTATATTAAACAAGCACCATTTTCACATTTACAAACATAAATAAGAAAATAAAAGGATGGAGATCCTACCTCTCCATCAAGCTTCCAAGAAAACTTCACTCCACAAGTCTTTCACACCTCCAAGCCAAACAAATTCCCAAAAGCAACTCCAACAAGCTCCTAATTTCAAAAATGCAAAAGGAAGAAAATGAACAAGTAACCCCAATTCCATCAAATTCCATCAATAAATAGAAATGGAATGTGAGGATGATGAGGTGGCTCCATGTAGGATGCCACTTCATCATTCCTCCATTCCCACACTCAAGTCAAAACACCATGCCCAAGACAATAAATGAACATGTAAGACTATGAAAACCCAAAAGACACTCAAACTTGCACACCAGGCCTTCTAAGGACAAAATTAATTGAGTTAAGTAGAAAAGTGCAATTTTTTTTCACTCTTTTACACTTCAAAAAAAGATAAATAAGTCAAAATTTAACTCCTCATACCATAGGTAGGGTTGTTGGGTAAATTTAAGAGGCATGAGACAAGCTTAGCTTGTCCCACAAGCCTCCAAAAAAGCCTCCCAAGTCAAAATCTGAATTTTGAAGTTGGGGTGGAGTACATCACACACAAACCAACATAAATCTCACTTACATTCACAAGATTTCAAGGACCATCTACCCTCATAATTAACCAATTGTCACATCCCAATTTTAGTTAACAAATTAAATACGATTAGCTTAATTAAGACACATTATTACTTGCTAATAAAGTGACTATAATTTCCAACAATTAAAACATAACACAAAAATAAAAACACACACAAAATTAAAAGAAGATAACATCATCCCCATGGCCACACATGTGAGGTCAACCCCATGGGAAACCTCCTAACTAGGCATGCAAAAACAACACAACATAACATTACACAAGTTGTCAAATTTTGGCCACGTTTCTCAACACCGACATCCTTCCATGGTTGGTCCCCTATCCCCTTTCAATGTATGTGATAAAATGTCTTGCAACACAAACAAAATACCTCTCTGGCCTTTCGGCCGTATTAACAACATCGAGACAATATACATATAAAATCAATAATCATCATTCGAATTTAAAAATTCTATCATCTAACATCATACAATTAATTTGATTTTGGCATCCATAAAATCATAATTCTACTCAAAACATCCAACATATGTTATGCATCTAAAATACGACATGTTAGTATAAAATCAGAATATCGCAAATCAACATATATAACTATCTATCATCACCATCTAGTGCATCATAATAAAAATGTAAACCACATAATGTCAATAGTTCAAATATCTGCATAATCCATCATCTACTGATCAAAATATAATACTCAAAATGTCTAAGTATCAATCCAAAAGTAATAACATCATAATATAATAGTGTCGAAAAGGAGTGGGCACTACACTTCCAATGCATACACATTATTACCATTCTCCTCAAACCGCCATCTGTGCATTCAAACTGCCATCATATTTTCTCTTTGATAGATAATATGCAAAACTACCTTTTTGTTCTCTGCAGGAATTAATGGAAGCTCCATTGATGGCCGGGAATACATACAAAGTGCAGAGTGAGAGGGATTCGATCTCGGGAGTCGGGACAAGCCACTTAAAAGCAACTTTATAACATGAAATTCGCCGGAAACAGGGGTGTATGCATTTCACTCAACAATCTTGACGATGCTCGATGTTGCTATCCCTTTACAACCAAATTCACAAACAAACATACCCTCTGCTCTGTTCCTGCTCCAGATTTTACTTCTTCATTTTCTTGTGCTGCCACAATATAATTCAAGTGTTTATGTACATCTGCTGACATTTCTTCCTCATGAATGGGTCGGGATCACAAGAGAGTCTGCCGCAATCATTCAACAACATTTCTCCTTGTTTTTGTCAATTGTAGTTGTGTTGGTATCCCCTCTTTCGACCGTGCTGCTCGTCTTACGCGCACTCCTCCCACGCTCTCACATTTCCGCCAAACTCGCACTGCAAATTGGAGACTCTGTGGATTCCCCAGCTGGAGCTATGCCCGCCTCTTCTACAACATGTTGTCACAAACAATAATTTCATATATGCTCTGTTTTCCTTTTGTAGTCACGTTTTTGCTGCTAACGAGAGCGGCATTGGTGAATACAGTGGCTCGCATTTTATACAGGAGACGAGGTTTCATGGCAGGAAATAACTCCAGTGTCCTCTAACTTGTGGAAGCGCCTCGTGCTGACATACATGTGGGTGGGTGTTATAATTTTGGGAGCCAATGTTGTGATTTTGGCGTTGATTTTCGCAGTAATGAGGGCGTTGAGCTAAAGTTTGAAACTGCAGAGAACTCGAATTTGAAACGCGCCCTCCATTTACACAATAATACATCGCCCCAAAACATTTCACCTACAAATCACCTTTATTTTGAAGGGCTGCTCTTCAGAAGACAAGCACTCGGAGATTGTGGACTCTAAAAAATAAACTTATGGCAAACAAATATAGACGTTACGAGAATTTTAATGGGAAAAAAATCGTCTGTGCTAATATTTCTTCTAAACTCATAAACTTCGAAGGTTTCAATTCTTTAAAATACGAGTATGCATAATAAGCTATGATTTTTGGTGTGATGGCATATACATTGCGGAGTACCCATGATCATTTTTAATTCTTCTTTCAATCACTCTGAGAATCATAGCAGTTGATACAATGCTTACCCAAGCTCATGCACCCACAGCTGGCCACACATTAGGAAGCTCTTTTGAAACTGTTAAACATGCCACACTGGCTTTATCATGCATTGTAATTCCATCGTCACTGTGATATCGCCATGTATTCGAGTTCTTGTCACGTGTACCCCTCACATGTCGGGTCCCCTTCTTAATTAAAATGCGATCTCCATGTTTATTACGCCAAAAGGTGTGTTCTAAATGGGAAAGCCCGACTCCTTCTGACAAGCAACAAGAAATCAAGGATCACGATTCATTGGTCGACGATGCACGGATAATCCTCTACCGTACACGTGGCACACAATATTTTTACGACGATTCTCTGGCGGAAACCACCCAACCCTCTGACAATGATACTGACTCAAGGACGGACTAGATAGAGAGGTTGACAATGCACAAATAATTTGGAGCCTTACATGTGGCACATACAAACCGAGGTACTGCTGTAAAAAGTGATTTATTTGTGAATTCCTCTGGACTGAGAAGGGATTGAAAACGTGCAAGAAGAAGAAACCTGAAGCATTGTGGGAGCTAGAAATGGAGGACAAGTGCAGGAGTCCTACCTGAAGGTGGACATGCCTCTGCCGTCAGCGAGAGAAGGGGAGTATGGTTGGCCTGTTTTATGCGAGTAAGTTTCTATCCAAGAAAGATTTTAAAAAGTTTTCTTAGGGCCTGGAACACTATTGCACATTATAATGTGCGGTGTTTTTACATCCCCTGATCTTTGTTCTTGCCTGTGGCTCGATCGCTTCAGCAGAGAAGTCCCTCTTTCTATTTGCGTGGTGGGTATCGTTGAGGTTGGAGACTGCGTGACTGGAGCAAGCCATCCAACATCACAGTTGACATTTAAAGAAAAGGGTAATTTATTTTTGCATCTCTTTTGCCTCCTTGATATTAATATTTGCAAACCCTTCGAGTGACATTTTCCTTCACCCGCATTTCCTATATTGTGTGCCATTGTTGCTTTTTGTTTTGTGTTTTTGGTGCTCAGCCGTCATCAAAACCATGAGCTCGTTGGTTCCTGAGATGCGTTTGTTCCTTAAGCACGAGCTTTGGTTTTTGAGTTCTCTGTAGAGATCATGGGAGGATTTGGCATAGATTTTGAACATGGTTGTCGAGATATATATATATATATATATATATATATATATATATATATATATATATATTTAATGCTATTTCCGCTTTATACGTGGGTTTTGTTGAAGAACACAGCCGGGCATGGAGGGCTAAAATGGACACAATTTTTATTTTCCATATCTATGTATCGAAACTTCGTATTTGTATTCCTATCCAAAACAAATAGGCAACTTAGGGACATGGCTCAAATGAAATGGAAAGTCATCAAATCTCTTTTCTCATCTCATAGTTAGGTCTGTTTTCATTTTGTTTCTGGGTGTTCATGTTGAGGCGGATTTACATTTTTTGGTAGGTCTTCTTGTTTAAGTTGACTTGCATTTTTTCGGGTGTATTTAGATTTAAGTCTGTCAGATTCCTTGATTCATAGAAATTATGCTTGGGAATATAGTTGTATGCTAGACGATATAGGTGTGTATAACATGGGGAAGTTTTATGTGAATTGGTTCTTATTCCTCTAATTTCTAAGTATATAGGTTGTTTTGGTATGAACTTTAGAGTGCAGGGATTCCATAGGATAGCCAACAAAATAATGCATGGTAGAGAAACTAGAAAGAAAACATACACCCACTTAAATTTTAGGAAAGAAGTCATTTCGACCTTCTGGTGCATTAATTGCCAAATTACACCACTTGTGCCTACCCACACAATTGCATCTCAATCTCTTAAATAGTTTACGTTATTTGTATGTAGTTTGATTTGAGTGTTGGGATGTGGCATCTACAGCCATGCAAAATTTGGTTTGAATATTGTGGCATGTTTTCTTTGCAATACCTAAGTGCAATTTTCCAATTTGAGCTTTCCACATACATACATTATGTTCTTGAATTCAACTTGTGTCTATTTGTTCGGAACAATTAACATACTCCATTTATGTTGGGACAACTCGATTATTTATCCGAAGTTAGATAGGAGTGTAATTGTGCAAATCAAAGTACACAAAACAGTCTCCATCTCTAAATCACTAACAAATTTATCTCGTAGAAAACACCATATGAAAGTAGTAAGTGCCATGAATTTCGAATGAGATTAAAATCCCTTGACCTCAATACTGCAACTATTTTCTTGTAGCTATGTAATTGCAACATACATCTTTATCCTCATTGAGAATAACCTGTGTGTGGTTTCCAATGAAATTGCATGGCATTTGGAACCACGTTTAAATTGTTAACCTCCATATCTGCATTTTCATTCATTTGTCTAGGCTTTTCTTAATAGTAGGTTGAACGAAACCTGGGTAGATGGGTAAGGCCCTGCAGAGTCTGGGTACGGGTACGTAAGTTCGAATGGTGAATATCAAGACATTTGGCTATGAATTATTATTATGTATTGTGGTTGTTTAACTTATTTTGTTTACTCTATGCATATGGACCAACCGAAAAGGGTATTGTTAATGCCAAGAGTTCCAGTTCATCTGTTTCACCATTTAGATTCTTTTCAAATAAAGTAAAATTCCTTAAATAACTAATTTTTCTTCACAAATAAATCTGCAAAGATAGTTCGTTTTTGTTATAGTAAAATTTGTATGCCAGACAAAGAAAAGTAGCTACCCAGTTGCCAACCATTGTTCTTTTCAATTGGCAAACAGTCTTGACACTTCAAATAATTCATTTTTTTCTCAAACATTGAAGGCCAACGCCATGGCCATGTGGAAATCTACTTGTGAAACATTGTCTTTTAACCGCCTATCATAAAACGAGGCACATGTACAAAATAGATATACCACTTTGAAAAACTATCAATAAAAATGAAAAAACACTGATTACTTTTATGTTGCGTTAATTTCTTGTTTGGTTACCTGGTATCTATTAGTCCTGACTTTAGGAAACAAATGTCTCTCTGTTAGAATCAAGACATTCAAACTCCAACTAGTGTTGGATTCAGAACACAGAACAATCAAGAGATGGGAAATGTAATCTTTGCACACAATTAGATTATTCAAATCACCCCAAAAACTACACCAAAACATTAAGTATAGCCAAAGGCCAACCCTCCATGCTACATATCATGTTTCACTGTTGTTGACACTTTAGTTGTTAATTTAAAGCTAGCCTTTGGAAGATACAAACTTGTTGTTTTGCTTCTCAAGTGAAGCCATCAACTGATTTTCAGATGACTCTCATTTCACTCTCTAGGATAATGTATTGCCAAGCATTCCAACGTGCCAAGGATAATTTACATCCTTTTTATCTGGGAAGTCCATGAACACTGTTTGTGGACTGCATGTGCTAAATTCCATTGTCTTCTTGCTCATCTGATAAGGTATAACATTTAAGCCATTGAAATTGGATAAAAGTACCATGGTAGAGAGGAAATCTTTAAACATGGCCGCAAGGAGTAGTGCAGTTTATTAGTTGATACATTTGAAGCTACGACTATAGATTTGTACATATGTTTGTCTCTAGACTTCCTGCACTTTCCACTTCTTTTTAGTTGTTTTTACCTGCAATGTTGGTTGATCATCTATGAATGAACTGTCAAGAAGGTCAATTTAATAGTTTGTTTGGCTTTTGAGGATAGTCAAGAAGATACAATTTTTTAATTGTTGAACATTGAAGCTATCTCAGATTAGCTTATACTTCTGCTAACTCTTGTTGTGGTTATTTGTGCTTCTATTTAAGATTAGAATGGTTAAGAGTATTTTTATAATAGGTTTAACTGTGAATGTGTTTCTTAAATCTTTCATAGACCCAATAACTGAACTCTTCAATGTGTAGGTGAAGTAGACCATTTATAATATGTGAAGATTGAGTATGTTGCATAAAGCAAACTATTTTCTACATTCAGTCTTCAACAACACATGTAGGGGCATGTACCTTTGCCAATGGTAGGATTTGGTGTGTTTTGAGGGGTTTTTTCCCCTAGGAGGCCACATCAGAATGCTCCTAGTTGGGCATTATATTGTCCATTGTCAAGGCTTTTAAAGTGCCTACCAAAATCAAGGACAACAACATATTTTTCTTAGATTCCTTGTTTTTTCTCTGTAACAAAAAACAAAATATTAAACTTCCATTTCCGGAGTAGATAATATCAAGGTTCCTTGTTAGCTAGCAGAAATGAGGATGCAGAATACAGTTGTTATTCCTCCACATGGTGTAACAATCACCACTCCGCACTTGGAGAGGAAAGAAGATTTCAGCTGGAAAAAGTTTGTTGTCAATGTGCTCCATTGTAGGCAACCAAAGCCGCCAAACCCTGTGATCGCTGATTTGGTTAGAGAACAACTCCGCTTGCATCCTTCAAGTCCTCTTTATGTCTGAAAATTCCATACAGCCGGTCCCAATTCACGATGATTCGGGCTGGTCTATGATCTCTCTGAGGATGCTCTGAAGTACGAACCTACACACAAACTGAAAAAAATGGGGATACCGGGAACGAAAATACATGCCGGAGGGAAAAAGATTTGTGGTGCCAAAAAAATTTACTAATGTGACCAAGAGAAAAAAGGAGATGGCAAGAAAAAATGAAAACCTTTTAGAGCGTTTTTCTTAAACTTATGTACACATAAGTAGTTTAGATAGTTATACAGGGCATACATCTACTATGTGTTGTTAAAGTTGCTCGATCCAGTTTATAGGTTGTTATGCTTTTGATACCTCTTACTTCCTAAACATTTCAGACTTGTTTTACTATTCATTTGTTGCTATCTCAAACTTATTTATGTCAAAAAGTTTGGATGAACATAAGAATATACTCAATTTAAGGAAGAAATTACAACATATCTCATTTGTTTTAATGTTTCTTTGTTGTAAGTTTATGGTTATTTTTCCCACATAGTTTGATAACGTGGATACCAGTGCAAAAAAATAAGATGTTGCTACAGCAAAGTGTCCCATACCACAATATTTTATAAAATTTATATACATATTTATAATCCCCAAATTAATGTTATGGATTTGCAGCTTAGTGAGTGTTGAATATTTGTTGTATTTATTTAGTACCAAAAAAAGTAATGTTTAGCCGGTATATTGTCTTTTCATTCCATTGTGGCAGGGAGTTCCTGCAACATCATTTTTCAAAAGGTTTAGTGAAGCATCTATAAAAGATTACCAATTATCTCCAATTTTGAATTTGTTGTAGGTACTCATTATTCCAACAAAATGTGGCAAGTTTTGAACTGTACTTATGAGAGTATGTAAGTTTTGAACTGTACTTATGATTTGTAAGTGGAAATGATTTACTTGTGTTCACTGTGGATCATGTAGTTGTCAATGATGGGTGGAACTGATTATTTGATAATGGAATTGGAAATTTTAACAGTATGATGCAGTTGATTATCAGAATTTTTTGGGCGTCTGATCTTTAAGTAGATGATAAACAAGAGAGGGAAACTATTGCAATTTTTTTTTGGTGTGTGGTTGGTTTATGTTGCAAAATGGACATGCATTAATTAAACAAGACATGGATTGAATGCATAAATTAGCTACCCCATGATTACAACAACAACACTTCTCCCATTTGAATTTATTTTGTATGACATTTGTACCATTTTGGCTATAAGCACCTTTTTTTAATGGTGCAGTGATGTATATATGAGTTGTAATTTGATTTTAGGATGCCTTATATTCCCTTTCTTGGCCTAAAAACAAGTTGGCTATGCTGGAACTTAAAATGGACAAATGGTGTAGGTGGATTGGCAGTAGGATCCCATGGCACCACTTCCTTACTTTTTGCATCAAGCACATACTAAATTTTAGTTGAAGTTTTACTTTGCATATTTTCTATATCTATAGGCGTCCAACCATGCTTTCTTGTTTCAAAATATGATATTATGAAGCATGTAATTGTTTACAATTAACACAACAAATTAGACTTTTAGTGCCTGCAACATCATTGGTTTTGGTGGCATGTTGGCTATGATGCAGTGTCCTAAAAGGCTATTTTTACCTTTTCGTGTATTGATGATGATGGCACCCTTGGCACTCTCATGATGGATGAACGTATGGTTATGAGAAATCAACATTTCTTATACAATTCAAGTAGATGAGTAAGAGCAATAGACTAGACAGAACAAGCAATCTAGCACACTAGAAATGAACAAGCAGACTACGGAAATGCAGACAAGCTAGTAGCTGCGAAAGTGACTTCCATAATTTGAAACCTTAGTTAACGCATTCGCTGAATTCTATCCATTAAATCTGAAATTTGGCAAGTGCATAACGGCATAAGAAAATTCATTAAGGGATTAGCTTGAAAATCCGTTAATGGTGACTTGGCCTAAAACCAAGGTTACATGAATGGGCAGGTGTGAGGATTACATAGGATGCGTGTAAAAAGAACCCGTGCGATGGGTGCGCCACAACATCAAAATTGAAACATCAAACTTGGAAATTGAAACTTTGTATGTTCGGACGTACGACTATCATTAAACTTTCCAAATCAGATTTCTTATATTTCATAAAGAATTTACTATATTATATCATCGATGCCATGAAGTTTATCATTGAGTTATATACTTCTATCACATTCGGATTGAGTTATATAATATCTATCATGTGATATACACCAATACATCGATACATGTCACAAAACAATAACATTTTTCTCCGAAACTGCTCATTACTACAAACAAAACAAAAATAATTAATGTTTGTTATTATGTACATTTCTATGTGAAAATGATTTCTTAATGTAATAGTTGACTAGGATGCAATGTGAATGGCGTGTTAGGATGCCTTGGGTATTGGTTTGGGTATGTTATGCTCCCTTAGTGCTAATTTGGGTGCGGTTACTTGAACTAGTAAGAGGAAATGGATACTATTGGTGGGTGCTCAAGACTGAGATGGGTATGCCAATTTTCAAAAAGTTAGATTCACACCAGGTTTTAAATTTGGTGGTCTCTTACGGCCCACAAACAAATTTCCAGTGATGATAGTTTATCGGTAGAGCGCTTGAAATCATGCACAATAGTAATACTATAATGATAATGATGAAATTTTAAACAATTTGTATATAATAGTTTCTTGCTTTTATTTGTGTCATGTCATTAACTTATGACATGTTTATATTGTAGTTACTTGTTGAGTGGTCTTTACAATGCAGTAATACTACCCTTCTTGTTAGACGGTTCTCTTGCTGTAGTTAGGAAATGAAACATATCAAGGCATGTTTGAGCTCTCTTAAAATGCATTAATAGTGCTCTTTTGTTAGATAGATCTCTTGTTGTAATTAAAAAATGAAACATATCAAGGTTATATCCAAATAATACAATATTTGCCACAAAATATATTTAAAAAAACAAGTTAGACATTATATCAGTTGTATGCATATCTTATACATATATATCTGTTGGTGTCATTGCATGAGAACTATAACATTTGTCACTATTTTTTTTTTGATTAATTTGCATGTTTTGAGCATTTGGCCTCAGATCAATTTCTTCAAGCCCAATGTGGTGCAAACGTATGTAGATGAATCTAATTTAAATTGGTCGTATTTTGAGAAGTTGTGAAGGTTTTAGAGCCATCCAAATTTTAGAGTGTTTTCATATCCAATACTTGATACTTTTATTAAAGCCTTATTGGTGGAAAAGCATGTGTATGATTCAAATTCATATTGCTTGCATGACAACCGTTTTTCAACCCTCACAATAACATTTCTCACAATATCAATATTGTCGAACAATTTGAGGTGCATGTTGTTTGTTGTTTATTTGCCTCATATATTTACTTCAATATATTTCATGATTCACCCTACCACCAAAAAGGATGCTGCATTTTTAAAACCTTTGTAGTGGAAACAAAGGTGCCTTTCTATGTTTTTTAAAGGGATTTTTTCTCTTCGCATATTTTTTTTTTTCATATTCAACCTTATACTAATACAACAACGTAATCCTTTACAATACATATCAATGACCGAGTTTTTAAATATTATCCTTTCAATTAGAAACCACTTAACATTGTACTGTCCCTTTTTTCACAATTACACAATGATGCATTACATTTATGCCATACTCCAAATTAACTTCCATATCATGAGTTAACATCCACATCGGACTCTATAACTAGATGTCCCTACATTTTTGTTGAATTATATTCCACACAAATTGTTTCACCTTCTGATACTTCTTCCACACATTCCTTTTGTCATACTTCTTCCACACATTTGTCTTATGTCTATTTGATCATGTCATTCCATTATCTTCCATGATTTTCCACTTCTTCTTGCTCCTTTGTTTCCTCTTCCCATTCTTTTCGGTGTTTTCATCGCACATCTCATGTGTGATTGCTAGTTAATAAGCGTTGTGACTCGTGAGCTTGGAGTAACTGTTTTAATAAATGCGACCTCCAAGAGCCTCAAATGTGGAAACACTCATTGTTAGGATTTCCCTCTCTATTTTGCAGAAGTCTCTGACGTTGTAGCAGTTTGTTTTCACCTCTAGGGAAGGCATCTACAAGCAAGGGAAGTAGACGAAGATACTAAGGAGTAGAGGAAACTTGATAACCTTGATGCCATGAAATAAATAAATAAAATGCTTGATTGTTAGATAAATTATTTGATTAGAGTGTGGAAGAGGTTCGTGATAACCTAAAACCATGTTGTCATATTTCTTTAGTGCTCGAGCTTAAAATTGAAAAGGGATCCTACAAAGTGCTACAAAAAGAGTGTAGTGTGGTTGGGTTTTGTTACCTTTAACCTATTGGATTCCACCACCTCCCACCGTTTACCCCTTTATACATCAATTGTACTCACACGAATAATGCAAGAGAGATTGAAATGATAAAGTGGAACATTATTAGCATATATTATTTGGGTAGGAACTATCTAATCAATGTAATAATTGTGCGACATACAAGTATTTAATTCCCACAAATTTATTTCTAGATTTCCATTCATGTCTTCGCTTTGTCTAACAAACTGAACGTTTACCAATAAAGTGAGTGTTTGTGCCTCAACTATTTCATGTAATTGCTAGAGCTTACATCTAGAAATAGGGACTAGATGTAGGCATGTAGCCGGGTCTTAAACCTAAAAACTTAGATTTACCTTTTATTTATTGTCCCCTTTAACCGTAAATTACAATAATGTGTATAGGGTGGTGGAGCGCAAATAGTATATATTCTTGAGGTTATAACTATCAAAACTATGAAATCACTCAATTTCCATCTTTCTATTCATGTCTTTATCTTTTCTACCAAATTAAACATCGTCCAACGTTAGAGCCATAAAATATTAAATAAAGAATGTAGAGTATATCTCTGCCACTCATCCCCTCCCATTTAATCCAATAAATATTTGAATTGTGCCACGTTCCATGAGACTTACAAAAAAAAATGCAATTAAATGAATTTTTAAAATCCAAGATAATTCAATCGGCAACTGGCCTATGCAGGTTTCGAACCTGCGACCTTCGCGTTGATAGCACGACGCTCTAAACAGCTGAGCTAATAGGGCACGTACGTACGGTGACGTTTGTGTTATATTTGTTTCACTCAAAGTACGGTTCGTATAAAAGTTTGCTACATTGTACTTGAAAGATACAACTTTAAATGGTTACATAATTTATAATTCATCGACAATATTTGCATTCTATCTTTCACAGCGCCTTCTCGTCTGTTTTCTTTTACTCTCGAGATTTCATGCCCACTAGAAATGGAGATTTCTCCTCTAAATTAAACGAGGCTGAGATTTTTGGAGCCATTTCTCAGCCTCTTCCATGAAAGAAGGGCTTAATGTGATCATTCAGAGCTCCGTCGCCGTCCAAATCTCCCTCCTTCACCATCGCTTCGATCTCTGAATCTGTCAATGAATCCACCCCTAACATAGCTGAATTGTAATGCCTTCCGACGGCAGAAGAAATGGTGTTTCGCGAAATAAATGCAAGAAATCGATAGGAAAGTACCCGTCGCCGTCCATCCTTGGAAAATTATAAAAAGTAGACGTCCGTGTTTTGAAATTGCAAAATTGCAGACGGCATTCATCGTTCCCACAAGCTGGGAATTTCCCAGAAGTTCGCTTCGATCGAATTTTCTTAGAAAGGAATCATGCACAGAACAACTTTTGTTCGTCCAAGTGACGCTTTTGAACAAAGTTATCCAATGAATATCCATTTTGAACAACAATGGCCTTTCTTGATTGTGGATTTTAAACTAGGGGTTGTTCCATTTTCTTCAATATGAACACATCATATCAAATATCTAATCATCCTAAAAATGAACAGCCAAAGTAAACAGCAGATAAGATTAAGGAGCATGAGCAATCAACACATACCTCTTAAATAAGAACAATCAACGACTGAGAAAAATCAATGCCTATGGAGGAAGATCAATTACCACAAGAAAATGATATTACACTTGAGCAAGTTCACACTGACCAAATCTTTATCTCCTGTAATTGAGAAAAAATATCTTGTTTCAATAGAGAAAGGTTCATGGAAACAAGTTAAAAGAGAAAATAGAGAAATTCAAACCAATACAAATGGATTATATATCACACATGTTGGATGATCTTTAACCTTACTGTATGCCACTTGGAGGACATGAATACTTCACAAACCTAAGGATTGAGCAATGCACCAAATGAAGTAACTACTACATAAAAGGCTCCACTACATAACTAGAAAATAATCTAGCATGGTCAATTGTATGCAATAAAAATCATTATATAGAGTCTCTCAAATTACTGCATACTGATAAACCATTCTATTAGACCATAAGGAAGAAGCCCTAAATCAACAACCGTGAGATTGTGTAAAACCAAATACAAGAGATTTATCATGAAAATATAGATCAATATTTTGTAAAAGAAAGAATTCAAAATAGAACCAAAGAAGACCAAACAATCTATTTAGGAAAAATTTGCCTAGACAAATTTTCGAGATGAAAGGACTTCGTTTGTCTTGTAGTTTGAGACCCCCATAATTTCAAGACAGTGTAATGCCCACATTTTACACACACAAATACAATAGTAAAATACTAGGATAAATTTTTTTTGACTTACATTGCTCACTACACAACGCCACAAAGGCTCCAAGTAAGGAAAACTCCATAACACATACGACACTTACATAAGCCATCGACCCACATAGACACATGACAACACCATATACATGTCGATGCCACACCTTCCCCAATGAATGAATGCTAGCAATAACCCAACCACAAGAAAAGGGACTCAAGGATTGGCAACCCCACAACACATCATTTCCATGATTACATCTTAGTTATGATTAACATTCCAGGAACATTTTTATACAAGGATGATTTTATCCATTTTCCACATACAGATTCTGCAATTCATTTCACATTCAACTTATTGTTCGACCATTTAAGTTTTCTCTTTATCCCTTATGACAATCTCCATAACTTACATAATTAAATTCCATATTTCCAATTACCTACAAAGTTCCTAATTCTCTCGTTCTTATGCTAAAGGTTTGTTTTCTCAAAATATGTTTAGTTGACATTTAATTTTACCCTCATTATGCAAGGGGACCAACCAGAAGTTGTCGAGGGAAAATAATACACATCAAAGGAGGTGAAGGTTCAAGTTTCTCTTTCCTATAAACTTCCTTCCATTCAAAGCACATTTGTTTTGTACTATGGTTGTTTTAGTATCAATCTTAGTTTGATTCAGTTAAGCATTTACAAGACATAATTTTATTTTATCTTATTTTTAGTGGACTCTAAACTGGCTCAAAGGCCTAGTCCCACCAAGAATCAATTTGTATCCATTATTAACAAAAATTCAATGCCTAAATCATCCATAAGGACTTCAAGTGAATTTTTTTCCTAAACCATTATCACACATACTATTGTTTCTCATTTCATTTACAATGTTTGCTAGGTATTTTTTTTTTGGTGTCACTTTATAACATAAAGAGTTATGAAAGTACTTATTTACCATTTTGAATAAGTATATGATTGGAAGCATTATAACTACACATGAATCCCAAGTTAACCTCCTAATCAACTGAGGTTTGGTTTAATTCCAATTGCACCTAATGATCTACGCCTCAACTATATATGAGTTTAAGGAAAGAGGACATATTTATGCTAAACCACCTTCAAGAAAAGACCAAGGTGATATGTTGATAGAAACCAAGGTAACACATTTAACTAAGAGGAACTAAGGAGTTCATTAACAAGAGTTTAAGACCTAGAACAAGTATTTCATGATCTCCATTTATGTCGTCTGGATCTAACAAGGACTTCATTCTGATGAAGAAGTTAATTTCTAGATCTAATCACGTAAGACCTAACAATCCAAAAGGATACTAAGGGAGTATTAGCTCTACTTACCCCACAGATGGTAAGGTTACACTGCATAGTCGTTGCTTCGAACAAGGACTCATAAGGTGACTTCCAAGGTAGTCTTGACCACTCAACATGATGTCGGGCCTGAAGAGAGGAAATTCTCCTCACGGTTACCAAAACTAGAAGGAAACCACATACTCCGGATAAAGTTGGACCATGTCATTCCTAAAATATGGGTTCACGACAATGTCGCTAAACATAACGACTATGACGGTAAAATTCAACTAGGGGTTTTATTTACCTAACCTAGGAGGTGCCATCGAGTACAAGGTTTAAGTTTATTCTATGGTTTCAATTTTTTTCTACGCTACAAAGGATCACACACATTAAGACAAGTTATGCACAGATCTTATACTAGGGTTGAGTGTTTTGATTAAATCTCTTTATTACATTTACAAGGTAAGAATACAACACAATAAATAATTAATCATTTATTGAACACTGAAAAATGCCCCACAATGTATTAACTTCAAATTCATTTACTATATATATATCAAACCCTTTTACCATACACAACTATGAATCAAATTGAACTTGTGATTAAATGCACATTTCCTAAGATATCCCTAAAACTAGCATCCCATACATATTAGTAAATTTAAAATATAACATTTTCTGTAGCATGAGACTACATTATACATATATTCATTTTACAATGACCTATAAAAATTACAATAATAAATAATGAATTACACATCGCCCTTTCACCATCTTTCTTGCATCCTGCAAAACCATGTGAGCATGAAATCAACGATAAATCGCTGGCATGGAATCCACCCTAATCTAACATAATTAATGTCTTTAGTTTCCCATTTACATGTAATAATAATTAAAATTTTCATTCGAAAGAAAAGGTTTAGAAACATGTATTCAGTTCATTTCATTTCACTTCACTTCGTAACCAAGGAAAGAGAAAGAGAAAGGAAGAGAGAGAAACACCATTTTGTCAAAAGTTTTATTTCACACAACAAGTTACACTATAGAGTTTTCAAACAGTTATTTACATGTGTCAAAAGTTTCCATGGTGGTTTGGCAACCCGACAGGGGTCCTACAACTTTATTTTTACATTTTCCTGCTAGCTACAAAAAGTTCAAAATAGGCTCGAAGGCTAAGAATCCACTTTCAAATGTTGTCTTCTCGATGAGAAAACACACCACGGTTAAATTTCTATGTGTCCACTTATATACCAAGAGTTCATATGAACTGACGGAATTCAGAACTAGCGAACTGTTTGCGATCGACGACTAGTTTCCTGGGGCCATTGATTGTAATTGGCCTAGTTGCAAATGATTAAAAGTTAGTTCAAGGGCTCAGTAAACCACATCCAAAACTAACGTTTGATGGATGTACGCGCCAAGATAAAATTCCTACAAGTTCCCCCATATATGGATAATTCATTAGAGTCGATGGAAAATCAGAACTAGAAAACTGTTTTCAAAAGGCAACATGTTTTCTGGAGCGACAAGTTGTAATTGGTCTAGTTTGACCTCATCAAACTACGACCAAAGGCCTACAAAATGGATTTTCCAAACTATATAGAAAAGTGTTTTTCCCTAAATTGAAGGTTCCATGCAATTGTCTAGTAAAAATACTAGAGGTTTGTGAAGACGGATAATAATTTCTCTATCCAGGTTTCAAATGGTGGTTCAAAACAAAACCCAACTTTTTAGATTTAGTAGCTTCCTACCGCTGCAAAACAAATAGTGTAACAAGGCTCTTATAAGGGTGTCAAAAAGGTCACAAATTTTCATTCGGGGTCGATCTAAAGATTGAAGTGACACCTCACATAACAAGGTACATGAAGGAAGCTTAACCTCCCTTTCCAGAGTTACAAAGGTTACTTTGTGAGTCTTCGGAAGTCGTAATTTATCTATTTAAACAAGAACATGGTCAACATATTTACCGGGAATCCAACTTCAACTTATCGAAAAAATAATATCTGTAGTGATCTAGTTTGGTCGTGGAATTTTCTAAATCACTTCAAAATGAGGGTTCAAGTTCATGATTTACTACAAAATGGTTATTTTAATTGTGTGAGTAACGATACAACATTTTATTGTTTTGAAACAAGTTAATATAAAACAATTAAATCTACGATAATCTCAAGATTTTAAAATTTAATTTCGTTGCAAAAGAAAAACTAAAGTACAAAAATTAAGAAAGATTAGGAGAGATGAACCATACCTTGACAATATTAGCATCTTTAGTACACAAGGTTCTTCACGAGGGTTTGCTCATATTCCACACGGCTACATCACTCTTCCAGGAAATCATCAAACAAATCACGAGCACTCACAAATCCCATAAACCCATATTTTGAATCTCATCTTTATTCATTAAAGATCGGATAAACACACCTTCTAAAAATATTCGAGGGCACACCAAAAACTATAGTTGCATTACTGAGAAGAATGATTGGGAAAATACAGATCCCAGTCGGTTTCTATTGATAAAACAATGTTGGTTCTCGCTATCCTAGGTCTCCTTTGCTCGATGGGTGAGCCGATTGCAAGAGAACAATGGCCAGATCTCTTGTCGAACATTTCACAGGCCATGTGTATGCTCCCACATTTTTCATCCAAGGTTACCCACGCATTTACAACTACACATCTGACAATACCCCCAATTTGGCGTATGTTGGGAGGAAGCTGAAAATAAAAAAAGGATTTCGATTATGCTTTGATGGATGTTCATAATCTTTTCAAGAGCCCACATTTTGGGCACAGAAGGAGACGCCGTAGTGCCCACTTCCCTTGGACACCTTTTGATACGGATCATGATACCGATAATTATATTATAGACATGATTATGGACTTTATTATAGTATGATGTTAGATGTTAGATCATGGATTATTGTTGACCTTGATTCAGTTATGATGCATGATGATTATTAGAGACTTTTTTATATATTGATGATGATATGCTATTTGACATGGTTATATTATGGACATTGTTCGGACATGTGATATTTGGATGTTGTGGGTAGACCTAGAAATGGAAATTATTTGATGATGATATAGTTGTTGAGTAAAATTGCAAATGATCTTGTTGGTTGCTTGGATGTTGTTGTGATTCATATATCTAGATGACCTTGAAATTATATTTATATTCATTTGGATGTTCTAATATGGCCATGAGGCCGAAGGAGGTATTCGTATTTTGTAGGTTTAAAATATCACAACAAACATCGGGGGATTGGAGACCAACCACATTGGAATTCTAGATGACTTCAACAAGGTCACCATGGCAACTTGTGTTTGTTTGTGTGTTTGGTTGTGTCATGGATTCCCATGGGGGATCACCTTTAAATGTGACCAAGGGTTATTTGTATTTATTTATTTGGTTCCTTTTATTGATGTTTGTATGTGTTTATTAAGTGATGTGTTTATCCTTTTATTTAAATAAATTGTGGTATATAATGTGAGTAATCATATTGTTAAAATAAATTAATCAAATTGGGTCATAAGAAAGTAATTATTGGAGTGGTTGACTCTTGTATTAAATGTTGTAAGATATGTGTAAGCAATGTGTAAGTGATGTGTAAGAGATATGTAAGTAAAATTTGGAGTATGAAACACTTCATCTTCTTTGGAATTCGAAATTGTCCTTGGAGACTGATTTTGGAGGCTTGTGGGACAAGTTAAACTTGTCCCATACCTCTTAAATTTACATACCAACCTTACCTATGGTTGGAGAGTTTAAATCTATATTTCATTATGCATTTTTGTAAGTCTAGCTGAATGTTTTAATTGCACTTCTTGCTTGAAATTAATTTCAGTCCTTTGGGGTTTGGGCTTGATTTGAGTGTGTAAGTAAAACTGTCATATTATTCACCTATTTATTTATTATGCCTTGGAGATTGAAGTTGACTTGTGAGTTGGAGTTGAGGATGTGTGATGTGGCATCCTACAAAGATCCACCTCATCCTCCTCTCTTCCCCCTTCTATATATTCAAATTCATTTTATTATTTGGGGTTACACTCTTTTGGTTGCTTTACTTTTGGATACTTCTCTTGTGGGGTGAGTTCTTTTGCTATTTTGAGCTCTTGCTTTTGGAGAAAAGTTGCAAAATTTTTACAGACTGTGTTTCGTTGATCTTGGGATATTTTGTATTGGAAAGCTTGCGGTTGGGAACTTGAAACAAACTCCATTATGGAGAGGTAAGAGCTTGGATCTTGAAATTCTCTTCTTTTATTGTGCAAATGTTATTGTTGTGAATGTTTTGGCTTGTGTGTGGGTTGTTTGGGTAGATGGCCTAGGGATGGTGTAGGAGAAGACTATGGGGTATTTCTGTGGGAGGCATAAGTGTTTTGGGGAGGTATAAGTGTGGAGGGAGTTGGGATTTGGGTTCCACCTTACAAAGAAATAGCTTGCATTTATTTACTTGTTATGGGGTGCCATAAGAGGTTGGGAGGCATAAGGAAATGTGAGAAATAAGGAGTACTTGGGGGAGGCATAAGGGCATGTCAAGGAAATGATATATATATATATATATATATATATATATATATATATATATATATATATATATATATTTGGCGGTTGTTTTCAGTGGTGATACCCATTTCCCCTTGGGAGGCATAAGCAACATCCCCCATAGTTTCTTGCTCCTTTGGCTTGCATGAGGAATCCTGAGTGTTGTTTGTTGTCTTTTATATGTGGTTGCAAACTACGCTTTGTTTTGGAATGTGTTTTTAAATGTGAAATTGCATGTGTGTTGTGGAAGCCTATTGTTGCCATGAGTTGAAACACATTTCTTATTGCATTGTGGTTGGGGCTCGGGGGCAATGATGAAGGATGGATTCTCCTTTTCATTAGATGTCTTGGTTGGGTGGAGAGCGTTGCCTTTCCCCTGCTCTATTGTGATCAAATGGAAATAAAGAAAATGGAGGATATTCATGTTGCTGTTCGGAACAAAAAAAGAAGTTTGACAGTCCTTGTTGAGAATATTTCGTATTGTAACCTTTTCCCACTTTGAGGTGGAGGACCTTGTACATTATTTGTGATGGAAAGATGTTTTGTATTGGCTATGAAAGTTGTAATTTGAAATGTGAAAGAAATGTACTTTGTATTTTGCTTTTGAAAGAATGTGAAAGAAATTGTAATTTTGGTCGTTGTATTCGAGGAATGAAAGAAGAAGTGTAAAGGTATCTTTCTTGAATCAATAAAAGATTGTATTAATTTTCTCAAATGACATTATTAGGTATTGAAATTGGATTGTTGAATGTATTTTGAAATTCTGATTGGAAAGATGAAAAAGGTGAATACGTATGGAGAAATGTCATAATGCTCTAGTTCTTTAGAAATGAATGTTTTAGAAATCAGAATCATAATCGGCATTTGAATACTTTGATTTGAATCAACTTAATGTGTTAGATTAGATCTGGAATGAATTCTAATACTTAGAAGATGATAAATGGAAAATAGATCTTTCTCGAATTTGATCTTTGTTAGATGCTTTCAAAGCTACAAAATATTAATCAGAAAATGTACAGACAAATCTGCCAACTATATAAGACAAATGAAATGACAAATTGAACCTAATATGATCGAAATGATCTCAATTAGACCTTAACACTTAAGAAATTATTATAGAATCTTTCAAATTGGGCAAAGGCAAAATTGCAGACATCTTGTTGTATAAAAAACTGGTAATTTGGAATTGCAAATCAATCAAACAAGTTAACCCTCACAATCCAACCTAAATTCCTCTAAGTGCAATCCTCCATGTTTGTTGACATGTTGAGAAAGAAAGAATGTCGAATTGAACAAAAGTTTATAAGTTAAAAATACCAGTTCACATTTTAGAAGCTTACAGAACGTTTTCTCAAAATTGACCCTTCAAAATTTATCAAAATTAAAATTTTATGCTTCCTGAGAAAATAGGGCTTTGAGATCTTTCCAAAAGTCCTTGTTTTCCCATAACCGAGTCCCCAGTCAAAAGTTATGGCCTTCTGAAGTTTTACTTCGTTTGGCTTAAAAAAAAAAAAAATCTAACTGTCAAATTTAAGTGAATAAAATATTCTTGGGTGGACCCGTGGGCTAAAACTTCCTTTTTTATTTTTACCAAAAATCACAAATTCATGAAGTTTTCCATCGCTCCGCTAACCCGCAAGCCTTCATTTTGTCTAAAATGATCTAAGTCCAAAAGAATTATTTGGCAATTTTTCCTCCGCGACGCGCTGCCCCCGTAGCTAATCTTGATCGACATGTGCCTTTGTTGGGCACCAGCGGATGCTCAGATTGATTTTAACCTTTCACCCTTTCAAAAATAAATTTGGAAAAATTTGTAAGTTTTCCCCGCAGTCCTGCTGACCCTCAACCAATTAAAGGTGCTGCCACGTGGTTTCATGAGGTGTCGATGGAGGAGCGGATCTTTTAGTTTTAACGCTTTCAATAAATTTTTTTTGGTAAAAATTCCTACTTTTCTCTGCAGCCCCACATCCCTACCCTTTCCTTGGAAAAAAAAGCACTTCCGTGGGTGTGTGGATCTACATTCTAAAACTTAGCTTTTAAAACATTCAAGAAATTTTCTAAAAGTTTCTCCACCGGCCCACCTTCCTGTAGCCAATGATTGGCTAACACATGGCATTGTTTGACATCGGCAGAGGCTCGGGTTAATCCTATCCTTTGCACTTTTGTATCACAAAGGTGTTTAATTCTTAAGTTTCCCCGCAAGTCTGTTTCTCCATGCATGAATCTGGGCTTGACACATGGCACCTTGGGCAATGGCGGAGGCATGGATCGTTTTGATCCCTTGACGCTTTCAGCAAAAAGACTTAATGTCTTAATTACTTTGGCGGCCCGACTTCCCGCCGAGGCTTGGAAATGTTGACACGTGTCCCTTATGGGATCGCAGGCACACGAGGTAGCGCTAAAATTCTTCCCCACCCGCCAGCCCGCACATGGGAAAAATTTGCTTCCCGCCCCAACAGCGCGGATGCATGGAAGTGAAATGTGCTTTTCACCCAAGGTGCTAAGGGAAAATTTCTTCCCAGGCCCGCCCTTGGGAAAATTTTCTTCCCAAGGCCCGTCGGCCCATAACTTGAGAATTATAGGGAGTTAGAAGGACTTCTTTATATCATTGGAAAGGGGAAGAAATTTCCTATCTAATGGTTTTGTTTTCAGGAAAAGTTTAGTGTGTTAAATATGTGAAAAATCAGGTTAAAGTGCAAGGTAAGCCTAAGAGTGGGTAAGTGGGAAATAACTCCCCATTAATTTAAAATGTTAATTCTAAAGTATGGGTTGACCCTTTTAGGGGTCATGTCATGGGGTAAGTGAATGTTTTCCTAACCCCATGTAAATGAGAACCGTGTCTATTTTTAGACCTAGTGGAATTAAATACCTTGGGTATTTAATTGTTTTGACCCCTTTAACCCTCTGAATTTTATTAGGGAATGTTTAATCTTAGTGTTAATCTAATTAATTGATAAATCAGCACCTAAAGGAAATTTAATCTCTACTTGGTTGTTTTTACTCATTAATTGTATTGTGATCTTTAATATTTTTTTATAATGGAAAACTTTATCTTCTTAACATAATTGACCTTGATATATTTCTTTGTGACAATTGTTGCTTTGAGGCTTGTTTGTAGTCTCACGTTAAAAAAATTATTCCATAATTTTTTTGACTAATCCTAGGTTGTTCTTGGGTCTCAAGTGGGTTGTTTTAGTGGGCATCATACTGGTATCATAGCCGTGGGGTCAAGAGCTTGGACCCTTGGGCACACTAGAGAACTTGAGACATGAACCTTAACCTAACACATTTTTAAATCTAGAAAACAACTTTGTGGAGAAATTACATATTTTAGTAAACATGGAAACTAAATAAAACGTAGAAAGATGAACTAAATCTCACCTTGGTCTATGTAGGAGGCGTAGCTGAGATGAGGGGTCCTTCCACATAGACTTAGACTTGCCACCGCCAGATCATGCTGTAGCAACCATCTTACCACAGATTTTACAGACACTCCAAGATGTTAATGCCACTTTACGCGGAGGGTCCATGGGAGCACGTACTGCTAGACATGATAGAGAGCCATCAGATGAGGCTCGAGAACCTTCTCGACACAATGATGATCATAGAGTAGATAAATCCCATGTGGAGTTAGCTAGAGTAGAGTCACCACAGAGGGGATAGGGAGACCGAGTTTTAGGACACAGAGATAGGTCTCGGAGCCCTAAGCTTAGAGATGAGCATGCAGAGAGGCCTAGGGGCTGCAAGACTACAACTACATATCACATCAGGGAGATCCTGAAGCTATGACCAACTCATTATTCTTGTGACATAGGTGGATTTCAGGCAGAGGCTTGGTTGGTGAGCTTGAACGGATGCTTCAAGCTCTGCCCTTGTTCTAGCAACATGAAAGCTCGTGTTGTGATCCATCTTCTAAGGGATGGAGCAGGTGTATGGTGGAGGATAGAGGAGGAGAAGCTCCTTGTTGATTATAAGACAGCTACCTAGGATCTCTTTGAGGAGCGGTTCAGGAGTAGATATCTATCTCAGAGGTTCATATAATGAGAGGATCAAGAGTTTCATGACCTCCGACAGGCATCTCTTATAGTGGCTGAGTATGAGAGTAGATTTATGGATTTACTCCAGTATGTTGATTACATGCAGGATGAGCGGGTGCGGATCCACAGGTTCATCCGGGGCTTGAATCTAGACATTGGAGGCGTAGTGTGAATCCATTATCCACCAACATTGGCTAAGGCCATTGAGAAGGCCTATATAGCAGAGGAGACTCAGGGAAATACCTAGTAGGTTAGAGACCGAGTCCGGAGCCGTATATAGTAGATGCAGGACAACAAATTGAGGGGGTTAGTACCCCCTCCTCGTAGTGGATAGGGTTCAACATAGTCATCTTTTAGACCATAGCAACAACATCAGCAATCTTGCCCACCATATAGACCTCCACAGAGATTTGATGCACAGAGGGGTCAGAGTATGGGGCCTCCTCCTAGGGGTCCCATTAGGACACAAGAAGCACCTAGAGCTCAGTTAGCAGGAGCTTGCCAGCAAAGACCTCAAGCAGTCCATAACAGAGGTCATCAGGGTCCACAACACACCCCTCTAGGGTGCCGACTGGAGCTGCTACTCAAGGGAGAGGATTAGGTGGTTATTTTGGGTGTGGCATTACTAGACATTTTTAGAGAGATTGCCCACATAACCCTAATAACAAGGGTAAGGCATAGATCTCAGAGCCTACTGTTGGTGACATGGGGCATAGTCATAGGATGTATGCAGAGCAGTGAGAATCACCAGGCAGAGCATCAAAGTATAATTATTGAGACTACAGGTAACATTGGTGGTATTCCTACCTCCATTTTGTTTGATTTTGGTTCTTCTGATTCTTTTATTACACCATCTTTAGTAGAGTGATGCAGCTGGTGGTAATTAGGCAAGGTCATAGTTAGGATGTTGAGATGGCTTCTAGAGCCAAGATCTCTGTAGACTCCTTAGTTAAGGAGTGTGTAGTGGATTTGGGACCTTTCACCACTACCTCGGATCTTCGTATCCTTCTATTGGGATATTATGGAGTCATCTTGGGCATGGAATGGTTATCTGCACACAAGGACATAGTGGATTGTTACCATAAGATCATATCTTGTACAGATAATCTAGGAGTTAAGGCAGCGATAACGGGGGTCAAAAGATTCATTTCTATTCACACCATCTCTGCTATGCAGCTTAAGCGGTGTGTGCGATGGGGTTGTTAGATGTTTGTCATAGTTAGTGACCGATCAGAGGATGGGTCTAGTGGACCATCACTAGATGACCATCCCATTTTGAGAGATTTTTCTGATGTCTTTCCAGGGGAGCTACTAGGGTTACCACCCCCACATGAGATAGATTTTCATATAGATCTGGTTCCGGGAGTAGAGCCTATCTCACAAGCACCTTATCGGATGACTACCCCTAAGCTCTGTGAGCTCAAGTTGCAGCTTGAGGGCCTTCTAGAGAAAGGCCTAATTTATCCTAGTGTATCCCCTTGGGGTGCACTAGTGATCTTTGTAAAGAAGGATGGATCCTTGTGGTTGTGTATTGATTATTGCTAGTTGAACAAAGTAACGATCAAGAATCGTTATCCCCTTCCGTGCATTGATGATTTATTTGATCAGATGAAGGGAGCCACATATTTCTCTAAGATAGACCTTAAGTCAGGCTACCATTAGTTGAGGATTTCAGAGGTGGACATTCATAAGACCACCTTCCGTATGAGATATGGCTACTATGAGTTCATAGTGGTACCTTTTTGTTTGACGACGGCCCCACAGTGTTTATGAGTTTGATGAATGGGGTATTTAGGAACTTCTTAGATCGCTTCGTGCCCATCTTCCTTGATGAAATTTTTATTTAGTCACGTACGTGTGAGGAACATGAGAGGCATCTTCGTTAGGTCCTTCAAAGTGTATTCGTGGAGCAACAACTTTACGAGAACCTGGAGAAGTGTGCATTCTTTCGCACAGAGGTGTAGTATTTGGGTCATATATTTTTTGGGGAAGGTATCGTCATTGATCCTTCTAAGATTAGAGATATCATAGATTGGCCAACACCCACTACTATAAATGAGGTGCGTAGCTTCATGGGATTAGCAGGTTATTGCATGATATTCGTTCAAGACTTCTCTTAGATTGCACACCCCATCACTTCCCTTCAGCGGAAAGGGAAGAAGTTTGTTTAGTTGGACAGTGTGAGTACGCCTTCAAGACACTCGAAGGAATGTATCACTACATCACCTATCCTTGCAGTGCCGGATCCAAAGGGTGAGTTTTTCATTTACACAGATGCTTCCTTAGTAGGGCTTGGAGGTGTGTTGATGCAAAAGGGAAGAGTAGTGGATTTTGAGTCTCGCAAACTCAAAGATTATGAGATTAATTATCCTGCTCATGATCTTGAGCTTATGAAAGTTGTACACCTTTTGGTTCGATGGAGGCACTTTATACTTGGTCAGAGATTCACACTCGTGGATATATCATCTGAGTCTTCGCCACCTCTTCATGTAGCCCAATCTCAATGCTTGACAATGGTGTTGGATGGAGATGCTTTATGAGTATGATATGGAGATCAAGCATGTGAAAGGGAAGGAGAATGTGGTTGCAGATGCTCTTAGCAGATGGAGACATGTGGCTATGGCCACCTCAGTGAGCACATATTTGTGGAGTAGGATTATACAGAGCTTCCTCACGAGATCTTCTACATTGCCTCTCGAGTAGAGATCGAGTTTCAAAGACTCCTCGAGGGGAAGTTCGATGGTTTTTATTTAGAGGTAGATGGTCTTCTTAGGCACAGAGGACGGATTTATGTTCCTAGAGACGGAGGCTTGAGGCAGGACGTCTTGACAGAGGCACATCGTGCACCCAATTCAGCCCATCCCAGGGTGGAGAAGATGCCCGCCACCTTGAGATAGTTGTATCATTGGGGAGGACTCCATAGAGACGTGGCTCGGGCCGTGTCATGTCTTTGTTTAGAGTGCTAGAAAGTAAAGGTTGAGCATCAACATCCAACTAGCCTTCTCTATCCTCATGCTATACCAGAATGGAAGTGGGATACCATTTCCATGGACTTCATTGTTGGGCTACCGATGTCGAGATACCACCACGATGCCATCATGGTCACAGTGGATAAATTGACAAAAGTGGCTCATTTCTCTTCAGTAAAGACCACTTATACAGCTAGTGCAGTGGCACAAGTATATCTTGATGAGATTGTTAGGTTACACAGATTCTATAGAAGATCATTTGTGACCGTGATCCTTTGTATACTTCCCATTTTTGGACCACCATGCAGTATGCCCTCGAGACAAGGATCAAATTCAGCACAACATATCACCCTGAGACTGATGGCTAGACCTGAGTGGGTGAATTAGATCTTGGAGGACATGCTTAGGATGTACGTTATGGACCAACAATCCAAATGGGAGGAGTACATGTACTTGGTGGAGTTTTCCTACAATAATAGTCTTCAAAGTTCTATAGGCATGGATCCTTTTTAGGATTTGTATGGTAGAGAGTGTAGGACACCCCTTAGTTGGGACAGGTTAGAGGACATGGTTTCTCTAGGACCAACTTTATTGTAGGACATGGAGCAATAGGTGGTTATGATCAGAAAAAGGCTACAAGAGGCACATGACAGATAGAAGAAGTACACGGATCAGCATAGGACCGATTATAGTTTTGATGTGGGCATGAAGGTGTTCCTTCGTGTCAGGCCACACAAGAGCCCTATCCGTTATGGAAAAGGTTCTAAGTTAGCCCCTATATTTGTTGTTCCTTTTGAGATCTTGGAGTGTATCGACTCTTTGGCCTACTATCTAGCATTGCCACCTAGCTTATCTCGCGTACATGATGTGTTTCATGTTTTAGTTCTTAGGAGATATGTTGCAGATCCTTCTCATGTGCTAGATTGGACATCATTGCAGGTGTAGGATCAGGGGTAGGTGATGGTGGAGCCTGTTCACATCATAGATCATAGGACTTTGGGCCATCGAGGAAGAGAGGTTGATCGTGTCCAGTGCGGTGGACATATATGATGAGACTGCATCTACATGCGAGGTTGCTACTTTATTATGATTTCAGATCCCACATCTGTTCCGGTGACTTCCAGGAGGAATTTGAGTCTAAGGGGAGGAGGATGTAGTGCCCACTTCTCTTTGACACCTTTTGATGCCGATCATGATACTACCGATTATATTATAGAAATGATTATGGACTTTATTATAGTATGATGTTAGATGTTAGATCATGGATTATTGTTGACCTTTGTAGACACACCTATAATTACGCCCAAGCAATTTAAATACTTAAATTGCACTAATTATCCCCTTTCTTGCAAATCAACGACATATCGTCAAAAGCACTCATTTTCCCTCATATCATCATTAATTAATTACACTAAGCTAATTAATTAAGTTTCCTATCCAACAAATACCCTAATTAACGACCTTCCATTAATAAATCACCCCTTTTACCTAGACTAATTAATTATTATTAATTAATTAGCTTTCCCTTCCATTTAACCAATAAATCAATATTTAATTGATTTAATCCCCTTTAATAGCCTAAATCGTACTAATATTCCTCTAATTATCTTCTATAAGCTTACATCTACCTATTAGTTAATCACCTTTGATTAATTAAAACACCCCCAACTCCCATGACTTGCTAAACATGTATTAAACTCTTCTAAAGTAAGGTTACCTTTAATAAAGCAACCTTATCCATTCCTAATCATGTTTTACCTTTATCCCACATTCATGAGAATGTGTTGAATCATTTATCCTTTGGGCTATATAAAGAGCCCTCCACCTACCTTTTTACTTACACCTAAACTTTCTAAGAGAGTGAATGCAAAGCATATAGCAAAGACTAAGAGCTTGCCTTTTACCCTTTTGAGAGTTCATCATCTTGAAGAGTTAAGCCTCTTTCTTAAGTGCTTAGGTCATATGGGAGGTGTCAAAGGGGTCTTGTAGCCCAAATTTGATTAGCCCCCATTCCTAGGTTCTTGGAACATTAAGGAAAACTATTTTGATAGCCATGGAGCTTACTTAGGTCTATTCATTTATTTGTTTTTAGAGAATAGAGGAGTTTAGATATTTAGCATTGTTAGTTTCAAAGTTTGTATTGATGAATGCTAGCATATAACCCTTGTTTAATTCTTATCATGATGGTGTTTATGCTTTGTTTTAGCTAAATTGTAGAACTATTTTAGGTGGTAGTTCTTGCTTCATTTGATTTAGCATTAAGCAAAGTATACATGCACACAACCTTGATTCAGCTTATTATGCATGATGATTATTAGAGACTTTTTTATATATTGATGATGATATGCTATTTGACATGGTTATATTATGGACGTTGTTCAAACATGTGATATTTGGATGTTGTGGGTAGACCTAGAAATGTAAATTATTTGATGATGATATAGTTGAGTAAAATTGCAAATGATCTTGTTGGTTCTTGGATGTTGTTGTGATTCATATATCTAGATGACCTTGAAATTATATTTATATTTATTTGTATGCTCTAATATGGCCATGAGGCCGAAGGAGGTATTCATATTTTGCAAGTTTAAAATATCACAACAAACATCTGGGGATTGGAGACCAACCATATTGGAATTCTAGATGACTTTAATAAGGTCACCATGGCAACTTGCGTTTGTTTGTGTGTTTGGTTGTGTCGGGGATTGTCATGGGGGATCACCTTTAAACATGACCAAGGGTTATGTGTATTTATTTATTTGGTTCCTTTTATTGATGTTTGTATGTGTTTATTAAGTGATGTGTTTATCCCTTTTATTTAAATAAATTGTGGTATATAATGTGAGTTTTCATGTTGTTAAAATAGATTATTTAAATTGGGTCATAAGAAAGTAATTATTGGAGTGGTTGAATCTTGTATTAAATGTTGTAAGATCTATGTAAGAAATGTGTAACGATGTGTAAGAGATATGTAAGTAAAATTTGGAGTATGAAACACTTCATCTTCTTTGGAATTCGAAATTGTCCTCGGAGACTGATTTTGGAGGCTTGTGGGACAAGTTAAACTTGTCCCATACCTCTTAAATTCACATACCAACCTTACCTATGGTTGGAGAGTTTAAATCTAGCCTTCATTATGCATTTTTTGTAAGTCTAGTTGAATGTGTTTCACCTAATTCTAGATCATTTCTTCGAATGTTGATGAAACAAATAAAGGTAAAGGGCTAGGAGGAATACCTATTAAGATGTTGGTTGTAGGTCTTTGCATGGGTATGAATTCTCGGATCCACAATTGGTTGTAAGAGGTTCCTTTTTCTTGGAGGAACTACCTGAAATGGAAAACAAGACAACCAAATGAAAGTTAAACAAAGATATGCAAGTGGATCGCCTAGTGTATGCTAGATCAAGGAAGTGTGATACTTCCTAGGCAAATTGTCAATCCACTATTTAAAACAACTCAATGCTAATAATAAAGAGAATTCTCTTTGTAGTTAAAATGATTCGTATCTCATTCGTCTACAATAAGTAAATTTGTTCACAACAAGCTAAGCTATGATTGAATCAAGGTCGAGTTCACTATCAATGTATTGGTACTTAGTCGGGGGGATCTAATTTTGGGCCGGTTTTGGGTATTTGGTCGGGTTTTTAAGCCGTGTGTTCGGGTTTTTGGTCAAAAATACAAAGACCGATGTCGGTCTAGTATGACCGATGTTGGTTTAGGTTAACCGGTGATGGTTGTGGGTAATTGGCATTGGTATGGTAGGGGTACAGGAAACTCAATAAAAACTGCAAGGTGATAGATTTGAGGCTAGATGAGAAGGGAAGGGAAATGAAAAGGTTCGTGTGGGGCCTAGATATGCACATGGATGATTAAAATCTAGGTATGGGTAGTTCAAGGGTGTGGGTGAAGGGATGGTCAAGTTTGCATGGAGGTAAAAGGGTGGGGGAATGGAAATGGGAGCAGAAATTAATAACAGAAGTAAAAGAGTCTACCTAAATGACAATGGATAAGTGCTGGTTAACAAAGCACTTACTCTGGTACGAACTTGAAGTCTAGTTGGAAATGGTGAGTGATCAAATGGAAGGAACTTGGTGTGGTTTTGATGCTTCCCGGATTCTCCCTGCGAAGGTAAGTGGCTCTGTGATTGCTTTTGGTGCTAGCTATGGGTGCTCTGATGCGTGAACGAAAGCTGGTTCTTCTTGCATGTAGCTCTAGTTTCGTCACTTATTCTTAGAAGATGTGCCAACCTCAAAATAAGGTTGTTTTGGGGTTAAATGGTAACTGACAGTGGTTTCAGGTTAATCGGTGACAGTTTAGGGTAACCAACATCGGTTAGGGTAGGATTTTCTAGGTTTACTAAACTAGGCATATCTCCTTGATTTGCTAAGATCTCGTTTGTTTGCTCCACGGATTAGAATGGAAGCTTCCTTCTAACGTGTGGGAATGTGGTTAGAGGGAATGTAGGCTTTGATTTTTAGGGTTTGGGTAGGTCTTAGTTAGTTATGGAAACTTACTAAGAATAGGTCTTAGGGTGAGGTGGCTAGATGAGGTGGATATGTGGGCATTATCTCAATTAGGATATTTAAATAATAAATATTGTGAGGATAATGAATTAATTTAATTAAATTAATTAAATTAATATTAGAGTGGGATGAAAGGGGCCATGGTTAGGTGAATGTGTTCAAGGTGTTTATTTGACGAGGGACCAAGGGGAGTGTGACCTAATTTTGGTGTCTACATTTTGCCCCTTTTTGTTACGTAGCTTGTATTGGTAAGAAACACTGACAAAATAAGATGTGGTTACCCATGTGTGGGTGAAGGTGATCCCCTCAAACTAGGAATTGATGAGGCAAAAGGCAGAATCGGTGAGTGGTTTGATAAAAGGTGAATGTGATGAAGAAGAAGGTGGGCAATGGGGGTAAAAAGGGAAAAATGTCTACTCGGGTAATCCAAGTAATGGGTCGGGGAAAAGGTAGTAATCCAAATGCACGCACACGTATAAACTACAAAGAAGGTACTAGGTTGAAGAGCAGGAAAAATCTACATTGTCTAAGGTCGTCAAGTTTATCCAAACAAGGTTGAGGTGATTCCGGTATCCAAGGTATAGGATATGGTCAGGAAACACGACATAGGTTAGGTGCATGAATGTTTAGGTATGTTCTGGTACACCAAGGGTTGGAGTCGGGATAAACGGTCACGCAGTAAGAGGTAAAATAAGGTCAATATGTCAATCAACATAGGTAAATGATCTTTGTAAGGTATAACAAACACATGAGGTCACAGGTCACCAGTGATGGTCCCTGGTCTAAGTAGCTAGGTCATGACATGGGTAAGGCCAAGGTATGGGTGAAATAACGAGTCCCCGAATGAGGACGAGGTGAGGGGTAAAGGATAAGGTCAAGAAGGTCAAGTGGTGTGGCCAAGTGAGGTGAGGGTAAGATAAAAAAGGATTTATGTCAAAAATTGGGGGTAGGAGGTAGTAGAAAGACTAATTAGTATATCCGATGATGGTTTAAAGGAACCGATGTCGGTCAAGATGGACCGACCACGGTAAGCTAGGGTAGAGGACCGATATCGGTTAAGGTAAAACCATCACCAGTCAAGTCGGGTAGGTTATAAAAAGAAAAATTATCGTAGTTTTCAAATCAATTGTCTTTTATCGAAGTGTGGAAAATGAAAAGAGTGAGCAGAAAAGGTGGAAAGTGACAGAGTGAGATTGAGGATTGAGTTGGCGAGCCACATGGCTAGAGATAGTAGGGTGATAGGTGGATCCACGAGCTAGGTTAGATCAATTTGATTGGATTGATTGATTGGAGAGTGAGAGGTCATTTGGTGATGGCGAGAGGCGGGGAGAGGAATCGGGGGACCACCAATGTAGAAATGGAGGTGCCACCATGTAGACGACAATGCAATGAGGTAAGATTCAATCCTACACTTTGTTTTGTTTATTAGATTGAATTAGAGGTTGGGTGGGTGAAAACAGGTTTTTATTTTTGGGGGAATTAAATTTTGAATTATGGGAGGGAAATCAATTAAAATAGGAATGGGGAGGGAGGGATTGGGTGAAGAAGGGGTGGGGAAGGGTGTAGGAGGATTTGGGTAGGATTAGGTGGGTAGAAGGGAGCAAAAGGGATTTGAAGGAAAATGGGGGTTTGGGTGTCGTGGTTTTTGACGTGTGAGTGATCAGCGTCGATTGAAGGTTAGATGAGGTCGGTGTTAGTGTGTCGGTATTAGTCATGAAGTAGGTGACCGATGCTGGTTGAAGGGGACCGAGGTCAATTAGGGGTAATCAAGACTTAGTCGAATTGGAGGAAAAAGGGGCCAAAAGGTGTCCGAGGTTGGGTGGGTGAGGTAAGTAGGGGTAAGAGAAGTGGTTTTGGTGAAAATCATAACATAGGTAAGGGGTAAAAATAGGTAAGGGTGGAGTTGTTAGGGAAAAAATGTATAGATGGGTGGGAAAATAGGTAAGGTGGGGAGTGGGTCAAAATGGAGTAGGTGAGGGCCGGGACGTGTGTAAATAAATAAGGTGATATTGGTTTGGGTAGGTTTAGGGTAGGTAGGTTGGTGGGTTAGGGTCGGGTTGGGTAAGTAGGTAGGTGAGGGTTGGGTTGGGGTGGAGGGGTGGCCATGGGATAAACGGGTAAAGTAGAAAGTAAAAGAGGTAGGGAAATGGGTATGGGTGAATGAAGATATGGTCTTGTTTTAATAATGTGATTATTTCATTGGATGTAGGTCGAGATTAGTTACGAGATGCGAGACAGTGCCACCCTGCGCCAGGATGGGATTCGTGGGACAACGATAGTTGACAAGTGGAGGCATGTCACCGATGTTGACCTGAGTGGGGTCAAGTGCTACCGACATGTAGTCTGACAACTGAGTCTAATGCTTGCTCTCATTGATAGATGGGATTCTACGACCAACATGTTCCACCCTCGATGGGGGATGACCATCACCCTGGAGGACGTGTATAGGATCCTGTGATTACCCATATTGGGGACGTAGGTATATTCAATCTCCTTAGAGGAATCTAAGGATTTGATGCTGATGGTGTTTGGTGAGGGATTGGTGGAGATGACATTCCATAGTGATAGTTTGAGCTATGGAGAGATGTACCTAGCCCGTCAGGAGACAAGGATAGTGATATTATCAAGGAGGCGATGTTGTTTTTCAACGCCAGATGCAGAGGGGGGAGATTCCCATGATCGGTGATGGGGTTATTACATGACATGATGATGGACGGGATATGTTTTTCCCTGGCGCCAACATTCTTAGTGCAGCTATATAGAGAGCTATGGGTGTATGGGCGGCTCCACAGGTTTAGTTTGTGCTGCACTTTTATTCTACATTGTTGGGCCTACGAGCACATTATTTGTGTTCTTCCGATTGGCATGCCTCGAGAAGATGCATTTGAGCTTGGTTTTATTTGGGTGGGGTATAGGTGATGGGTTCTGTGATAGGAGAGCGCCGAGTAGGTAGGGTTAGACATGATGTGGCCCATTACAGGTAGTTACTGGAGGGATTTTCCGGCATGGACATTATTTGGAGACCGTATGTGGGCTATCCCTCATATGGATAGATGGCCGATGAGTTAGATGGCCTACTAGATACTCAGATGGATTGAGGGTGTCGTGCAGGGGAGCACGAGATGATCCTAGTAGACAAGGTCCGATGGTAGTTTGGATTACTATAGGATATACCACCACCCTTCCCATGAAGACGTGAGGGATGATGTGGATAGACCACTTTGTCACTTCCATAGCCGATAGTACCTCTACCGGGGAGGAGCGGGTTGTAGATCGATGGATTGATGATGTCGAGTGATAGATCAATACAGGTAGTGGTGGGTGGCCCATCTATGAGCAATACCTCCCAAGGCCGGGCAGCCAGATTTAGCCACCATCACTGTGTAGAGAGATGCCCTACAGGGGCAAGTGGCAACCCTAATTACCCAGTTGGGGATGGTACAAGGGTAGTTAGTAGCTTCGGAGGAAGCGGTGGCCAGATTGCATGCACATGTGGCTAGTCTACAGGCCCAGATGGCCCAGGGTGGAAACAGAGATGGAGATGATGAGAAGGTAGCCACCCTACAGACATAGGTTACAGGTTTACAAGGCCAGTTGGCCACTGCACATGCATAGATTCAGGTACTATAGGATCAGGCATAGGCACAAGGTCCAAGGCCGATGGCACCTCCACAAAGACGGGACAGGTCCTAGTTCACGAGCGAGGTAGGACAAGGTCCCACAAGATAGGTACAGGGACTGAGACCGATGGGGCCACCAGAGATAGTACCCATATCCAGTTACGGGATGCCCTAGGTGAGGCCAAATATTATCAAGATCAGTTGATGGCGGTGGGATAGATTTTCTATCCTATGGAGAGTACAGGGTACAACAGGCCTTGAGTGAGAGGACTAGATCCTAGAATCATAGCATGGAGAGCACGGGGCCCATCGAGGTGAGAAAGGATTAGGTGAGGCCACGGTTCATGGAGGCTAGCTCCAGGTGATGTACTAGCAGGGGCCCGACCGTGACCTATGGCGGGTAGTGAGATGTTATCGGACCTCGGACAAGAGCCGAGGAGGAGACATGAGAGACTGATATGGAGGATATCCAAATGGATGATGCCTGATGCACATGCCTCCATGTTGGTGTATTTTAGTCATTTTTGATATATACCACTGCGTCTGCTAAAGATAATGAGGATGTACGAGAGTTTTGTATATATTTTTTTTTTTATCATTGACCGTGCGTGCAAGATATTTGAGCTTATGTATCTAGATACAAATGTTTGGATATTGTTATTTATAGAGATGATGATGATTATGGTCATTATGTGTATACATGTTGATAGAATTTTCCTTATTATGCATAGATGGATTCATGATAGGTGTGTTAGGCATGATGGAGTCAGGTTGTGGTTTAGGCATGGATCGAGTCAGGTTATAGGCATGGTTGAGTCAGGTTGTGGTCTAGCATGGATTGAGTTAGGTTTTAGGCATGGTGGAGTCTAAATTGGTTGAGGTTGTAATTCATTAATTTGTGCAATGAATGATGATATGGGTCATGTTTAAGATGTTTTATAGTACATGCATGATAATGGTAGACATAATGAATGGATGTTTGATGATGATAAAGGTGAAAAACAATTATTTGTTTGTTGGTTTTAATCTCTAATTATGGATATAAAAAGGAAACTAACTATGGTAGAATGTGATTTAGGAAAATAAAAGATGAATTGGTTAGGGTAGAGAGTGGTGAGCTAACCTCCAAAGGCCCCATGTCCCGAGTGTTGCCTACATAGTCCCGGAAAAAAAAGGACCTCGAGCCGATGTAGTTCTCCCATAAGATAGGGAAGAATGTGAGGAGGTATGAGAATGAGTTGGTAGGTTTTAGACATGATTGAGTTTAGGTCTGTTAGGTATGGGTGAATTATGGGCAACTTGGTATAGGTGATTGTGGTGAAAGAGGAAAAATTACCCAAAGATAAGCGTCGAGGATCGAGTCTCGTATAAGGTAATCAATACATAATAAGGCAGGTTAAAAGATAAGAGGAGACAAGAAAGCCATCTGATTGGTAAAGATCACCACGGGTGGGTCATACCTTAGATAGGTGGATGAAAATAAGACCCTAGAAACATTGCATGACTAACTATTCTAAAGGTGAAAAGTAGTCACATGATCACCAAATGTCACGGTTCCATGAGGTCCCTTGAGGTGGTAGGAAATGAAAGTGTGAAGGGTGAGAGGGTGAAAAGTGGTAGTTTATATGGTATTAGGTAACATGCCTTTTGGAAAGAGATCCAAGGTCACAGTGGGCAAGTCCACGAGGAAAAAGTTTTTATTTTTTTTGACTGATATATGGGATAAACCGATCAATGCGGGAAGTCTATATAGGATGAGAAAACTAACTCCTTGAGGTCTTCATGAACCCGATCGATGCGGGAAGCTTTAGATTCTTTTTTTTTTTTCTCTCTCTCTCTCTTTTGAAAGAGTGTTATATATCTGTCCTTTGAGGGAGTACTCTATTTATAGTAGCGATGTAGAGAGAAATATGTCCTCTTGAGGGAGTCATCTTTATATTGAAAGTTTGACTCAAGGAGTTGGATCCCATGTGAGGGATTTTAAGTCATGGAAAAGACTATGGTGAAGAATTAGATTCTTGTTCAAAAATGAAGGTGAAATGACCATGGTATCTCATCTAATAGCAAATGAGAAGTATCCATGATAATCATTTTATGTGCAAAGTGCCGTGGTACACATATTTAAGAGAAGATAAAAAAGTGATGGATACACACATGATTCTTGTTTAATTGTTGGTGATGGCATAGGAGGTGAATAGTGCTCAAGGGATGAACATGGAAAGAGGTAGAAGGTGAGGTAGGACTAAAAGTCAACTATAGATCGGTTGAAGATGTAAGGCATTAAGGGGCTCGGGTTCTAGGTTACTTGTCTAGTGAAGATAAACGATAAGCACTTGATCCATAAGTATGAGTCACGATATATGGTCAAAGATAATTAGGAGAAAATTTTCCTGTTCACTGTAGTGCCCATTTAAACAACCACTTGAGACCAAAGAAACAACCTAGGGTTAGCTAGAAAATTGGGGGATACTTTTTTTTTATTTGAAGTGTCTACAACTTAGTTGCAAGACATCAATTTCCACTGATAGGTTCCAAACAAAACCTTCTTACCAAAACACAAGTTTCCTTTATTAACTTATAACACATTTACAAGGTTTAAATTTTAGGGTTACATATTTTAGTTAGGTTCAGGGAGTAATCTTATCCCCATGCCTATTCTCTAACAGGCTCAAAACTTTGACTATATTTTTTCCATACTTAATGCTTCTAAAATTTCTCTAAACCATTTCCAATGGATAGGAAATTTTCTCACCTTTCTGGTGATATAAATAAGTCCTCCTAACTCCTTACAGAACTCAAGTTATGAGTGGGCGGAGTTTGGGGATCAAATTTTCCCCAAGGGGGACACGTGGCAAGAGGAGGAGGAGTGCACCTTGGGTAGGTTGGTGGGTCACGGGGCAGCATTGGGAAATTTTCCCAACGTGGGATCAAATTCAAAATGTGCTCCACACCCCCGTGGGTCCGCACAAGGAAAAAAAAACAAAGGGGAAAGGAAAGGGTGGGGCGGCGGACCAAATTTGTGCTTTGCGCCCTAGGGGAAAAAAGGGAAGAAAGGATGCGCAGGTCCACGCACCCGCCAAAGGAGGAAAAACCAAGGGAGAAGGTGGACTTGCGGGCTGCAGGAGGATTCTAGGAATTTTCCCAAAGGCCCAAAAGGTGAAATTTCTCCTGAACCTCTGCCGCCACCCGATGGTGCCATGTGGCACGCGTTCATTGGCCGCGGGCCGGCGGGGCCAAAACGAAAACTTTTCCCAATTTTTTTAAAGCTAAGGGGTTAAAAATAACCCAACCCTCCTCTGTAGCCATAAGGGGACACATGGCGCCCTTTGATTGGTTGTGGGCCAGGTGAGGGAAAAGTGAAAATTTTCTGAATTTTTTTCAAAAAGTCTAAGGGGTAAAATTTTTCCGTGCCTCCGCCTCAACCCCTGGAAGACACGTGGTAGCCTCTAATTTCAATTTTGATATACAATTTTGTAATTAATATAACACTATCTTTCATTCCATACGCACGCTTCTTTCTCTTCTTTTCAAACAAGAATCAATTTTCAACAATAATTCAAATCAATTGTGCAATACACTTTTGAGAGGGGAATGCATTCTTCATTGATCCTCAATGCAATTTTACAACTTTCCTTTCTATTTGATTTCAAATACAATACATACAATAACAACATTGTTTCTTATTCCTTTTCAAAACAAAGATATCATTCTTGGAAAACAATTCAAATCTAGTGCACATTACAATTTTGAAAACTACTTCAATCCTTTATTCATAACTCCATAACACTTTTACAACTTGTCAATTTTCCAATTTGAATTGGTTTCAAATTTCCAGCTACAAAGTATGAAACATCATTCACATTTTCTTTCCAAATTAAAAAGAGAAATATAATTCTTCTTGTGCATTTATCAATTCAATTTAAATATTCCATCTACATTGTAAAAAATTCACATCAAAATTACTATACATCTCATCCACTCAAGGTGGGAAAGGTTACATTGAATTTACTCAAAAGAAATGACTGTCAAACTGTGAAATTTCTCCTCCAAACAACAACATGCTTATTTCTTCTTCTTTGCAACTTTGATCACAACAAAGAAAGGGAAAGACAACGCTCTCCACCCAACCAAGACATCCAATGAGAAAGGAGAAGCCATCCTTCCCCATTGGCCCCCAAGCCCCAACCATATTGAAATAGAGCATGAATATCAACACATGGCAACAAAGATTCTATCACATACAAGCAACATTCACATTGCATATAATCAACAAAAATCATAGTTCAAAATAAGACAACGGTTTCAAATCGCATTCAAAATAATTCATAAAACACATAGGCTTGATCAAGCAAACCAACAAGAGCAAGGACTATGGGAACTCCTTATGCCTCCCAATTTGGAATTGGGCATCCACCAAAATGCATACTGCCAATAATCATATCAACCCCATAAACCTTATATCTCCCAACCCCTCCTTATGCCCCCAAGTTTATCCCTTATGCCCCCATAGTAAGAAATGCAAGTAGTTTCTTTTCCAAGGTGGATCCCAAACCAAAACTCCCTCCACAATAAAACTGTGCCATTGGCAATCCCTTATGCCCCCCCATATGAAATCCCCACAACCTTCTCCTATACCATGCCCTAAGCATTCTACCCAACCAGCCAAGAATGCAAACACAAACACCATTTAAGTATGCATGCAAGAGAAGGAAGACAATTAAAATATAGCTCCAGATCCTACCTCTCCATACTGAAGTTTATTCTAAGCTCACAAGCTTTCCACAATGTCAAATTGCAGACTAAAACTAGAAAGTATAAGCAAGCAAAAATACTCCAAGCTCTTCCTCAAACAAGCTCCAAAAGAAACAACAAAAAAATGCGCCCCCAAGAGGAAATAACAAAGTTTCAACAATCTCCAAATGAGCAAGAAGCTTCACTTTTATAGGAAAGGAAAGAGAGATGATGATGTGGATCTAACTGGGATGCCACATCATTTTTCTTCATCCCCAAGAGGAAATCCACAACAAAAAACAAATCAAAATAAATTAAACATGAAAAAATCACTTAAATACTCCAATTCAACCCATACTCCAAAATGACCAAATTAAAAACATGTAAGGAAAGTGCAATTAAAACTTACATATTGTCACCTCAAAATGCATTATAAATTCCTACATTTAGCCTCCAAACCATAGTCATGGTTGTTGGATCATTTTAGGAGGTGTGGGACAATTTTAACTTGTCCCACAAGCCTCCAAATTTGGCCTCCAAGGTCAAATTCGAATTCCATAAAAGATGGAGTGCTTGACCTTCCAAAATATGCCTTACATACTCTTATAATTTCTTACACATTCTTACATGACAACTTACACACTCTTCCAACATTAATATATAAGACAACAACTTTATTAATTACATTCCACATCCCAATTTAATTTAAATAAAATTTAACTACATGACTATCACATTAATCTACCATATTTAAATTAATTAAAAGAAGGAATACATTACAAATAAAAATACATACAACAATAATTAAAAAGGAACACATAAATAAAACACATATCCCATGGTCACATATAATGGAAATCCCCCCATGGGAATTCCTAACATAACACAACACACAAACTCATAACACAGTTGCCATGGTGACCTTGTTGATTTCACCTAGAATTTCAATATGGTTAGTCTCCAGTCCCCGACATTGTTGTGATTTTTAACCTGCAAAATGTAAATACCTCCTTCGGCCTCGTGGCCATATCAGAACATCCAAAATGATATAAACAATATCTCAAAATCATCCAAACACACAGATCACAACAATATCAATAATTTCAACATTATTATTTTTAATTAAATAAATCAACTATATCATCATCAAAATCTACCATACCAGATCTACTCAAAATATCCAATATCATAAGTCTAAATCAACATCTATAATATGTCCATGTCAAATAGTATATCATCAACCAAATATAGAAAATGTCTCTAGTAATCATCATGCATAATAACTGAATCCAGATCAATAATAATCCATGATCTAACATCTAACCATCATACTAAAACAAAACATGATATTTTCCATAATATGATCAATAGTATCAAAATCAAGTATCAAAAAGTGTCAAAAGGAAGTGGGCACTACATCCCCCTCCTCTTAGACTTGAATTCCTCTTGGAAGTCACTAGAACAAATGTGGAAACTACACTCGTAATACCGTGGCATCCTACCAAGTGGTGTAGTCTCATCATATCTCTGTCCCACCGCACCCGCACACGATCAATCTCTACCTCAAAGGCCTAGGGTCCTGTGATTTATGATATGAACGGACTCCACACACTCACTTGCCCCCGATCCTACACCGTAATGATGTCTAGTCTAACAAATGAGAAGGATATGAAATGTACCTCCTAAGGACAAAAACATGAAACACATCATGTATGCGAGATAAGCTAGGTGGCAATGCTAGACGGTAAGCCAAAGGGCTGATACGCTCCAAGATCTCAAAAGGACAAATGAATTTAGGAGCTAACTTAGAAGCTTTTCCATATCGAGATAGGGCTCTTGTGTGGTCTAACATAGAAGAACACCTTCATGCCCACATCAAAGTGACGATCAAGAATCGTTATTCCCTTCCTCGTATTGATGACTTGTTTGATCGAGATGAATGGAGCCACAATGTTCTCTAAGATTGACCTCAAGTCAAAGGCTAGCATCAATTGAATATTTTGAAGGAAGAATTTCATAAGACCACCTTCCGCACGAGATATGTGCACTATGAGTTCACAGTGGTGCCTTTTGGTTTGATGAATGCCCCTGCTATGTTCATGAGTTTGATGAATGGGGTGTTCAAAACCTTTTTAGATCGCTTCATGCTCATCTTCCTTGATGACATTTTGATATACTCATGTACACATGAGGAGCACGAGGGGAACGCTTGAGAGGTTCTTGTTGTCTTCGTGAGCGTGAGCTTTTACGAGAACTTGGAGAAGTGTGCTTTCTTCCAGACAAAGGTGCAATATTTGGGTCATATTATTTTGGGGAAGGTATCACAGTCAATCCTTCCAAGATTAGAGCCATTATGGATTGGTCAGCACCCACTATAGTGACCGAGGTGCACAGATTCATGGGTTTAGCAGGATACTACCAGAGATTTATTCAGGACTTCTCTCAGATTGTGCACCCTATAAATTCCCTTGAGAAAAGGGAAGAAGTTTGTTTGGATGGACAAATGCAAGCGAGGCATTTAGGACATCAAGGAGTGCCTCACTACAGTACCCATCCTTGCAAGTGCCGGATTCATAGGATGAGTTCTTTGTTTGCACAGATGCTTCTTTAGCAGGGCTTGGAGGTGTGTTGATGCAGGATGGTAGATTTGTAGCTTTTGAGTCTCGCAAACTCAAGGATCATGAACTTAATTATCCTACCCATGATCTTGAGCTTGCGGTAGTTGTGCATGCTTTTGTTAGATGGAGATATTTTCTTTTTGGATGGAGATTCACACTTAGGACAGATCTTTTGAGTCTTCACCACCTCTTCACGCAGCCCAATATAAATGCTCGTTAACTACATTGGATGGAGTTGCTTTGTGAGTATGACATGGAGATAGAGCATGTGAATGGGAAGGAGAATGTGGTAGAAGACACTCTCAGTAGATGGAGACATGTGTCTATGGCTACCTCAGTGAGCACAGATTTATAGAATAGGATTCTTCAGTAACTTCCTCTTGATAACTTCTAAATGATAGTACAAGCAGAGATCGAGTCACAAAGACCCCTTGAGGGAAATTTGATGGATTTTCCTTAGAGGCAGATGGTATTCTCAAGTAAAAAGGCAAGATATATGTTTCTAGAGATGGAGGCTTGAGGCAGGACATCTTGGTAGAGGCACATCATGCACCCTATTCAGCCCATCCCAGGGTGAAGAAGATGCACACTACATTGAGACAGTTGTACCATTGGAGAGGACTTCATCGAGATGTGGCTCGGCTTTGTGTCATGGTGTTTAGAGTGCTAGAGGGTCAAGGCCGAGCATCGGCATCCAGCAAGTTTTCTTTATCCTCATGCCATATAGGAATGGAAGTGGGACACCATTTCCATGGATTTAATTATTGGACTACCTATGTCGAGATATCACCACGATGCCATTATGGTCACGGTTGTAGTGCCACTCACTGAGGCCTGTATAAGCGGTCTTCACCAAAGAAAAGTGAGCCACTTTTGTCAATTTATCAACCATGACCATAATGGCATCGTGGTGATATCTCAACATAGGTAGTCCAACAATGAAATCCATGCAAATGGTGTCCCCTATGGTAGATGGATCGTAGCACGAGCTTTCATGTTCTAGAACAAGGACAAATCTTGAAGCAAATGCTCAAGCTCACTAGCCGACCTCCGCCTAAAATCCACCAAAGATCACTTGAGTAATGTGAGGGCCTAAGCTTGGGATCTCACTAATGTGATCTCTTTGTTGTGGTCTTTCACCTCTAGGCCTCTCTATAAGCTCATCCCTAAGCCTAGGGCCCGAGACCTCTCTCTATGCTCCGGAACTCGTCACCCCTGTCTTCTAGGTGGTAACTCTACTCGACCGACTCCGCATGGGATTTCTCTCCTCTATGCTCCTCACTAAGTTGAGGGGGTACCTGAACCTTAATAAAAGGAGATCTATCATGACTAGCTGCATGCCCTCCTACTGATCCTCGTGTAGAGCGACATTAACATCCTGAAGGGTCTATAGAATCTAAGGTAGAATGACTGCTACACCCGATCGGTGGTGGTGGTGGTGGTGAGTTTGAGTCTCCGTGAAGGTTCCTGTCACTCCGTCGAGCCTCCCGCATAGACCAAAGTGAGAGTCAGTTCATTTGTTAAGTTATACAACTTCCATGTTTACTAAAACATACAAATTCTTGCTAAGTTATTTTCTAGGTTTTTAGTGTGCTAGGTTTAAGTTTTCATGTCTCAAGTTTTCTAGTGTGCCCAATGGTCTAAGCATTTGAACCACCGCTCTGATAGCAAACTATAGTGCCCATTTAAATAACCACTTGAGACCAAAGAAACAACCTAGGGTTAGCTAGAAAATTATGGGATAATTTTTTTATTTGAAGTGTCTACAACTAAGTTACAAGACATTAGTTTTCACTGATAGGTTCCAAAATAAAACCTACTTACCAAAACACAAGTTTCCTTTATTAACTTATAACACATTTACAAGGTTTAAATTTTAGGGTTACATATTTTAGTTAGGTTCAGGGAGTAATCTTACCCCCATGCCTACTCTCTAATAGGATTAGAACTTCAACTAGATTTTTCTCATACTTAATACTTCCAAAATTTCCCTAAACCATTCCCAATGGATAGGAAATTTTCTCACCTTTTCTGGTGATATAAAGAAGTCCTCCTAACTCCTTACAGAACTCAAGTTATGAGTGGGTGGAGTTTGGGGATCAAATTTTCCCCAAGGGGGACACGTGGCAAGAGGAGGAGTGCACCTTGGGCGGGTTGGCAGGTTGTGGGGTGGCATTGGGAAATTTTCCCAACGCGGGATCAAAGTCAAAATGCACTCCGCACCCCGTGGGTTTGCATAAGGTAAGGAAAACAAAGGGGAAATAAAAGGGCGGGCGCAGGCAGGTGGTGCTGCGCCTAGGGGAAAAAAGGGAAGAAAGGATGGGCAGGTCCACGTGCCCACTAAAGGAGTAAAAAATGAGGGAGAAAGTAGACTTGTGGGCCGTGGGAGGATTCTAGGAATTTTTCCAAAATGCCCAAAAGGTGATATTTCTCCCGAACCTCCGCCACCACCCGATGGTGCCACGTGGCACGCATTCAATGACCGCGGGCAGCTGGGCCAAAATAAAAACTTTTCCCATTTTTTTTTTTAAAGCTAAGGGGTTAAAAATAACTTGTGCCTTTGCCGTAGCCACAAGGGTACACATGGCGCCCTCGATTGGATGTGGGCGGCGGAGGGAAAAGTGAAAATTTTCCCAATTTTTTTCAAAAAGTCTAAGGGGTAAAATTTTTCCGCACCTCCACCTCAGCCCTTGGAGGACATGTGGCATCCTCTAATTTAAATTTTAATATACAATTTTGTAATTAATATAACACTATCTTTCATTCCATACGCATGCTTCTTTCTTTTCTTTTCAAACAACAATCAATTTTCAACAATAATTCAAATCAATTGTGCAATACACTTTTGAGAGGGGAATGCATTCTTCATTGATCCTCAATACACTTTTACAACTTTCCTTTCTATTTGATTTCAAATACAATACATACAATAACAACATTGTTTCTTATTCCTTTTCAAAACAGAGATATCATTCTTGGACAACAATTCAAATCTAGTGCACATTACAATTTTGAAAACTACTTCAATCCTTTATTCATAATTCCATAACACTTTTACAACTTGTCACTTTTCCAATTTGAATTGGTTTCAAATTGCCAAATACAAAGTATGAAACATCATTCACATTTTCTTTCCAAAGTAAAACAGAGAAATATAATTCTTCTTGTGCATTTCTCAATTCAATTTAAATCTTCCATCTACATTGCAACAACTTCACATCACAATTACTATACATCTCATCCACTCAAGGTGGGAAAGGTTACATTGAATTTACTCAAAAGAAATGACTGTCAAACTGTGAAATTTCTTCTCCAAACAACAACATGCTTGTTTCTTCTTCTTTGACACTTTGATCACAACAAGGAAGGGGAAAAGACAACACTCTCCACCCAACCAAGAAATCCAATGAGAAAGGAGAAGCCATCCTTCCCCATTGGCCCCGAGCCCTAACCATATTGAAATGGAGCATGAATATCAACACATGGAAAAAAGGATTCTATCACATACAAACAACATTCACATTGCATACAATCAACAAAAAGCATAGTTCAAAACAAGACAGTAGTTCCCAATTGCATTTGAAACAATTCATACAACACATAGGCTTGATCAAGTAAGCCAACAAGAGCAAGGACTATGGGGAACTCCTTATGCCTCCCAATTTGGAATTGGGCATCCACCAAAATGCATACCGCCAATAATCATATCAACCCCATAAACCTTATATCTCCCAACCCCTCCTTATGCCCCCCCCCCCACCCCCAAGTTTATCCCTTATGCCCCCATAGTAAGAAATGCAAGCAGTTTCTTTTCCAAGGTGGATCCCAAACCAAAACTCCCTCCACAATAAAACTATGCCATTGGCAATCCCTTATGCTCCCCATATGAAATCCGCACAACCTTCTCCTACACCATGCCCTAAGCATTCTACCAAACCAGGAAAGAATGCAAACACAAACACCATTTAAGTATGCATGCAAGAGAAGAAAGACAATTAAAATACAACTCCAGATCCTACCTCTCCATACTGAAGTTTGTTCCAAGCTCACAAGCTTTCCACAATGTCAAAGTGCAGTCCAAAACCAGCAAGTATAAGCAAGCAAAAAGACTCCAAGCTCTTCCTCAAACAAGCTCCAAAAGAAACAACAAAAAAAATGCGCCCCAAGAGGAAATAACAAAGTTTCAACAACCTCCAAATGAGCAAGAAGCTTCACTTTTATAGGAAAGGAAAGAGAGAGGATGATGTGGATCCAAGTGGGATGCCACATCATTTTTCCTCATCCCCAAGAGGAAATCCACAACAAAAAACAAATCACAATAAATTAAACATGACAAAATCACTTACATACTCCAATTCAACCCATACTCCAAAAGGACCAAATTAAAAACATGTAAGGGAAGTGCAATTAAAACTTACATATTGTCACCTCAAAATGCATTATAAATGCCTACATTTAACCTCCAAACCATAGGCATGGTTGGTGGATCATTTTAAGAGGTGTGGGACTGGATCATTTTAAGAGGTGTGGGACAAGTTTAACTTGTCCCACAAGCCTCCAAATTTGGCCTCCAAGGTCAAATTCGAATTCCATAAAAGATGGAGTGCTAGACCTTCCAAAATCTGCCTTACATACTCTTACAATTTCTTACACACTCTTCCAACATTAATATCTAAGACAACAACTTTATTAATTACATTCCAAATCCCAATTTAATTTAAATAAAATTTAACTACATGACTATCACATTAATCTACCATATTTAAATTAATTAAAAGAAGGAACACATTACAAATAAAAATAATACAACAATAATTAAAAAGGAACACATAAATAAAACACATATCCGATGGTCACATATAATGGAAATTCCCCCATGGGAATTCCTAACATAACACAACACACAAACTCATAACAAAGTTACCATGGTGACGTTGTTGATTTCACCTGAATTTCAAATACGGTTAGTCTCTAGTCCCCGACATTGTTGTGATTTTTAACCCGCAAAATGTAAATACCTCCTTCACCTTGTGGCCATATTAGAACATCCGAAATGATATAAAAATATCTCAAAATCATCCAAACACACAAGTCACAAAAATATCAATAATTTCAACATTATTATTTTTAATTAAATAAATCAACTATAACATCATCAAAATATACCATACAGATCTACTCAAAATATTCAATATCATAAGTCCAAATCAACATCTATAATATGTCCATGTCAAACAAGATATCAACAACCACATATATAAAATGTCTCTAGTAATCATCATGCATAATAACTGAATCTAAATCAATAATAATCCCCGATCTAACATTTAAACATCATACTAAAACAAAACATGATAGTGTCCATAATATGATCAATAGTATCAAAATCAGTATCTAAAAGTGTTAAAGGGAAGTGGGCACTACATTTACTTCTTTTTTCTTTGGTTACATGTTGATTTTCTTTCAAGATAAGGTTACCAACTTAGAAGGTTCATTCATGGACACGCCAGTAGCCATGTTTGATACATTTTTAGTAAAGTTGAAGGTGGTCAAGAGCATTAAGACGACATTTTCTAATAAATCAAGTTGTGCTAAACGGTCCTGAAAAAATTCATCATCATTAAGCATGTCATGGAGAGAAATACAGAGTGAAGGAATATGGACTTCGATAGGCGAATAGCCTCTATACCGTAGACCAGAGAAAAAGGTATGGTAGCAGTGGAAGTGTGAATACTAGTGTGGTATGCCCACAGTGCAAAAGGAATGTGCATAAGTCAGTCCTTCCTAGTATCGTTAATCACTTTCATGAGAATTTTGTTTAAGGTTTTATTAGTGGATTTGGCTTGGCCATTGGTTCGTGGGTAATAAGGTGACAAGAAACTAAGATGAATGCTTTGAAGGTGTCACAAATTTTCACAAGGTTTTATTTTTGAATTGTTTTCCATTATCAGTGATGAGGCGAGTGTGGGACACGAAAGTGACAAATGATGTGATGATTGATGAACTCACATATTTTCTCAGATTTCATGGAGATGAGTGGTATGGCTTAAACCCATTTTGTGTAGTATTCAGTAGTAGTGATTATCCATTGATGCCATCGGCAAGAATGGGAATGGATCTCTCCGATAAGATCCGAACCCCATTGAGAAAAGGGCCAAAGGTCACGAGTGACCTGTAAGGCATGATTGGGTGTATGATGAAGGTTGGCATGTTGCTGGAATTTTACACAACGCTTAACGTATTCACAACAATCATGGTTGAGGGTCAGCCAGTAATAGCCTAGGTGAAGAATATGCTTAGTGACAAAGGAAGGCCGAAGTGGCCTCCAAAAATGCCATCATGAACCTCCTTAATGGTATAAGGAATTTTAGAACTCGTAAGGCATCATAAGAGAATACCATCAAAGCCACACTTATAGAGGAGGCCACCCATGATGATGTAATGAGAGACTTTTTTAAGAAAGGCACGTTGTCCATTACGGGTGAGGTCGGGAGGCAAGATGGAGAGAGAAAGATAGTTTGAGTATTGTTTATACCAAAGGTCACTTGGGTCGGGGGCAGCGGTTTCGATAGAGTAAACTTTATGAGGTAAATAAGAGGGTGATTGGAGTCTTTGTACGGTGACAAATATTTTAGAATCGACAGGCGAAGCGGGTATTTGAGAGGCCAAGCAGGCCATGGTATCTGTAAATTTGTTGGTTGAACGGGGGATGGTTTGAAGGTCATAACGGTCAAATGTGGTCAAAAGTATGTCCACATGATGTTTATACTTTTGAAGTATCTCATTACGGCATTGGTATATACCATTGACTTGGTTTACGACCAATTGAGAATTACCAAAGATGTTGATTGATTTAACATCTAAGGCATAGCCAGCTTGGAGACCTAATACGAGTGCTTCGTATTTGGCAATATTGTTTGTACAATAAAAATCAAGTTTAAAAGACAAAGGAATGGGTTCACCATTAAGCAGAATGAGGATAACACCAACCCCACCCCCATGCTGACACTTAGAACCATCAAAGAAGGGTGTCATTTGGTAAGTTGGTTCGTCAGGGAAAGGGTAGTAATTGACTCATCTGGGAAGTCAAAGTTAGAGGATTGTTCCCCAGAAATAGGTGCATCATCCAATTGGTCAGTGATAGCTTGGCCCTTGATGGAATTTTGATGGATGAGTTCAAGGTCAAGGTCAGCTAGAAGCATAAGCTAGTGTGTGACGCATTGATTTTGGTAAGGTTTGTCATACATGAAGTGTAAGGGGTCGGTGTTGGTCACAACATAGGTTTTGTGGTTAAGTAGATAGTGGCAGAGTTTTGTGGAAAAAAACTAAGGCTAAGAAAAGTTTTTCGGCATGGGTATATCGGGTTTCATAGTCCAAAAGAGTACAACTTATGTAATAAACCACCTGCTCTCTGTGTTGTTCATTGCGATGAGTGAGTATGGCCCCCAAGGAGTGATTGGTAGCTGATATGTATAGGTAGAAGGGTTGATCATCTTTAGGTGGAATGAGTATAGATGGTTGAAGAAGGTATTGTTTTAAGGCCTCAAAATCTTTGTGGCAGTCATCATCACATTTTAAGGAGACATCCTTCTTGAGAAGATGATGAAATGGTTGACACTGATCATACAATTACGAAATGAAATGGCTAATAGACTGTAACTTACCTTGCAGGATACGGATTTGCCTAAGGTTAGTGGGTGAAGGCATGTCAAGAATGGCCTTGACTTTAGTAGGGTCAACTTCTATACCAAGTAGGAAAACGATAAATCCTAGGAGCTTTCCTAAGAGAACCGCGAAGACACACTTCTTGGGTGAAGGTGAACGCAATATTTAATGAGGTGGTCAAAGATGGTTTTTAGGACGACGAGGTGCTCAAAGAAGTGTTTGGATTTGGTGAGGAGGTCATCCATGTAATCTTCCAATATATGATGCATGATGTCATGGAAGATGTAAGTCATAGCCCGCTGATATGTGGCACCAAAGTGTTTTTAAGGCTAAAAGGCATGACTCGATAGCAGAAGGTCCCCAAGGGGTGATGAATGTGGTTTTGTGTTGATCCTCTGGGGCAAGTAAGATTTGGTTATAACCCAAGAAGCCATCCATGAGTGATAGCATCTCGTGACCAACGGTAAGGTCAACTAGTTGGTCAATACCAGGAAGAGGAAAGTCATCTTTCAGGAAAGCTAGGTTGTGGTCACATAAATCTGTGCAAATGCGGAGTCCCCCTATCACCTTAGTGACATGGATGATGTTAGAAATCAAACAAGGATAATCAATGGGTAAGATGAATGAAACTAAAAGGAGGCACCGAGGTTCTTCTTTGACCAGAAGAGCAATGCGAGGGTGCCTTTTCCTCAACTTTTTTTTATGGGTTTAGCATCGGGAATGGTTATGATATTGTGGACCACTATGGTGGGGTCAATACCGGGCATGTCTGCATAAGACTAAGTGAAAGCATGGTTATGGTTTTTGAGAAAAGAAGTGATGGCTTCCTATTCAACATCATCTAAAGATTGGTTGATCTTTAGGATGTGCGGGTCGTCCTGAGTATGAATGTTGATTTCGATAGTCGACTCATTCAACATTTTTATGTCTCGAGATGGCAACGACCGATGAATATACGAGTCTTCAGCACCAAGGTAGGTGAGTATAGATTCATCATCCTGACATTGAATGACATTAATCGAAGGTGTATCATCATCGATCATTTCAGGATACAGGAAGGGGAGAGAAGAGGAGCCTTGCCCTCGCGTTGATAAGTCAGAGGCCCTAAGGAAATGGTTTTTATGAAAAAAAAAGTTAGGAGGAATGGATTCGGATCCATCGACTCTGTCGGTGAAGGTGGTGATGGTGGTGAAGAAGGTGGAGTGGGTGAAGAAGGTGGAGAAGGACTGATGTCCTCAATGAGTTCAATGCGGGCCTTCTTGGTAGGTGGTTTAGCAAAGCCGATACCACTACGGTTGTTATGTTTGTGGGTAGTAGATGGAATAATAGTGTGATGACCCTACTCGTAAAATCCAAAACCAAAACCAAAACCCTTCCACGCACATCGGTCGGTGACAGGAAGGTGTGGGAAAAATGGTGATTGGTGAGTGACTGGAGGTTGACAGAAAATGAGCGGGTTTGTGATGGTGGTTCAGGTGTATAAGTGGTAGTATCAAGTCCCCTATAGGTGAGATTAGTACGAAGGTAGGGAGGACCATAAATGAGGTACTCTCCTATACAATGATCATAACGAGAGTGCTAGTGAAGACCTCCATACTCTTGTGGAGTAAGGAACGTGTTGACACTATATACGTGATACTTCCCCAAAGTGAGGCATTGAAAAATTCCTTCCAAGGGATCCATGGTCGATATGTGGGTAGTTGGGATAGATGATGTGTCGAAGGTTGGATCGGAGGTGGAGCTAGCTGATTGTCGAGTTGATGGTTCGATCGTGGAGGTTGCGGCAGTGGTAGGAATGGAGGATGTAGGTGCAGTTGAAGTAGTGGTGGCACTGGTGAGTGGAAGTGTAGGTGAAGAGGTAGTGGTCATGGATGTAGATGTTTTAATTGGTATAAGCATGTCATTAGGTCGGTAAAGCATGTTACAATTTTGAAAGGTGACAGTCGGATCGGAATGGTATAGGTGTGTCCTTCATGCTCAAACTTTACACAACGATGTAAAGTGGAAGGAACACAACCCATGACACAAATCCAGGGTCTACCAAGCAACAAGTTATATTGAAATTCCCCCTCCAAGACGTAAAATAACTCTAGAATAGTGCGGGGCCCACACAAACATGGAGGATGATGGTGCCAAGTGTAGAGGTGATAGCATCATTGAATGAACACAACATGACGGGATGTTTATGCATGTAATTGTCAGGTATGCACATTTGGGTGAATGCATGGGAGGAGATGATATTAATGCTAGCACCCCATCGATCATAACACGTCATACACATATATCATTGATGTGGATAGAGATGAAGAGAGCTGGATCTGGGTCATCGGTTTGGTGTAGTGTGATCTCTTCATCTGAGAAGCTAAGGGAGGCTACTTGATGAGTAGGTGGAGGTGTAAATGACGGGGTAATTTGGTGAGAGAGGCTACATGATGGGGTGTAATAATGGATGCCACGGGTGTAGGATCATTGGGTAGAACTTCAATAGATGTAAGAACCTCCATGAGAGCTTGACGATGGGATTCTCGAGGTTTGGATGAGGTCATATATGGAAATTTTGAGGGGGGATTGGTGTAGTTGTTTGAGCATTGCATGGTGTGTAACCCCATTAGAAATAGGATATGTGGGGCCGCAGATAGTGATTTTAGGTGTGGGTGTAGATGGTATGTTGGGTATAGGATTGGTTGGTTGGTTGGTTGCCTTTTCCTTGCCTTTTTCCTTCTAAGCACGAGTAGCAATGTGGATCATGTTGATCTAAGGTGGGGAGGTAGGTGAGCCATGAAAGGTATAACGACATGAAGGGAAGAAGCCCAGAGGTGGGAAAGAACCTTGTGAGATGAGTTGAGCACACCAACATTTGGGTGGAGGTTTGGCGAGTTCTCTGATGTGAACCATGTTAATTTCGAATCTTGGGGGTGGCTCTAGGAGTTGTGGGGGTGGAGGTCTTGGTCGCTGAGTAGGAAATGAGGGAAGAACTGTGGGAATGGGTGCTGGTGAAATGGGGTCCTCATCGAGAAGGTCATCATCATCAAAGTTTCTTCAGGAGGACACAACTAGATAAGAATGGTTTTCAAAGCCTTGCAGTTCTATACATCATGCCCTAGCACATGATGGTAGGCACAAATTTTGGTGTCATCAAACCCCTTTGGTTTGGGTTTGAGTGGGTCATAAGGCCTGAGAGGCGGTAATGTGATGAAAAAAGTTTCAAGGAGGTTGGTGAAGATCCTGGCATAGGATCTTGCTAGTGGATTACAATGGGAAGTGAAAGTGGGTTTGGGTGTAGGTGCGGCTGACTCTAGAGGAATGGTCTTTGCATGAGGGGGAGTAGGTCGAGCCACGGTTTTAGGTGCTGGCATGGTCTTAGGTGTTGGTCATGTTTGCTTGGGTAGAGGTATGGTAGATGAACTAGAAAGGGAATGTGTGGTTGGTCCGAATACCTTATTGGAGGGTAGTGGATTCTTGTATTTAGGTTACACCTTCTTGGATAAAGATGATATGGGCGCACGAGATCTAGAGGGAAAAGTGGATGGTGGAAGAGGATGAGTTATCGACGGGGATAACTGAGGTGCTATAAAGCTAGATGGTGCAGGTCGTGCAAGAGGTGTGAGGGAAAGAGACCGAGGTGTCATGGGTAGTGAAGGAGTGATCAATGATATTAGAGGTATGGGTGGTAAATATGTTGCAGTGTGGGAAAAGTCATGTTGGGCGCTTGGGTATGTTAGAGGTTTGCGAGGGAGGAATGGGCTGCTACATTTTTAGTTTCTTGGCGCAGTGGAGGTTTCTTAACCATACTTTGGAAGGGCGAGGTCCTAAGATGGGGATAAAGGGTGAAGGTGATGAAGGTGTGATCAGCGAGGTTGGAATATGAGATCTATAGGATTGGATCTTCTGTTTGGGTTCTAGATTAAGCATAGTGTCAACTTTGGAGGATGTGGCTAAATCTAATTTGATGGGTGGATGAGTAAGGCTAGCGGTTGGGATGACCCCTAAAGTAGTAATAGTTTTAGGCAAGGAAGATGATGTAGGTGTGGGTTTGGATTTAGATGCATGTTGGCTTATAGGTAGGGGTGTGAGTTGAGCCATGAGTGGTATCATGGAAGTATTTGTGATAGTTGTGGTTGTGTTTGGTTTGAATGGCTGAAATATTTTTGGTAGATAGTGGAAGTGTCAGCAAGTGACATCTGTATTTGTGTTGAGACAAGAAGTAGAAGACACCCCCAAAGTAAGGCTCTATCCACATAATCCACGTGATCAACTAAGCGTGTGAAAGGAACTGTTGTAGGTGAGGTTGATGAGGATCCAATGGAAATTCCCATAAAATGTGTCTTAGAAATGGGGAATTTTCTAACTTCAGCTTCTGTGGGTAAGAGAGCTGAAAGTAAGTCCACAGGATCTTGGGTAATTGATGGAGAATGGTCCCCTAGATGCAATGAGGTTTCTACTGGATCTTTGATAGGTGGAGGAGATGATGGGTGCTCCTTTATGGGTGGAGGCAATGATGGGTGCTCCTCTATGGGTGGAGGAGATGATGGGTGCTCCTCTGTGGGTGGAGGAGATAAAAAAGAATCTTCCATGGGATGGAGAGGTACTGGTGACACTCTCTAGGTGGAGAAGCCAATGGTGAAATGGTCTCGATGTTAACAGAAGGCTCCTTCATGGGTGAGGAAGAAGGTGAAGGGTGTTCCTCTATGGGTGGAGGAATAGGTGAGGTGGATTCAAGTGCAAGTGGAGGAATTCAAGCTAGAATTTCCTCTATGGAAGGAATATGAGGTAATTTGGAAGCAACGGGTGCATCATTGAAAATATCATGGACCTCGCGGGTATGGCTATCATGAGTTGAGGTCTCTCTGGTTTGATCAGAAGAAGGGGCATGATTAGGAAAGGAATTCTTGAAGATGTGTAGGTTTTGATTGGCATGTGCGTTAGGATTATCCAAGGTTAACTCACCTTTCTTGAGAATTTCTTGGACAATATTTTTGAAAGTGATACAATTTTCGTCATTATGGCCTTTGACTCAGTGATAGTTGCAAAAGTTGAGCTCTTTATACCACACGGGTGTAGGGCAAGAAGCATCAAAACTAGTATGTGGTTTTATGGGAGGAAGGGTGATGGCCCCAGCTTTAATCAGATTTTATAAGACAGAAGAATAAGTCTCCATGATTGGGGTGTATTTCCGTTGTTCCCGTTTGAATTGAAAATTTTGAATGGGTGAGAGATTAGATGAGGGGTTAGCCTAATTTGACGAATGGGTCGGGCCGGCCTTGAGTATCATCACACTGCGTTAGCGATTCCTTGGATTTTGAATAATTGTTCTCGTGGTTTCAAAGAAGAAGAGGTATCATTCGGTTTGAATTCCAAGTTCATATTTAATAGTTGGATTTTTTTCTTTGATGGCCCAAATATCTAGCTTTCATGCCATGGTGAATGCTTTGTCAAAGGTTCAGAAAGTCCGGACTGCGCAGGGTCGGTGAGATATGTCTAGCAAAATCCCATGTGAAGAGCTCTATGAGTTCGGTTTGTGGTAGTTGGAATGTGAGTTGATTGATCAGGCTACACCAAGGAGTGAAAAAATTTGTGATAGATTCATCGTCATACTGACACATAGAGTAGAGGTCAGTCATGGTAACCTTATTAACAATGTTAATGGAGAAGTGATCCAAGAAGGCTTGGGATACTTGGTTGAATGAGAAGATAGAATGTCTAGGTAAGCCACTATACTAGTCTAATGCGAGTTCGATTAGAGACATGGGAAAGGTCCTCACAAATAAAGCGTCATCGTGGGTAATCGAGATAATACCCATGTTTGAAAGACCGCAAATGCTATTCCAGTCTTCTTTGCTATTCAAGCGGTTAAATTTAGGCATTTATGAATGCATGGGATATGGATGAATAGGAATGGATGGGTGGATAAGCTCATTACAAATCTCATTTTATGTGAGAGTGTTGTGGGAGCCAAAAACGATGCCTCCAATGTCTCTGCATCTTGTCCATCATTAAATTGATTAGGTCATTGGTAGGTTGTGATGGTTGGGTGCCTCCCGTAGCTTAAGAGGATTGGTGTTGGGCATATGACAGGGGTGGCATTCTAGTATATGGCACTTCCGTATAGGTAGATTGAGAAGAGGGAGTGAGATAGGGGTAACGTACCCGGGATGAATGATAGATGAGATAGGAGGTCTGCCGATAAGTACGTATATGGAGGTGGAAGGTCGTGGTGACCCTAGTAGCAATGGGGGCTCGGGACTGTGGAATAAAAAGGACAATGTTTTGAAAAGGGGTAGGGGTCACCGATACCGGGGGTGGTTGTGTAGCTACGGGTATATGTGAAACAATAGTTGTGGATGAGGTTATGTTCTAGGTGGTTGGAGAGGGTATAGTGGATGTGGCAGTGCAATGGATGTGGTAAATGCGGCGGTCATAATAGGTATAGGGCCTAGCTACGACATGACCTGGGGACAAGGCATGAGAAGGGTAAAGTAGCACAGAGAGACAGAGGGAACCGATGCGGGAGTAGGGACACGAGTTGCAAGGGGATAGATATGGGCATGATGTATATCAACTAACCCGAGGCATCTCGGGTGGACGAGTGGGAAAGATAAAACTACAAGGTGATGGAGTTTTGTCAAGGAGTCGTGTGAACTCCTCATCTCTAGTAGTGATAGAGATAGGTTGGATAGGCTCCATGGGTGGTGATAGAATGGAAGGTGGTGAAGGACTAGGTGGGAGTGGTTGAAAACTGATGTGGAATATGAGGGTGTTTTCTTGGTGATGCGTCAACACCATGTGAACAGGTACTAATGTGGTAGGACTACTTTATGTAAATGACACAAAAATACAACAGAGATAGGATAAATAGGTGGTGGTAGGTGAATTGGGGTTAAAATGTCACTTGAAAATTACACATGCTAACTAATGCCGGTTAGGTTAAACCGACACCGGTCACAGGTAACCGCTGGTTGGTCACGTGGAAAGTGGACAGTTGGTCAAAACAAGGTAAAAGGCCAATAATTTTCCAAGTATGCAAGATGTTAATGGAATTTACTAGGAAGGTGAATATGATAAGAGTGACAGAGACTCTAAACAACAAAGAAGGTGAAACATGTGTCCTTTTGGGTAGGTTAACCAAAAGAACAGTAAACCGATGTCGGTTGGGTGAAACCGATGATGGTCGCTGGACTGACATCGGTTATTGTGAAATTGAAACAACGATGAAGAAAATGTGGTTGTGAGTTAAAATTTGATGTGGAATCAAACCCAAAATTTTGAGAATGATGAGAATATGGTCTAGACACACTCAGATGAAGTTAGAATACACCAACTGTGATGAGAAGCGTACAAGGGGAAATAAGAAAATGAAGAACAAATCCTCTCACCTCAAAATGCAAGCCAAGCAGAAACACTAAGAAAAATGCGATCCTAAGAGTGCTTTTTCTATTATGTTTGTTTAGCTTATGCTATTTAAGGACTGACTCATGAACTTTAGAATATTAATTTTTGGTGAGGATGGCTTCCTATGAAGAAGGAGATCTACAAGGAGAGGTTTTAGGTATGTTATGGTGGGGGCAGGATTTTCTCTAAAGTATGACTCGACAGAAATAACAAGTTGGGTGCCCACTGTGTCGTGATCGTGTGATCACCTACAACTTCTTCCAAGAAAGATGTTGTTTAAGAATGTGTATATTTTCAATTTTTTGGTGTTTGGGTAAGACTCAAAGAGAGAGAAAGAGAAAGAAAGTGCTTTCTATGATTCATTTGTCAACCATCAGTTGGGAATGACTTCCAATGTATAGGTTTCCCTCAATTAATGTGAGCTAATGTAGAAAAGCAGAATGAAATGAAATGATTTTTAAACCCAAATTGAAATGTTGAATTCAATGCCACAAATAGATGAACAAGAGAAGGGATGCTCTTTCACTAATGTGATACTAATGAAAGGGAAGAAATGTTCATTTTAAGCACCAAAATACGATTTCTTTTAGACAATAGAAGAGGAGAAGGTTCTAGGGAGAAAATTTAATGTAAGAAATTTTTAGAAAAGAAACAAACATACAACCTTTTCACCTAGAAATGAAAGAATGCAAAGAACCCCGAATGGGTCCCAACAGTGTGCCAAAATGTTTCACCTGATTCTAGATCATTTCTTCAAATGTTGATGAAACAAATAAGGGTAAAGGGATAGGATGAATACCCATTAAGATGTTGGTTGTAGGTTCCTCGCGCGTATGACTTCTCCGGATCCACGATTGATTGTGAGAGATTCCTTTTACTTGGAGGAACTACTTGAAATGGAAGATAAGACCACCAAATGAAAATTAAACACTATATACAAAGTGGGACCGCCTAGTGTATGCTAGATTCAGAAGTGTGATACTTCCTAGATGGTTGTCAATCTAATGTTTAAAACAACTCAATGCTAATAATAAAGAGAATCCTATTGTATTTAAAATGATTTAGGTTTCTCATTCATCTACAATAAGAAAATTTGTTCACAACAATCTAAAATATGATTGAATCGAAGGTCAAGGTCACTATCGTGGTATTGGTACTAGTCACGGTTTGATTCTCGGGCCGGTTTTGGGTATTTGGTGGGGTTTTTAAGCTATGTTTTGGGTTTTTGGTAAAATACATAGAGACCGATGTCGTATGGTATGACCGATGTCGGTTTAGGTTAACCGGTGATGGTGTAGATAATCGGTGTTGGTATGGTCAGGGCATAGGAAACTCAATAAAAACATGGCAAGGTGATAGATCCGAGGCTAGATGAGAAGGGAAGAGCAATGGAAAGGTTTGTGTGGGGCCGGATATTCACATGGATGATTAAAATCTAGGTATGGGTAGTTCAAGGATGTGGCTGAATGGATGGTCAATTTTACATGGAGGTAAAAGGGTGGGGGAATGGAAAGGGGAGAAAAAACTAATAACAAAAGTAAAAGAATCTACCTAAATGCCAATGGATAAGTTCTCGTTAACAAAGCACTTATCGTGGTACGAGCTTAATGTTTGGTTGGCAATGGTGATTGATCAAATGGAAGGAACTTGGTGTGGTACCGGTGCTTCCCTGGATGCTACCGTGAAGGCAAGTAGCTTTGTGATTGCTTTTGGTGCTTGGCTATGGCTGCTCGATGCGTGAACGAATGTCTCTGGTTTTGCTTGCATGTAGCTCTGGTTTCATCACTTATTCTTAGAAGATGTGCCAACCTCTCAACCATGTTCCAACCTCGAAATAAGGTTGTTTTGGGGGTTACATTGTAACTGACGGTGGTTCTAGGTTAATCGGCGATGGTTTAGGGTAACCAACGTCAATTAGGGTGGGATTTCCTAGGTTTACTAAACTAGGTAGATCCCCTTTATTTTCTGGGTTCTCATTCATTTGCTCCATGGATTAGAATGGAAGCTTCCTTCTAACATGCGGGAATGTGGTTAGAGGGAATGTAGGCTTTGATTTTTAGGGTTTGGGTAGGTCTTAGTTAGTTATGGCAACTTACTAAGAATAGGTCTTAGGGTGAGGTGGCTAGATGAGGTGGATATGTGGGCATTATCTCAATTAGGATATTTAAATAATAAATATTGTGAGGATAATGAATTAATTTAATTAAATTAATATTAGAGTGGGGTGAAAGGGGCCATGGTTAGGTGAATGTGTTCAAGGTGTTTATTTGATGAGGGAACAAGGGGAGTGTGACCCAATTTTCGTGTTGACAAAATGTTTTAATTACACTTCTTTCTTGAAATTAATTTCAGTCCTTTGGGGTTTGGGCTTGATTTGAGTGTGTAAGTAAAACTATCATATTATTCACCTACTTATTTATTGTGTCTTGGAGATTGAAGTTGACTTGTGAGTTGGAGTTGAGGATGTGTGATGTGGCATCCTACAAAGATCCACCTCATCCTCCTCTCTTCCCCCTTATATATATTCAAATTCATTTTATTGTTTGGGGTTACACTCTTTTGGTTGCTTTACTTTTGCATACTTATTTTGGGGTGAATTCTTTTGCTATTTGGAGCTCTTGCTTTTGGAGAAAATTTCTAGAATTTTTATAGACCGTGTTTCGTTGATCTTGGGTTATTTTGTATTGGAAAGCTTGTGGTTGGGAACTTGAAACAAACTCCATTATGGAGAGGTAAGAGCTTGGCTCTTGAAATTATCTTTTTTATTGTGCAAATGTTATTGTTGTGAATGTTTTGGCTTGTGTGTGGACTATTTGGGTAGATGGCCTAGGGATGGTGTAGGAGAAGACTATGGGGTATTTCTGTGGGAGGCATAAGTGTTTTGGGGAGGTATAAGTGTGGAGGGAGTTGGGATTTGGGTTCCACCTTACAAAGAAATAGCTTGCATTTATTTACTCGTTATGGGGTGCCATAAGAGGTTGGGGAGGCATAAGGGCATGTCAGGGATTTGAAATGATATATATATATATATATATATGGAATTTGTTTGTAGGTGGTGATACCCATTCCCGTTGGTAGGCATAAGCAACATCCCCCATAGTTTTTGCTCCTTTGGCTTGCATGAGGAAGCCTGAGTGTTTTTTTTGTTTTTTTATTTGTGGTTGCAAACTATAGTTTTGTTTTGGACTGTGTTTTTAAATGTGAAATTGCATGTGTGTTGTGGAAGCCTATTGTTGCCATGAGTTGAAACACATTTCTTATTGCATTGTGGTTAGGGCTTGGGGCCAATGATGAAGGATGGATTCTCCTTTTCATTGGATGTCTTGGTTGGGTGGAGAGCATTTCCTTTCCCCTGCTTGTTGTGATCAAATGGAAATAAAGAAAATGAAGGATATTCATGTTCTTGCATTCTAGAAAAAAGAAGAAGTTTGATAAATTCCTTGTTGAGAATATTTTGTATTGTAACCTTTTCCCACTTTGAGGTGGAGGACCTTGTACATTATTTGTGATGGAAAGATGTTTTGTATTGGCTATGAAAGTTGTAATTTGAAATGTGAAAGAAATGTACTCTATATTCTGCTTTTGAAAGAATGTGAAAGAAATTGTAATTCTAGTCGTTGTATTCGAGGAATGAAAGAGGAAATGTAAAGGTATCTTTCTTGAATCAATGCAAGATTACATTAATTTTCTCAAATGACATTATTAGGTATTGAAATCAGATTGTTGAATGTATTTTGATTCGATTGGAAAGATGAAAAAGGTGAATATGTATGGAGAAATGTCATAATGCTTTGTTCTTTAGAAATGAATGTTTTAGAAATCAGAATCGTAATCGGCATTTGAATACTTTGATTTGAATCAACTTAATGTGTTAGATTAGATATGGAATGAATTCTAATACTTAGAAGATGATAAATGGAAAATAGATCTTTCCGAATTTGATCTTTATTAGATGCTTTCAAAGCTACAAAATATTAATCAAAAAATGTACAGGACGACTCTGCCAACTATAGAAGACAAATGAAATGAAAAATTGAACCTAATATGATCAAAACGATCTCAATTAGACCTTAACACTTAAGAAATTATTATAGAATCTTTCAAATTGGGAAAAGGAAAAATTGCAGACATCTTGCTATATAAAAAAATGGTAATTTGGAATTGCAAATCAATCAAACAAGTTAACCCTCACAATCCAACCTAAATTCCTCCAAGTGCAATCCTCCATGTCTGTTGACATGTTGAGAAAGAAAGAATGTTGAATTGAACAAAAAGAATCCTACGAACATTTTCTTGAAATTGACCCTTCAAACTTTATCAAAATTAAAATTTTATGCTTCTTGAGAAAAGAGGGCTTTGAGAGCTTTCCAAAAATTCCTCGTTTTCCCATAACCGAGTCCCCAAGAAAATTTATGGCCTTCTGAAGTTTTACTTCATTTGGCTTAAAAAAAAATAATCTAACTATCAAATTTAAGTGAATAAAATATTCTTGGGCAGACCGCTGGCTAAAACTTTTCTTTTTGGTTTTTTCCAAAAACAAAAAGTCATGAAGTTTCCCACCACTTTATCGACCAAGCCTTCATTTTGTCTAAAATAATCTAAGTCCAAAAAAATTATTTGGCAATTTTTCCTCCACAGCCCCCGCCACTTCGCAGCCAATCCTCGATCGACATGTGGCTTCATTAGGTGCCGGCAGACACTGATCGATTTTAACCTTTCACACTTTCAAAAATAAATTTGGAAAAATTTGTAAGTTTTCCTACGGCCCCGCTGACCCACAACCAATTAGGTGCTGCCACGTGGCTTCATGAGGTGTCGGTGGAGGAGTGGATCTTTTAGCCTTAACGCTTTCAAATAAAAATTTTGGCAAAAATTCCTACTTTTCTCCGCATCCCCACCCTTGCCTTGGAAAAAAATCACTTCCGTTGGTGTGTGGATCCACATTCTAAAACTTAGCTTTTAAAACATTCGGTAAAATTTCTAAAAGTTTCTCCGCTAGACCGCCTCCTCATAGCCAATGATTGGTTGACACGTGGCATTGTCTCGGCATCGCAGAGGCTTGGGTTAATCCTAGCCTTTGCGCTTTTGTATCACAAAGGTGTTTAATTCTTAAGTTTCCGCATAAGTCCGTTTCTTCACACGAACTGGGCTTGACACATGGTGCCTTGGTTGATGGAGAGGCACAAATCGTTTTGATCCCTCGACGCTTTGAGCAAAAATACTTAATGTCTTAAGTCCTTCCGGCGGCCCGACTTCTCGTCGAGGCTTGGAAATGCTGACACATGTCCCTTATGGGCTCACGGGCGTGAGGCGGCGCTAAAATTCTTCCTCCCGCTGGGCCACTCATGGGAAAATTTTCTTCTTTCTCCTGTGGGCACACGGAAGTGAAATACACTTTTTCCCAAGGTTGCTAAGGGAAAAATTTCTTCCCTAGGCCCGCAGGCCCGCCTTGGGAAAATTTTCTTCCCAAGGCCCACCGACCCATAACTTGAGAATTATAGGGAGTTAGAAGGACTTATTTATATCATTGGAAAGGGGAAGAAATTTCCTATCTAATGGTTTTGTTTTTAGGAAAATTTTAGTGCATTAAATATGTGAAAAATCAGGTTAAAGTGCAAGGTAAACCTAAGAGTGGGTAAGTGGGAAATAACTCCCCATTAAATTAAAATGTTAATTCTAAAATATGGGTCGACCCTTTTAGGGGTCATGTCATGAGGTAAGTGAATGTTTTCCTAACCCCATGTAAATGAGAACTATGTTTATTTTTAGAGCTAGTGGAATTAAATACCTTGGGTATTTAATTTCTTTGACCCCTTTAACCCTCTGAATTTTATTAGGGAATGTTTAATCTTAGTGTTAATCTAATTAATTGATAAATCAACACCTAAAGGAAATTTAATCTCTACTTGGCTATTTTTACTCATTAATTGTATTGTGATCTTTAATGTTTGTTATAATGGAAAAATTTATCTTCTTAACATAATTGACCTTGATATATTTCTTTGTGACAACTGTTGCTTCGAGGCTTGTTTGTAGTCTCACCTTAAAAAAATTATCCCATAATTTTTTTGACTAATCCTAGGTTGTTCTTGGGTCTCAAGTGGGTTGTTTTAGTGGGCATCATAGATGCTAGCAAAGGTTATGGAATCTGGCTGTAAATCTACCAGTTACATTTGTTCAAAAGTTTCTAAAGCCTTTTCAACAAACCCATTTTTTGTATATCCTGCAATAGTTGCAGTCCAAGAACCCACATTTCTCTCAGGAATTTTTGCTTAATAGTTTACATGCCTTTCATATGCTTCCACATGTTGCAGGAAGATCTTCCAGGGCACTTACAAACTACATAATCTGGAAAAATCCCATTTTGGCACTGACTAGGAGGAAGCTAAAAACAAATTTGGATTTCCATTATGCTTTGATGGATGTCCTTACCCTGTTCAGGAGCTTCCCTTTTTGACACAGGATGGGAGTATGTGGAAAAAGGTGAACTGATCAGGTTGGAGGCCTGTGTGTTGCAATTGGAAAATGTGATCCTGTCTCATGAGGATATCCATGCCTCATGTGCACTGCACAATCCAAAAACTGTTAATTTCCTTTTCTTGGGTTTCACATGGGTAGGGTCATTGGATTCCAAATAAAGTTCCTAAATTATTTGCAAGGGAAGAGACGTGTTGAAAAACCTTCCCACCTACCACCCCTGACAGCCCATACTCCACTCCTCCACTTTCCCATGTGCCTTTCTAGTTTTCCATGCCTTCACGCCACCTCCCATCCACTCTTGTCAACTCTATTAACTACCCCCTCTTTTTAATTTATTTATTTTTGTTAAAAGTTTCAGGCACTACATTTCCCTCCCCTTATAAGAGCATCATCCTTGATGTGACATAATGCCAAGGGTAGTAACAATGATAAGAAAATAAGGAAGCTAATGATGAAAATTTCTATCTAGGGATAAGATCTCTGTTGTTAGAACACGACCATAGGGATGTCAAGAAAGTTTAACAATTTCATAAAATCTTAATGTTTTGTGAAGATTGGTAGTTCTAGTTTACCTTATTACTTAGTTAATATTTTCCTTTACAGTACTTCTTAATCTCACTCTCTTAATATTATTTGTTTAAAATTTAAATTGTCTTATGTTTCGTGGGTGCCCAACATCAACTAACATCACATTACTGTAAAAGACCCAAACACAACACTAATGGTTCACAAGACATCATGATATGTACCATCTTGACTTTATCACATCGCAAGAACTCAACCAAACCATGGAAAGAAGATACATAACACTCACAACATAGTACTTGTCACACATGCTTTTTCCACAAAGGTTTTCATAACATAAGTAGACTACAACAACATGGAATTCCCAAAATGTACCATCACAAGATATAAAATAGACTCTCAAGAGTACACATAACTCAACCAACTACATACACCTCCCAAAATGTCACAAAATAACTCCATATACCTCCTAAAGCATCACCAACAATTACCTATGCCTCCCAAAGCATCACAAACATAAAAATAAGACTCCAAGTACACTAATCACACACATACACACAAGTCTCTTATGTCTCCTCCAAGTATTTTATGGCTCCCTAAAGTCCCATATGGCTCCCTCAAGTATCTTATGCCTCCCTCAAGTCTCTTATGCCTCCCTCAAATCATAAAATAAAGATAAATTTTCCTTTTCGCTCCCCAAAAGAGGTCGGTCACCCTATGGCCATAAGCGCATAGAGTCCAGATACCTCTAACCCAAGTGACATAATAACTCGTGGTTCAACAACCCACTAGTTATATGTAACTCCTTGGGGCGTACCCCTATACAACGAAGCGGGTCCATAGGTTCCACCACTCCATGGTGAATCCCATGACCATATTCCAATACATTACGATATTAGAACCAACATAACAAACCATTCAAACTCCAAGTGGCAATATCTAAGGCCTTGGGAAAGGCTATAATATTTTTAAAATTAAAAAGAAAATTTAAATATAAGAAAAACAAATGGCCAAATAGCCATAGTTAGTGAAAATTTTTCCTCTTTAGTGCATCAACCAAATAAATGCCCAAAATATAAGAACATGTCAATCAATAAAATTGTTGGTTCTAGTAAGAAAAGGGAAAGTTTTCAACTTATGAATAAAATACGTGTATAGAAATAACACATTACAATAACTACGTGGCCTTATATGGCCACCAGGGGGTACTCAACGAGTTGCTGGCACTTTGGGAACATCGAGCCTTAGCTCGTAAAATAACATATCAAATAATACAACTGTCATCATCTCTATCTGAATCATCCCACCACCACTTCGACAAGGCTCAACATAGTCAAAATCACATAGGTTGAATCCATATGACAACCATATAGGGAGAGAGAAAAGAGTACAAGTCACCATCTACTGAGCCTAAGGTGTCCACGAAACACAATATGCATGACACCCATTGAGCAAGTGCCACACATACCAAACAAACAAAAGTGGGTTTTCATCCTATGTAAGGCTCCATTTCCTATCTCGTACCCACTCGAGTGACTGGTAAATGGTACACATTTTCTCACTCCAAACATACATAGTTTACCGATTTCCCTTAGGTTCGGTTAGTGTAGGGTCCACAACATAACATATAACTACATCACTAACACAATGGTGATTCACACACATTAACCATAGCATCTTATGCATGGTATATATACATGGTATAACACAATCATTACTTTTATGGGTTACGAAACATCACATTACCACATTCTACACCCAAAGTGCAATCACTATACATTAGGGATCATACACCCACCATATGCCCCTAAATCATGACATGAACCATCACATTTTTTTCATGAATTATACATATGAGGAACACAATGTATAACCTTACAACATATAGTCAATTCCAATTACAACATGGTGACACACACGATTTATCACAACACGGTGATGACATCATGATAAAATCCAATTCACTTTACAACAATTTTTTCATGCAATACCTCAATACACCTTCATATCACATAATGCCCAAAATTCTCCAATACTGCAATCCACAATAACATGCTTTTTCACACACAATAAGGTGGTACATCACACATGGACTCTTCATAGAATCTATGAAAAGGAGAGAGAATAATCTCATCACAAGCACATCAACATGGTAAAAATATCACAATTACGACATAGTTAACATCATGCTTATATCACTTTATTCTTCCAATATCCACCACCATCATGTAAGACCATCACAACTCCAATCTTCCCCAGAGCTTTGAGAGAATGAACCTCTACTTTGATACCCATTGTAATGCCCATGTTTTACACACACAAATACAAAAGTAAATACCAAGATGATGTTTTTTGACTTACATTTCTCACTACACAACGCCACAAAGGCTCCAAGTAAGGAAAACTCCATAACACATACGACACTTACATAAGCCATCGACCCACATAGACACATGACAACACCATATACATGTCGATGCCATACCTTCCCCAATGAATGAATGCTAGAAATAACCCAACCACAAGAAAAGGGACTCAAGGATTGGCAACTCCACAACACATCATTTCCATGATTAGATCTTAGTAACGATTAACATTCGGGAAAATTTTTATACAAAGATGATTTTATCCATTTTCCACATACAAATTTTGCAATTCATTTCACATTCAACTTATTGTTCGACCATTTAATTTTTCTCTTTATCCCTTATGACAATCTCCATAACTTACATAATTAAATTCCATATTTCCAATTACCTACAAAGTTCCTAATTCTCTCGTTCTTATGCTAAAGGTTTGTTTTCTCAAAATATGTTTAGTTGACATTTAATTTTACCCTCATTATGCAAGGGGACCAACTAGAAGTTCTCGAGTGAAAATAATACACATCAAAGGAGATGAAGGTTCATGTTTCTCTTTCTATAAAATTCCTTCCATTGAAGCACATTTTTTTTCGTACTATGGTTGTTTTAGTATCAATCTTAGTTTGATTCAGTTAAGCATTTACAAGACATAATTTTATTTTATCTTATTTTTAGTGGACTCTAAACTGGCTCAAAGGCCTAGTCCCACCAAGAATCAATGTGTCCATTATTAACAAAAATTCAATGCCTAAATCATCCATAAGGACTTCAAGTGAATTTTTGTTCCTAAACCATTATCACACATACTATTGTTTCTCATTTCATTTACAATGTTTTCTAGGTCTCTTTTTTTTTTTTGGTGTCACTTTATAACATAAAGAGTTACGAAAGTATTTATTTACCATTTTGAATAAGTATATGATTGGAAGCATTATAACTACACACAAATCCCAAGTTAACCTCCTAATCAATTGAGGTTTGGTTTAATTCCAACTGCACCTAATGATCTACGCCTCAACTATATATGAGTTTAAGGAAAGAGGACATATTTATGCTAAACCACCTTCAAGAAAAGACCAAGGTGATATGTTGATAGAAACCAAGGTAACACATTTAATTGAGAGGAACTAAGGAGTTCATTAACAAGAGTTTAAGACCTAGAACAAGTATTTCACGATCTCCATTTATGTCATCTAGATCCAACAGGGACTTCATTCACTGATGAAGTTAATTTCTAGATCTAATCACGTAAGACCTGGCAATCCAAAAGGATACTAAGGGAGTATTAGCTCTACTTACCCCATAGATGGTAAGGTTACACTGCATAGTCGTTGCTTCGAACAAGGACTCATAAGGTGACTTCCAAGGCGGTCTTGACCACTCAACATGGTGTCGGGCCTAAAGAGAGGACATTCTCCTCATGGTTACCAAAACTAGAAGGAAACCACATACTCTGGATAAAGTTGGACCATGTCATTCCTAAAATATGGGTTCACGACAATGTCGCTAAACATAACGACTATGACGGTAAACTTCAACTAGGGGTTTTATTTACCTAACCTAGGAGGTGCCATCGAGTACAAGGTTTAATTTTATTCTATGGTTTCAATTTTTTTCTACGTTATGAAGGATCACACACATTAAGACAAGTTATGCACGAGATCTTATACTAGGGTTGAGTGTTTCGATTAAATCTCTTTATTACATTTACAAGGTAAGAATACAACACAATAAATAATTAATCATTTATTGAACACTGAAAAATGCCCCACAATGTATTAACTTCAAATTCATTTATATATATATATATATATATCAAACCCTTTTACCATACGTAACTATGAATCAAATTGAACCTGTGATTAAATGCACATTTCCTAAGATATCCCTAAAACTAGCATCCCATACATATTAGCAAATTTCAAATATAACATTTATATAGCATGAGACTACATTATACATATATTCATTTTACAATGACCTATAAAAATTGCAATAATAAATAATGAATTACACATCTCCCTTTCGCCATCTTTCTTGCATCTTGCAAAACCATGTGAGCATGAAATCAATGATAAATCACTGGAATGGAATCCACCCTAATCTAACATAATTAATGTCTTTAGTTTCCCATTTACATGTAATAATAATTAAAATTTGCATTCAAAAGAAAATGTTTAGAAACATGTATTCATTTCATTTCATTTCACTTCATTTCATAACCAAGGAGAGAGAAAGAGAAAGAGAAAGAGAAAGAGAAACACCATTTTGTCAAAAGTTATATTTCACACAACAAGTTACACTATAGAGTTTTCAAACAGTTATTTACATGTGTCAAAATTTTCCATGGTGGTTTGGAAACCCGACAAGGGTCCTACAACTTTATTTTTACATTTTCCTACTAGCTAAAAAAATGTTCAAAATAGGCTCGAAGGCTAAGAATCCACTTTCAAATGTTGTCTTCTGATGAGAAAACACACCACGATTAAATTTATATGTGTCCACTTATATACCAAGAGTTCATAAGAACTGACAGAATTCAAAACTAGCAAACGGTTTATGATTGGCGGCTAGTTTCCTAGGGCCATCGATTGTAATTGGCCTAGTTGCAAATGATTAAAAGTTAGTTCAAGGGCTCAGTAAACCACATCCAAAACTAACGTTTGATGGATGTATGCACCAAGATAAAAGTCCTAAAAGTTCCCCCATATATGGATAATTCATAAGAGTCGACATAAACTCAGAACTAGAAAGCTATTTTCAAAAGGCAACATGTTTTCTAGAGTGACAAGTCGTAATTGGTCCTGGTTTGACCTCATCAAACTGCAGCTAGAGGCCTACAAAATGGCTTTGCCAAACTATACAGAAAAGTGTTTTTCCCTAAATGAAGGTTCCATGCAATTTTCTAGTAAAAATACTAGAGGTTTGTGAAGATGGATAATAATTTCTCTATCCAGGTTTCAAATGGCGGTTCAAAATGAAACCCAATTTTTAGATTTAGTAGCTTCCTACCACTGCAAAACAATGTAACAAGGCTCCTATAAGGGCATCAAAAAGGTCACAAATGTTCATTCGGGGTCAATCCAAAGATTGAAGTGACACCTCACATAACAAGGTATATGAAGGAAGCTTAACCTCCCTTTCCGAGTTACGAAGGTTACTTTACGAGTCTTCAGAAGTCGTAATTTATCTATTTAAACCAGGACATGGTCAACATATTTACCAGAAGTCAACTTCAACTTATCGATAAAACAATACTGTAGTGATCTAGTTTGGTCAAGGAATTTTCTAAATCACCTCAAAATGAGGGTTCAAGTTCATGGTTTACTACAAAATGGTTATTTTAATTGTGTGAGTAATGATACGACATTTTATTGTTTTGCAACAAGTTAATATAAAACAATTAAATCTACGATAATCTCAATATTTTAAAATTTTATTTCATTGCAAAAGAAAAACTAAAGTACGAAAATTAAGAAAGATCAGGAGAGATGAACCATGTCGACAATATTAGCATTTATAGTACACAAGGTTCTCCATGAGGGTTCACCCGTATTCCACATGGCTACATCGCTCTTCCAGAAATATGTCAAACAAATGCTCATAAATCCCATAAACCCATATTTTGAATCTCATCTTTATTCATTAAAGATCAGATAAACAAACCTTCTAAGAAATATTTGAGGGCACACCAAAAACTATAGTTGCATTACTAAGAAGAATGATTGGGAAAATACAGATCCCAGTTAGTTTCTATTGATAAAACAATGTTGGTTCTCGCTATCCTAGGTCTCATTTTCTCGATGAGTGAGCTGATTGCAAGAGAAAAATGGCTAGATCTCTTGTCGAACATTTCACATGCCATGTATATGCTCCCACATTTTTCATCCAAGGTTACCCACGTGTTTGTAACTACACATCAGTAATACCCCCAATTTGGCGTATGTTGGGAGGAAGCTGAAAATAAAAAATGGATTTCCATTATGCTTTGATGGATGTCCATACTCTTTTCTAGAGCCCACATTTTGGGCACATGTAGGGAGATGCTAGCAAAGGTTATGGAATCTGGCTGTAAATCTGCCAGTTACATTTGTTCAGAAGTTTCTAAAGCCTTTTCAACAAACCCATTATGTGTATATCCTGCAGTAGTTGTAGTCCAAGAACCCACATTTCTCTTAGGAATTTTTGCTTAATAGTTTACATGCCTTTCGTATGCTTCCACATGTTGCAGGAAGATTTGCCAGGGCACTTATAAACTACATAATCTTGTAAAATCCCATTTTGGTGTTGATTGGGAGAAAGCTAAAAAAAATTCATATTTCCATTATGCTTTGATGGAAATCCTTACCCTATTTAGGAGCTTCACTTTTTGACGCAGGCTATGAGTATGGGTAAAAGGGTGAATCGATCGGGATGCGGACCTATGTCTTGCAATCGGAAAAGGTGATCTTTTCTCATGAGGATATCCATGCCTCATGTGCACTACACAATCCAAAAAATGCTAATATCCTTTTCTTGGGTTTCATGTAGGTAGGGTCATTGGATTCCAAATAAAGTTCCTAAATTATTTGCAAGGGAAGAGACGTGTTGAAAAACCTTACCACCTGTCACCCTTGACGGACAATACTCCATTCCTTCACTTGCCCACATGCCTTGCCAGTTTTCCATGCCTTCACGCCACCTCCCATCCACTCTGTCGCCTCTATAATTCCCCCTCTTTTTAATTAATTAATTTATTTGTTAAAAGTTTCGTGCACTACAACATGTCTATGACATCCCTGTATAGCCTTCTTACACACTTTTAGATCACTAATGTCATCCCATTGTAGAATAATACTTGGTGTAATCCTCTCTAAACATAGTTTGTAAATTCATACTTATCTCATATTTGTTAACACAATTTATCATATGTTACCCAAATATGATTTAGGGTTTGAATTTTAGATGTAGTTATCATGATATGATCTTATCTCAATATTACAAAATTGTAAAATATGTTGATTAGTAATAATTCTAAATTTAGAATAACATTCGATGAACCCATGGTTTCCTACTCGAATACATTGACTTAGGGACTTGTGCCTCACCCTTAGGGTTTAATTTATTTTCCTTAAGATTTTTAATTTCAAATTTGATTCCATGTTGGTACTCTTAATTATATTAGGGTTTTCATATCTCCTCTATATATTCATCATGTATCTTAAGTACCGGGAAACCACTATGGAAGGGTATCCTCTTTACAACCATAATGAATAACATATAAGCCAAAATAACACACTGCTACAAAATCACAAGCATGTACACTACTTACACCTCTCTTATATATTTAAGATCCCAAAGACTATAATGAACCTTCCAATTGGGATACAAACTCTACTAGTGAATGCATCTCCTAATCAAATATGATCTTCCTACAACTAATTATGTTGTGGTTATGTATACAAATATTCACAATGTTTTTCTAGGAAATAATGGAAATTTTCTTGATGTAAATGATAACAATACTCTTTCTCAACATGTTCATATGAATAATATTGTTTCTTGTATTTTTAAAAATTTAATGTGTTAGGTAAAAATAATGATATCTTAGAATGACATATAAAGATCATTCTACTCAATTTGGACACGTTCCATTATGACTACTTAAAAACATTATTGTTATTGGAATAAAAATGTAGATATTGGAATCCATTATTATAATTTTGGAATCTAATGTTTGGAATATTGGAACCTATTTAAGATAATTCTGAAATCCATTTTTGTGAAAATTGTACTCCATTTCATGACATATTGGAATCCTTCACATTTACATTATTATTTATATTATTTAGATATTTACGAGGTAAATATTATTCACTATTTACAATTATCGTACCGTTGATACGGTAGGTCTCGTAAATTTTTTTAGTTGTTATATAGTGGTTAAAACCATTCTAGTATTTAGGAGGTTTTAATCCTATTTTATAGGAAACATCCTCCTATAAATATGTAATCATTCAACAGATTATCTTGAGTCGTTTAAGTTTATAGAGTTAATATTGTGCAATTAAGTAAACTCATAACCACAATTACACCACATTTGACCACACGGTGAATTCATTGTACATGTTTTTTCCACACAAGAATAATTATTATTTCCACACTTTAGCTAAATCAAGCATTTAGTTCTTGGATATTTTATGAATATAAATCATTCAGAAATTTATTTTTAAAACATAACTAAAAATAGTATTTAAAATGTTAGTTTATCAACATTTAAAAAACACAACCATTAACAAATTGTTAATTGAAAAGCATGGATAAATTGAAATTATGCATTTTATATATAATTAGTGATTGTTATGTATAAAAATCATTAAATTTAAATGAGATGGTGGCATATGAAATGAAGCGTTTTTAAATATACTAACATAAGAAAATAAATTTCAATTGAATTGAAAACAATAGAAAATCCTTTGTAGAAACATTGTTAAATAAATAATTACTTCTAATCAAAACAAAATCCAATCCTTATTAGATCTCATTATACTGAGTATTTTGAAAACTATAAAAGTTTAGCTAGCAGTCACTAGGTTTACATGTGCAATGTTAAGTAAATAATTACTTGTAATCAAAATGAAAGCAATAGAAAATACAAGTGCTTAAAAAATATTGATGATATTGGAATCCAATATGGTCAATAAAAGAATCCAATCCAGTGCAATATATGAACCCATTTGTAGGATTATGGAAATTTCTTTTTGAAAACATTTGACCCCACATTTTGAGATATTAGAATCCAATACAAGAAGACTTGAAATGTGGTAAGTTCTATCGCATAGCTCGGGGAAAGGAGTATATCATACTTTTTGAAGTAAATATTTAAACCCATCAAAGAAAAACACTAAACATATCTTTGGGTTTTTAAGTGTAGCTGCTCTTGTACATATCATGTCTTACCATGAGGCCATATTCCTTCACAACAAGTCCTCAAACACTCCAATTTCCATATGTTTTCTTCCATTTTTACCTTATAGATATCTATGAAGTATTTTTCACTACAAAAAATGTGCACGCACGCATGTACGAGTCAGTGTAGGTATACGCGGCGCACACACACACACACATTTTTCACTTATAATATTTTCTTCTTTCAAGTTGATTAAGCCACTTATGTGAGAGGGGTTAAATCATATTTGATTTTTTTAAAGAATGAATATATTTAAATACTTAAAATAATTAACATAATAAATATGATGCATTTAAAATAAGTTTAAACATTAATTAAAGATGTACCAAAAGGAGGTGTAATGGTAATCTTTGGTAGTCAAATATGATTAATTACCCCTACTAGTATATTGTGCTAGTGAAAGGGCCAATTCCATTGTGGCTTCACCCCTAATGGCTTAAGGATCATGATATTGGGGTTTATAGGTAGTATTTGAAGATGAAAAATGAAAAGTATCTAAAAATGTACTTGTTACAAGTTTTCATGAAGATGGACAAGTATGGTGTTGTAAATATGGTTTCACTAATAAAATATGTAATGCTCGCATTTTTCCCACACAAAACCCAAGAAAAACCCAATGATTAGTTAGGAAAATTTATGGAATATTTTTTTATTTAAACGGGTTGCAACAAGATAACCTTCAACTAGATTTAATTATTTCACGATTAATAAATCCTTCATTTTAATTAACAATTAATTATTATTATTTTAATTCAATCATTTCAGGCTTAAATCCCCTCCTAGGGTTCCCATTAATTCTCATTAATTAACTCTTATAAGCCATTAGTTAAGATACCCTTATTACAAAATTTATTTAATTTAGTATTATATTTCTAATGTCATTTATTGACTTAATATTCTATGGCTAAGGTCGAACTTACCCTAACCCTAATGATTAAGTTCAAATAATTTTAATCCTTATTTAAGCACTATCTAGTTATCCATTTATAAAATTAGTTTAATTAATTCCTAAGGTCAAGTCCTTTATAAAAGTCACTAAACTAAAACAATATAGGTCACACTTTAATCCTAACATCCTAACACCCCTTTAGTGGCCCCATTCACAAGTTACACATACATTTAATTTAAAAATATATTCCCACCAAAATATCCTCACCTAACATTTGTAGGATTGATTCTCAACCATTAGATGGATTCATTTAGAGCCCTTGGATCCTAGGTATTCAATCTAACCCTAATCATCCTTATGAAGTGCTCTTATTCATTTCTTTTACCCTATTTTCTCATTTTCATTTTGCAAGTTTGGGAGGAGAAGAAAATGGAGGCCATGGAAATTTTGCTCAAGCTCAAGGATGGATATACCATTTTTTGTTGCTTATTTCATTTGTAACCCTCTCCTAGGGTTTGTTCATATTGTTATTTTCTATTGTGTATTTTATTTACATTTACCCTATTTGGGTATGGGCATTTTTTCCCCATTTTTAGTTCTGGTTTAAATGGTATATATACAAGAAGAGGATTTGGATGTATATATATTTCTTATTAAAAAATAGATATTATATAACCCAAATTTCCTAAATGTATATTGTCACACACACACACACACACACACACACACACACACACACACACACACACACACACACACACACACACACACACACACACACACACACACACACACACACACACACACACACACACACACACACACACACACAAAATTGTTTATTAAAAATAGTAGTGACCACATAATAAAAAAAATGCAAAGTGTTTAAAATATAATTTGTCTGATTTTAAGAGTATATAGGTCGTGTTTAAAGCAGTGTGCATGGTTTTATAAAGTGTCGGCCACATACACACACACACACATATGTGGAAAGGTTTATAAAGAGTGGGGGAGGTCGTAGAACCCACCCCCATACAAGTTATATATGGGGGGCGACCTCCCCCTCTCCCACCATAATACAATTTAAAACATACATAGTCCGCATAGGGTTCAAGCCATACAACTTATACGGCTTGTTCAAAATGTAATTTTTTTGTTTTATTATTATTAACACACACACACACATATAAACATATATATGTATATGTATATGTATATACATATACATATATGTATGTATGTATATGTATATGTATATGTATATGTATATACATATACATATACATATACGAATATATGTTTATATATATATATATATATATATATATATATATATATATTGTATGTATGTATGTATGTATCTATGTATGTATGTATGTGTACATCCCAAACAAGGGGGCATACATTGGGTGAATCAGTCACCCCGTGCAATTATACATATCCACAAAATTTTTTTTTAGCACATAATCAAAATAGAGTTACAATTTTGTAATGACCTAGAATCGAATTGGGTCCTCAATATAGGACATATGCTAATGCCTAGATAAATACACTAGCATTTGGGTGCTCTAAATTGTTCCTGGATGCCTATGACCAGGGACAGTTATAGTTACTTTTTCAGATCAATACATCTTTTAGGATTTCATAGAGTAGTTTTCTCAGTACATGCACAATCCTCCAGCAATTAGGATGCAATCTATAATAATTTTCTACTTGAAACGACTGGATCAAATTGAAAAAACATGGATAAAACCATCTATAGTGGTGTATAAATTTCACGAGGCAGTCATGGATTGAGAATAACGCTAGACCTTTCTCCCCTACACTCTTTCGTCCCGCATGAGATCACACAAAAAACTCACACTTGGCATGAGATCATCGGAAAAAATTGCTCTTGGCATGATAGTTCCAAAAAAATGTTGTTCTACAACATTTTCAAGAAACTTTCTATCATTTTCACTCGTCATAGATTAGGTGCACATGTTCCTTTTACTACTTTTTCATATTTTTACATACTTTTACATACTTTTCATAACACATGACTTTGACGATTCTTCTTCTCTTAGTTTGTAGGTATGTCCTTAATATACAACAAGAAGAAACCCTTCATCAAGAAACAACAATAACATGTACAACAAGAAACAACTCATACGCTTCACCCCTAGGGTCACTTTCTCTTCCTTAGCCTCCACGTTATATATTTATAACTCCATACTTTTTCTTTCTTCTTCAAATCACTTTCACCATAGATTGTCATGGTTATAAGGTATGCATCTCTTATCTACATCATGTTCTCGAGTATTCACTCAACAACATAAAGTGGGGGATAATGTAGACACAAAATCGTGCAATTGGGTACATTTCTAGGCTAATCCCATACTACTATTCATATGACTCATAAGTGATAAAATAATTGAAAAATCAACTAAGTCTTATTCATATTTTTAAGGTTATGAAATTTTCCTCCTCTTATTCATCAATCTTCTAGTCCAACATACTTCCGGATCAATAGTAAAATTAGCTAAGTCTTATACTCTCTCTTGCACCTAGGGTTTCATATTTGCTAAGCTTATTGCTTGTTTCATATCTCTACGTTAGTGGTTATTTATCATATGTGAATCTACAATATATAGGGTTTTTAAAAATTCCATTTTTGTTAAATCATTTGGTGAACCCATTTCTCAGCTTCAACCTTTTTCCAAGGTTTTCTTCTTATGCTCATGACCCTGTAGTGGTCATTTTGGTTCTTTTGAGCATATAGATCTCCCTCCATTTACCCGTAGGGTTTCTAAAGCAATGGATGAATATGATAATCCCTTTGTGAACTCTCAAAATGTTCCTATTGAAAACATTGAAACATTTGATAGTGAGAAATCATATGATGAGGACACCAACATTGATTAAGAGCAATTAGAAAAGCTTGAAAATTTTCTTCAAGATTTGCATGAAAATCCCGACTATCTTCTCGAATATTCTTCATGTTTTTATTATTACTAAAAACTCTCGAGATGCTACTTATGCACCCATTGTCTTTTCTTCCTCGATTGTCAAGGACTCCACTCAACCCCTTCATATTCCTACTTCCATTCTCACTACTCTCGCTCCCATCATTCAACCTAATGATTATATTTCACAATCTATATTTTCTTTAAACACTCTGGTTTAACTTCTTTATATCAAAATTTTCAAACTCATATTTTTCAACTTTAAATGGCTACTTCTTGTACATCCCCATCTATTGATTCCACTTTACGCCATCACACTTATTTCACACCCACTATTTCAGCGTAAACACTTCCCCTAAATTTTGTGACACCTAAGCTACCCACCTTCAAAGGCCATGATGATCCTAAAGAGAATCTCTGAGCATTTCATGTAGTATGTCTAGATTATGTGGATGATCATACTTTACTAGAAAAGCTCTTTCCTAGAATCCTCTAAGATTATGTAATGCGTTGGTTTTATGATCTACCTATTCATTTGGTAACATCATTTACGCATTTATCGATGATTTTATCTCTCAATTTTCTATCAATATTGGTTCTAAGATATCTTATTCTCAACTTGCAAAACAAGGATATAATGAGCATCTAGTGGACTATGTTTTATGATGTAAAAACAGTCCTATCTAGGATGTCTAATGTATGTGAGAATTTGAATTGCAAGATCTATTTATCCAAAATATTTTACCACCTCTCGTAAAGAGTGTCATCTTTGAGACATCTCCATCATTTGACTAACTATAACATACTATTAAGCTACGTGAAATAAAAATATTGTCTATGCAAAAATTTAAATATCATGCTCGATCTTCTTATTTTACTCGATTTAAAAAAATTGAATTTTAAGCCATCTACCAAAGCTACTTAAGAAAAGACTACTATAAATGCTATATATACTCCCGAAAGTAAATCAATGACAACCTCAAAAGTGTACATTCACAAAATTTCCTTTTTCTCCACATATTCTATTACCATAACTCATTGAGATCAATATTATTACGCTTCCTCCTCCATTTAATCTGGATCCATCTCATGCTAAAGAATTCAATTACAATGAAAATTTTAGATGAAACTATCATCAATGTGTTGGGCATTCTACTAACCGATGCTTCAAACTCATGCTTATAATAGAAGATCGATAGACAACAATGCAATTTAGCTCCTAAGCCTTTGACACCTACACCTGTCAACGAAAAAAAAAAGATAAAAATATTTAATAATCCTCTTCTTAAGTGCGACAAGAAAGATGATGACTCTTTGGCCAATCACAAGTATTGTGTAGTTCTTCATTACTCATCGGGTGGGTCTTGATTTCCTAGTTCCCTACACCGATGCATCTCCACCACTCATTGCATTCTATGATCACAATTATCATGCCACATTCTATTTTGGCACATTACATATTCATTCTTCTATCGGACCTCATGTTATCAATAATACAATAATCAATCCATCAATTCATATGGGTGTGTGCTCTATTTCCCTAGTTTTCTCTATCAAATATTCACTATATTATATCTCATATCCAGCTCCCAAATATTATGGTTACATCAATATTCTAACTATAGTTAGGACTCTCCCCATGTCTGTGCCACTCTTATTGGCTCCTTCAATCCAAGTTTATGACATGCTCTTAGGTCTTCCTTGGCTTTGTAACACTCACGATATTAATTATAAGAAGCGCTTATGTCTAAAATTCATCCACAAAAAAAAATTCATCACCATCCAAAACCTCCTTTTTAGGTTTCCATTACACTCTCTAGAGTGTTTAGGTCCCTAGGACTGTTACATATAAATTGAAATCTTCTCCTAGCACTCTTATTCACACACAACCTACTCAGTCTCATCGGTCCACTAGTCCATTTCATCACCTAGGTCTACCACTCGGATGACTCCTTTAAATAGGCACACATCACCTCCATAGTGTCCTTATCATAGGTGCACATAACCTTCACGACCTCCTTCACATATGTGTTCATTACCTCCTGGTCACATGCACATAGGTCTTATTCCCATGCATCATCTCGTCTCATACATCACCAATATATGAGCACGATCACATGTATTTATCTTCATAAGCATCTCGATGGAGGACCCTTATCCTTCACCTTTATCAGATGGCATACTCATTTTCGTACACTTGGGAGGAATCATTCTTACTTCCCCTCTCTTAGCATTATTAGGTGTCTCACATTTCTACTATTACACTTTGTGCTTCACATTTAGTCTTTCTCATGCATCTTACACAACTTGATACTCAACTTGTATCGTCATTACCCTATGACACACTCTCTTGAAAAGGTTCACACTTTAATATTGAGTGCATAATACATTATTGAACCTCACACACTACACATTTCACGCTCTATAGTTTATGATAAATGTTACTTTCATTGTCTTCTTGCACATCACACTACCCTATAAAACACTCTAGTTCCATGATTCATACTTGACTTCCCGTGGTCTAAATTTGAATTGAAACTCACTACATTCAAATTATTTATGCTCTATGCATCATTGATCTATCTATCTAGCGCACACATTTCATACCATTTCCCATTGACACACTCTTATTCTATGGTTCATTCTTGATCGCTAAGGGGAATTTATAAATATACCTCATCACATATATATCCATCCACATACACTCGGGGCACACTACTCCTATCATGCTTTCATTTCATTTCATTCTAACTCACACATGTACAACATGTTGCATATCTTAGTTCGCACTTACTCTAGTTTGCTTATACTCACATATTAATCTTTTCTTAATATGTTAGTTTGATATATAGTATGTTATTATCTTTTCTATATAAACGTGCATGTTCACTTTTTATCTAGTTGTGAATGCATCCTTTATACATATATTTACATGCATCATGGATTCTTGGCACTATAGCTCTTACCAATCCCATTGAGGCTCCCCGGGGCATTTACTTTCAAGCAGATTATTGGTTCTAATGTTTCATTTTATACTACTTATTCTTACTTACACACTACTCTGTCGATATTTACATGTCTTAACATAATTTTTATCTTTATAACATTGTAATGGGTGCTTCATGTGTAATAATTTTCTTGCAGGAACTATTTTTCACCATGGTTGTATGATACTTTTCTTACTATCGATTTCCATTATATGTCACATTTACGGGATTTTCCCTATGAATTGCTTTTTCATTGTTTGTATGCTTTTGCATATTTGGTCCTTAATGTCTTGTGACATTGTGAGCAATATCTTGTGTTTGATACCCACTTTTCATGGTGTACATTGTCTTCTTGATTTCTAGATTACACATTGTCTTTTATGTGGATTTTTTTCATATTTTCACAAAACAAATTTCCTAGACATGTTTTTTTGCATGTTCTTTGGATTCTACCATGCACATTCCCTCCCCCTATAGGTTATTAGTTTTAGATCATCATTTGGTCCAATCCTTTAGGCCACATCGTCTTATCAACTACGCATACATCCCAAACGAGGGAGAATACATTTGATGAATGAGTCACCCCATAGAATAGTACATATCCACAACATAACAAAGTTTAGCACATAATCATAATAGAGTTACAGTTTTCTAATGACCTAGAATCTAAATTGGGTCCTCAATATAGCGAGAGATGCTAATGCCTAGATATAGACACTAGTTCTTGGGCACTCTTGACCTTTCTGGGTGCCTATCACTAGGGGTAGTTACTGATTACGTTTTTAGATCAAGTACATTTTTAGGATTTCATAGAGTTATTTTCTCATAATGAGACACGCTCCTCCAACAATTAGGATGAATTCTATCATATTTTTCTACTTAGAATGACCTAGATCAAACTGGAACAACATGGATAACACCATCTGTAGTGGTGTATAAATTTTAGGTGGCAATCGGGGATTGAGAATAACACTAGACCTTTCTCCCCTACGGTCTCGTCCGACAAGAGATCACCCTAAAAACTCACACTTGGCACATGAGATCACCCGAAAAAAACAACTTTGTTGGCATGATATTGACCAAAAAAACTCATTTTTCTAGAACATTTTAAATAAACCTTCTATCCTTTTCACTCATTATAGATCAGGTTCACATGTTCCTTTTAGTATGTTTTCATATGTTTACATAAGTTTTCATACTTTTACATACTTTTCATAACACATGGCTTTGACTATTCTTCTGCTCTTCTTTGGCAAGTCTTTCCTTAATATATAACAAGAAGAAACCCTTCAATAAGAAAATAAATAAAAGGTACAACATGAAACAACTCATACACTTCATCCCTAGGGTCACTTCCTCTTCCTTAGCCTCCAAGCTATATCTTTATCACTCCATGCTTTTTCTTGCCTCTTTGACATGCTTTCGTCATCGATCTATGTTGTTATAAGGTATGCATCTCTTATTTTCTTTATGTTCTCAAGTATTCACTCAATAACATAATGTAGGGGTCAATGTAGACACAAAATCATTCATTTGGGTACATTTCTAGGTCTTAATCCCATACTACTATTCATATGATTCATAAGTGATAAAACTAGTAATTGACACCTATCTTTTGCCTCTATTTTGTGTTTTTGGTATTCTATTTGATCTTGTACACCCCACAACCTAGTATGATATTCATTACTTTATCTTTCTTGACTCTGAGACACCAATGCCTAAGTGCCCTCGTCCCCTCACAGGCACCCACAACCTCTTTGTATCTTACTCACCTCTTTTATCTTTTGGGCATCTTGTTTTCTTATGGGTCAGAATTTTAGTTTTCAATTGTAATATTCAAAGAAGGGAATCATATAAATAAAAATCTATCGACCATAATAATGGACCAAGCTCCAAGAATCTACTATCACCACCTAAGGGTGCATCCAAAGACATTCTAAGAGCATCAAAACATGCATCTAGCTGTCATTCAAGGGATAAGGGACTAATTTTTTTTACATACACTTTATAAGAGTGGAAGTTCATTTTGCCATCCCACATCTAATTAAATTGCCATTTCCAGATATTACTTGTTATCAAGTGTATCTTGCACAAAAGCTTTCAGGGAAGGATTCTACACAGATGAACACAAAACTACATGGAGTCTCGAGATATACTTTAGTGCTAGGTCGTAATTTCACTATGTCGTGACCGTCGTGAGTCAGTTTGACTCCCCATTTGCATATTTTTCTTTTTAATATTTAATGTTTTTAAAAGTTTTGTAGTAGATATTTTTTTACAAGTTGTAGGAAAACTTTGTAATTACTTAGCAAAAAATAGTGAAGGTTAGTGACATCGATGTGACACAAGAAGAATCATTTTCTAGCCATTTTTGTAAACACATGTACCTAGGACTAGACTCTCGGTGCCTAAGCACCTCGACCCGATCTAGGTGCCCCGTGCTTGACATATCCAACATTTCTAGGATTTATCGAGAAGCGGTTGTGACATTTTCCTCCTTGTATTCATCAATATTCCAGTCCAACATACTTTGGGATCAATTGTGAGATCATATAAGTCTTCTACTCTCTCTCTTACACTTAGGGTTTCATATATATTTAGGTTATTACTTGTGTCGATTTGTACTTTAGTGCTTAATTATCACATGCGACTTTGTAATATCTACGGTTTTACAAATATTCTTTTTTTGTTAGATATCACACACACATTAATAGTGTAGAGAAGAGGACTTGAATAATATATATATTATCTAAGAAGGAACAATCTAATCCTATGAATAGATGTGGGACATGTTGGCACCTTTTTAGTTCAAGGTTTGCATTCACGTCTTTGTCTTATCTAAGAAATTAAATACGGCCTAATTAAAATCCTTGTGCCTAATAATAATAATAATAGTAATTATAATATACAAATAGTAAATCCATTTTATGGCAATCATTATGATGCCACCAATGGAAAACCCATGACATATGCCCTGATGATTGTCCTTTCGCCAATACAAGTATAGACAATGCAAATAGATGATGGACATGGGAAACATTTCTTCCCTGGCTGGAAACAAGGAAAATTTCTATTGTATTAATATATGTGAGATTAAAATATCAAAGTGTGGAGGATGTTAGATTTTGAATGCATGGAATCCATTCAAGCTCAACATGTCTTTGTCATGTACAAAGTGTTGTCTAGCACGGAACTTTACTTTTCAACGATTCCATTGATTGTGTAGCTACAATGTGTAGGAGGTTCAGACCACTCAATACTATGTTGTGACATTCCTCCTTACATTGGGGTGAAGATTCATAAGTTATATTCAAATATGGTTAGTTATGCATATCCTTTCCTAGAATTAATTGAGCTTAAAATTAAAGAGGGGCTAGAAAGTTCCACAAGAAAAAAAAAAATTGTGGTTGGGTTTCGAACATGGAACTTATAGGATTTTCCCCATTTTTTATTTTTAAGCCTTTGAGCATAAGTTTCACCCACACGAATAATGCAAGTGAGATGGAGATGCTTAATGTGGAACATAGAAAGTAGATATATTTTTGGCAAGAACAATTTGAGCCATGGAATAGGTGTGGGACATGCACATATTTAATTCCCACATTTTTATTTGTAATTTTCCATTCACGTGTTCATCTTGTCTAAAAAATTAAATTGACAAATGACACCATTAGGACTGATGATGAGGGAAACCCTAATCTAAAATGTACATCAAATTGCTACCCTAGAATGTCATGTTCGGACCACATCTCCCTATCTATAAGGTGTCCCATGAGATACATATGAATTCCCTTACATTTACGTGTCTTTTGACTACCCAAATAATAAGAAGGCCATAAATTCCAAACACCAATTATTGACTTAAACAATATTGATCGATCATTCCTTTCGTTCAAAGATATATTTGAAATATGTTGCATGGACGAGTTGCAACAAGTCCTTTCTCATTCAAACAATTGAAAAAATATTCTTGTTTTTGTCGGAGAGTAGAGTTTTGCTTTGGTTCCCATATTGCTTTCCCCATATTTGCACTTACCCTATATCAAAACACATATTCATTCCCCATCTTCCTCTCGTGCAATTTTGCTCTCTTGAGTTTGTCTTTTTGACGCATCTCCTTTGGTATTACCATTGTACATTTCACATGGAATTGTTAATATTATTATTAACTAGCAATCACATGTATACAATGCAATGTGAACGCCGAATGATATATGTTATTTGTTTTGGAGGGATAGTTATTACTTTCATAGTTGATGTTGATAAAGGGGTTTGATTGATTTTGTAAGTATAGGAATATAGATGAAACATTTCATTTGAAGGTTATATCTTTACATTTCAAATTTGTTACAAATTCGTACATTTACATTTGCAAATCTTATATCATGAGTGGTAGCCTTTCGTACATTTACGAACTAATTTATTTGAACTAAACATGAATACATGAAGACTTCCATACATTTGCATATTTTATATTATGAGTGGTAGCCTTTTACTTATGTTATCCCTCTTATTGTTCTTAATCATTAAAGGCCCTCTAGAGGATCCATCAAATGCACATTGAATCGACTATCACGAACCACTAAATGTGGAATGAGAGCTCTCACATAGTCTACCAAATGTCCATTGATATCCTTTGTAAGTTCAAATCAAATTCTTAATTTTAGGTCTTTAATCAGGGGTATTTTTTATGTTTAATCCGAATGTGCTGCAGATAAATACTATTGAGAAAAGAGGCTTGTGAATCAACCATATTGGTCCCTTGAGCTACCGACAGGAACCCAAGTAGATAATACCTTCCATGTCTCATGCATGACAAAAGTATATGGAATAATGTCAATACGTTATAGGGTTTTCCACCCATAGATAGTGGAGGACACATTCTTTGAAGAATTATCATCAAATAAAGACCTAGAATTAGACTCCTCTAGTAATGCAAAATCAGTAAATTACCTTCCTGAATTCTAATGTTATGTCTCCATTTGGTTGAAATGTTTTGAAATGTAGCATAACAAAATGTAGCTTTCCCTCATCTTTGTTTGTGTTTGTTCTAAAAGATTGCTTGAGCTTGTGAATGTAGATCTAGATTTTAGTTTCTGAATATTCATCTTCTTTGACTGAAATAACCTTTTGAATTTGTGGAGAAAACTTGATAATTGAAATTATTTGATTAGATTCATGCACTGATATAAAGTCTAGTTGTTCTGGTTGATATTGTGATGATGTCCTTGTGAAGGAACACAACTTTTCATTGACGATTCCATCAAAAATTTACTTGAAGTTCCTCTCCATACACTCTATCCATTGTCTAGGAACATTTTGTCATACATTCCTTAGACTGTGTTGTTTCTCTAGTTGTCTTTCACATTTAAAATTTGAGAATAAGTAGATTCGTTGAGAAGATTGCAACACAACTATCTGCAATGGTCAAATTGGAAGCAAAGATAACACATTAGGTTGAGAAAAAATCAAAGTTGGTGTCAAAATTATTAATAATGAGAGGTGGAATAATGTTGATGGTCCACATTAAGGAGATCGACAGTCATAGGATTGTGGGTCTGATACCAATGAAGCATGCGTTGGATGGTCAAATTTTAGACTGGAAATGGTAACTATTAGATATACATTTTGAAATCAACAAATCTATTAGCAAAGTTGAATTAGAAACTAGAATATAATCAATCTCAAAATAACCACAAACATATAAAACACCTTTACAATATCAATGTGATTGTATAATAGCTGGTTATAAAGATCATCTTCACATGATTTAAGATGCCTTGATAATTTTGTACCTAATAAAATTGTTTTATGGCTATTAGACTTTTTTGTTTTGTTTTTGTTTTTGTTATTTAGGAAGGATTTAAGAGTTTAGTCTAACCTCCATTGGTGGAAAGGTGGTAATATCATTAAATTTTTTCTTAGCTTCAAAGTTCAAATTAAAATACTTTTTAGTCATTAAAAATTCTTGTAGACTTCCCAAAATTACTATATCCTGAAAATGCTCAACTTATGTTTTCTAGTTGATGTCAAGCGAGATCCTACTTTCACATATTTTATTGGTTTCTATATTGTTCATTATTATATTCAGTCGATTATTATAGGAGACGGTTTATTGTTATATTTATTTGGATTATCTAGTCACTACCCTTTTTTAATATTGTTTTAATTAGGGAAATGCAGCCTTAGAGGTAACATATGTTTGGAATAACTCTTGAACAGTCGAGGATCAAACTTGGAAGATGAATAAATCTATGCATGAGTTTTCTCTGAGCGTCACCAGTTCAAAATCTTAAACACAATCATAAAAATCCTCAACATGAAAGAAACATTCAGAATTTTATATAAATTATCGTAATAATTTGATAAACCAATTGGAACACAATTCCATTCATCTTGAGTCACTTTGTTCAAGATAACAGAGTGCTTTGGCAAAGACACTACTTTTTGATTGCCAATTTTTTTGCTTTCACACCACAGTTAAACTCTATCTTGATCTTGAATTCCTTTTGGGAAGGCAAAGTGCAAATTTTTGTCTATTGGTATAATGAAATGGAATAACACAAAAATTTCAAAATGAAAGAAAACCATTACTCTAGAAGATACAACCCTGCTTCACATATAGAGACTAATATTAGACCAAATCCCAGGGGTAGTACAGGTGGTCAAGAGTCAAATAGTAAAACACAAGGTCCACATAGATTTAGACCTAGAAACCTGTTAATTAAAACAAAACCCTCTTCACTGTGGTATAAAGTCTCCTTTGGCTGACACCGATACTGACATTAAGCCTGATATTCTCAAGGCATAGAGGGGCAAAGAACAAATTTTCTTTAACCAACAACTTATACCCATATGAAATGCATGGTGTTTCTATGAGCTTCTTCACTAATGGAAGGGTGAGCCAAATAAGATTCAAGAAGTAGATATTTCTCTTATAAATAATTGAGGTAAAATGGTTTTCATATCGTTTAACTGGACTTACTGCTTTACGAGCTCCATTCTTAAGTGTGCTAAAAAACAATGTCATTGGAACCAGGTTTGACATGGCCTCTTCGGCTTCTACCTCTAGAATTGTCGTTGAACATATACTCTTCCCTCAATGATCTCGAAATGATTACTCGTTGTGATCCATTGGAGCTCCTGCAACTGCCAAAAACTTCATTCCATAAACTAATATGATGTTCTTGTTGCGACATTGTCATTTACGGTATCAACTAGGCCAACCTTGCGAGGATTTTCCAGAGCTTTCAAGACGTGACACATGCTTGGCCTCTTTGAAGGGCGGAGGATCTAAGCAAACATTTGTTATTATAGCTACAACCCAAACTTCTTCTAGAAAGTCCTCATCCAGAATGAGATATGGATCAACAATCCGAGGAAGAGCATTCTTATCTTGTATATCAATCAGTGTCAAGGCATGATCTATCCATGAAGATTCCCCATGAGTTTCATTGCATTTAATGGTGTTTGTCATCTCAAAAATGATCTCTAGCAACAGTTTGCCAAAACAGTAGACATCATTTGAAATAGAATCCATTGATGAACCTCAATCTCCTTGGTCCCATGAACTATAGTTGCAGACCACATCAATGCCACATGTCAAAAACATTTTTCTATAAAAACAACATGAATATATCACATTCTTTCATTAACAAATTGCTGGTGAGAAATTTTTGTAGACACCACATATATTATACATCTTCCAATTTTCATCTAACAAAGTCATAGATGAAATCAATGCAAGGTTGATTATAATTTATGGATGAATAAGATAAAGATGAGACTTCATTGGTTTCCTCTTTAAGACTATCTACTACCCCTTCTAAATCCCCTTGCAATCCAAAAGCCTATTTTTCAAGTACCTCTAATTTACCTTCAAAAGGATTTAGCTTTTGCAAAATCTCGTTGATGATCTGTTCATGATTTCTAGAAGCAAAATTAAACTCCTCTAACTGGCCCATACAAACCTTCAAATTTTCCTCTAGACATGAAATAAATGCATCGCGGTCACAAAAATTTTCAAGGCAGCTTCATAATCCTGATCGATGCTGCTTAATTTGTTCTCCAGTTCTTGATTGCATTTTTGTAGCTCTGCGACCTGATGTATAAAAAGTGAAACACTATTCTCCAAGTTCTCTTGACTCTCAAGTTCACCTTGTAGACGGTCCTGTAGAAGCTGCAGATGTAGTTGCCCTTTTCCAATTATCTCAGCTTGTTGTGATATATCAGTTTGTAGAAAAGATAACTCTCTTTCTTTTGCCTGCAAAGCCTCGTCCTTGATGCTCAACATGTGCTCCAAAGCAGTGCATTTTTCATTGGATAAAGATAGCTCCCCATTCGCACACTTTAAGGCGTTGTTAATATTTTCCATCATCATATGAGTTGTCGATAATTCACACCTGCAATTTAGTAATGGACCCCTACAACTTGCTAATTTGACCTTCAGAGTCCTGTTCCAATTGCTCTAAGCCTCCCTGCACTTCTTTCAAATTTTTTAATGCATGTTTCTCTCTGCTATCTTAGTTCTCTCTAAATCCTTGTAAAGAAGCTCAATCTCGGACTTCCTATCAAAATATGTCTTTTCTTCATTACTCAGTTAAATTTTAAGCTATTCAATGACATCTTCTTTGTCCTCTAGTGCATTCCTCTCCCTTTGTACCTCCAATTCAGCAACATTAAGGGATGCCACTTTTTCTTCAACAATGACACTAACAGACTTCATCGATCCTCCATGTCAGCATGTCTTTCTTATGATTCACATAACCTCTTTTCATTTCTTTAATTTCTTCCCGAGACAGAGAATTTCAGCTTGCTTCTCTTCAGTTTCCCTCAATATGCTATTCAAGTTCAAACCTGTTTTCAAAAGCCGGTCCTCCTTTGACCTTATGTCATTGTCTGCATCCCTGAGTTTCCCTACCAATATTGCTTCATCTTTTTCCTTTTCAGCAAGTTGTAGTCTAGGAACTAAGAATTCATTTTTAAACTACTCGACCATAACCTCAAATTCAGATATTTGGTCTTCTTTGTCTTGAAGAAATAACCTAGCTTCTTCAAGTAAATCCTCAAAACATTGCATTTTGTTTTCAGTATCTGATAGTTCTTGGTGAAGCACATCACCATGTTTTAACTTTTCTTGCAATTCTGTGATATTAGTATCTTGTTCAGTCAATTCAGAATCTGTAACTTCTAGTTTTATGCATGCCTCTTGCAAATCCAATTTGATTTTCTCATTCTCCTCAGTTAGATTTTTATATTTTTCTTCCCACAATTTGATGGAATCAATGACAACACTCTTCTCTCCAATGAGTATTTCATTTTCCTTCCTTAACTTCCCTAGATTAGCTTCTTTACTTTCAATGCATTTTTGGAGTAAATCCCTTTCTTGCTCTTTATCTAAAAGTTTCTTTGAAATTGACTCAAGATTTGCATTAGCAACACTCAGAGACTCAAGCTCTCTCAATCTCAGATTTGATAATTGTATGTGTTGTGACTGTAGTTGAACCCATGTCTCCTCTTGCTTTGGATCAATTCATTCAAGCTTTGTTCAAAAACACTATTTGATCTTTCAGCTCTTTTATGTTTCTATCTTCGGCCTTTATGGCATCAAGCAAAGACTCTTTGTCAGTCTTGTTTTCTCTTCTGAAAAACTCAATGCATGTTTGGATGCCAATATCTCTTGCTGCAATGCTTGCAATTGATGTTGATATTCTTCTGCCTTAATTTCTGAGGCTACACAGGTAGCCTCAGTTCTCTCAATTATTTCTTGCAACCTCCTCAGCTCATCCCTGAGACACAAAATTTCAGCTTGCTTCTCTTCACTTTCCCTTAATATGCTATTCAACTTAGAATCCATTTCCAAAAGCTGGTCCTCTTTTGACCTTAAATCATTATCTACATCCCTGAGTTTCCCTACCAATATTGCCTCATCTTTTTCCTTTTCAGCTAGGTGTAGTTTAGTAACTAAGACTTCATTTCTAAATTGCTCGATTGTAACCTCAAACTTAGATATTTGGTCTTCCCTGTCTTGAAGACATGACCTAGCTTCTTCAAGCAAACCCTCCAAACAGTGCATTTTCTTTTCAGCATCCGATAGTTTGTGTTGAAGCACATCGCCACGTTTTAAATTTTCTTGCAATTATGTGATATTGGTATCTTAGCCAATCAATTCTGAATCTGCAGCTTGGAATCTAATGCATGCCTCTTGCAAATCCAATTTGATTTGCTGATTCTCCTCAATTAGCGTTTTATTTTTTCCTTCCTGCACTTTGATGGAGTCAATGATAGCATTCCTCTCTGCAATGAGGATTTCATTTTCCTTCTTTAACTTCCCCAGATCAGCTTCTTTACTTTCGATGCAGTTCTGGAGTAAATCCCTTTCTTGCTCTTTATCTATAAGTTGCTTTGAAATGGACTCGAGTTTTGCATTAGCAACACTGAGAGACTCGAGCTCTCTTGTTCTCAGATCTGATAATTGTTTGTATTGTGACTGCATTTGAACCCATGTCTCCTCTTGCTGGCTCAATCTATTCAAGCTTTGTTCGAAATGCACTATTTGATCTTTCAGCTCTTCTATATTCCTGTCCCTGACATTTAAGGCATCAAGCAAAGACTCTTTGTCAATCTTTTTTTTCTCTTCGAAAGAGTCAATACATGTTTGGCTCCCAATATCTCTTCTTTGTAATGCTTGTAATTGATCTTTGGTATTCTTCGCCTTAATTTATGAAGCTACACGGATAACATGAGTTCTCTCAATTGTTTCTTGCAGCCTCCTCAACTCATTTCGATGCTCATTTTCTACTGTTCCTTTGCACAAAGACATGCACTTGTTTCCTTTAAAGTCTCTTTGAATTTTGGACTTCTCCAATGTGAGCCTATTATTTCTGATGAATATGATCCTGAAGAATACACTTTGATTCCAAGAGACTCTGAACTTGTTCTTGTTTTCTTTTGAGGTCTTCTCGCATCACTGCACACAGTTTTTCAAGAATTTCCAAAGACTCGCATTTGACTGATAGTGTCTTGATTGTTATTTGATGTTGCCTCAACTCTTGTTGGATTTGCTGAAATGCTTTTTGTTTCACCTCCAATTGTTCCTTCAATCAAGCAACTTCTTCATCTTTCCTCTTATGCGATGACTCCAAATTGATATTTTCAGCACACAATTTGGATTGAGCTTCCTGGCATTGTGATTCTAATATCAGTAATTGTTGTGACAGTTCAACTTTCTGACAACTATATCTTATTTAGCATAGCTATTATTTCATTTGTAAAGTAACATGAACACAAATAAAAGATGATATCTACCACAATAATAGGTCAAATTGTTTTATAGCCATGAAATTGATTCACTTACAGAACTATCATAAAAAAATCTCATGATAAAAGAAAATAATTAAGTACATGTGCATAATTGGAGAAGAACACTCATGGTGCAAGTAAACCAACCCCTCAGCAATCCCTAAGATGATTTTAAACCTAGCAATCCAATCCAAAGGATGTAAAAGCAAATTCTTGCTACTCTGGACCATCTTCTTCTTCAACAGAGACTCAAGATCCCCATTAGGCATGTACTTATATACAAGAAATTTCTCCTCCTTCATTTCCAAGCAGTGCCCCAGCAAAGGAACAAGCCTGGTATGAGAAGCCTTCCCAAAAACCTCAAGCTCCCTGACATACTCATTCTTCTTCACCCTATTCAAATCTATTCTCTTCACACCACCTCAAGAACACTCTGCAACACCCCTCTGTAAAAATCTCCAGAATGACCCACCCTGATCAAAGACTCGGAATCAAACATATTGGTGGCTTCTTGCAGCTGGACATATGTGAAACTTTCTCCCAAGTTGCTCAGGCCTATTTCCTCCATCCCTTTCGAAGCATTATCCACATTTGGGCTAACACTTCTTGTTTCATGGCTCTGAATACACAATACCATGATACCAATTATAAGTATCAGAACAATCCCTCCAACAACACCACCAACAATGGTTGCCATTCTTTTACTGGTTTTTTCTCCTTTCTTCTCAATGACCCTTATTATCACTACTATATTGTTATTTGTTCTATTAGGCTATATACTTGGGCTGCTGGGCAAGATTGAATGGGCATGTACACCAATCCTTTTGTAGAAAATTATGCAAGACCTTTCCATATGCTGATTGGGGAGCTCGTAAAAACAATTTCTTGATGTTTTTGAAATGGGTATTAATTTTTCTAGCAAAGAGCCATTGACAAAGTTTCCCCTCACGTCAACTCTCCCAGAAACTTCATGTCCATGATATTTTCAGGCAGAGGCCCGTAAAGCCGATTGAAAGCCAAGTCCACTGTATTAATGTTTTGTAATTCCGTCAACTCACTTGGCAAGGCTACTGGAAAATCAATTGAACGAGAAAAACAATTTTTGCTAGTCTGGCGAGATTTTTAATCGAACGAGGAAGAGGCCCCGTGAAGCGGTTTGCTACCAAATTGAGCGCCATCAGGTCGGCCAAATTCAGGACGGCCACTAGAAAATTATCCGTCAAATCGTGCAAAGCTTTGTCGCAGTCCTCTACCAGTTGAAGGCTGGAAATCTTTAATGGTTAGCACCCATGTCTCCAGGTGCTCTCGGCTCGCCAATCATCGCCACAAATTGCCGAAAATCGCAAGCGTTAAAAATAGCCGAGAAAAAGCACAAATGTCCAGACGGGCGTCAAACCGTCAAATTTAAGATAGTCGCGTAAAGCGTTAGGAAAGGCCTTTCCCATAAGGGGAGCGACTTTAGCGTAAATATTATTTATTTATTTGGGTTTGTACTCTAAACCCACTTTCCCATTTACAAAATCAAAGTAATTTCGGCTGATTTGCATGGCTATTATAATGCATGGTGAAGAAAGGATATTCCTCGAATAACTTCTTAAAAAGCGTCGCTTGGAAGAAAGAAGAGAAGTTCCTTTGAATAATTCTTTAAAACGTTGCAACTTCTAATTGATGCGGATTTTCCAACTGCTTTCGAAGGCAATTTCTGTGAACGATGAAATTTTACCGTCTTGAATTTGCAATTCACAACCACCGACTTCTTCTCTTATACTCTTTCAAACGATGGACGGCGAGGGGTACTTTCCTATCGATTTCTCCTGCTTATTTTGCGTTACACCATTTCTTCTGATGTCGGTAATGGAAAGTTATGCGGTACCATCCTTCCCAGCTCACTATATATATCATGTTCGATACCTCTCACAGAAGTAAAAAAAAATTACTTGGGAACGCTTCTGTTAGGAGAATTGAATGGCGCAATTTCAGGATTTCATGCCGATTATGGCGGAAAAATTGGGTGAACCCGATTTTATGGCGGAGCTTTGTAATGGGTTTCGTCTACTTGCGGATTCCCAGTCTGGTTTGATAACTGTGGAGAGTTTGAGGAAAAATTCTGCTATGTTAGGGGTGGATTCATTGACAGATTCAGAGATCGAAGCGATGGTGAATGAGGGAGATTTGGACGGCGATGGAGTTCTGAATGAGCATGAATTTTGTGTTTTAATGATTAGATTAAGCCCTTCTTTAATGGAAGAGGCTGAGAAATGGCTTCAAAAATCCATGGTACGTGAAATGGAAGAAACCCTCAAAACCATGTAACGATGAAAGTAATGCTTCTATTATTTTCTTATTAATATTATGCAGGTAGCAGACTGCAATTGTTTTAGTCACCCTGATTCATTTAGGATTACAGGATTTTATTTTTATGGGAAAATTTTCACTGTGTTCGGTATAGAATAGTCTATATCAATCCATGTCTCAAAAGTAATATACAGATCCGGATTAAAGAATAGTATATATCTCTATTTGCATAACAAGTAGATTGAATGGAGGAGCAAGCGAATGCAAAAGAGTAAGGTGATGATTTTAAGATATCTTTTACCCAAGGAAATCTCATAATGTGGACAGAAAAACATGCAGCAAAAGGAGGTTATAATCTATTAGATGTGTGAGAACATGTGATAATTAACATAATACTACATGTTATTCTATAGAATTTAATCATACAAGAGGTAATGCATGCAATGATTGTAATTAAAATATATCTGAGTGTGCAAGAGATATTGGATGTTTGACTAATGTATTCGTGTTGTAATAAGTCATGTTGAGAATTCCCAAAAGAAAACATAACATAATAGATGAATGATGAGCATAGAGGTGTTTAGTAGATGTTATAGATAATTTTAACCGAGAAAAAGTCTTGACAAACTAATTAATCCCAGTTGTTCAAGTCAACTACCCATATGTACAACATCATCTGAAGGCCATTATTAAAAAAACTTGTGTTATTTTTACGTATTTACATTTTGCCCCACTTTAAACTAGAATTGAAGATGCTAATTTTAAGTCAAAAATACATAAAAACAAAAACTGAAAAAGGATATTTCATGGATATCTTGTAAAAACTTTTGATCGAACTTTTTTTGAGTGCTTGTTAGACAATATGGTGATATGCAAAATCCGCAAGACACAATAGATTAGCATAAGAGACATGCTCAACATTCTCTAGATCCCATGATGTTTGCTTTCTAACTCATAGTCTTTGCAAATATATCATATTATCATACACTAAATTGACTAGCCCAATGTTTACACCCTTTTTTGATTAAGCAACAATATGGTTTATTTAAATGTAAATTAGATTTATACTTTAAATAGATATAGGCTAGATAAAAGTGGTTGTTTTGATTAATAAAATTTCAAAATTAATTACCTAATATCAAAATAGAATTTTGAAGCATGCAATACAAGATATGCACTTGGAAACACAAGGAAATGAGTGCACTTAGCTTGTTACAGAGGATTCTTGGAAGTTCTAGGATTGTGAAATCCTAGAACAAGAATATCTAAACATAGAAATATCTGAAAGTAGATGTTTGGGAAAAAATATCACATGTACTTAATTTTTGTTTGACTTTGTGTTTGTGTAGTGATTATTATAGGCACCCTTGGTGGTTCCTTCTTAATCCTTATTGTATTAACTTGTCTAACCCTTGTTCTAATTTAGTTTAGGGGCCTAATGGTTCCTACATGTGTTAGGGGTCATTTATTATTGTTAACCTTGTTTCTAGAGAAGTGGGACCACTTAAACATGAGTTGGTTGGGCCACACCACCTCTCCTTGTGTGTCACTTTTCCCAAACCTGAATTAGGTTAAAAGTGGAAATTATAAGAGTTAATTTTTGTGTTGGAGATCTCATTTACACTAAAATGGATACCTTGGACCCTGCCTATGGATAGGGGGACATTTTGCAAGGCTCAAATGGGATACATAATTTACTTTTCATACAAGAATATAAAAAAATAAAATTAGTAAAATGATACATACCACCATACATGCACCGAAAATATTCTGTCATTATGCATGGTTGAGAATGTGTTTTATTTTAGAGTTTCTATCTCGTGAAATTTATTATTGGATTATTAAACCTTATCACATCTATATCATGTACATATGCTTTGTTCTTTTATACAGTAGATGCTCGTATATATGGAAATTTAACAAAACAATAAAAAAGGTATTTACATTTTGTTTAAAAACTAAAGGATTGGGATGGGCCATGTCCTGGCCACGACATTACCCCTCCCCAAACCCCTTCCATTTCACATACATGACCATGTATACTCTTTGATGCATCGTCCTTAATAGCGTGGTGTATGCACCGGACCCTTGACCAATAATTGGCAATCAATTTTCCCTTGAAGGCACAACCATATACCTACTGATGACCTACATAGCCACTCTTCAATGAAGCATGTAAAATAAGTTATATTTATTCTCACTCTATAAAGGGGTTTGTAGTATATCTATTTGGAATATATGTGAATATATATGGCATATACCTATATTTAGATACATATGCGGTGGGTATATGTGTAGACTCTTAAAAAGAGAAAGGATATTTACATGGTTATAACGGGATATGCCTTATTTTAACCCTAAATAGGGATTATGGGTAATAGATAAATGAATCCCCATTGAGTGCCATGAATGAGAGTCTCGGTAGCCTGCAATACAAATGGATTAAAAAAATATGCAAGGAAATAAAGTTTTGGAATGTTATAGAGAAGTTTAGGGTTCCTAGATAATTAACCTTTGTGGATGGTATTTAATCGCAAGGCCTAGATTTATCAAATATATTCCACTTCCTTATGGACCTTATGTTGACCCTTCTCCTTGAATATTAAAAGTGAACTTTAAAACATGCATTAAAGAAATTAAAGTTTTTAAATACTTTCTTTGTAAATTTAATTTTTGGTGTAGAGGATGTTGTGCTCTTTCTAAAAATTCCAATTTTGTGAAAATCAAAGCTCCAGATCAAAAGTTATGACTATTTTAAGATCAGGGTCGGGATGTTCCATGCGAGCTCTCACAATCTACAATACACTGGATTTTTACTCCTTTTTACACTAACATGTGTGTATTGAAGGTTTTTGGGAACTCATGTCCCTACTACACAAGGGCCGCTAAAGTCTACCTTTTCGCAACGTACTTTGTTCAACAATTTCACCTCCATGAGGAACTCATGTCCCTGCGTTACTTGGACCGTGAGGGCCTCCTTTCTCCATGTCACTTGAATCGGGATCTTCTATCCTCGTGCATCCTCTATTGAATTATTTTCACCTCTCACCCACGAGTATTTAAGCAATTTTAGGTTCAGAAGTGCACTCACCTCCAACGGAGCCACTCGGGCCGCTCCAACCCGCTCACACCCGCAACACGGGCCTCGACCTCCTTCGTGCCAACATAGACTTCTCTATACTATGTTGACTAGGCCATGAGGGCCATTGACCCCACATTTAGTGCATTTCACTCCCTTGGGAATTTTGCCTTTTGTACGCATGAACAACCCAAGTGTGACTTGGGCCTTCCAAATTCATACGCCACACAAGTGCTTCCCAAGACCATTTCGCTCTTCTTAAGCCCACATGTTCCTTTGGCCACCTAGGCCTCTCTTGTACTGATTTTTCCACAAAATCCTTCAACTCGTTCGATGGCTCGGTGAGCCATGGTAAAACTCGACCGTGTATGAAAGAACTTGGCTCCTCTACATAACAACTTGGTTGCACAATATAGCTCACTTTATCATTCAAATAGCTCAACTCAACAACATGCGAAGAGATCGGTTCTCATATTGCATGGCTTGGTGGATCCTTTAGGAGTTTGGTGCCAAAAATTTCTCACTTAGCTCGATGCTACCCATGAAACAACTCATTCTCTCTGCAAAGGCACTCGGTGGGAAATGGAGTAGCTCAATCATGAGCTTGACCAACCCATTGGAACCCAAAGGAAATTTTTTAACCTTTCTTAACCCCTTTTAATGGATGTCTGAACCATCTTGCTGTGGAGTGACTTCATTGACAGTAAATGCATTTTCATGAATAAAAAAATCACTCAAGTAGTGGCCACTTCATTCATGGTATTTCCATTATGTGGAAATGTTTTGGAAGTTGAACTCCTTTTGCAAGTAATCTGCATAGGAAACTCCTTTCGCCAATTTTACTTGTTAATGAAAAAATTGACAATAAGGCTAAAATTGTCATCTTTTCCCCAAGATATCTTGTATGTTCTTTGATGGATATCTGGACATAGGTGTTGCTATGGAATGACTCATGGGAATTGAATGCAATCCCAGTGATTGGCATTAGGCAGTAACAACCTTAAAACTCCTGACATGTTATCAGGCTGATCTTAAGCAGGCGGTCCATTGGTGTTTGGACTTGTAACATAGGGTAGGTATTTGTAGCTATGATTTACTATGGGGACTTATACTTTTTCTTCCCAAATGGGAACATGATTTCTCAACACCGAACCCAATCCATCTTTTTCAAAATCTTAAATGTTAAACTAAAGATGATATTTGAGATACTTTAGGTAGTTCCTGGTGCAGGCCTTTTCCATGTATTTCTCATTTACAATGTTACAGTAACTATCAATAAATAACCAATGAGGCAATAATCTGTAAGACACCTGTTGTTGGTCTTGGTACAGGCCTTACCTGGTCAAGTTTATTGTATAGTTTTTTTGTTTATTAGTTAATTAAATTAATTGATTAGCCTTGTATTTTAAAGCGAGGCAGGGGCTATTAGACATAAGAAAATGTCAAATATGTCAGGTCAAGATAACCTCTCTCATTCTTGAATAGGGTATACGAGTGTTGAGAATGCATTGCATGTTTACATTTGTGGATTTCTGACTTGCAGATATCTGAAGTGTGCATTTGCTCAGCTTGTAAAAAGATGGAAAGTGGAGAAATAACCATCATCAGGATGGATGATCAGGTCAGTTTCAGGCATCTATGCAATTCAATTAGCCTATCTTCATCTCTGCCTATTTAGAACCATGTAGTGGGACCTTTTTGGGTTCTCAGCTTTAGGGACTTGTTGAATGAAGGTTCACAAAGGCATTTTAACTATAGATGAGAGCATCATCCAAGTGAATAAAAAAATAGCAAATCTTGAGTGGTAGATAAAATATACATGTCGTTCATATGACCAACTACTGGAGGGTTCAATTATCGATGATTTTTTGCATCATATGTTCTCTTGCAATAAATCAATCTTATAACTAAAAGGGGGGCTACAAAGTTCTGTAACAAACAAGCATTGTGGTTGGGTTTCTTGGATCTTCACTAATAATTAATTTGGCCTCTTTAAGCACAAATAGCAAACCCTGAGTGGAAAATAAAATCTACTTGTCACTCATATGATCATCTACTAGAGGGGCTCAATTGTCAATGATTATTGTCATTGATGGACATCGTCATCATGGGTGTTGATAGAGGAAATCCTAATTGCTACCCTGATAGCTAGAGAGGCTTTAATTTCAAATGTGCATGCAATTTCCACCCTAGGATTCCAAGTCAACTCCAAATATTCATCTCTAAAGTGTCTCTTGCAACGCACAAGTGAATTTTCCTTATTTTTATGTGTGTTGTAACTACCTAGATAACATAACGACTAACATTGCAAATAAAAACTATTTACAATGTCAGTAGTGCTCATTCTTTAAATGTCTCTACAAACTCCACATTACACCAACTTCCTCCTTCAAATAATTAACAAAAGTGGCACATGGCCGTAAGAAAGAAGAGTTTCACATTGGTTCCCTACAAGGCCCTTCTCCTCCCTCTGCCCCCTTCTTCATTTCCCCTATTTCTCCTATAATGTTACACTCCCTCAAGTTTAACTTCTTCAACATATCCCCTTCGTTGTTGAAAGGATTGCAGAGATATCTTGGGTTTAAATTTTTTCCAGCTTCCAATTTTACCATCAATCTAATTTATAATGAAATGCTGGAATGATTACTCAGTACCGCACCAACTTGCAATACTTTTCTTTTCAAATGGCCTCTGTGTTGAGTTTGAAATGGAGGAACATGTGTTGGGCTCCAGTGCATTCTGTTGTAGTTATTGATTCCCCTTACAGTCCTATCAAATCTACAGGTAAAAAAGGCACACGTACCAACACTTGGAGCAAGAAGAAAGGAGTCAAGACTACTATCACTCAACTAAAACAACCCGTCATAAATACTACCCTCTACTTTGATAGCACCTCCACTACTACTTTACTCAACACTTCTTGTATCCAACCGACAGTGTCATTCAAGGGGTATCAAATGTATTCATGTTTAGTGCAAATAAATTTGACCACAAAAGGCTACCACTCATGATATAAAATCTACAAATGTACAGAGGTCTTCATGTATTCATGTTTAGTTTAGATCTCATGATATAAGATTTGCAAATGTATATGTACAAATTTGTAACAAATTTGAAATGTACAAATAGAACCTTTCAATGTAATGCTTCATCTATATTCCTACACTTACACTATCAATCACACCCCTTATCAACATGTTAACGACAATACAAAAAAGGATTTTTCAACAAAAAACCAACCAAAAAACCGATGCAACCACCGTCTCAAACACGTTGCAACACTAACACAATTTCACCCAAATAATTAACTACCCCTCTAAATCAAATAACATATACCGTTCGGCGTTCACATTGCATTGTACACATGCGATTGCTAGTCTTATAATTATATCTTAATTTTCTATATTTTAAATATTTGAATAATCAAATACATCTATTTTCTTAATTATATTGTTACTTTAAACCTACTTTCCACATGTATAAAATTAATGTAAACATTACTCCAATTATCATTGCTCGTGAATTTATTTTATCATTGTTGGAAACTTCAAACATTTTTCGGTTGGTTTGCAATTGACAGATCATGGCGTTATTATATATGCGGAGACAAGAACAGAAGTTTCGTGCATGATTCCTTACACACTGTTAACTATCTGTGAAATAAACAAAGTCAATCGACGGAGATTTTCTCATTTCCTTCGAAGACATCTTTTGGAAATTTCTCGGAAAGATGAATGCCGTCCGCAATTTGCGATTTCAAAACACCGATGTCTTGTTTTTATAATTTTCCAGCTGTTGTCAATCAAAAGATTGACGGATTCTTTCCTTTCAATTTCTCGTCTTTATTTCTCCTGCCGTCAGTGATGGAAGTCCGAGCAATTACAACTCATCCTCACTGTATATATCATGTTCCACCCCTCTCACAGAATTCAACAAATTCATTAGGCTTCTTACGATCGCTTCAGTTAGGCGAATTATATGGCGGAATTCCATGATTTCTTGCCGATTATGGCAGAGAAAATGGGGGTACCCGATTTTATGGCGGAGCTTTGTAATGGGTTTCGTCTTCTCGCAGATCCCCAGTCTGGTGTTATTACGGTAGCAAGTCTAAGGAAAAACTCTGCTATGTTAGGGGTGGATTCATTGACAGATTCAGAGATCGAAGCGATGGTGAAGGAGGGAGATTTGGACGGCGACGGAGTTCTGAATGAACATGAATTTTGTGTTCTAATGATCAGATTGAGCCCATGTTTTATGAACGAGGCTCAGAAATGGCTTGAAAAAGCCCTTGTCCAGGAATTGGAAGAAACCTTCAAAGCCATGTAAAGATTAAAGTAATGTTTATTTCCATTTATCTTGTTATTATTATATCCAGACGGCAATCTTTTTAACGCAGAGGTTTTTGTACGAGCGCTTCTGCATCACGTCACCCAGATTTATTTTGAATTACAGGATTTTATATTTTAAATCAATCTATTAGAAAAATGGGTATAAAATTTTTTTCTCTTTAAATATTCAGTTAACAGTGTCAAATTTAAAGGCCAACGTAATTGTAAACAACTCGCTACATTATATTCCACCTTCGCTTTCATTACAGAATGCCAATCAGCATAACAAATACATTAAATGAAGGACCAAATAAATCCAACTGAAAAAGATGGTGATTTTAATTTAACCTTTTTTCAAGAGAATCTCATAATATAGAGAAGAAAAACAGGCAGGAAAATGGGATTATTGAATGGCGTCCATTGAATTGGGAGGTGAAAGGCATTTCAATGAATTCGGTATGAAATCTCGAGAGTAAAGAGAATAGATAACTGAAAGCTTGATTGCAAATACGATCGATGAATTATGAAACGATTTAAACTGATGTTTCAAGTAAGTCGTATCTTTTACAAAAGACGTCTATCTTACAATTAACAGACAAAATAGTGTCCGTCCTGCCTATTAGTTCAGGTGGTTAGAGCGTTGTCATAATAATGCGAAGGTCCCAGGTTCAATACCTGAGTAGGCCAAATATTTTGGATTCTTACTGCTCAACCATTGCATTAGGAAGAAACTAATTACACCCTTCCTAATCAACCTTTGCATTAGGAAGCAACTCAACACTTAGCTTGGTTCTTCTTTGCAAGGGTTGTAATCGTGAGCCCCTCAAGTGTCTCAACCTTTATTTTGCATCTTTTGTCTACGATCCTTCATACTTCTCCATTGCATACAAATAGAGCTAATCCAATCATCTTGGCATGTGGCTTGTCTACATACCGAGCTCAAATTGATCTAGGCTATCTACATCAAGACAATTACTAGCTCATCCCGCCCTTTGGTACCAACACGATTCCCATAGAGCCTTCTCGATACCCTACATTGCAAGTCACAAATTGAAGTCACTTGTTGAGATCAATTCAATACTTTTCTCCAAGCTCTTCCCTAACCTCAAATATCCATCTCAACCCATATCCAAACTAGTGGCCACTCTACACACTTGGATTTGTTCCAAATCATGTTGTGCGAGATATTTGTGCGTAAGTTGATCGCAACTCATTCGTCTCTCAATTTGGCTCTTATAACAAATAAGAAGAAACAAGTACAAAGTGGTAGATAAAACATATGAATGAGTTCGAAGAAAAAAGTCGTAATTGTAAACGGTAATATTAAATCTTTGGTTTTTTAGGTATTTGTGCTCAAGTATTCGCTAAGCTAGCATCAATAACTTGCTAGAAACTTGGGATTTGAGCTTAGTTGTAACGCCCACTTAGACCCACACCCAAAGACAACATGACAATTAACGGATAACTTTTTTGACTTGCTTGAAGTTTATATGACACCACAGGTGATCACAATGGGCTACAACCAACTCTCGATAAGCTTGACACAACATTGACCACCTAGGCACAAGGGAACATACAACACCCATCACAAACAATTCACTTTCCTTTTCGACAAGACACAACATAATAGTCCAACCACAGGACACACTTACATTTAGGGCATCCCACGATGTAAAATATTTTAAGGTTACTTGTTTTTTCTAAAAACGTCTTTCAAAACTTAACTTACATTCTAGAAGATTTATGTTATGATTTACACAATTCTTCTTATGAAGCTAGATTTATTCCTTTTATACTAATGAGTAATTAGCTTAAGATCATCTCTAATATGACAATTACTTGTTTAATTCGTTTATTTAATAAAGGAGGTATTCAATTCCACAAGGCTATCTATCCAAACCCATACTACTAAAACTCATTTCATACCTCCATTACACAAGGAGAGGAGCAGATTACCATTTAGGTTCGAACTATAACCTCCTTGTGGAAGGATCAACGTTTAACAACACTTAAGAAAGGATTACAATGAACCTTGGCAAGAGTTAGTGGAAGAAGGTCAATTTGAATTCATCTTCATGATCTCATTAGTTATTAACCAATCGTTCATTGAGGCTTATGAATTAATTTAGATTGGGTAAAATCTTCATTTAGGCTTCTCTTTCTTAAGTTCGTCAAAAGAGCACAAACTAGGTTTTAAACAGACAAGTTAGATTTAAAGTTTTCTTGATCAATTTCCCCTACTTATGATGACCTAGATACTCGAAAAAGCTAAACATTGATTACACTTTAATATGTTTTTACATCCCACAACAATAAGGATAAAGCTTATTAGTACAGCTTAGGAGTAGGAGGTAAACTCTTTTTAACCCAAGTAGATAACTCCCTTTTTCCACTTAAAGACTCTTGATTTTATCTAGAAGATCACAACTTCATTTTTTTGTATAACTTCTATAAGGATTACCAAACCATTTTATTATGCCTAGAATTGCATTATTGCCATGACCGAGAAGGGTTACTACACAAAATTATAACTCAAGAGAAAAGTTTACCATTACTCTTTTGTGAAAACTATACATGGTTACATCATTTCTATCCAACATGGCACACAAACCAAAGGTGGAAAAATATTCTATTGAAATTTGACTTGGGAACAAGAAGGTAAACAAAATTGGTCAAGCAACACTATACTATTTTCAAGATTGCTATAATACAATAAAAATACTCATAACAATGTGGTGATAAAATTATATCTTTCACAATAGTATTTACAAGTTTTAGTTTCAACTAGTTATGACAACATTACTCCACAATACGGATTACTAAATCATTGAGCCCCTTATAAAATTTCCATAACAACCATTCTAGAGTCTTACAACACATTAAACATTTGTACAAAATAACTTCATAAGCAAAACCAATGTAACTTGTACAAATATTTCCTTTTTCTACTCGCCAAAATCCATCTGCACATTTATTAGCCTGAGTCAATTCGTGAGAACTAAGCATGATAAGACTACACATAACAACAATATGCTACTATTTAACAATATCATGAAAGGAAACATTCTATTTCAAGAAATGGATTGAAGCTTTAACCACTAATCAACTTCTTAAAACAAGATGAAAAAATTTCACCATGCCAACTAAGAAGGAAGCCATTTGTTTCAATTATGAACAATATCTCTAAAACAACGAGAGTTTGAAAACTAATCAGGTAATACCGTAGACCTTATAAGATAGAAATAAAATGTCAAGAGTATTGGGATTTCAATCATGTAATCCTATAGATTACATGATTGAAATCTAATACTCAACCCATCAATCTATATTCTCATGGAGAAGTCAGATATACTAGTTACGATCATTGGCACAAAACAACAATAGTTTAACAATCATTCCAGGAGGGGCCATTGGCCTAATAATTTGGAAATAAACAATTGAGTGTAAAAAGAGAGTTCCATCATGTAATCATATATGTTATATGATTGAAATTTGATATTCAAACCAACAATCTATATTTTCTTATCTAATAAGAGACTTCACAAATAATAATGATATGAGGAAATGATGGCTAACAATGTCTGAAATAGGCATTTCCTAGTAGCCTAAATACTTGATATATACCCAAGTACGAGAAAAACATCACGCCTCATAGCTACCCAATTCCATTATGCAAGTAAGCATTCTAAAACATCCATCCAAGTTTCATAGCACTTAGATTCATAACCCTCCTTAATAAATCTATAGTTTTAGTTTAAAAGCTGGATTACCACTTTCTCATCACAAGTTCTTTTAAAGCAACCCTCGTTACCATATTAAAACTACTCTTAAGTATACATTTACATGTATCACCAAAATCCATTTTCTTAGCAATTATTTCCATCATAAATCAACAAAGTATCTATATATATAAATACCCCAAATGTCATTAACAATCTTAACAAATTCTATCATAATCCACTATGGTATATATATATAAACCAATTTTCAATAACAACATTAACAAATTAAAAAAAAGTGAGATATAAAAATGTATACATCACCAAAAGTATTCCCATATAAGAATTAAGCCAAAGTAGTTCTAATAACAACTAAGTACTATACGAAATGCATAAATGTGTCTTCAAATCTTGGTGACTAAAACCAGTTATGGTTCAAGATTTATAAGGAACGGTGAAAGAGGCTCGTAAGGAAAACCGTAAACGTCTTTGGCCTATACCAACAATCCTCGAGTAATTGTAAATATGTCAGGCATCATATTCAGTTCTATAGTAACATTCAAGAAGTAAAAAATAAGCAACTGAAATTACGCAATTTATTGTCATCACCCAAAAGGATGATTAAGTACCCAAGTAAACAATAGTCCTTCCCAACCTAGATCAGAGTTTGAACCGGTGTTTCTCGCTAAAATGAGGTTAACAAAATCCCAAGTAAAATTTGCTCAACATACCCATGTCAGAATGGATAACCACATGATCATGCTAACAACTTACAACAATTTATTTAAAGAAAATAGAAAAGTGTTATAAACCTATAATTATTAACAACTTGAATACCCAAGAAGGCGGGGGGTCACATCCGAATATAATAAGCTCGCATAACAACAAGAGCTTTATAGTTATTCGAAGGATTGATTTCACAACATGGAATTTCTAACTTTTAATAGCTTAAGAACCCAGTTACCTATTAAAAATTGCTGATAAAGAATGGTAGAAGATCATCCAATCAATACTAAAAAGTGACTAGAGTAAAAGGGATAAGCCCCTTGCTATCCACCATGTAGACACAAAGAAACTATTTTTTCTATATCATGAATTTCTCATAAAGAAGTATCCATAGAATACAGGACACCCAAAATTGGAATGAAATCAAGGACCAACCAACAAGTGAAACAAAGACAAAACACAATCCACAAAATCACATTCAAAATACCAATTTCAGGAAAGAGAAAGTTTCATTTTAGGATATTTTAAAGCCTAGCAATTATTGAGATGGGTAGCTTATCATGCCTAAATAATACGCTCCCAAAACTACCACCATGTCTTTCGGGCTCTAGCAACTACAACACAAGGCAAAATTCTTCATTCATTCACACTTGCAAGAATCCCAGACTCCTTCAACGGCCACATTTTGGAAAATGCGGGGAGAAAGCGCTAGCGGCTGCAAGTATGCGGTTGCAAAATATTGGAAATTTCAACGCCCTTTTCCTCCAACTCCAAACAAAAAATCTCCCACAATGCTACGCAGATAGCCAAAATTGTGTTTCCGAGCTCTATAGCAAACACGGTGATGTGAATTTTGCAAACCGACCTCTCCATGATATGATGAATGAACCATCTCGGACTCACAACAAGGCGGTGATCGGGACATTAAAAAGGAGCTTGACCCAATTTTAAAAGGCACCACAAAACGGGGAGCATGTGGAAAATTGAACCCACCAAAGATGAGCCAAAGATAACTCATGCCAATCTCAATGCCAACAAATCCATTATGAGCTCATAGTGAGCTAAGAAAATTTGAATAACACCAAGCTCGGAAAAGTATTCAAAGGAGTGGTCAAAGTAAAGGATTCGAATTGAACCCACCATCAGAAGAAAAAATATCGAACATGAACCGAGATGTGGTGCTAATAAAAGTAAGGGCTATTATAAACCCTCAAATGTGAGCTTCCACGAATTCTCACAACTCTGAAGAAATCAAGCGTGTAGATCAAGATAAGGTGAGCAAACCAATACAAATAAGAAAAAACCCAAAAATTTGGAGGCCCATAATGCATGATACACCAAAATTTGATCTCAAAGAGGTCCCCACATATCCTCCAAAATGGTTAAGAACATATTGTAATGCCCACTTCCCTTTGACACTTATTATATTTTGATTTCGATTACTATTGGTTATATACATGGATATTATTGTATCATTTTTGCTTAGCATGATGATTAGACGATAGAGATACTTTGACTATTGATGGATTTTGATTCATAGTATGATTTGTGTGGATTTTTAGAGAGACATTTTATATTGATGATGATGTGTTGTTGACATATTTATATATTTCTGACATTCGACATTCTCGTCATATTGAGTAGGATTTAGCAGTTGAACTAATCTTGTGATCTTATTGGTATTGATGAAATATAGAATTGAGATGTTGTTGGAATTTTAAAATAATAACATTATTTGTCTAGATGATGATTTAAGTTATATATGGATGATTCTTGACATATATGAGTATATTCTATTTTGGATGTTTTGATGTGGCCATGAGGCCGAAGAAAGTATTGTGTACTTTTGCAAGTAATTATATCACAAAAATCAAAGGGGAAGTGAAGACCAACCACAACGGAATAATGGTGGATACGAAATGGTGACCACGAAACTTGTGTTATGTTGTGTGCATTATATTTTTGTTAGGGGTTCCCATGGGGGATGACCTCCAATTATGACCAAGGGTTTGTGTGTTGTTCTTTTCTTTTCCTTTATTTAATTTTAGAGTATGTGATTTTATGGTGATGTAATTCCCTTTTATCATTAATTGATTTATGTGTCTAGATTAGTAAATTAATCATGTTACTAAACTAATTATGGATGGGAAAAAAATAATTCATTTATTAGATTATATGGTTCTTTGGTTTATGTGTTTTAAGTTGAGTGTATGTAATTTGAGTGTTGTACACTCTACCTCACCTTGGAAATTCGGATTTGGCCTTAAGGGCCAATTTTGGAGGCTTGTGGGACAAGCTAAGCTTTTCCCACACCTCTTAATTTCTTATACCAACCCTACCTATGGTTTGGGGGTAAAAAATAGACCCCATTATGTGTTTTGGAAGGAAAAGTGAGTTTTAATTGCACTTTCTTACATGTGTTTAATTTTTGTCCTTAAAGGGTGTGGGTTGGAGTGGTGTGTGTAAGAGGTTTTTCATACCTCTCAACCACCCATTTATTATGCCTTGGGGTATGGGTTTGACTTGGGTGATGTGGGATGGAGAAGAAATGATGTGGCATCCTACATGGAGCCACATCATCTCCCTCTTCCTCTTTTCTATTTATTGGAAATTTTGGGAAGTATTTGGGGTTACTTGCTTGGTTTTGGCTCTTGGATTTTTGAATGCTTGCTTGTTGGAGTTGAAGGGAGCTTGGAATTTCTTGATTTTGAAATATTTTGGGACTTTCTTGAAAAGTGGAGCTTTACCATGGCAAGGTAGGGTCTTGCACCCTTGTTTTCTTCTTTGTTTTCTTATATGTTATGTGTTGTATGGATGTATGTTCTTGCTTGAAGTGTTGGGTAGTAAATTAACCTTAGGTTGTGTTGAGATGGTGAAATGGGGATGAAATATGTTGGGAGGCATAAGAGTTTCTTTGTGTGTTTAGGAGGGAGTGGGTTTTGGATGTCCAAAGTCTATTACCACCTTTGTAAAAGAGTGTCATATTTAAGACATCTCCATCATTTGACTAACTATACCATACTCTTAAGCTAAGTGAAAGAAAACTATAATCTATGGGAAAGCTTAAATATCATGCTCTTCATATTTTTCTCAATTTAAAAATAATGACTTTCAAGCCATCTACAAAATCTATGAAGCAAAGGCTACTGTAAATGCTATATATAATCCTGAAAATCTTCAACAACAACCTCTAAAGTGTACATTCAAAAATTTCCTTTCGCTCTACGTATTCTATTTTTGCAACCCTTTGAGAGAAATATTAATACGCTTCCTCCTCCATTTAATATGGATTCATCTCACCCTAAAGGATGTAACTAAAAATAAAAATTTTAGATGAAGCTATCATCAATCTGTTGGGAATTCTACTAAGTGATTCTTAAAACTCACGCATCTCATATAATATATGATAGAAAACAATGCAATTTAGCTCCCGAGCTTTTGACACCTACTCCCGTCAATGAAAACTATAATCTAAAAATATTTAATGATCCTCTTCCTAAGCACGACAAGAAAGATGAAGAATCTTCAGCCAATCACAAGTATTGTGCAATTCTTCGTTTTTCATTAGGGGTCTCGATTTCCTTGTTCCCAAACTGATGCATCTCCACCACTCATTGCATTCTATGATCACAATTATCATGCCACATTTTATTTTGTCACATTACATATTCATTCTCACATTGGACCTCATGTTATTAATAATACAATGATCAATCCATCAATTCATGTGGGTGTGTGCTCCATTTCCTACTTATCTCTATCAAATATCCACTATCTCATATCTCATATCTAGCGCCCAAATATTATGGTTACATCAATATTCAAACTATAGTTATGCCTCTCCCCATGTTTGTGCCACTCTTCTTAGCTCCTTCAATCAAAGGTTGTGACATGCTTTTGGGTCTTCCTTGGCTCTGTAACATCTGGATATCAATTCTAAGAAGCGCTTATGTTTGAAATTCATCCACAAAAAAATAAATCACCATCCAAAACCTCCTTTTCGGGTTTCCATTACACTCTCTAGAGTGTTTAGGTCCCCAGGACCTCTTACATCTAAATCAAAATCTTTTCCTAGCTCTCTTATTCACACACAACCTACTCAAGTATCATCGGTCCACCGGTCCATTTCATCAACCTAGGTACGCCACTCGGATGACTTGTTCAAATAGGCGGACATCAGCTCCAAAGTATCCTTATCATAGGTGAACATCACCTTCACATAGGTGTTCATCGCTTCCTAGTTCACATGCACATAGGTCTCATTCACCAATACATCATCTATCTCATACATCACCAATATCATAGCATGATCACATGTATTTATCTTCATAAGCATCGATGGAGGACCCTTATCCTTCACCTTTATTGGATAGCATACTCATTTTTGTACACTTGGGGAATAATTCTTACTTCTCCTCTCTTAGCATTATCAGGTGTTTCACATTTCTACTATTACACTTTGTGCTTCATATTTAGACTTTCTTATGCATCTTACACAACTTCATACTCAACTTGTATCATCATTAGCTTATGAAACACTCTCTTGATAAGGATCACACTTGACTATTGAGGGCATACTACATTATTGAACCTCACACACTACACATTTCACACTCTATAGTTTATGATAAATGTTACTTTCATTGTCTTCTCGCACATCACACTACCCTATAACACACTCTAGTTCCACGGTTCATACTTGACTTCCCAGGGTCTAAATTTGAATTTAACCTCACTACATTCAAATTATTTATGCTCTATGCGTCAGTGATCTATTTATCTAGCGCACACATTTCAAAACATTTCCCGATGATGCACTTTTATTCTATGGTTCATTCTTGACTGCTAAGGGGGAATTTATAAATATACCTCATCACGTACATATCTATCCACATACACTCGGGGGGCCACACTACTCCTATACTTATTGAATTATATACCATTCCATCTCACGCATGTACAATATGTTGAATATCTTGGTTGTTGTAGACACATATAATTACGCCCAAGCAATTTAAATACTTAAATTGCGCTAATTATCTCCTTTCTCACAAATCAAAAGTATATCATCAAAAGCACTCATTTTCCCTCATATCATCATTAATTAATTACACTAAGCTAATTATTTAAGTTACCTATCCAACAAATACCCTAATTAACGACCTTCCGTTAATAAATCACCCCTTCTACCTAGACTAATTAATTAATTAGTTTTCCCTTCCATTTAACCAATAAATCAATATTTAATTGATTTAATCCCCTTATAATAGCCTAAATCGCACTAATATTCTTCTAAATGGCTTCTATAAGCTTACACCTACCTATTAATTAATCACCTTTGATTAATTAAAATACCCCCCAACTCCCATGACTTGCTAAACATGTATTAAACCCTTCTAAAGTAAGGTTACCTTTAATAAAGCAACCTTATCCATTCCTAATCATGTTTTACCTTTATCCCACATTCATGAGAATGTGTTGAATCCTTTATCCTTTGGGCTATATAAAGAGCCCTCCACCTACCTTTTTACTTACACCTAAACTCCTTAGAGAGAAAATGCAAAGCATATAGTAAAGAGACGAAGAGCTTGCACCTTGTTTTCTTGAGAGTTCATCATCTTGAAGAGTTAAGCCTCTTTCTTAAAGTGCTTGGGTCATATGGGAGGTTTTAAAAGAGTCTTGTAGCCCAACTTTGATTAGCCCTCATTCCTAGGTTCTTGAAACATTAAGGAAAACTATTTTTGATAGGCATGGAACCTACCTAGGTTCCTTCATTTATATGTTGTTAGAGAATAGAGAATATTTAGGGGCTTAACATACTTAATTTCATAGTTTTTATTCATAAATGTTAGCATCTAATCCTTGCTTAATTCTTATCATGATGGTGTTTATAATGTTGTTTAATTCTTGTTAATTAAGACTATTTAGGTGTTAGTCTTTCTTTACATTAGCATTAGTTTAAAAACAAAACTTGCACACATTTGGCATGCCGGTGGGACTTAACCCATTGTCCTTTGCACTTAATTTCAAATTTTTGTAGTTAAGTTTCATTTTTGGTTACTAACCCTCTTTTACACATATTGATCTAACTTGTTTTTTTTAAATTGTTTTGATGAGTTTGCATTTGTTGAGTCTTCCTTGTAGGTATGAAGGAGGTGAAGTGCTATCAAAATTGGAATTAATGGGAAAATTTCAAGATTTCTCCATGTTTTCATTTTTAGAGCTTACTTTTTCAACATTCTACATGCTAGTTTTGTCAATTTTTTGAAAATTTTAAATTCTTGAGCATGTAGGTTAGTGTTTGATAGTGCTGAGTCTTCTATTTACATATTAATGTGGTGGGTTGCTGTCAAAATTTAATCTTGGTGATAAAATTTCAAGATTTCATCATGTATTCATTTTTAGAGCTTACTTTTTCATCATTCTACATGTTAGTTTTTGTCAATTTATTGAAAATCTTAAATTCTTTAGCATGTATGTTAATGTTTGATAGCGTTGAGTCTTCTATTCATATATTAATGTGATGAGTTGTTGTCAAAATTTAATCTTGGTTGGAAAAATTTACCCATTTTGCAGATTAAGGGACGTTTTTTTGACATTTTTTGAGTGCATGTCAAGTGCATACCCATGAGCATAAGAGCATATGCATAACCCATCTTCCAAAGGCCATAAATTTTTCTCCCGAACTTGAAATGACTCCATTTTTTTTACATTGGAAAGGTATTGAAGTTAACTATGCAATGAAAACATAAATTTGAGATTTATGCTTACTGAAATCTCAAGTTTTTCTATTATTTTAAAAGCTGGTGATTTTGTAACATGTCTACTGTTTTGATGAATGTTGTATTCCATGCTTCCTTGATTTAGACCAACGCATGTGTATGTTCTTCTCTTGCACCTTTTGGTGATCTTGAGAATAAAAAATAACTTTGATCTATATCTTTTTAACATTGGGATTAAACTTGGAAATTTGATTATTCATTTTTCTTAAGGGAATGAACCTTTTACAAAGCATTTTTCAATGGTCCTTTGATTTGAAGTTTTCCATTTCTATATAGTTGGGATAAAGTTTGTGTATGCTATTCTCTTGCACCTTAGGGTGATCTTGAGAATCAAAAGTAACTTTAGTCTTCATTTTATAACATTTGGTAAATTAGAAACTTCATCTTTCACTTTTGGTTTAAGGGAATGAACCTTTTACAAAGCATTTTTCAATGGTCCTTTGATTTGAAGTTTTCCATTTCTATATAGTTGGGATAAAGTTTGTGTATGCTCTTCTCTTGCACCTTAGGGTGATCTTGAGAATCAAAAACAACTTTAGTCTTCATTTTATAACATTTGGTAAATTGAAAACTTCATCTTTCACTTTTGGTTTAAGGGAATGAACCTTTTACAAAGCATTTTTCAATGGTTCTTTTATTTGAAGTTTTCCATTTCTATATAGTTGGGATAAAGTTTGTGTATGCTCTTCTCTTACACCTTAGGGTGATCTTGAGAATCAAAAACAACTTTAGTCTTCATTTTATAACATTTGGTAAATTGGAAACTTCATCTTTCACTTTTGGTTTAGGGGAATGAACATTTATCAAGAATTTTATATGGTTCATTGATTGAAAATATTTTCTTTACTTTTTAGTTGGATTATTTGCTATGTATGCTCTTCTCTTACATCATTGGATGATCTTGAGAATCAAAAGCAACTCTTAATCCTCTTTTAAATAATGTGATTTTTTTGGAGAACTACTAACGCTTGAGTGTAGGACCTAAAAGTGCTTGTCAAAGAAAGAAGGAATCAAAATGAAATAAAAACTACTAATAAAGTGTTGTTATCTGATTGCCAAAAGGTGTTCAAGAAAACCACATCTAATTAAACAAGATAAAAAACAACATATTCAAAACACTGTATTACGAGGTTTCAAAAAAGGGTACATCCCTATCTACTCAACTGGAACATAATCCCTTTGGCATAATGCCTTAAGATACAATAATGGGGGTGATTCCGGGAACCCCAAAGTAGTCCACGAAAGAGGGAACCTTGTGGATGAAATGGGAAGTGCTCCGCACTACCTACTTGACTAGTGATTCCTTTGTGAGATAGCATTACAGGTTATCTATTGTGGCAACCCCGGTGATAGTACGAGATAGAAGCACTAGTTGCCTACTGTTCTTGAAGGGGGTAATGTAAAGCCGAGATACTCCTAAACTAGTCGGTGTCACTTTTTGGGTAAATCACACTCGCTCATTGTAACTTTGTAATACCTAGGGTGAGAGAACCACCTAGGAGAATATACTTTTGCCAGGATCCCATTTTGACCATTTTAAAATAGTGTTGAGTTGTGAACCTTCTTTTTGATAAATGTGTGACATATTACTTTCGCCTAGTTCTTACTTGCCTTAGGGCGAGGTGAAACTCTGCCGAAGTGAGGCTAGCATTTTCCGTCATTTTTCTTAATTTATTTCCTTCATATTCTTTTGACACTTTGTTGATCAAAAGAGGTGTGATTACCTTTGTGTTTCCATTCGATTGTTTCTCTCACTTTTATGTCCGTTTACGCCCATCCATGTTTGAGTCTAGGTTAGTTAAACATCTAAAGTGAGCGGAGTTGTTTTCACGTCATTTGGTAGCCATTGTGATCTTGATACCCACGTCAAGATCGTCATTGTAGTTAGGCATGGTTCATCATCATGAGACTTCCATAGAGGAGTTAGCTTGTTTTTCTCGTATCATTACAATTTCGATATTTACGTCTTGTTTCTTGTAAACTCGCCATAAATACCTATATTCAGATACCTACGCCTGCACACATTATTAACTATTCCTAGCTATACTTTGAGATTTTTGTTCGGTTTTATTATTACCTCGATTTCAAAAGGTCTAGCACTACCATTTGTGTGTGTTATATCAATAACACCTCGATATCAATACTTCACTTTCTTGCAAAGTGGGTTAACATATCTTGGTGATATTGTTGTGTCATTCACAAATTGTAATTGACACTTTTTGAGATATATGTCTTAATTAGACTTGAGCTTGCTCGTCGTATATCTTGATGGGGAGATTGCATTTAACTTTGTGTACTCACTTACGTCTTGTTCATTCGTTTGAATGTGGCATAAGTGGAGACATCTTGTTAATCATCTGGCGTCGTAAATTACTTTGAAACGTAGTCTAGGAAGTACTTCATTCGATTAAGTTTTGGTACCAAACGATTGTTTCATTGGTGACTTTATCATTCTATCACATTGGTATTCTCACACTGTTAATTTACTCTTAACACGTACATCTTGTGTTTCACTTAGGGGTAGTCATTGAATTTTGAACAAATCTACAACTTACCTTAGTGAAACTTATCACGAAAACATGGCTCCCAAGACACGTTTAGGTTTAAAGAAACAAACATATGAGGAACAACAGGCACAAGCTTGGGAAACCTCTAACAGACAAGGGTTAAACCCATTTATCAGAAACGATCTAGGACCACTATTTTCTGTAGAAAAGGAAACAGAAGAAATGGTTGACCATAGTGGAAACAAATTAGAGTCACCACGCGTGGACTTTGATTTTGACCCTACTCTACTAGATGAGTTTCTCCTTAGAAACAAATATAGAGTTTTAGCACGGGTCGTGGAATTAAGGGCCAAATTTCCCACTAAGAATGAACCAATGTTACCTACAAATGACACTACTAAGGAAGAACACCCCCTTATCAATATGGAAGATATTTTAACAGGCAGGCATGCTTCCACTTCTTATGCAGAAAATGATAAAGTGGTAGGGCATAGAATACCCCTCATCAAAGTGCCATGAAGAAACAAGATAGAACATGAGACAAGGGAAGAACCTCCACAATACGAAGAGGAAGAACCTTTAGAAGAAGAAGACACAAACCAAGTCACAATCCAACAACAACTCAGTAACCTAAGCCGAAAACTAGCTTTGCTTACTTTCCAGGTATAGAAAGACACAAACAAGAACGTTCAAAAGTCAAGGCCTAAGTTTAGGATCCACGAACTCCATTGAGAAAACCAAGGAGAAGAAGACACAGGGTATCATCGTGTACATGTCCCCGCTTCTCCCACTAGAGAACAATTGCTCGCACAAGAAGTGCAATCTATGAAAGCAACACTTGTGAGCATACAAGAAAGCAATATAGGGAGTATTAGGAAATACCAATACGAAGAACTATGCCCCTATCATTTTGACAAAACAATGACCCTTCAACCCTTTCCAAAGAAATTTGATATGCCAAAGTTTGACAAATACAAAGGAAAGGGAGACCCAAGGGATCATGTTAAAGATTTCTACATGGCATGTCAAGAGGTGTCTTATAGTGATAATTACCTCATCAGACTTTTTCCTAAGAGTCTCGGAGGTCAAGCATTGGAATGGTTTACGTGCTTACCACAAGGATCAATACACCTGGCTAGAATTGGTGGAAAGATTCGTGCATCATTTCTCGTATAACATAGAGAGTGACATCACCATGGTAGACTTGTGCGGCACAAAACAACACCCAAATGAGACCTTCACCACTTCCTCCAACGATGGAGAGGGATAGCTAGTTGCTTCCCTTGCACTTTCCCTAAGAAACAACTGGTCAGTATTTTCATTCCTAATCTCAACCCAGATATAGCTTTCCAACTCCAAATGCATTGTGTCCGCACCTTTGAGGAGTTTATCGAGAAAGGGATTCAAATAGAAAAGGATCTCATTGTAAAAGGCACCCTCAAACCCAATCTAAAGGCAACCAAAGTGTCAAACCCACTAAAAATCCAAAGATCTTTAACAAAAATAAAAACATGGTGGGAGATGGAATCACTGATTGCAAACATGTTCAAACGGTCCAAACTAGTCAACCTTTTAAACTAACCAAGGGCCCAATTCAACCACCACCAAAGCGACGAACATTCACCTCCCTCAATGAACCATTGTCCGTCATACTAAAACAGTTGGATGCGGCCCACATGATGACCTATCCTACAATGCAACTATTTGATGACAACACCCCTAAACCTTCATGGTATAAGGAGCATGAATACTACAAAACGCATCGCATTAAAGGTCATAAGATAGACAAATGTCTTCGGCTTTGCCATTATATTTAGGACCTCATTGATAATGGGGAGATAGAGGTGGATAGCCCTGGAAAAACACAAACACCTAACAAGAAAATGGGGATTTATAAGGAACCATTCCCTAAGCATGATAAGTAAAAAGACAAAGCCGGATCAGTGAGACTCATCCCAAACCTATAAAGCTATGAATTACTTGTATACCAAAAGAGATAACAATCATTACGATTCACTTATCGGATGTATTCACTCCTCCCCTGCTAACCGTGCCAATACCATCTGGATCAAGGGAAAGGACTGTGCTGCGGTAACAAGGCATGCCTACCTCGTGGTTTCGGAACCCTCTCTGTTGACCTCGAAAACTGGTAAATATAACCTTAGAACAACTTGAGAGGACACCTTCTAAGATCTCGATCTTAGATCTTCTCAAGATATCTAATGTGAATAAGGACATTTTGTATTAAACTCTTTAGGGTCAGGAGTGCCTTTAGAAGTTGATCCTACGTGCCTTCAAGCCATGGTGGAAAATATTGCACCGAGTGAGCATCTCACTTTCAACTATAGGGAGGTCCCTACTGAGAATCCTAAACATAATCTTCACTTATACATTGAGGTAGTTGTCACCTGTAGGAAAATCAAACGGGTGCTTGTGGATAACTTATCTGGATTGAACATCTGCACACTTAAATTAGTCAAACAATTGGGACATACAGAGGCAGATCTTGAGTCCCATATCATCACTATCACCACATATGACAACGTGGAAAGAGAGTCAGAAGGCACCATTACGCTATCCGTGGAGGTGGGCCCCACTTACCATCAGTCGAAGTTTCATGTCCTAGACTTGGAACTTCCATATAATATGCTTCTAGGCCGACCATGGATTCATGCCATGCAGGCCGTGCCATCAACATTTCATCAATGCATCAAGTTGAAGCATGAGGGACATACGGTTACAATACCAGGAGATTTGAGCCCTTTTCTCATTGTAGAGCTCTTAATAGCTTTGCACGAAAGGGTACATACGTATGTCCCTCCACTGATATAGTTGTTCCTCTTCATTCTGAGGCCATGGAATCTCAAGTAGATTCAAATTCTCTTAGTTCTTGTGCTCATGTGGCATCTACTTCAACATCTCCATTTAATTCATGGGAGATGAAAATCCTAGAATATGGTTGTGGGGAGTATAATGTACAACAAGCACTCTTGGTTTCTGACCTCTCCTTGTCGCCCAAGACTAGAGGTCAACCCAACTACCGCTTCAAGAGACCTAGAGAGGAACACACTATTGGGTCATTCCTACCTAGAGGCTTGTTAGCTGAGGAAAAATTACTTGATCCACCTACTACTTGGATCCCTAAGGACACTCAACCATCTTGTTATCAAACCCCGGAATATGAAAAATCGAGCAAAATGATGTACTCCATGGGCTACAAAGGCCTAAGATGTGGTAAGAATGAACAAGGAAAAAGGGAACCAGTCCCTCTCCCCCATTTCAAAACTAAAAGATATGGCATTGGGATTCACCCTTATGGGGCACACCCTAACGATCAAGATGCGACTTGTTCAGAGCGTGAGGATGGCTCCGATTACAATGATACAGATTCCTATTGTAGCCAATATGAGGATCTAGCCTCCATGAACCTTTTCATGAATAACGCTATCCTGACCATAACCCCCACTGAACCAATCCTTGACCTTGTGTACCCTTCCCTTGTTGAATGGGACCAACAACGTCATGTGCCACTAGATTTATTCGAGAACAATGAGGCTATTGTAGAGTTCATGTGCATAAGCGATACAATTCCTATTGGAGATCACAAGAAGGGTTTATTTATTGACTTAGACACATGTGCCTACTTCGGCAAGGAGGTTGAACTTCGTGGTCAGCAAAATTTAAAGAAAAGCAAGGGTAAGAGTTCTAAAGAAAAGCCTCGAGAAAAATCAAAGTCCAAGTCACACGGTGAAAACTTCTTTGAGGCAATCGGGTGACAAACAAATAAAAAAATAAAAGGACAAACAAAGTGACCACGCCAAGAACGAAAATCTCATAGAGACATCCTTGGATGAATATCTCAACCTACCTCCCGATCCTACGTGTATGGAGGATTTATCAAAATTGTTAGTTGAAGAAACCATTGATGTCAATATTGGTACCAAAGAAGATCCCAAGATAGTAAAATTGGGAGCATCACTCTCGGCTAGAGAACAAAAGATGTTCACTATGCTACTGCGAGAGTTTATTGATGTGTTCACATGGTCTTACAAAGACATGCCCGACTTAGATCCAACTTTGGTCATGCACAACCTGGTTGTGCATGCAGACGTTAAGCCTATCAAACAGAAGCTCTGAAAGATGCACCCAAGAGTGGCCTTGTTAGTTAAAGAAGAGTTGGAAAGGTTTCTTGCAGTAGGATTCATCAGGCCAATTGATTATTCTGAATGGATATCGAACATTGTTCCTGTCTAGAAGAAACCTATCGGTATTTGAATCTACATGATTTTAGGGACATCAATAAATCTTGCCCTAAAGATGACTTTCCGTTGCCCAACATTGACATGATTGTTGACTCAACCGCAGGGTATGAAATTCTATCGCTTATGGATGGCTTTTCGGGTTATAATCAAATTAAGATCGCTGAGGAAGACCAACACAAAACAACTTTCGCAACTCCTTGGGGCACCTTATGTTATTAGGTGATGCCATTTGGCCTTAAGAATGCGGGAGAAACTTATTAATGGACCATGACAGCAATATTTCACGATATGATTCATGACATCATGGAAGACTACACGAGAAGACATCGGGAAATTCCAAAACAAGAGAGGATCATCTTATCATTTTGTGGCATATCTTTGAATGCCTGCATGAATACAAAGTCAGTGAATCCAAAGAAGTGTGTCTTCGGTGTGCTATCTCGGGAAACTATTAGGCTTCATCGTGTCAAGACGAGGTATTGAGGTCGACCCCGCTAAAGTGTCTCGCCATCACGAAATGCCTCCACTCGAGAATATCAAGAATCGCATAGCTTGGAGGAAAATTCAATCCATTCACTGCTTTATCTCCCAGCTTGCTGATAAATGTCACTCATTTTCTTAAGAAGGATGTCGCTTTCATCTGGGACCAAAGCAACAACAAGCCTTTGCTTTTCTTAAATAGTACTTGGCTAATCCACCTGTCCTCATGCCTCCTACTCTAGGAGAACCACTTTTTCTCTATATTTCCGCTACGCAATACGCTATTATTTCACTACTCGCCTTAATACGACCTTAGCCATAAAGAGAAAGTAGAGTACTATCTCGAGTCGCACCCTCATCACCTATGAATGTAATTATCCTCAGTTGAAAACGCTTGCTTGGCCTTTGTTTTTACCTTTCGAAACTTCGCCATTACCTACTAAATACTAAAACCAAGCTCATATCCAAGGTCGACTCACTCAATTATTTGTTGTCCAAACACGCCCTCACAGGTAGAATGGCTAATTGGATCATTCTACTCAGTGAGTTTGATATAGAATTTGTCCATCAAAAATTAGTTAAAGGACAAGTACTTACCGACCAGCTAGTGGAAGCACCTTTGCAAAGCACAGAACCTTTGAGTCTGGATCTGCTAGATGCATCTTTGCTCTACATTGAATAATTTGTCATATGGCAGATGCATTTTGATGGATCTTTTACGTTTCATGGTTTAGGTGCAGGAGTGGTCCTTATTACTCCTTCGGGTGATCCTATACTGCAGGCTTTCCACCTGGCCTTCCCTTGCATGAACAACATTGTGGAATATGAAGCACTCATTGCAGGGATGAAGCTAGCCATCAAGTGGAATATTCAACATGTTAAGGTTGTAGGTGATTCACAACTAATCATCAAACAGGTTAATGATGAGTATAAAGTTAAGGATGACAAGCTCATACCTTACAAGAATTTGGTGGAAACTCTGAAGGAGTATTTTGTGCGCATTACCTTTGAGAAGATCCCAAGAGCGTAGAATAGATTGGCAGATGCTATGGCAACGGTGGCATATGTGCTTTGTATTCCGCCAGGGAACAATGATATGCCATTTTTCGTAGAAAATCTACACCATCCCGCGTATGACGTGACGAAATCTTACGGCTTGTGAGGTTGTTGGTCCCTATTCCCGTGGTACGAACCCATTTTCACTTATCTTAAGGACAAGTACTTTCCCTCCCAATATCTCCCATTCAAAAGCAAAGCTGAATCGCGGATAGCTGTTACACCATTTTAAGAGGTACACTTTATCATCGTGGCTATGATGGGAATCTATTACGTTGTCTAGATGTGATGGAGTCAATCCAGGAAATTAAAGAAGTACATGAAAGAGTATGCGGAGCACATACAAATGGAATGGTATTGGCTAAGAAAGCTGTTAAGAGTAGGTTACTATTGGCCCACCATGGAAACCGATTGTTGTAATTATGTTAGAAAATGTGTTCTTTTCAAAAGGATGGAAATTTCATCCATGCTCCATCGCAACCATTGCAACCAATCACTACCCCATGGCTATTCTCCAAGTGGGGACTTGATCTAATAGGGAAGCTTACTCCTAACTCATTTGATGGTCATACACATATCATCACAACTCTGAATACTTTACAAAATGGTGGAGGTTGTCCCTTTAACCTATGTCACAGGAGCATAGATTTCTAATTTCATCATGAATCACATTATTTTCCAATATGGTATCCCTATAGCCATTGTCACAGATAATGGGAAGTCATTTAAGAACAAAACTGTGAAAGGTCTTTGCCAACGGTTCCAAATCAGATTGAAATGGTCCACGCCATATTACCCTCAGGGTAATGGACAAGCTGAGGCAACAAACAAGACTTTGGTAAGGATAATGGAGAAGATGGTTAGAAAAACCAGTCAAAACTAGCACCTACAAATCCACCCAGCCCTCTGGGACTACCAAACATCAATTCACACTCCTACAAGTGTGACGCCATATTCCCTAGTGTTTGGGACAGAATCTATCATCCCTTTAGAGATCAAACTCCCATCCCTATGAATTTCTCTTCGGGACTATTTGGATAAGGATGAAGATTATCGAGTGGCAATATTGGTTGAGTTAGAGCTCCTGGATGAGAGGTGCATTCGTGCTCTTAATCACCTGAAAGTATATCAACACAGAATCTCCCGCAACTACAACAAGAGAATCATCCCTCGCCAGTTTGAGGTGGGTGATTTAGTTATGAAGGAGAACCAGTTCAACACTAGAGCAGAGTGAGAAAAGAAAGGGAAGTTCAAACCACACTGGTTAGGACCCTATGTCATAGTTGCCAAGTACAAAGCACCGGGGCATACAAACTAGCTCACCCCAATGGTGATGAGCTCCGAGAGCCCATGAACGCCATGCATCTTAAGAGGTTTTATGCTTGAACATGGCACAAGAAAGTCATAAAAATAAAAAATAAAAATAAAAAATAAAAAAATCAAACAAATTCAAAAAAAGAAATAGAGAAAACGGGTCGTCCACTTGTGAAAACCACACAATTGTGGCACTTTGGGCGAGTCTTGGGGTGGCTGGTTTCCAGCACCTCGGGAAGATTTGTTGTTTGCAAGCATTCTATATTCGAAGGGTAGTTGTCTTTGGCCTGTACCTAGTTTTGCCTTCGAGTTTCCTTGTGCACACCATCTTGTCCAGCCTTGATTCAGCTTTTCCTTCTTCTATTCATCTGTAAGGGATGTGGTATTTCGTTATTTCCTATCTTACTTTGGGGAAACTCAACGACTTCACCTTCTTGTTCATAAGTGCGTGGCTTTCGCTTCTTGTATATTCCCCACCTAATCTTTGGGGGCATCCATGCTTTCTTGGTTACTGCAATAGCTTTGGAAAAGCTCATTAAAAACACAAAAACAATAGAAAATTGTTTCGAGAAAAACACAAAAAACAATAGAAAATTGTTTCGAGAAAACACAAAAATAATAGAAAATTGTTTCAAGAAACCACAAAAAACAATAGAAAATTGTTTCGATAAAACAAAAAAACAATAGACAATTGTTTCAAAAAAACCTAAACAATAGAAAATCAGTGCATGAAAACATATCTTACAAAAACATTTACTTGCATTGCTTGTTGCTTGTATAGTGTTTTGCATGGGCTTACTTTTGAGTTATTTTTGCTTGGGTGTACTTTGTCATAGTTTATCTTTTCTTGCTTAGAATAGATTCATTCTTGCTTGTGCATATTGTAGTGCATTTCAACATGCTAGTGTGTTAATTCTTTATTTCTTTCTTAATGCATTTGGTTGTGTTTTGTTACTTGTTAATAAGGCATGGTGATTCATGGTGTATTGCATTAATTCCTAGTGTTCTTTGTAGCATTTGGCTGTGTTTCTTGCATGTGCTCTGTTTTGTTATCATTCACATCACATTACCATCACTGTAACCATATCTAGCATCATCTATACATCATATATAAACAAAAATGCTAAGTTTTACATCATGCATGTATGCTAAGCTAATCATCACATATCATATCATCAATGGGGGCAAGAGGGGTTGCGCATAATCAAAAATCTATCCCCTCGCACCAATATCATCATATCATCCCATCCATATACATCAAAATAACACTTGAAAACAACATTTGATATTGTCTACAGATCTATCATCTACAATCTACAACATGCCTCAAACGATCACATGCGATCACCATCTCTCCTGAGTCTTAGAGCCTCACGGTAAGTTTTCTAAACTGAGTGGTTAAAATGAACTGATTGCGATGTTTTTACTCCCCCTGGTGGGTATATAAACCTATTTTTCACCAATCAGATGACCGGGATGCCTGTTTAGCTCACCGTTTTCTCCTTTTTATTTGTGGAATAATTATTTTTAATTAAATAATTATTTTTCTTTTATTTTTGATTTGTATTGGGGCATTTTTGTCCAATACCCCTTTCTTCTCCCCTGAAAATTTTATTGCTCCCTGGAAATTTTTATTCTTCTTCACACCCTCGTAAATAATTATTTTTTCTTAATTTTTCCACTAAACAAGGACATTATTTTTCGTTTGTTTCTCTTTTCTTCCACCAGGGCACTTTCTGTTGCTCCTAGGACCTTCTTTTTCTTCTTCTCATTTCTTCTATTGTTTATCACGATTCAAAAAGTCAAAACAATACAAACATTTACTATATCAAAAAATCCAAAAACAAGGCAAATTTTTCAAAAAATTGCTAAAAAGTGAAACACCCTACAAAATGGTAACTTGCTTCTTACAGCTGAACCTTGTGTCTTGCACATGGTATTTTCTCCATATCCTGTTGGTTTGTCTCACATCTTCCCGATTAATACGACTCATGGATCACCGGATTCACAACCATTCACAAAAGCTAGCTGCTTGCTTCGTCTGTACTCTGGGGCACTTTTGGTTGCCTGGTGCTATTTCATTGCGCACAAACGCTTTTCATGGACCTCGTGTCCATTTTCATTTCCCCTTGCATGTATCCTTGCTTGGGGCATCATTTTTAACCCTTGTCATCAATCATGAACTTGTGGATCTCTCCAGCACTGATAACAAAACATTTGTACAACTGTCTTGACCGTTGTTGGGTTGGATATGTGCATTCGTACTTGTTTTCCCTGTTAGATGAGCTTGTTTCCTTCTCGTATTGCATTGCATTTTTGTATGTTGCGTGGAGTTGGTATTTTCAGCAATGGAAAATTGTTCGTATTATGGCTTTTCATGTCATTCTACCTTTGTCGTATGCTTATATTTTTCATAAGGACCGATGACGTAGTTCCTATGGCAATATGATGACATCCAAATTATTTCAAAAATACGTGGCTAGAGGCTAAGCTCTTCCCCCTCATCCATATTTCTTCTACACCACTTCCCTTTCACCACTAATTCTCCCTCTCATCAAGGCATCCTGCTTCGTCCCCCTTCTTCCGCTTATATCTCACCTTTTTTCGATCATCGATTGGCTTCTTCCATCACCCCATCGACACTCGAGGGGGCATCTCTCCCTCCTACTAATTTTTCTTCTATCCCTTCAAAATCTCTTCTGTCTACTATCTTTGAAGTGGCATCACTTACGCCACCCCAAAGAGGGGCAAATGTAGACACCTATAATTATGCCCAAGCAATTTAAATACTTAAATTGTGCTAATTATCCCCTTTCTCACAAATCAACGACATATCATCAAAAGCACTCATTTTCCCTCATATCATCATTAATTAATTACACTAAGCTAATTAATTAAGTTGCCTATCCAACAAATACCCTAATTAATGACCTTCCATTAATAAATCACCCCTTCTACCTAGACTAATTAATTATTATTAATTAATTAGTTTTCCCTTCCATTTAACCAATAAATCAATATTTAATTGATTTAATCCCCTTATAATAGCCTAAATTGCACTAATATTCTTCTAAATGGCTTCTATAAGTTTACACCTACCTATTAATTAATCACCTTTGATTAATTAAAATACCCCCAACTCCCATGACTTGCTAAACATGTATTAAACCCTTCTAAAGTAAAGTTACCTTTAATAAAGCAACCTTATCCATTCCTAATCATGTTTTACCTTTATCCCACATTCATGAGAATGTGTTGAATCCTTTATCCTTTGGGCTATATAAAGAGCCCTCCACCTACCTTTTTACTTACACCTAAACTCCTTAGAGAGCAAATGCAAAGCATATAGCAAAGAGACTAAGAACTTGCACCTTGTTTTCTTGAGAGTTCATCATCTTGAAGAGTTAAGCCTCTTTCTTAAAGTGCTTGGGTCATATGAGAGGTGTCAAAAGGGTCTTGTAGCCTAACTTTGATTAGCCCCCATTCCTAGGTTCTTGGAACATTAAGGACAACTATTTTTGATAGCCATGGAACCTACCTAGGTTCCTTCATTTATATGTTGTTAGAGAATAGAGGATATTTAGGTGCTTAACATAGTTAATTTCATAGTTTTGTATTGATAAATGTTAGCATCTAATCCTTGATTAATTCTTATCATGATGGTGTTTATAATGTTGTTTAATTCTTGCTAATTAATACTATTTAGGTGTTAGTCTTTGTTTACATTAGCATTAGTTTAAAAACAACACTTGCACATAGTTGCACTTACTCTAGTTTGCTTATACTCACATGTTAAACTTTAGTTACTATGTTTGCTTTGGATATATAGTATGTCATATCGGTTTTATATAAACATGCATCTTCACTTGTTCTCTAGTTGTGAATTCACACTTTACACATATATTTACATGCATCATGGATTCTTGGCACTATACTTCTCACCAATCCCACGAAGCTCCCTGGGGCATCTACTTTCAAACACATTATTGGTTCTACAGTTTCATTTTATACTACTTATTATTCTTACTAGCACATTAATTTTTTTATATGTACATGTCTTGATATAATTTTTATATTTGTTACATTCTTGATTTCCATTATATGTCACTTTGTTTACAAAATTTTCCCTATGAATTGCTTTTTCATTTTTGTATGATTTTGCATATTTGGTCCTTAATTTCTTGTGACATTGTGAGTGATGTCGTGTGTTTGAAACCCACTTTTCATGGTTTACATTGTCTTCTTTCTTTCTCGATTACACATTGTCTTTTATGTGGATTTTTTTCATATTTACACTAAACAAATTTCCTATCCACTTTGTTTGCATGTTCTTTTGATTCTACCATGCACATTTCCCCTTGTAGGGTATTTGTTTCAGATTATCATTTGGTTCACTCCTTTGGGCTGCATCCTCTTCTCAACTATGCATACATCCCAAATCGGGGGCATACACTGGATGAATCAGTCACCCCATACAACAGTACATATACACAACACAACAAAGTTCAACACATAATCGAATAGAGTTATATTTTTCTAATGACCTAGAATCTTAATTGGGTCCTCAATATAGCACAGACGCTAATGCCTAGATATAGACACTAGCGCTTGGGCGCTCTTGACCTTTCATGGGTGCCTATCACTAGGGCGATTACATTTACTTTTCTAGATCGGTGCATTTTTAGGATTTCACAGAGTAGTTTTCTCATTACATGAGACACACTCCTCCAGTGAATTAAGATGCATTCTATCATATTTTTCTACTTAGAACAACATGGATAACACCATCCGTAGTGGTGTATAAATTTCGAGAAGGCAATCGGGGATTGAGAATAAAACTACACCTTTCTCCCCTACACTCTTTTGTCCCCGAGAATGAGATCACTAAAAACTCACACTTGGCATGAGATCACATGAAAAACTCACTCTTGGCATTATATTGCCCAAAAAAATATTTTTACGACATTTTCAAGAAAATTTCTATCCTTTTCACTTGTCATAGATTAGATGCACATGTTCCTTTTACTACGTTTTCATATTTTTACATAAGTTCGTATACTTTTACATACTTTTCATAACACATGGATTTGACTATTCTTTTGCTCTTCTTTTACAGGTATTTCCTTAATATACAACAAGAAGAAACCCTTCAACAAGCAACAACAATAGTAGGTACATCATGAAACAAATCATACGCTTTACCCCTAGGGTCACTTACTCTTCATTAGCCTCCATGCCATATCTTTATCACTCCATGATTTTTCTTGTCTTTTCGACACGCTTTCCCCATCAATCTACATTGTTATAAGGTATGCATCTCTTATTTTCTTTATGTTCTCATGTTTTCACTCAAGAACATAAAGTGGGGAAAATGTAGACACAAAATCATTGAGTTGGGTACATTTCTAGGTCCTAATCCCATACTACTATTCATATGATTTATAAGTGATAAAACTAGTAATTGACACCTATCTTTGGCCTCTTTTCAATGTTTTTGGTTTCCTCTTTGATCTTGCACAACCCACAACCTAGTATGATTTTCATTATTTTATCTTTCTTGACTCTAGACACCGGTGCCAGTGCCCTCGTCCCCTTTCAAAGCACCCACAACCTCTTTGTATCTTACTCACCTCTTTTATCTTTTGGGCATCTTGTTTTCTTATGGGTCAGAATTTTAGTTTTCAATTGTGATATTCAAAGAAGGGAATCATATAAATAAAAATCTATGCGACCATAATAATGGACCAAGCTCTAGGAATCTACTATCACCACCTAAGGATACATCCAAAGACATTCTAAGAGCATCGAAACTTCCATCTAGGTTTGTCATTCAAGGGATAAGGGACTGCATTTTTCTGCATACACTTTATATGAATGGAAGTTCATTTTTCCATCCACACATCTACTTAAATTTCCACTTCTAGTTATTACTTGTTATCAAGTGCATCTTGACAAAAGCTTCCTAGGAAATGATTCTACACACACGCACAAAAAACTACATGGAGTCTGAGATATAGTTTCGTTCTCGGTCTTAATTTCACTATGTCGAGTGACCGTCAGGGTTAGTTTGACTCCCCATTTGCATCTTTTTATTTTTAATATTTTATGTGTTTTTAAGTTTTGTAGTAGATATTTTGTTTTGTAGGTTGTAAGAAAACTCAACAATTATCCAGTGAGAAATAATGAAGCTTAGTGACATTGGTGTGACACAAGAAGAATCAGTTTTTGACCATTTTCATAGACACAGGTGCCTAGGACTAGACTTTGGTGCCTAGGCACCTCTAACCCGATCCAGTGCCCTGTGCCAAACATATCCGAGCGTTTGTAGGATTTATCGAGCACGGTTGTGACATTTTCTTGCTCGTATTCATCTTTTTCTAGTCCAACATACTTTGGGATCAATTGTGAAATCATATAAGTCTTCTACTCTCTCTCTTGCACTTAGGGTTTTATATTTATTTAGCTTATTGCTTGTGTCGGATCTCAGATTGCTTGGTGCTTATTTATCACATGCGAATTTGTAATAAATAAGGTTTTAACAATATTATTTTTGTTAGATCACACACACACACACATTAATAGTGCAAATAAGAGGACTTGAATAATATATATTATCTAGATAGGGACAATCTAATCCTATGAATAGATGTTGGACATGTTGATATTTAATTCCCACCTTTTTATTTCAAGATTTCCATTCGTGTCTTTGCCTTATCTAAGAAATTAAATACGGCCCAATTAAAAGCCTTGACACTAATAATAATAATAATAATAATAATAATAATATACAAATAGTAAAACCATTTTATGGCAATCACTATGATGCCACCAATGGAAAACCCATGACACATGCCTGATGATTGTCCTTTACGCCAATACAAGTATAGGCAATGCAAATAGATGATGGACATGGGCAACATTTCTTCCCCAATTTGGAAACAAGGAAAAATGTCTATTGTATTAAGATTTACGAGAGTAAAATATCAAAGTGTGGAGGATATAAGATTTTGAATGCATGGAGTCCATTCAAGCTCAACACGTCATGTTTGTCATTTACAAAGTGTTGTCTAGCTTGGAACTTTATTTTTCAACAATTCCATCGATTGTGCATCTACAATGTGTAGGAGTTTCAGGACCACTCAATACCATGTTGTGACAATCCTCCATCCATTGGGGTGAAGATTCATAAGTTATATTCAAATATGGTTAGTTATGCATATCCTTTCCTAGAATTAATTGAGATTACAATCAAAGAGGGGCTAGAAAGTGCTACAAGAAAAAAATATTGTGGTTGGGTTTCGAACATGGAACCTATAGGATTTTCCCCATTTTTTATTTTGAACCCTTTGAGCATAAATTGCACCCACACGAAAAAATGCAAGTGAGATGGAGATGCTAATCTGGAACATAGAAAGTAGATATTTTTTTGGCAAGAACAATTTGAGCCATGGAATAGGTGTGGCACATGCACATATTTAATTCCCACCTTTTTATTTGTAATTTTTCATTCATGTGTTCATCTTATCTAACAAATTAAATTGAAAAATGACACCATCAGAATGATGATGAGGTAAACCCTAATATGAAATGTACATCAAATTGCCACCCTAAAATGCCGAGTTCAAACCACATCTCCCTATCTATAAAATGTCTTATGAGATAAACATTTGAATTCCCTTATATTTACGTGTCTTTTGACTACCCAAATAACAGAAAGCCTTAAATTCCAAAAACCAATTATTGACTTCAACAACAATATTGATCAACCATTCCTTATGTTCAAATATATCTATGAAATAAGTTGTATGGATGACTTGCACAAGTCCTTTCTCCTTGAAACAATTGAAAAAAATTCATGTTATTGTACGAGAGTAGAGTTTTGCATTGGTTCCCATACTACTTTCCCCATATTTGCACTTATCCTCTATTAAAACCCATATTCATTCCCCATTTTCCTCTCATGCAATTTTGCTTGCTTGAGTTTGTCTTTTTCAATACATCTCCTTCTATATTTCTATTGTACATTTCACATAGAATTGCTAGTATTAGTATTACTATTATATATATATATATTTATATGGGGTTTGTACTCTAAACCCACTTTCCCATTTACAAAATCAAAGTAATTTCGGCTGATTTGCATGGCTATTATAATGCATGGTGAAGAAAGGATATTCCTCGAATAACTTCTTAAAAAGCGTCGCTTGGAAGAAAGAAGAGAAGTTCTCGAATAATTCTTTAAAACGTTGCAACTTTTAATTGATGCGGATTTTCCAACTGCTTTCGAAGGCAATTTCTGTGAACGATGAAATTTTGCCGTCTTGAATTTGCAATTCACAACCACCGACTTCTTCTCTTATACTCTTTCAAACGATGGACGGCGAGGGGTACTTTCCTATCGATTTCTCCTGCTTATTTTGCGTTACACCATTTCTTCTGATGTCGGTAATGGAAAGTTATGCGGTACCATCCTTCCCAGCTCACTATATATATCATGTTCGATACCTCTCACAGAAGTAAAAAAATATTACTTGGGAACGCTTCTGTCAGGAGAATTGAATGGCGCAATTTCAGGATTTCATGCCGATTATGGCAGAAAAATTGGGTGAACCCGATTTTATGGCGGAGCTTTGTAATGGGTTTCGTCTACTTGCGGATTCCCAGTCTGGTTTGATAACTGTGGAGAGTTTGAGGAAAAATTCTGCTATGTTAGGGGTGGATTCATTGACAGATTCAGAGATCGAAGCGATGGTGAATGAGGGAGATTTGGACGGCGATGGAGTTCTGAATGAGCATGAATTTTGTGTTTTAATGATTAGATTAAGCCCTTCTTTAATGGAAGAGGCTGAGAAATGGCTTCAAAAATCCATGGTACGTGAAATGGAAGAAACCCTCAAAACCATGTAACGATGAAAGTAATGCTTCTATTATTTTCTTATTAATATTATGCAGGCAGCAGACTGCAATTGTTTTAGTCACCCTGATTCATTTAGGATTACAGGATTTTATTTTTATGGGAAAATTTTCACTGTGTTCGGTATAGAATAGTATATATCAATCCATGTCTCAAAAGTAATATACAGATCCGGATTAAAGAATAGTATATATCTCTATTTGCATAACAAGTAGATTGAATGGAGGAGCAAGCGAATGCAAAAGAGTAAGGTGATGATTTTCATGTATCTTTTCCCAAGGGAATCTCATAATGTGGACAGAAAAAACATGCAGCAAAAGGAGGTTATCCTACATATTTTCAAAAGATGCACAATGAAGCTAGATTTATTCATGGTTTTCTATTGAATTAGGATTTGAAAGGAATTGCAATGTATTCATGATATCAGGAAAAATCTTTTAATTTTCTATTTAATTTAGAAGAAAAATCAACATTTCTGAACTGCAAGAAATGTCGAGGGCAAGGAAAACAAATGAGTGACGGCAAAACATAGAAAAAAAGTGTAGAACGGAAGGAGAAACTATGAAAGATTAGAAGAAACTACTATAGGCGAACGATCCTTTAACCCACCCTTTTTGAAATCATTTAAACTTAAAACTTATACCCACCCTTCTTGAAGTATGCAACTATTTAAACTTTTCACTCTACAATGTATTTAAGTTTCCATAAGAGGGACACTTTTAGCAGGGAAAAAATATCAAGGACACCATCTAATTTATTAGGTGTGAGAGAACATGTGATAATTAATATAATACTACATGTCATTTTCTAGAATTTAATCATATAAGAGGTAATGTATGTAATGATTGTAATTCAAATGATACATTGAGAATTCCCAAAAAAACATAACATAATAGATGAATGATGAGCATAGATGTGTTTAGTATATGTTATAGATAATTTTAACCTAGAAAAAGTCTTGACAAACTAATTAGTCCCGGTTGTTCAAGTCAACCACCCATATGTACAACATCATCGAAGGCCATTATAAAAAGAACTTGTGTCGTTTTTATGTATTTACATTTGCCCACACTTTAAACTAGAATTGAAGATGCTAATTTTAAGTCAAAAACATATAAAAATGAAAGTGAAAAGGATATTTCATGGATATCTTGTAAAAACATTCGATCGAACATTTTTTGAGTGCTTGTTAGACATCATGGTAATATGCAAATCCCGCAAGACACAATAGATTAGCATAATAGACATGCTTGACATTCTCTAGATCCCAAGATATTTTCTTTCTAACTCATAGTCTTTGCAAATATATCATTTTATCATACACTAAATTGACTAGCCCAATGTTTACACTTTTTTTTTTTTATCAAGCAACAATATGGTTTATTTCAATCTAAATTAGATTTATAATTTAAATAGATGTAGGTTAGATAAAAGTGGTTGTTTTGATTAATAAAATTTCAAAATTAATTACATAATATCCAAATAGCATTTTGAAGCATGCAATACAAGATATGCACTTGGAAACACAAGGAAAGCGAGTGCACTTAGCTTGTTACGAGAGGATTCAGGAAGTTTACGGGATTGTGAAATCCTATAACGGGAATATATGAACATAGAAGTGCTTTGAGTGAGACTCTAACTACAAACTATCTTGGGGAAGGACCATACCAATATGTCAAGACCATACTGTATGGTCTTGACCCTTTTGTATACTCTTGGACTTAATTTGTTTATGCTCCTGCAACTTTTTGTGGTGGTTGTTTTCCTAGATTTGTCTATCATTACCAAAACCTAGATGTTTATCATGCATTGAGGATCTCTAAACATACTGAACATAATATCAAACTCTAGCCATGGATGAAGAGTCCTAGAAAAAAACATTAGTTGGATTGTGGCCACCATTATGCATTGTGGACATTCACACTACACCGAAAGGCCTCAAACCACACGTCATTTCCAACCTACCATCTTGTAGTTCCCACAAATTTCACTCCTTTGCTTGAAGATTGAATCTATGATATATTCATGTTTGAGAAATTTATATGGATAATACCATGTTACTTGGATTTAATTACTATGAGTTTGTTGTTATATTATCTCTTGTTCTCAACTTGTCCATTGGTAGGATGATATATGGGGCCTCGCATGATGCCGATTTACCGCCTTATCGTCACCACTTGGTTTTGATATAGTGATTATGGGTATTATTGAAATAGGGTTTACATGAATTATATTTTGGATAATGGTTGTTCTTTCAAATAAATTTATATTAATTGGTCATCTCATTATCTGGAATGTGGTAACCTAACTTGAGAGGTTGTGTTTGAGGCACACAATGCCAATTTACTATTATTACCATTATGGCTTGTTTTGGTGAGGTTGTTATGAATTTTATTGAGATAAGATTTAGATGGACCATATTTTGTATATTATGCATGTATATAGTTTTGTTTACTATCTTAGAGTGGATACTAATTGATTATATAAATTAGATGTTTTAATTTGAAATTGATTTGACCAATTGGATGTATGTAGAATTATTTCATTTGGTTTATTGTATCGAGCATGTATGATGACATGTGAATCGAGTGTATATGATTTATGTTGATCACGGGAGAACGTGGGTCTCAGAGATGCACCTCCTATTTGCACAAGCAAATGTTTGGGCTGAAATCTCACGTTTACTTGATTTTTGTTTGACTCTGTGTTTTTGTAGTGATTATTATAGGCACCCTCAGTGGTTCCTTCTTAATCCTTATTGTATAAAATTTTCTAACCCTTGTTCTAATTTAGTTTAGGGGCCTAATGGTTCCTACATGTGTTAGGGGTGATTTATTATTGTTAACCTTGTTTTTAGAGGTGTGGGACCACTTAAACATGAGTTGGGTGGGCCCCACCACCTCTCCTTGTGTGTCACTTTTCCCAAACCCGAATTAGGTTAAAAGTGGAAGTTATAAGAGTTAATTTTTGTGTTGGAGGTCTCATTTACACTAAAATGGACACGTTGGACCCTGTCTATGGGTAGGGTGACATTTTTCAAGGCTCAAATGGGATACATAATTTCCTTTTCATACAAGAATATAGAAAAATATCTAACTAGTAAAATGAATCACACCACCATAGATGCATTGAAAATATTATATCATTATGCACAATTGAAAACGTGTTTGATTATAGAGTTTCTATCTCCTGAAATTAATTAGTGGATTATTAAACCTTATCACATCTATATCATGTACATATGCTTTCTTTTCTACATTAGATGCTCGTATATATGGAAATTTAACAAAATAATAAAAAGGTATTTAAATTTTGTTTAAAAAAAAATGATAGGGATGGGCCACAGCCTGGCCACAACATTACCTCTCCCCAAAACCCTTCCATTTCACATACATGACCATGTATATTCTTGGATGCATCCTCCTTAGTAGTGTGGCGTATGCGCCAGACCCTTGACCAATAATTGACATTCGATTTTCCCTTGAAAGCACAACCATATAACTACAATGACCTACATGGCCACTCTTCAATGACGCATGTAAAATAAATTATATTTATTGTCACTCCATAAAGGGTTTGTAGCATATCTATTTGGAATATATGTGAATATATAAGGCATATACCTAGATTTAGATACATACGCGGCGGGTATATGTGTAGAATCTTTAAAAGAGGAAGGATATTTACATGGTTATACAAAGATATGCCTTATTTTAACCCTAAATAGGGACTTTGGGTAGTAGACAAATGAATCCCCATTGGGCGCCATGAATGAGAGTCTCGGTAGCCGGCAATACAAATGGATTAAAAAATAAAGTGTTTGGAATATTATAGAGAAGTTAGGCTTCCTAAATAATTAACCAGCTTTGGCAAATTAATTTTTATTAAGGAGTGTATTTAGTTAAAAAAATAATAATTAAAGTAATAATGATATGGATGTTTTTAACTAAAAAAGTTGCCGAATAAAAATATCTTAAGGCTCACCAAATTAAAGTGTTTTTTTAAACTAAACGGATTTTAGGAAAGTAATATATTTTCTATCATAGCTAAGAAGACCCCATAGGTGGAGAATAGGGTTGTCTTGGTTATAATAGATTTGGCATCAAATTAGATGTTATTATTTGGAAATGTATTGTTACTCGTAATGTAAATAAAATTATGGTTTTGATTTTATCATTACAATATTGCTATTGTCATATGATAATAGGAGATCAAATTGAAGAAAACTTTTTCCATAACAAGAAGGGAGAAATCAATACTATGATATTGTCACACTCTATGATTAAGATAAACGAATTGGAATAAATATAAATAAACAAAATTACTCTCGAGTAAGAAATGTTAAGATTATTATAAAGCATCCCTTATTACTTTAAACCTTAATTGTGTAGTATAATTTGATTGTGATTTGGAGACCCCATTGGTGATAATAATGACATAACTATTAACTAGCTTTAATCACGAGAATAATGTTAGTGATATGTGAGTATTAAATTTATCAATCTAGTACATCTCTAGAAGGTAATGTTTTTAGAATGAGTTTGGTTTAACTATGTGATGCCTTAATAAATGATTAATAAACAAAATTCCCTAATTTTACAAAGTTGATTAGATCGAGTTTTAGATCATGAAAAATCGTGGGGGTGACAATTAGTATTAGAGCGGTCAACGAAGGTTCACACACTTGAACCTCTGGGATTGTAACACCTACATATTACACACACAAATACAAAACCAAAAAATATGGCAATATTTGTTTTTGACTTACATTAGTACCCATGACACTACATGAGATCATTTAGGAAAACACACAATACATGATATGTTTGCACAAACATTAGCCCATATATATAACATGAAACCATATGATGCACAACAAGGCCACCCTTTTTTTCAAATGACAAGACATAACACAACGATTCAATTGCACTATAAATTTACAGATAGGGTCTTCTCGGGGCATGATATTTTAAGGATTACACATTTATTAAAATCATGTTTCAATATTTAATATAAGTTCTAGAAGGGCTCATAATATGTGAATCGTACATTTCTTTTCCTTTTTTTCTAGGTGTCCTTTATATAGTTTAACATTTAACTTAGGGTGCGTCTCATAAAATAAGGATCATCTATATTATTTCAATTACTTATTTAATTCATCTTCGTCAATAGGGCATTTATTTACACACAAGGCTATAAGGTGTTACCCTAGATTCAAATCTAAGGGCTTGCATCTTGATCTTATATCACACCTCTGTTACACAATGGAAACAAGTGTACATCCAAAGGATTTGAAGTTCTTTTTTGTGTGTAAGGATTTAGGGTCATGTTTCTTTCACTCAATTATAAATTGATATTTGATTTAGTACACATTAAGTAATATAATAAAAAATACATTTTTTATCCAAAACAAGAGGATATAATCACATTTCAAGGAAGATCGTGTTTCACTTTCCTGTGGAATAACATCCCATAATTACACTTCCCAAGATCAATCGTCAATTATAATTTTACTATAGTTAAGTTTTACTATAGTTATGGTCTTACTATGGATTGGTGTAACGCTTTCGCTAAAAGTCCCACTCGAGACCCAAGAACAACCTAGGTTTAGATAGAATAATTATGGAATAAATTTTTTGAAAAGCATGACCACTACCTGGCTTCAAGACAACAGTTATTACGTGAAGAGATTCAAAACAGTTGTTACATTTTTATCCAAAACAAGAGGATATAATTACATTTCAAGGAAGATCATGTTTCACTTTCCTGTGGAATAACATCCCATAATTACAGGTCAAAGCACAATGTTGTGTCCCACTTCATGTCCCAAAAACGCGAGTAAGAAGTTGGGCGGGATCGGAAATCGAGGGTGTTCGCGAAACACCCTTTCGCGTGAACCCCCTTCGCCTGAACTGCCACGTAGGATGAAGAAAATGGTTCGCGCGAATGGGGGTTCGCGCGAACACCTCTTCGCGCGAACCCCCGAATTCAAATAATTTTGGCGGCAAAGAGTTATATATAGATATTTATATAGTTAAGGCGTGATTTAAGGTTTAGGGGGTTCGGGCGAAGGGGGGTTCACGCGAACCCCCTTCACGCGAACCCCCTTCACGCGAACCCCCTTCGCGCGAACCCCCCTATGTGGCACCTATGTGGCACCTTTGTGGCACATTTTGGCGCCAAATCCATTTGGAGGATAATTTTATGCCAAAAAGTGCCACTTAGGTGCCACGTAATTAGGGTTAACGAATGAATAAAATTACAAAATTTAACACAAAATACAGAATTTTATTAGCTTTCTAAAAATATAATTTTTATTTTTTAAAAATATGTTTTACTATTTATTTTTTATATTTTGCTAACATATGGTATTTTAGGACAATCAATTGTACACAATCAACCCAATTTGAAAAATAGCAAAAAATATCAAAAATTTTGAAAAAATTAAAATTACTATTTATTGAAGTCTTCTTCTTACCTGTGAAAAAAAAATCAATTTTGATATAAATCTTAAAAGTTATTAGCATAAACATTTGTACGCCATTTATTTGAAAATATTTTTACTAAATAATTAATTAAAAAAATATAAGTCCAAAAAATATGAAAATTTGACAGCACCTCAAAATTCAAATCTTGAACATATATCTAAAATTTCATGGTGAAAAAATAAATTTTCATTTAAAAAAACCACCCGGGGACAGTCATTCCTCTTTTATAACATAAGAAACAACGTATGAATAAAATTAAGAAAAAGACCGTTTTTTTGTAATTTTTTTATAAAAATTTACATGTATTCTACACTCTAAATACAACATTTCGTTAGTTTGTGGAATTTCATGAATGTGTATGGTTTTATGGCTATTACCTTTAGAAAATCAATGGCGAAAATTCATGTGTATAATGGTACAAAACATACCAAAAAGTGGGACATTTTATTGTGCTTTTACCCTACACTTCCCAAGGTCAATCGTCAATTATAATTTTACTATAGTTAAGTTTTACTATAGTTATGGTCTTACTATGGATTGGTGTAACGCCTGCTAAAAGTCCCACTCGAGACCCAAGAACAACCTAGGTTTAGATAGAAAAATTATGGAATAATTTTTTTGAAAAGCATGACCACTACTAGGCTTCAAGCAACAGTTGTTACAGCAAGGATTCAAAGTCAATTAAAATTTACTAAATGAAATTTTCTCGTTGTAACATACATTGGATCCATATTACAAAATTAATGAGTATAATTAATCCAATTATAGTTAAATTTCTCTTAGGTGTTAATTTAATAAACAATTAAATTAACACTATAGTTAAATATTCCTTAATTAATTTTAGAGGGTCAAAGGGCCAAAGGAATTAAATACCTTGGGTATTTAATTCCACCAGGTCTAAACAATAAACAAGGTTCCTATTTGCATGGGATAGAAAAATTTCCCTATCCCCTAACGTGACCCTTAAAAAGGTCAACCCATGCTTTAGAATTAAACATTTAAGTTAATAAGGGGTAATTTCCCATTTACCCACTCTTAGGCTCATCTTTGCACTTCAACCTGATTTTTCACATAATTAATGCACTTAAATTTTCCTGAAAACATTTCCAGAAGATAGGAAATTTCTTCCCCTTTCCAATTATATAAATAAGTCCTCCTAACTCCTCATATTTCTTAAGTTATAGGTTGGCGAGCCTGGGGAGGAAAATTTTCCCAAAGGTGGGCCAGCGGGCTTGGGGAAGAACCCAAAGGCGGGACAACGGGCTAGGGGATGAAAATTTTCCCTAAAGTGCAAGGGACACGTGGCATGTTGTTAAGCCCATAAGGAAGGTGGGTCATCGGAGGTAAATTAGATTTTAACTTCTTTTGTTTGAAAGGAAAAAGGTTCAAAACCCCCGCGCCTCCGTTGACACCTAGGGATGCCACGTGTTATGCCCAAAATCTCAAGCGGGGAAGCGGACTATCGAGGAAAACATAGAAATATTTAATTTTGTTTAAAGATACGCGAAGGCTAAAAAAACTCATGCCTCCACCAATGCAGCGAAGCCACGTGTCGACCTAATGTGACTTGCGGGAAGGTGGGTCGGGGAAACTTAGGAATTTTTGCCAATCTTTTTCCAAAGGCGATAAGGTCTAAAACCATCCGCACCTCCACCAACGCCTAAAGATGCCATGTGTTAGAACCACAATGACAAGAGGGGAAGTGGACCAGCGGGGAGACTTAAGATTTTTCACCTTTTTTCAAAAAGGTAAAGTTTGAAGGTGTGGGCCCGTGAAGGTGTTTTTTTCCAAAATGGAAATGGTGGTGCTACGGGGCCATGGAGAATTTTTGAATATTTTATTTTTTTCAAAAAGTTCCCTAAGAAATTTTCGGCCCACCGGTGTGATTTACAAAATTTCCCTTTCTTTTTTTTTTTTTACCAAGTGAAGTAAAAACTTCAAAAGGCCATAACTTTCGATTGGAAGCTCGGATTTGGGAAAATGAGGACTTTTTGGAAAGGGATGAAAACCCTATTTTCATAGGAACCATAAAGATTTGTTTTTGACAAATGTAAGAGGGTGAATTTTACAAAAACTTCTTTCCTTCCATTAAAACGTGAATTAGACTTTTTAACTTAACAAAATTAATTCAATCCACCATTATTTCTTCTTCAACATGCCAAACCGACATGGAGGATTTCACTTGGAAAGGTTTGGATGGATTTTGCAGGGTTTAATTGATGGATTGAGTTTCAAAATGAGTTTCCCCTTTTACTGCAAAACGTCTGAGTTTTTGTCTAAGTTTGATAAATTTTCTTGAGCAATTCAACTATTTGAAAGGCGTTTTGATCTTCCTTAGCTTACATTATTATTTCAATTTAGGTTTCAAGTTGTAGTAGTTTTACGGTGAATCAAAATTGAAATCATACCTAAGCTCGAATGGATCTACTTTTTGTTATCATCCTCTAAATATTTAGATTCATTCAAATCTAATTTACAAAGTTTAAATTTACTTCAATCAATGCATGAAAAACCAAAATGTAGTTCGACTTTCAAATCATGCATTTTGAATGAAATAGAGAAATATAAATATTTCTTCATATGTATTTATTTTCTAATTTTCAAAGAGAGATTTCACAATATATTTCAAACACATATTTCAAATGAGAATCATACCAAATTGTGGTAATTAAAAAAACTTCTATGAACCCCAATAATTCTTTTACAACTTCATTTTTCATCCATCAATTACAAAATACACGATATACATCTTTCACATTCGAATGTAGAATCCATTTCCAAAACAGAGAAACTTTCCACCACAATTAATATTACAATTCCATCCACGTGAAGTGGGAGATTTTTTTATAACAAGGAAACCCTAAGGGGACTACGAAAATTTTCTTCATCCTTAGTTCCGAACAACAATAAGAAGTTCCACCATATATCTTTTGGGTCACAATAAAAAAAAGGAGGAGAGGAAACGCTCTCCACCCTGACCAAGAATTCAATGAAGAGGATAATTCATCCTCCTCATTGGCCCTCGAGCCCCAACCACAAAGAAATAAGAAATGTATTTCAAATCATGGCAACAAATTGGATTCCACAACATAAAATAGTTTTCACAAATAGAAAAAGTCTAAACACATCTTGTAGTTTGTAACTACTGGGAAGAACAAAAAACAATACTTAGGATTCATCATGCACAAGCTAAAGGAGCAAGATCTATGGGGGAAGCTTCTTATACCTCCCAATGGGGAAATGGGTGTCCACCTTAAAATAAACCCGCCAATATATATATATATATATATATATATATATATATATATATATATATATATAATTTCAAAACCCCTACATGCCCTTATGCCTCCCCAAGTACCCCTTATACCTCCCATTCTCTTATGCCTCCCCACACTCTTATGGCACCCCATAATGAGTAAATAAATGCAAGTTATTTCTTTTACAAGGTGGAACCCAATCCCAAACTCCCTCCACAATAACACTTATACCTCCCCAAAACTCTTATGCCTCCCCACAAGAGATCCCCATAGTCTTCTCCTACACCATACCTAGGCAATCTACCCAACCAACCAACAACATACCAAGATATTCAAAGCATTCACATATGCATAAATAAAGGAAGAAAATTTTAAAGAGCCAAGCTCCTACCTCTCCATGGTAGAGTTTTCTCCAAAGGTTCAACAACAAGCTTTTTCCAATCTAAACAGTCCAAAAGCTCCAACAATCCACAAGCATGCAAAAAATCTCTAACTCTCTTCAAAATTACCAGAGCTCAAAACCAAGAAAAGTAGCCAAAAATGAAGTAACCCCTAAAACAAGCCAAGGAATTTGAATAAATAGAAGAGGGAGAGAGGGGGATGAGGTGGGTCCATGTAGGATGCCACATCACACATCCTCAACTCCACCTCACAAGTCAACTTCAAACTCCAAAGCATAATTAAAAAGGTGGGTGAATAAATGACATTTTACTTACACACAAAACCCAAGTCCACACCGCAAGGACTAAAATTAATTTTATGTAAGAAGGTGGCATAAAAACCTACAACTTGCCTTCCAAAAATACATAATAATTCCTAATTTTGACTCCCCAACCATAGGTAAGGTTGGTATACAAATTTAAGAGGTGTGGGACAAGTTTAACTTGTCCCACAAGCCTCCAAAATCAGCCCCTAAGGACAGATCCAAATTTCAAAAGGAAGGTGGAGTGTTTCACACTCAAATTTACTTACACATCTCTTACAACACATAATCCAAGAGCCATAAACTCTACTACATGTATTCTTTCACCCATTTTAATTTATTTAACAACATGATTAATCACTAGTCTAGACACAAATAAAATAAATAATAAAGGAAAAAATACATCACTAAAATCCACATACAAGGATTAAATAAAGGGAACACAATAAAAAATACACTTAACCCGTTGGTCACATTTAAAGGTGATCCCCCATGGGAACCCCTAACAATAATCCAACATACACAAAAAAATACATGTTGCCATGGTGACCTTTGTTGAATTCATCTAGAATTCTAATGTGGTTGGTCTCAATCCACCGATGTTTTTTGTGATATTTTTACCTACAAAACACAAATACCTCCTTTGGCCTTGTGGCCGCATCAAATCATCCAAAATAAATATAAAATATAACTTCCAAAATCATCTATATATGAATCACAACATCATCTAGACAAGTAACAATATTATTTACAATTTCATCAATAACCATATGATCACAAGATTAGTTCAATTTTCTAGGTTTACTTGATATGACAAAATATCACATGTAAGAAAACACACAAAACACACACACACACACACACACACACACACACACACACACACACACACAAAACAATGCCAAGTAGTGTATCAACATCAATAGAACATCTCTACGATAATCCACATGCATCATATATGAATAAAAATCAACCACAATTCATGGTCTCTTAACATCTAACATCATTCCAAATCAACAGCTACAATAATGTTCATAATTATAGTCAACAATATCATAATCAACAACAAAAAGGTTTTGTAGAGGGAAGTGGAAACTACAATTGGAGACCTAGACTTTGTTATCATATTGATCATTGGACATTGATAGGTGGACATTATTACGATTGATTGGTATTTTGTTATACATTATAGATATTTTGATTTCGGATATGTGGTGACTCATAATTTGAATTATATGCATGGATTGATATTTCAGTATTGGTGATGATCTAGAGTTACTACCTTCTATATATACTGACACATTGAATTTTGATACATAGATTTTATTTAAGATCTAGCTAAGATTGTGATATTATTATTTTCATTGAAATGAAAGAATTAAAATATCTTGAAATTGTAAACAATTGGTGAAATTACTTGAATTTAGCAATGATTTAGTTGTGTTAATTGATTATTTGAATTTATATGTATATATGTGTTTTATTGTTTTGATGTCGTTGATATGGCCGGAAAGACTAAGCGGTATTATTTTGATTTTACAGAAATTATAACACAACAAAAAAGGGGATAAGATACCAACAATGAAAGAATTATGGGTAGTGACAACTGGTCACCATAGCAAATTGTGTTTGTGTGTATATTGTTATGTTGTTGATAAAATTTTTAGGAGGTCCCCATTAGGGGATGGCCTCAAATGTGGCCTTGGTAAACATGTTATTTTCCTTTTTCATTTTATTATTTTGTTATTATATGATTTATCATCTAATGTTTCCTACTTTACTACTTTGTTAGTTAATGTGCTCTAATTAAGTTGATTTATCTTACTAGTTATTGTAAATTGGATGTGACCAGAGGAGTATTAAATTGTGGTAGGTTGTCCTTAATTTTTATTATGGATTTGAAAGGATTATATTGGTTCTAGTGTTGGATACTCAACCTTGCACTTAAAATTCGGATTTTGACTTTCAATCCAATTTTGGAGGCTTGTGGGACAAGTTAAGCTTGTCTCACACCTCTTAAAGCCATCCACCAAATCTACCTATGATGAGAGGGGCTTATTTTAGGCTTCATTATGTGTTTTGGGGAGAAAAGAGGCAATTAATTGCACTCTCTTACAAAAGTTTTTAATTTTGTCCTTTAGAGTTTGGGTTTTGGTTTGTGTGTGTAAGGAGAACTTGTCATTTCTCACTCACCAATTTATTGATCTTTGGGTTTGGTTTTTGACCATGTGATGTGGAGTTGAGGAGAAGTGATGTGGCATCCTACATGGATCCACCTCACCCTCCTCTTCTCTTTTTCTATTTATTCAAGTTTGTTTGATGATTGTAGGTTAAGATTTTTATTTTCACTCTTGCATTTTGGAGGAGCTTGCTTTTGGAACCTTTATTTTGAAGCTTGGAAATTGGTTGGTGCTTGATTGGGACTTGGAAAAGCTTGGAGATTTTATTTTTGATTGGATACTCTTGCAATGGTAAGGTAGGGACTTCACCCATGTATTTTTATTTCTATTTTGTTGTGAAAATGGTTGTAAATGGATGATTGTTGTATGTTTTTGGTTTTCAGAATAGAATGTCCTTTAGCTTGTGTAGGAGAAAGAAACGGAATATTTTGACGGAGGCATATGATTCTTGTTGCATATATTTGAGGGAGTCAGGTTGGGTGTCCCACCTTTGTAGATAAGCTAATTTTGTGCTTATTTTGTAAGTCTTATTTTCGGGATGCATAAGAGTCGAGGGAGGCATACGATTTTGAGGGAGGAATAATAGTATTGTTGGTATGTGATTTGAGTTTTGGAGGCTTTTAAGGTGAGCACCTAAAACCATTGGGAGGTATACATGAATCCCCATGTTCTTATCTCTCTATCTTGGCTTGATATTGAGACTCTTATTAAGAAAATGGTATTTGTGTTGTTATTTTATATTGTTCTTATTGTGTTGAAAGTTTTTGTGAATGATTTTTGTTGAAGCCATGTAAAATTTGTCATTTGGTGCTTGATACCTCTTATTGCTTCATTGTTGGGGCTCAGGGGCCAATGAGGAGGAAGACTTATCCTTCTCATTGGATTATTGGTTGGGTGGAGAGTATTTCCTACTCCCCTTATTTTGTTGTGGTGTTGGATTTTGGAGAAATGGAGGAGCTCAAGTTGTCATCTTGGAAGAGTTGTTTTGTGGAAGATCAAGGGAAGAAAAAATAGTTATTTTTGTAAATTTTTGCCATGTTGTCTCCACCTAAGTGGAGGGCTTGTAACTTGCATTTTAAAAGTTTCAACTTCTTGTAAATGTATTATGTAAGTTTGATTTGTATTGATTATCAAAAATGTATATTTTGGAAAGGAGGCAAGAGAAGTTGCATTGGTTATGATAGTTCCTTCAACTTGTAAATCACACCAAGACTCGCAAAGATTTGTTATTGGAAAAATATCCTTATAGAAAATGGAACTATAAAGGAGCACTTATTTTGGTGTTTTCCTTTTAATGATCTTTTATATTTCATTTAAATGCAAAAAAATGTATGTATCTATATATATATAAGGAAAATAAGGTTGCCAAAGTTAGGTTCCTAAAATTATTTTTCCTTTTCCTTATTGATTAAATTGGTAGAATTCATATTATGATTGATTGTTATAATTCTCCTAATATTATAAACTCAATTGTGTGGACATTTCAATACTCTTTACCAAATTTAAGAAAAATATTCATCCTTTTACTAGCATTTGGTTTAAATGAAAAAGATTATTAAACCAACTATTTTCACATAATGAATATTTAAATAAACTAAATAATTCATATGTGCTTTATATGTTGCCTAGTAAATAATCTATTTATACTTATTTTGTTGAAAATAACACAAAAAAGCTTAGATATATATAAATGTATATATTCATCTAAATTACCTATATAAATATAAATTTTTTATATAAGTTATGACTACATATTTTAATAAAGTAATAATATATAATGATTATTATATTAATCAAAATGATTGTGTGTGTGTGTGTGTGTGTGTTTGTTTTACGCCCTTAACCTATTGCTTGTATTAGGATATGAGTAGCCAGTTTATGGTTTACCATATCATTTTATTTTATCATTTATACTTTCTCATGCTTAGTAGGTCAGCCTTGGTGATGGCCATAACATATGAATAGTATATATAAGGGATTATAGGTAGTAGTTCATCATCATTGGAGCATTTAAGTCTTATTTTATGGTTTGGAGGTTTCCCCCTCAAAGTGGCGAAGCTATTCTAATTTCATATTGAGATCATTATTATGAAATATTGTGTTACTTGGTGTCATATTTCTGATCATAATCTGAATTATACAAGTAATTTCATTACAAGTGGTATCGTAGTGCGATTTGGGCCAAAATTAGGAAAAACCCTAATGTTTTGTTTCCACTCTATCGTATGAACCACATAAAATTTTTGGGCTATTTATTTACCGAGTTTCAAATAATTTCAAGTACAAATATTTGAAAATTTTATACCTTTTTTATATCATTTCCAAATATTATTGCAAATTTTATGTTTTTAAGAAAAATGCTCCCTAGACCAAATTTTTTGGAATGTTTCAAAGTTCTTTACATTTTTGGAAAGCTCCTAAAAAAATAGTATTAGTATATTGTCTGTGTATTTTCCTATTCAACTGAATTTTTATCAAAACCCTAAACCCTAAGGTTTGACATCATGGCGGGGCCTTCCACATGAGCAAAAAAGAATCTGGTCACTCTAGGTAAAAATCCAGATAAAGCTGGGGTAGTGATTGAAGAGTTTGATTTAGAAGGGGTAAATATAGATTCCTCACCACTAGGGTTTACCTCAGTTGATCATAAGGTGAGACAACTCGAGTATGAGCTGCAAAATGTACAATCTTAGATGGCCTCTAAAGGAGACAGACCAAATCAATCAGCGGTTGGATAATATCGTGAAACATGTAAAGGCTAAATAGTATGGCCCAAATCTACCTCATATCAACCAAGGAGGATATTAAATTTAAATAACTCGACAAAATAACCATGTTGGATCACTTTTCTAGCCTAATCGAATCTAAATTACTCGCAACCACGGAACATGATGCCAAAAGTGGATATGCACAAATTTGATGGTAATGATCTCCTGAATTGGATAAATCAAATGGAGAAATTTGAGTTACATCAAAAACCATGAGGATAAAAGGTGACATTGGCATCCTCAGTAACTTGAACCAAACCAATTCATTTGGTATCTATGGTTATGTGCTCAAAGGAAGAAGAATGGTCTCAAAGTGTCACTTGGACAGCTTTTACCGAGGAGTTGAAATTGCACTATAGTTCAAGTGTTTGGGAGAACTACTTTAGTTAATTAGAAAAGTTATGGAAAACAGGACTACCAAAGATTGTGTGCATCAATTCCGAACCTATCCTTAAGGGTGGAAAATATTCCATAAGAGAATCTGAAATACATGTTTCTTAGGGGTATTAAGGACCACATTGAGAATGAGGTACGTATATTTAATCCACTCAAGATTTCTGATTCTATTATCATTCAATAGGTTGAGCAGAGGAAAAATTTCTTTGCGGTTGGAGGCTACCTTTCATTAACACTAGAGAGATCGTAGTATCTCTTCCCCTTCATTTGCTAGGCCAATTAGACTCGACTCCTCAACAAATGGAAGAATTGAGAGAAAAAGGCTTATGTTTTATCTGTGACCGAAAATTTGGACTGGGACATAAATGTGTTGAGAATAAGTTGTTCTATAGTGACGAAGGTAATGAGGATAACGAGGAAGCTGAAATTATAGGAGAGGCTTAGGAACCAATAGAAGATGAAGTAGAGGATCAATAACCTATAATTTCTTTCCATGCATTTTTATTTATTATTACTCCTCAAACACTCAAGGCTATTGGTTATCTCAAAAAGTAGAAGGTGACGGTGTTGATTGACTCGAGGAGTAATCATAACTTCATAAATAGTAAGTTAACTACTCACCTCAATTATTTTACTTACCAAACTCCGAAAGGAAAGTTATGATTATGATTACAGATGGTGGGATAGTTAAGTGCCATAGTATAGATCTTTCCATGGGAGACTACATGTTAGACTCACCTATGTTTTTAATTTATATTGGAGGAGAAAATATTGTTTTGGGTGTCCAATGGCTCATAACCTTAGGTACTATAGAGATGAATTTCAAAGAATTGTTCATATGGTTTCATTTAGTTGGAAGGAAAATACAATTGAATGGGATGGTATCTAAATCTCCACCACTTCTTAGCTCTCATCGGATGCATAAAGTTCTCGTAAAAGAGTAGATGGATTTATAGAAAAGTTATTTTCCATAGAAGTACAAAATACAAAGTCTTCAATGCCACCCGATGTTCGAGAAGATTGTTGATGCTCACTCGTCTATTTTTTATGCAATTCCAAAGGGAATACCACCAGTTAGGGATCATGATCATGCCATTGGTTGATTCCAGGGAGGCAAACACCTATCAGACTAGATACAAATACCCATATTCCTAGAAAAGTGAGATCGAGAAAATGGTTTAGGAAATGGTGAAGACAGGTATCATCAGACATAGCTAGAGTGCATATTCTTCACTAGTGGTCATGGTACATAAGAAGGATGAAACATGGACGATGTTTCTAGATTACCGAGAAATCAATAAGTATACCATCAAAGATAAGTTTCATATTCCAGTAATTGATGATTTACTTGATGAATTGCATGGTGTTATTTATTTCACAAAATTAGATCTTCCTTCGTGGTACTATTAAATTATAATAAGAGAGGAAGATGCTTGTAAAATGTCTTTCCGGACTCATGAGGGCCATTATGAGTTTTTGGTAATGCCTTTTGGCCTTACAAATTCTTCCTCAACCTTTCGAAGCTTGATGAACACGGTTTTTAGGCCATTTAAAAGGAAATTTGTAATAGTTTTCTTTAATGACATATTGATTTACATTAAGACATGGGAAGAACACTTACAACATGTGAATAAAGTGTTGGAATTTTTGGAGAAACATACTCTCTATGAAAATCCATCCAAATGTTGTTTTGGTGTACAAGAAGTAGAGTAATTGGGTCACATTGTATCCCACGAAAGGTGTCAAAGCTAATCCTTAGAAGATAAAAGCTCTAGTGGAATGGCCAAGGCCCAAAACTCTCAAAAATATTTGTGGGTTCCTAGGACTAGTAGGGTACTACATAATATTTGTGAGGGGATATGGTAGAATACTAGCCCCACTCACTGCATTGCTAAAAAAGGATGCCTTCAATTGGACATACGTAGCCACTAAATCCTTTGAGAAGTCTGAAGGAAGCCATGTGCAACACCCTAGTTTTGGCTACTCCCAACTTCTCAAAAACCTTCATTGTTGAATGTGACGTTTCAAGATTAGGATTGAGAGCATTTCTAATGTAGGAAGGAAGACCAATTACATTTGAGATTCGACAATTCAAATGACAAGATCTTCTCAAACCTATATATGAGAAAGAAATGATGGCTATTCTTCATGTGGCCAAGCCAAGGAGGACCTATCTCATGGGTAGATAGTTTAAGGTAAAAACTAATCATGATAGGCTCAAATACTTTTTGGAGCAAAGGTTATCGTCGAGGAACAAAAAAGTGGGTAACAAAAATGTTTGGTTATCATATTTAAATCATATACCAAAAGGGTAAGAAAATGTAGTAGATGATGCCTTTTCAAGAAGGGATACATCCACAGATGCCTTACTATGTGGAATGTCCATGTTGAAGGCCGATTGGGTGGATGAAGCAATATTGGAATGGGATCAGGACAAGGATAAAAAATCTCTAATATAGAATATCAAGCAAGGATCTATAACATATAACAAATTTGAGTGGAAAGGTAATGTGCTACAAGGATAGGTTATACTTGAGTAAAGATTTTGAGTTGAAGCATAAGATTCTTGCAGAGCTACATGCATCACCTGTTGGAGGACACTCTAGGTTTTTAAAGACATATCATAGAATAAAAAGAGAATTATTTTGGGAAGGACTCAAGGGGGATGTACAAAATTTTGTATCAGAGTGTTTAGTGTGCCAACAAAACAAAGGGGAAACAATTAAGACACCAGGTCTGTTGCAACACTTACCAATTCCTAGCTAGAGATGGGAGGAGGTCTCCATGGATTTCATCACCAGATTGCCTTGTTTAGAGGGTAAGAATTTTATTTTCGTGATTGTGGATAGGCTCATAAAATATGCCTATTTTTGTGCCCTATCACATCCATTTGCAGCCAGTACAATCACATCTATTATTTTGGACATAGTTCAAATGCTATATGGAACCCCAAAGATAATTGCAAGTGATCGTGATCCTATTATCACAAGTAATTTTTGGACGGAATTATTTTCATGTTTGGCTACTAAGCTAGCTCAAAGTTCATCTTATCATCCTCAAATTGATGGGAAAACATAAGTTGTCAACAAATGCTTAGAGGGGTATCTACATTATTTTGTATCAGGTAAGAAGGAAAGGTGGATTAAATGGATACCACTTGCAAAATGGTGTTATAACACATGTTTTCATACCTCTTCTTAAATGAACCCATTTTTACCATTATATGGTTACCATCCATTCTATCACTTCTTCCTTGAGGGTACAAACTAAGGTGAGAGATGTTGAGGAACACATTCAACATCATGAATGTGTTTTGGCTAGTTTGAAGGAGAATTTGGAATTGACACAAAAATGATGAAACAACAAGTAGATCAACACCGTCATGAAAGACATTTTGAAATTGGTGACTGGGTTTTTGTATGTCTCTAGTCTTACAAGAAGATGTCCCTAAAGAAACAGAAAAAGGACAAAAAATTGCTCCTAAATATTATGGCCCTTATCAGGTTCTACAAAAAATTGGTAATGTTGGTTATAAACTAGACTTTCCTCAATCTTCACCATACACCCTAGTATTCCATGTTTCCTACCCGAATTAGGTTATTGGACATAAATTTGTATCCCGAGATAGAGTTACCGTAACTTGATGAGGAAGGAAGAATAATTTTGGAGCCGTAAAAGATTCTCGCAAACATGTACTAAGAGGTCGAGAACCAGAGACATTAAGGAATATCTAATCAATTGGAAGAGTCTAAGCATAGAAGATGCAACCTGGGAGGATGAAGATTTTTGCAACAACATCTAGGATTATTCAATGTTGAGGACAATGTTGGTTTTAAGGGGAAGGGAATTCTATGCCCTTAACGTATGGCTTTTATTAGGATATGAGTAGGCAACTTGTGGCTTACCATATCATTTTATTTTATCATTTATAGTTTCTCATGCTTTGGGTCATTTGAGTATTATTTTAGTATAGCGTATGAAAATAGCATTATTTTATTATTTTATTATTTATGGTCCACCTTAGTGATGGGTATAGCATATGAATAGTATATATAGGGGATTGTAGGTAGTAGTTGATCATCATTGGATCATTTGAGTATTATTTTATGGTTTGGAGGTTACCCCCTTGAAGTGGTGAAGCTATTCTAATTGCATATTGAAATCATTATTCGAAATATTGTGTTACTTGGTGTTCTATTGTTGCTCATAATCTGAATTATACAATTAATTTCATCATAGTGTTTGTGTGTGTGTGTATTAGTACTAAATAAAGAAATATTGATTTGAATACAAATCGACCTGGCTGTATGAAGTAAAGATTATAATAGTTATTAAAAAAATGAAAAAGGCGGATTAAAATGGGTATTGGTGAATGGCCATTGGATTAATTAAAAGAATATAAGGGTGGGGGTGGCACCTTCACCTTTTATTAAAACCTTACCATGTATTTTAAAGGCCACAACAATTACCCTATAACACAATAAAAACACTTAGTTCGCACCTCGCTAATTAAATCTACACTATGGATTTTTTTAACCTGGTCATCCCATTATTATAACACACACACACACACACTCTTGTAAATTCGGCCGCAGATTTCTAGACCTACACTTTTGATAGGTATTTTTCTAAATAATTTTAAAACAAATTTCAGTGTGAATATATATATATATATATTCACAAACCATCATCCTTGTGTATATATAATTTTAAAATTAGAGATAAAATGGGGCAAAAATGCCCATACTCAAATAGGGTAAATTCAAAAATACACAAATAATGAACAATAATATGTGTAAACCCTGAGAGGGATACAAATGAAAATGAACAACCCAAATGTGTATATCTAGGCAAGAGCTTGAACTACCTCCCATGGTCTCCATCCTCTTTGGCTCTCCTTTCAACTTGCAAAAATATAATGCGAGAATAGGTAAGGGGAAAAGAATAAAAGAGAAACCATAAATATTTCTAGGGTTCCTTAGTCAAACCTAAGATCTACGGGATATAGATGAATCAATCTAAGGGTAGGGAATCAATTCTAGAATTGTTAGGTGAGGATATATCATGTCGAATATGTTTTAAATGAAATGTATGTGTAATTTATAAATGGGGCCACTAAAGGGTGTTAAAGTGCGAGGATTAAATTATGATCTCTATTCTCTAAATAAATTAATTAATAAATGACATTACAGTTAGAAGGTTAAATTAAATAAGTTTGTAAAATGGGCAACTTAAATAATGATTTATTAGAGTTAATTAATAGAATTTACGGTAAAAATAGAAGGGGAAATTAAACCCAACATGGGTTTGGAAGGAATTAATAGTATTTAATTTTTAATTAATTACAACAACTCGTATCCGAGTGGAACTAGTAAACGAGAAATATTTAACCTAGTTGTTTTATACATTGTTCAGTAACCCTTTAAACAATAAAAATTATTGTGTAACTTTTCATATTCTAATTATTTGGTTTTATCTTGGCTTTTGTGCGTTGAAAAGTGTGGGTGTTACACTTGGTATCATAGTCGTAGGTTCAATGCTTGGACCCTTGGTAGGAATGTGAACATGTCAACCAGCTTAGTGAAACTTAAACCTATGACATCGGAACCTATAGGATTTGGAAAATAATAACAAAAATAAAATTTGTTTGGATATTTGTTTTCCCATTTGTGGAAGGTCAAAAACCGAAGAGAGGTGAAGTGACTAATCTTCCAAGGATTGCCTATGCAAAAATATCGTGAAATTACTATTTTTGGACAACACTATGAAAATTACATTTTGGAGCCTTTCCATGAGGTTTTCAGAGTCAAACCTCATGAATAGAGTTCAAGCACCCTTCGCCATGTTCTATGCATCATAAAATTTCTGAATCCTTTTAAATGGAGTCAATCAAGCTATGGTGCAAAAATTATGGCTCCCGGAAGTCACCTTTCTTGTTGAAATGGGATTGCTACCCAGATCAAGCTTATCGGGGTGGTAGGATGAGTGTCATCACTTTGAGGACTTAAAATCCCATTTGGGAGAGTATATATCATGACATGATGTCATAGTAGATCCAATTTGTTTGTTTATTTTGAGATGTGAGCTCGATGTTGAGTACCCTTACTGGCAGCACATGAAGGATTGTAAAGTGATTGTGATGATGACATTTCCTGTGATTTATATGTGTAAAATTAAATTTTTCTATCAAGCACCAACATTTTATTGATTTGATTGAGAAGCTTTGAGACTTTGCTTAATATTTTTATCTTATTGCGAGATTTTCAAGGATTTCAATGAAACTACTTAGCTATTTTCTTTTATTGCTGAGATTTATTGGATTTTACCTTTGTTTGGTAACTCGGAGCTTGTTTGTTTCAAAGGCCAATTGGCTAAATTTTTTCAAGAATGTTACATGAAATTTTCCTTATTTTTTAGTGAGCTAGTTCTACACTATTGTATTGTGATCTCTCATCATATGGGGGTACACCTAGGTGCCTTGATTGTCTTCTTAGGTGCTTCAAGTCATGCCTTTGGTTTTGGAGTGATGGAACTTTATGTGCCTAGACCTTGGAGTAACTCTTTCATTACTCAACCTTTCTAGGAGAGATTTCTCTATAATGTGGCATAGTTGACATTTTTATGGTGGTTTTGTTTCTTCTACTCTTTGGTAGAAGCTTTGTTCATTTTCGAATAGATGTGTTATTCACTATGGATTTACGGATTATGTCAGGGATGCAATAACTCTTGGATAATTATAGGTTTTGGTGAATAATTTTATGTTGGGGTGTGATGGTCCACCGATGGGAATACTGGAGTTCTAACATGGTTCCCTTGTTTTATTTTAGAAAATATCGACAGTGGAATGTATGTACCTTGGGTAAATATGGTTATACTTAAGCCCTTTGGGCATGGTGCTTAAATAAGTGTTCTTGTTTTGCTCTTGAGGACCCATACATAGATATACCCTTGCCTTGATCTCTGTATTGTTTAAAATATACCACACTATAATATATTAGTATCAAGTTATGTTAGGCGAGTTATGGGCACTTATAGATCTTTTTTGGACTTGTGCTTGGAGGTTTTGGTTGTATAGGTCATAGGAGTCCGACCTTAGTTATGGTTATGTCATACTCTTTCATCCAAGGCTATAACTCTTGGCCTTAGAGGCTATGTTTGAGTAAATTAGTTGATGGCCCTCTTGCTATTTTGATGTCCTCTCGGTGAGGAAGTGTGGTAAGGGATAATTCCCCCACCCTTATAAGCTCGGCTCTTTCCACGCATTAAAATCCAATTGGTAATGTGATAAACCTTATCATATTAGAACTCTAATTAGGAGGCTTTGATATTTGAAACTTAATAAGTAATGTGGACATTAAGGAAAATGATTCCTTACTATAACCTTGTAGTTTAATTGAAGAAATAAAAAAATAAAAACTATGTGAAAAATAGCAAGAATCCCCTTATACTTTCCCTAGAAGTAGAATGGATAAATTTTTCCACCTATATAGAATGGTGAGAAATCATGTCAACATTGGTGATGACCCTAATGATACAAGATATAGGATATCGTAATATAAAGAATGCATTAATTAGAAAACTTATAAGAAATATGCTTGGAAAACGTAATTATAACTTGTGTCTTATAATTTGGAGTATGGAATGGATAAATTTATGGGATTGAACACAAGTAGAATGTACAAATAAACCACCTTTAATTATGTAAATTGCTATTGCATGCCCTAAAATTTGTAAGGGATATAATCTGAATGGTCAAACTAATTGAAAATTTTCTTTGAGCTACGGTAAGAGTGTCTAATCTCAAATGTGTCCTAAGGTGTTAAGATGTTGCAAATAATGTTGAAACATTAGAAAAATGTATCGAATATACATATAGCCTTAACATAACATGTATTATGTTATTAATGTAAAGTTATCATGATCTTTTATGATGATTGGTATGCGATATAATACCAGAACCATAAATAATGAAAGAATGAGTTGTTTCAATGCTAGGTTAGTATACAAAAAAATTAGTGAAAATATCATATTGAACTCCGAAGGTGAAGCCATGACAATAAAATGATTGTACCCCCTTACTATATCAAATAATAAACATATGTATAATGGTTACAACGTAAGTTGCATGCTAGAGTATATTTAGGACCCTCACTAGTAGTATGAAAGTTTTAGAAATATACATAAGGATTTTATCCCCTTGTTAGAATGGGTTAATTGTTATGTTCATATCGATGGACCCTATGTTCCATCATGCCAAAAGTTGTAACTATTTGAACCTTAAAATATTCCTTCCTATCATGATTAATGGAGTACTGTTTAATAGTGTGGTGTTCTAGTCATTTTTTTCTCCCTTGAAACACAAATGTGAGTAGTCCTCCTTGTTGGGTATTTCAGGCAGTGGAACCCTTTTTTCTCTTATCTCAACATGTGTATTAATTATTACCCTTTCAAGCATGTATATATCTCCAAGTTATTAGGAAGGTGCCTTCTTGTGTTGGAGTAGGTCATTGGTGACCTATGCTTATGGAGGAATTTTGGAATCCTCTTTCCTTTTGGAGAAACTGTGATGTTGTTTCCCTTGTCCTTGGGAAGGGAATGGTGTAGGATATTTCCGTAAGTTTCTTCAGGAATTTTTTGTGTGTGTTACTCTCATAAATTGTTAGTTGGACCTCACTTGTTTCTTAATTTTCTCCTAACTCACTTGAATGTTTCTATGTGATATAATATTAAGTTATGTTCATTTTAAGAACCTTTTGAGCTAGGAGGACTTAGATTATGAAATTTTGTTGTTATATAGAGTGAATGGTATCTCTTGTGTCGATATGATAGTATGAACTAAGATTGCTTATCAAAAATAAAAATAAAGATGGGAAATGTCATCTAGTTGTTTGAGCTTCTAAATCAATATGTGTGGTTGTGTGTTATGATATTTATGTACGAATTCTAGTTTTGAAAACCTTGTGGACAAGAACATGCTTTGTGTTATCATGAAAATTTAAGTGATACCTTCCAATTATATGAAGTACTACCAATGATTAGTCTTCTTCCTTGTAAACATTTGATTAAATGTAGGTGTTTCCTTATTGTTAAACCTCATCCTACGTGGTCCTAAATTTGTTAGATCAGTGAGTAGGTATTTTTTCCCATGAAAATTTGATGGTTGTGATGGGTAGTTGTTAACCTTGTCTAAAATAATGAACATTGAAGTGTAATTCTACCCAATTGAAATTCTTAGCTTCCTTTTTCTATGAATAATATCTACGTGTAGCTAAGTGGACACCTTGTGTATATAACATGTTCCAATTCTTCATGGACCTTTGTTTTCATTCATTCTTTTTCCATTGACCATTCTTGTTTAAATATTCTATGTTGTAAACTTGGTTAACCTTGTAGAGATTATTCTCAAAGTTTGATCGCTAGAAATATTGTTTGGAGGAGGTTTGGTATCTATGCCTTATAGTCTCCCTTATCTTCTTTCAAAAGTGTTGAACAAAAATAGAGTTTCAAGGGGCACAATTCGCTTTGAAGTAAAGAAACCCCAAGAAAGACGTGACTACTATTTTTATGATTTTTTTCTCTACCTCATTTCGTGACTTCTAGGAGGAATTTGAGTATAAGCGGAGGGGGATGTAGGGCCCACTCCTCTTCAACATTGATCTTACTAGGATTATTGCTTACTATGCATTGGAGACCAGGAATTTGTTATCATATTGATAATTAGACATTGATAGGTTGACATTATTATGTTTGATTAGTAGTTTGTTAAACATTAAAAATATTTTTATTTCAGATATGTGGTAACTCATAATTTGAATTATATGCATGGATTAATATTTTAGTATTGGTGATGCCCTAGAGTTACTACCTTCTATATATACCGACACATTGGATTTTGATACATAGATTTTATTAGGCAATCTAGCTAGGCTTGTGATCTTATTGTTGTCAATGAAATGAAAGAATTGAAATATCATGAAATTGTAAACAATTGGTGAAACTACTTGATTCTAGCAAAGATTTAGTTGTGTTAATTTATTCTTTTAATTAATATGTATATGTGCATTTTATTGTTTTGTTGTCATTGATATGGCCACGAGGATAGAAAGGTATTTTTTGATTTTGCAGGAAATTATAACACAACAAACAAAAGGGGATAAGAGATCAACAATGAAAGAATTTTGGGTATTGGCAATTGGTCACCTGGAAACTTGTGTTTGTGTGTTGGTTGTTATGTTTTTGATAAAATTGTTAGGAGGTCCCCATTGGGAGGTGGCCTCAAATGTGACCTTGGGTAAATGTGTTATTTTCCTTTTTCATTTTATTATTTTGTGAGTATGTGATATATTGTGTAATGTGTCCTACTTTATTATTTTTAGTTAATGTGCTCTAATTAAAATTATTTATCTTGCTAGTTATTGTAAATTATATGTGACCTGAGAGGATTATTAAATTTTGGTAGGGTTTCATTGCTTTTTATTATGGATTTGAAGGGATTTATTGGTTTTAGTGTTGGGTACTCAACCTTGCATGTAAAATTCATACTTTGACTTTTAAGCCAATTTTGGAGGCTTGTGAGACAATATAATTATGTCCCACACCTCTTAAAGCCACCCACCAACTCTACCTATTATGGGAGGGGCTTAATTTGTGCTTCATTATGTGTTTTAGGGGAGAAAGGAGGAAATTAATTACACTCTCTTACAAAATTTTTAATTTTTTCCTTTGGAGTTTGGATTTTTGTTTGTGTGTGTAAGGAGAACATATCATTTCTCTTCCACGAATTTATTGAGCTTTGGGTTTAGTGTCTGACCATGTCATGTGGAGTTGAGGAGAATTAATGTGGAATCCTACATAAACCTACCTCACCCTCATCTTCCCTTTTCCTATTTATTCGAGTTTGTTAGATGATTTTGGGGATAGATGTTTTATTTTCACTCTTGAATTTTTGGAGGAGCTTGCTTTTGGAACCTTTATTTTTAATCTATTAAATTGGTTAGTGTTTGATTGGGACATGGTAAAGCTTGCAGCTTTTTTTGTGATTGGATACTCTTGCAATGGAAAGGTAGGGATTTCACCCATGTATTTTTATTTCTATTTTGTTGTGCAAATGGTTTTAGATGGATGATTATTATATGTTTTATGTTTTCGAATAGAATGGACTTTATGTTTTTGTAGGAGAAAGAAATAGGGATATTTATGATGGAGGCATAAGAGTATTGTTGCATATCTTGGGAGGGAGTTGGGTTGGGTGTCCCACATTTGTAGATAAGTGAAATTTGTGCTTATCTTGTATGTCTTATTTGAGGGAGGCATAAGAGTTGAGGGAGGCATAGGAGTTTTGAGGGAGGCATAAGAGTCTTGTTGGTATGTGATTTGGATTTTTGGAGGCTTTTAATGTGGACACCTAAACCCATTAGGAGGCATAAGTGAATCCCCATGTTATTCTCTCTCTCTCTTGGCTATATATTGAGTATTTTTACTTGGGAAAATTATATGTGTGTTGTTATTTTGTATTTTTCTTATTGTGCTAATTTTATTTGTAAATAATAGTTGATGTAGCCATGCAAATGTTTCCATTGGTTGTTTGATACCTTTTATTTGTTCATTGTTGGGGGCTCGGGGGTCAATGAGGAGGAAGGCTTCTCCTTCTCATTAGATTATTGGTTGGGAGGAGAGCATTGGCTAGTCCCCTTATTTTGTTATTGTGTTGGATTTTGGATAAATGTAAGAGATAAATTTTTCATCTTCGAAGAATTGCATTATAGAAGATCTAGGAAGAAGAAATATTTATTTTTAGTAAATTTTTTTCCATGTTGTCTCCACTTAAGTGGAGGGCTTGTAACTTGCATTATAAAAGTATAAAATTCTTGTAAATGTATTATGTAAGTTTTCTTTGCATTTATCATCAACATTTAATATTTTGGAAAGGAGGCAAGAGAAGTTGTAGTGGTTGTTATGGTAATTCCTTCAACTTGTAAATCACACCAAGAGTGCATTGATTTGTTAATGGAAAACTATCCTTATATGAAATAGAACTATAATGCAAGTTACAAGCCCTCCACTTATATATATATATATATATATATATATATATATATATATATATATATATATATATATATATATATATATATATATATATATAAAGAAAAGGAAAAGAAGGTTGCGAAGTTAGGTTCTTAAAAATATTTTTCCTTTTCCTTATTTCTTAATTTGGTAGAATGCATATTATGATTGTTCCACTTATCCTAATATTGTAAACTCAATTGTGTGCACATTTCAATACTCTTTACTAAATTTAAGAAAACTATTCATCCCTTTTACTTGCATTTGGTTTAAATGAAAAAGCTTATTAAACCAATTATTTTCACATAAATGAATATATAAATAAAATAAACAATTCATATCTGCTTTATATGTTGTTTGGTAAATAATCTATTTATATTTATGTTGTTGAAAAAACACAAAAATTGTTTTGATATATATTTAAATGTATATATTCATCTAAATTATCTATATGAATATACAAAATTTATATAAGTTATGACTACATATTTTAATAAGTTATCATATATAATAATTATTATATTAGTCAAAATGAATGTATATATATACATATGCATATACATATACATATATGTATATATATGTATATATATATATATATATATATATATATATATATATATATATATATATACATATATATACATATACATATACATATACATATATATATATATATATATATATACATATACATATACATATACATATATATACATATATATATATATACATATACATATACACATATACATATACATATACATATACATATATACATATAGATATATATATATATATATATATATATATATATATATATATATATATATGTATGTATATATATATATATATATATATATATATATATATATATACATATATATATATATATATATACATGTATATGTGTATATGTATATCTATATATGTATATATATATATATATATATACATATATATATATATATATATATATATATATACACACACACATATACATATATATATTGGTATTAAATAAAAATTATTATTTAAATACAAATTAGCATGGATGTATAAAGTAAAGATTATAATAGTTATTAAAAAAAAAAGATAAAGGTGGATTGAAATGGGTATTGGCCGAATGGCCATTGAATTTATTAAAAATATAAGGGTGGGGGCGGCACCCCCACCCATTTATTAAAACCTTACCATGCATTTTAATGGCCGCGGCCATTACCCTAGAGCACAATCCAATATAATATTAATATTAAATAAAAAAATAATTATTTGAATACAAATCGGCCTGGTTGTATAAAATAAAGATTATAATAGTTATTAAAAAAGATAAAGGTGGATTAAAATGGGCATTGGCTGAATGACCATTGAATTAATTAAAATAATGTAAGGGTGGGGGCAGCACCCCTACCCATTTATTAAAACCTTACCATGCATTTTGATGGCCGCATCCATTTCCCTATAGCACAGTCCAAACACTTAGCCATGACCTCCTAATTAAATCTGCATTGCGCATTTTTTAATCGGTGGTTTTTTAATATATATATGGTATATATATATTATATATATATATATTCATAAACCCTTATTTTTGTGTATATATCATTTTCAAACCAAAGATAAAATGGGGTGAAAATGCCCATACCTAAATAGCGTAAATTTAAAAAATACATAAATAACAAACAATAACATGATAAACATGATGAAAATAAACCCTAAATGGAGAGGGATAAGATCTTGAACTACCTACCATGGTATCCATTCTACTTAGCTCTCCCTTCAACCCGTAAAAAGAAGAATGAGAGAATAGTTAAGGGAAAAAGAATAAAAGAGAAACCGTAAAGATTTCTAGGGTTCCTTATTCAAACCTAAGATCTAAGGGTTCTAAATGAATCAATCTAAGGGTAGGGAATCAATCCTACAATTGTTAGGTGAGGATATTTTGTGGGAATATGTTTTAAATTAAATGTATGTGTAATTTGTAAATGGGGCCACTTAAGGGTGTTAGTCTGTGAGGATTAAATTGTGGCCTCTATTCTTTAGATAAATGACATTAGAGTCGAAGAATAAATTAAATAATTTTGTAAAAAGGGGTAACTTAAATAATGATTTATAAGAGTTAATTAATTTAATTTACGGGAACAATAGAAAGGGAAATTAAACCTGACATGGCTTGGAAGGAATTAATAGTATTTAATGTTTGATTAGTTATAGTAACTTGCAGCTTACATGGAACTAGTAAATGAGAAATAGTTAACCTAGGTATTTGTTACATTGTTGCAAACCTTTAAACAAAAAAATTATTTAGTAACTTTTCCTATTTTATTTATTGGGTTTTTTTCGTGGAAAATTATTGGCATTACATGTTCCAATAGTTAGTTTAAGGGATTTGAATACTTTTAACATGGTTATTTTTGTTTCTAGATTATGTTTCTTGAGTATCGTTTTATGTCCGACTTAATATTTTTTCCTTAATTAGGTTCATATGCTTTTTGTAATGAATCGTGTAACCTATTTTCTAATAGGGATCTTTTATCCTCATGAGACTACTAGTCCCTATCTTAGGGGATTTATCACTAGGAACATGATCACATAGTTTCACATCATACATTCATTATATAATAGGAAAAGTAGGAGAGAAAGATGAAGTAGTCCATTGTTAAAAAGGTTAAGGTTCACATTATATTTTACACAACCTGGGTCTCGTTTCGCACCATAAGATGATTTAAAACGATAAGAGAATGACCTAAATTTCACCTTTCTCTAAGTACATCATCTTATGGTTATGTTTTCACAATTTAATCATACACTAAAATGTTGGTAAGTTTCGTGATTAACTCTTAATATTTAACCATTAAATCCAACCGATAAATGAGATTGGGTATCGATTTCATTTATTATCTAAACTCTTAAAGGTTACTTCCAAGGTTAGTTGGAAATCTTCGCCACTCAACATGTATATCGGTGCAAGAGGATTTTACACCATGGTTAGTGTTGGTTTCCATTAAAGTACTACCTCAAGATAACACATTCTCCTTACCACACACATGACTACCAATATGAGAAGGGAACCACATACTCTATATAATGTTTGACCATGTCGTTCATAACTATTGGGTTCTCAATGAAATCACTAAGCATATAGGCTATGACGACAACCCCAAACATGGGATCTTAGTTAATCAAGAAAAAGGGTGTTATCAAGTGAAAAGATTTAAGTTCATTCTAAGATTTTTAGTTTTCTATAATAAAAATAATCACACATGAAGGGTAGGTATACATGAAGTTTATACTAGGGTGGACTGTTTTATTTAGATCACTTTATTACATTTTTGAGATAAGAAACACAACACACCAATTATTTGATCATCAATTACACACTGGAATTTCACTATAAGTTATTAAATTCAATTTCAAGTTAACACAATATCCAACTTTTATAGTACAAATCTTGGAATCAAAATAAAACCCATATTTAGATGAACATTTCCCTTAAACACTAGCATCTTAAAAATGTTACAAAACTTCACTAATAAACCCTTCAATACTTCACAAAATGTTGAAATATCCTCTACAATTTCACTTAACATATATATCTAACCCCTTTTTACCATATGTAAATTTGAATCAAAAGAACACCTATAGTTAAATGCACAATTCCCAAAGCACCCTTAAAACCATCATTTGATTCATATTACTAAATTTCAATAACTAGTTTTTTTGTAACATAGAAATACACACACACACACACACACACACACAATTAATATATATATATATATATATATATATATATATATATATATATATATATATATATATATATTACAATAATTCACATTGAATTACAACCACATCGTTTTACCATCTTACTTGCATCTTGCAAAACCATGTGAGCATGAAATCAACAATAAATCGTTGGCATGACATCCACCTAAATCTATCATAATTAACGTTATTGGTTTTCCATTTAAATTTTAGTAATAATACAAACATAAAAAGAGAGGGTTAGGGATTATATTCATTTCATTTCATTTCTTTCCTTAACTAAGAAAGGAGAGAGAAAGAGACAAAGAAGAGAGAAACATATTTTCCAAAAAAAAAAGAAAATTTCACACGTTAAGCCACAAGATAGAATTTTAAACAGTAATTTGAAAGTGTTAATAAGTTTTCCACGATAGTTTTCTAACTTGACTAGGGTCCTACAACTTTCTTTTCCATTTTCCTGCTAGTTGCAAAAAAACTCAATTTCGACTTGGAGGCTAAGAAAGTGCGTTCATTAACCTGTCTTCCAATATGAAAAGTCATGATGAGAGAATTCCAATGTGTTGACTTATATACAAAAATACACATGTACTGATTGAGTCTAGAACTAGTGAATGATGTACAATTGGAGAATGGTTTTCGTAGCCACCGGTTGTAATTAGTCAAATTTGACCTAGTGAAATAGGGACCGAAGCCCTACGAAATGCCTTTGCTAAGCTAACTGTGGATGGGATTTTCCCAAACTAAAGGTTATAGGAAATTTTATACTAATTATACTAGATATTTGTGAAGGTGGATAAACATTTCATTGTTTAGGGTCCAAATGGTGAGCCGAAATGAAACCCAACTTTTTAGATTTAATGACTCCGTAATAGAGCAAAATGGAGTAACATGGCTCCTATAGGAGTAGAGAAGAGAGCAAAATAGGTCAAATGAGGTCGAGATAATGCTTGCTACAATTCTATACATAACAAGGAACACATACGACACTTGACATATCTTTTACGAGGCTCAGACTATTGTTTTGCAAGTCTCTGGAAATTACATTTTTCTAACTTTGCAAGGTAGACAGAAATGGTTGTTTTAGTTAACTCATCTAGATCTTGCCAAAACCAATGGAAAGGAGCATCATGTTTTGAAACCCTAGGTTTAGCAATGCATGAGGTTGTGGTCATGACATAGTTGAGGTTCAAATTATAAGTCATTCAAAAAATCATGAGGTGTTGTTTTATTGATTGCACTAGTCGTCTGGTTAAAATATCTAATTGTTTGAGTGTCTAATAGATTAATATTTTTATTTTATTGCAAATGAAGAATGAAATCATATGAAAATTATAAGAGATAAAGGTAAGGAGACCATTCCTAGAAGAAATGAGTTGGTCTAAGATGTTCTCTCTCTTTCGATCAATAGCTCCATGAAAGCCTTAAAGTTGCCACACCCACAAGGCTTTCCTTCCTTGAGTCATTACATAGAACTAAACACATGATTTTTAGAAGGGTCCCAATGAAATTTTTAAAATTCATTTCTCTTTGAAAAGTGTTCTGATAGCCCCTCTAGTTTTAGCTTCAAGCATCTTCATATTGAGAGATAGATGTGAATATTTGTCAACTAAGGAAGATATTGTTGAAGATTAGAGTTGAATATTTGATTTGGTCATATATGTCATCCTTGATGCTTCTATCCTTCATATTTTTATTAATATTTAATTATACACAATGAATTTCCCTATTTTGAAATTGCAAAGCATCCTTAAGAAATGGGTAACAATCATATGCCTTTCAAAACTCAGTAATTTTAACAAAGAACTTTCCAATGTATAATCCAACATAAGAAAAGTCTTTTCCATAAGATTTTAACATCCATATATGTCCCAAACCTTTGTATTTGCACAGATTGGTGCATATTTGTTGTGAACCTCATACTTTGTGTTAAACCAAATCTCTTTGTTGTGAATTTTCTTGTTTTGTACACTGGAAAATAATATTCCCCCTTCATTATAAAGGGATTGGAGCCTAGAATATAGTTTGACATCCCGGTTTAACTAAATTTTTATGTTGTTATGCTCAATAATCGAAAGTGAATAATAAAAATGCAAGCACATCCATTCGACTTCCATAATGGTTATTTATCCTTTAATACTTAGTAATATTATGTAAACATATAAGAGTTAGAAATGAGATCTAATCAAGAAGACAATCGTCCAATAAGGGGTGGAATTTCGCCTTTTTTATCAACAACCGTAAATGCACCTCTAACAGAGTTGTAAGATAAACAACTACCCATGCTATTTCGTGGCCAATTCTTCCTCCCCCTTTTTTTATGTGTTGAATAATAGCTTAAGGAATTTCATTCAACTTTATCAACTATGTAGAAACCTTTGGTTTTGGTCCCTTAATGAGATTTGACAAATCCCAAGTCTGTCATTCTTGATGTCGAATCCTTATTTGATAGAATTAACTGTATAAGAGGCAACAATGATCCTTGTGCTTATAAAACCTCTCCTTCACCACCAACATTTCGTAAAGCACATGTGTACTATTTGGTGAAAGGTATTGAACTCTATTCTCTAAGGTGTGCAATGATCATCGAAAATACAAGAAAAGTGTTCTTTTATGCGTCAACATTTTGCATACATGTCTACAGGGCCATTTGCAACAACAACATCCGAAAAAATTACTCTATCTTTTTTTGATTTCTTGTACATCTAGACCTTGTTCTAGAGCTCACATTTTGGCACAGGGTGGGAGTGCACATGCAAATGTAAAATTATCATGTTGGAAACTTGTTTGTCTCATAGGTGAAACAATGTGGTTTTCTATGAGGAAACTGATGTCTTTTGTACACTCGCAACTATCTCGTATTATTGCTAAATTTAACAATGTTAACTTGGGTTTTAGGTGATGCTTCTCGGATCTGAAATAAAGTGTTGAGTTATTATATTGCAAGGGGAAACGACAAGTCTAAATGTCATGTGGATGCCCATGCCTTTACAGATATCCCTTCCACATGGAACCTCCCCGACATGGCCCATTGTCCTCTACTAATCTATTTTAAACTTCACCTATTCCATCCTCCAAATTCAACACATTCTTTACTAAATTATATTGCTATTATTTTTCATTTTTATTCATCGTATTTTCCTTGTTTTGTTTTGTTTTATTTATTATTTCATTTATTATATTTTATTATACGAGACCGGAAAGGGGAATTACATCTCCCTCCCCTTATAAAAACATCGTCCTCAACACGACACTAGCCAAGTTTAGAAGAGGAACTTATGAACAAGGAGAAAATAATCACGACCCATGTCATCAATGAATGATACCAATTGCAAAGGAGCGACTACAAGGAAATATGGAAGTTTAACAAGTTATTAAGTTTTTGTGAAGATTGGAATTTTTCAGTTTACATTATTACCTAATTAATATTTTTCCTTTAAGTATTTATCAATCTCAAGATCTTAATATTTCATTGTTTTAAGATTTTAGTTTGTTTATTTTTGTGGGTGCCCAACAAAAATTGACATCACAATACCACATCAAGGCCAAACACAACACTAATGGTTCATAAGACATCATGATATGTACCTTCACGACTATATTACATCACAAGAACTCAACTGAACCATGGAAATAACATACATAGCCCTCACAACATAGTACTTATTACACATGCACCTGACACAAAAATACTTGTAACATAAGAAAACTACTACAACATGGAATTCCCAATAGGTACACATATAAAGGTTTCACACAACTTGAGACAATAACTGTAGTTACATAGTGTCAAAAAGGGGATCAAATCATACCCTCAATGAGGGGCATCAATCATCAACATCACAAAACATAACTAGAATCACATGAGTACACATAAATCATAACACCAACTCCAAATACATCACCAAAAACTCCATATACCTCCCGAAGCATCATAAAACAACTCCATATACCTCCTAAAGCATCACAAAACAAATCCATATACCTCCCAAAGCATCATGAAACAATTGCATATACCTCCCGAAGCAACAAAAAAACCCCATATACCTCCCAAAGCATCACAAAACAACTCCATATACCTCCCAAGCAATAAAATAAAGATAAATTTTCCTTTTCACTCCCCAAAAGAGGTCGGTCACCCTATGGCCCTGAGCACATAAGGTCCAAACACCCATAACCCAAGTGACATAATAACTCATGGTTCAACAACCCGCTAGGTATCGTCAACTCTTTGGGGCGTACCCCCATACAACGAATTGGGTCCATAGGTTCAACCACTTCATGGTGAATCCCATGCCCCTATTCCAACACATTATGGAATTAGAACCAACATAACAATCTGCTTCAAATACCAAGTGCAAAAACCTAAAGCCTTGGGCTAAATTAATAAAAAAACTAAACTTTAAACAAAAATTTTAAACTAAGCAAAAAAATGGCTAAATAGCCATAGTTAGTGCAAAAATTTGCATGTTAGTGCAACAACCAAATAAAATTCCCAAAATATAAGAACACATCAATCAAGAAAACTATTGGTTCTGACAAGAAAAGAGATAATGATCAATTTATGAATAAACTATGTATAGAGAAATAACACATTATAGTCACTATGTGGCCTCATATGGCCACCAAAGGGGTACTCGTTGAGTTGTTGGAACACGAAACATTGAGTCTCATCTTGTAAAATAGCACATCAAAAATACAAATTTTATAATTTCTACCCGAATCATCCCTCCATACTCCCATAATGCTCAACATAGTAAAATTCACATAGGATTGTTCAATGAACAACCCATATAGGAAAGAGCAAGGGATGCTAGTTTTTATAAGTTGAGCCTAAGGTGGTGCACATCCACAATATACTTAGCAAACTCAAGTGTATTAAATAGATAGAAGTGGATTTTCAATCCATATGAGACTCTACTTCCTAAATCATAATCAGATCAAGATTATGAAAACCTAGTACATGCCTCCTCTCTCCACACATAAACTATTAACAATTGCTCCCCTTAGGGTCTTCTAGTGTATGGTTCAAAAAATAACACATAACTACATCACTAATAGAATGGCGATTCAGGCACATTAACCATAGCATATTACACATGGTATATATACATGGTATAACACAATCATTACTTTCATGGGTTACAATACATCACATTTCCACATAATGCACCCAAATTGTAAGTACTGCACAATAGGGGTCATACAATCACCATATAAACCTAATTTGATGACATGAACCATCATGTGTTACAAAAGTTATACGTATGACGAACATAGTGAATAAAATTACGACACAAAATCAATTGCAATACAACATGGAGACACACAAAATTAATCACAACATGGTGGTGACATAACGATACAACCCAATTCACCATACACCAATCTTTGTCATATCACACATTAGAACACCTACATATCACGAATAAGAAGACACTCCAATACTCCGTAATCCACAATAAAATTGTTTTCACACAAAAATGTGGCACATCACACGTGAACTTTGCATTGAATCTATGAAAAGGAGAGCGAATACTCTTATCACAAGCACATCAACATGATAACAAGTATGCACTAAGTGAAATGCACAACATGTGTGTTCCTAATATCACAATTACAATGTTGGTCACATCAAAACATATACCACATTGCTCTTCCATCTTCACCACCACCATGTAGAATCATCACAACTCCATTCGTTTGAGAGGTTCAAAATCATGAACCTCCAATCTGATACCAAATGTAATGACCATATTTTACACACACAAATACAACACTGAAAAATACCCAAATAATGTTTTTGATTTACATTGCAGTACACATGATACTACAGGAGATCACTTAGGAAAACACATAACAAATGATATTTTAACACAAACATTAACCCATATAGATAACATGAAACCATGTGATGCCCATAAAAGAGACCCTTTTTTCAAATGACAGTCACAACATAACGATTTAACTATATTCTAAACATATAGATAAGGTCTTCCCATGACATGATATTTTGAGGATTACACATTTATTACAATCATGTTTCAATATTTAAATTAAGTTCTAAAAGGGATCATAATATGTGAATCATACATTTCTTTTTTTTTTTGCTAGATTTCCTTTATACAGTTTAACATTTAACTTATAGTGTGTCTCATTAAATAAGGATCATCTACATTATTTCAATTACTTGTTTAATTCGTTCATTCATTAATAGGGTATTTATTTACACACAAGGCTATTAGGTCTTACCCCTAGGATTCACATCTAAGGGCATGCATCTTGATCTTATATCATACCTCCATTACACAACAGAAACAAGTGTAAATCCAAAGGATGTGAAGTTATTTATATTTGTTTTACAGATTTAGGGTTGAGTTTCTTTCACTCAACCCTAAATGATAATTGATTTAGTACACATTAAGTAATATATACAAAATAGGTTCTTTATCCATAACAAGAGGATTTAATCACATTTCAAGGAAGATCATGTTTCACTTTCCGTGGAATAACATCCCATGATTACACTTCCCAAGGTCAAGCGTCAATTATAATTTTACTATAGTTATGTTCCAACAGTTAGTTTAAGGGATTTGAAGAATTTTAACATGACAACACACTTCCTTATTTTTGTTTCTAGATTAGGTTTCCTGAGTATCGTTTTTATGTCTGACTTAAGAGGTTTTCCTTAACTAGGTTCATATTTTTTTAATGAATTGTGTAACCTATTTTCTAATAGGGGAATTTATATCCTCATGAGGCTACTAGTCCTTGTCTTAAGGGATTTATCACTAGGAACATGATCACATAGTTCCATGTCATACATTTATTATATAATAGGACAAATAGGAGAGAAAGATGAAGTTTTCCATTGTTTAAAATGTTAAGGTTCACATTATAGTTTACACAATGTGCGTATTTTTTCTCGCCACAAGATGGTTTAAACAAGATTAGAGAACGAATTCAATTTCACATTTCTCTAAGAACATCATCTTATGGTTATGTTTTCAAAATATTATCATACGATAAAATTTTGTTAAGTTTTAGGATTAACTATTAGTATTGCACCATTAAACCCAAATGATAAATGAGATTGTGTATCGAGTTCATTTATGATCTAAACTCTTAAAAGTGACTTCGAAGGTTAGCTGGCGATCTTCACCACTCAACATGTATGCCAGTCCAAGAGGATTTTACTCAATACTTAGTGTTGGTTTCCCATGGAGTACTACCTCAAGTGAACACATTATCCTTACCACACAAATGACTACTAATCCGAGAAGGGAATCAAATACTCTAGATAATGTTTGAAAATATCATTCTTAATTGTTAGATTTTCAACGTCGCTAAGCATACATGCTATGATGACAACCCCAAACTTGGGATCTTAGTTGCTTAAGCTAAAGGGTGTTATCAATTGTAAAGATTTAAGTTCATTATAAGGTTTTCATTTTTCTATACTACAAAGAATCACACAGAAATATTAGGTAAGAAGTTTATACTAGGGTGGACTATTTTGTTTAGACCACTTTATTACATTTTGAGGTAATAAACCAAACATGTAATGGCCATAATTTTGAAATTCTAAAACCACATTAATCCTTAAATAATTATCTGGGAAGTTGCGGAAATTTTGTTTTTAAATAGGTAGTAAGGTGTAAAACCCTATAAATGTTCAATTAATTTCCACTAGCAATTTCTACATTACAAAGGATAGATTAGGTCTATATTATTAATTAAATATTCTTAATCTAGTTCTAATGTCAATTTAATTATCATCACTAGATAAGTGTCCATTAATTTCTCTTACTAGGGTAATTAGTTTCCCTCTTGGGAATTAACATTCAATCCACATTTAATAAACCCTTATCCTTAGTTACCTTAGTTCTCTTAAATTATTTTATTTAATGTCCATTGAATCATTCACTAAAACCTACTAGAAGGGTTACATTTTTAACTTAATACACTAGAGCCCTAAGTGACCCCATTCACTCAAATTACACATACATTTGATTTATTTAAAATTTACAACCATGATATGAATATTCTCACCTAAAAATTTTAGGGTTGATTCTTAACCCTTGGATCAAATCAATAGGGACCACAAGATTAGATATACCCTAAAGAAACCCTAATCATCCTTAAGGGAGTCTTCTAATGCATTCCTTGCCCTAAGATGATTCCTTTGTTTCTCTTTGGTTTGTAGGTTGAAGGAGTGGATGCCATGGATCAAGGGAAAACCATGAAGGATTCTTCTTGGATCCAATGTGCAAGAAGAAGGGGATTCCATCCAAATGGATCCTCCTTTAGAATAGTTGAATCTTATATTTAATCATGCATTCCTAGTTATTTATTGCAATACAAGCATCTATCCTAGATCTGGTTTGAGATCTATTGTTGATTAGTTCTCTATTTTTTTGTTTTCATTGATGGGGAAGAAACCCATTTTGTAGATCAAGAGTTTAATGTATTTAAATATCTTTTATGCAGGTTGGAATATGGGTCCAAACAAGCATACATGACCCACATAGGCTGGATCTAAATTTAGGTGAATTTTAGATCCATAAGAGCCAATGGCTTGGCTAGAAACACGTTCTTTCAAAAAAATTCCACACACAGGTGACCGACGGTGGTCTCTTGACCAACGGCAGTAACCTCGTCTTGCATCACGATGTCGGTTCCACTACCAACGCTAGTTTTTGAGGCATTAGTATATTTTATATTATTATTTTAAATGTAAAGGATATTGGATTTGTACCAAGAGTAACTTATTATTCAATTTCATGATAGCATAACAGTCTCAAAGGTATCTGATTCAAACAAAAGCACCACAAATGTCTTTCAAGTTTGAAAAATTACAATTTATGCAAAGTATAAAGTGACCGATGTTGGTCATAAGAATGCCAATGGTGACTTAATCGTCGATGTCGGTTACATTATCGGAGAGTCTATTTTTATAAATTTTAGCATATCTTTTACATTTTGTGATCTACACTTTTCTAAATGACATTTCCAAAAATCATACATTAAATTTTGGTTATCGAGCAAGTCATAATATCATTTAAGTTGAAATCTAAGCTAGGAGTTAAAATTTCAAAACTGTAAACATGAAATAGTGACCGATGTCAGTACTGAGTACACCGACATCGGTTTAGACTGACCGGTGCCAGTCACTGTGTAGGCTAGAGAGCTCTAAAAATGAATGTTTGAAGGAATATAGATATCAAGAGATAACTTTAACTTTAAATATATCAAAACCAGAGAGTGTTTAACTGTTTCAAACCAAAATAAAGCTATGAAAACTTCCCAATTCATTTTGTGATCAAATATTAATATTTGTAACTCTCTTTTCTTTTTCATTACAAGTAAAATTTTAAACATGATATCCATTCTAATTCATTCCTTTACATACAACAATTTGAAGAGAAAGGAAAATACACATTCTTTAATGAACTTCCTTCAAATATAATAATACAACTTGGTAAATGAAACTTACAATGCAACTTTTCCTTTAAAATACAAGTCTACTAGTCTTCCACCTTAAGTGGGAATTACAAGAAAATTTATACAATAAAGGATTGCTTTGACTTCAACAAATGCTCCAAATCCCAAATCTCCAACAAAATCTCCACCATGTCTTTACTTCAATCACAACAACCAAAAATGGGGAGAGGCAACACTCTCCACCAATCAATACTCCAATGAGGAGAAGAAGCTATCCTCCTCATTGGCCCCGATCCCCAACCAAAATGCAATAAAGGATGGATCTAACTCATGGAAACTATCACAAAGATTCCAAATCACAATACAAAATTTCAAAACTATTTCAAAACACATTCAACACAAGATACACTCACAAACATGAAACTATCAAAATACACAAGGCTTGAAAAGGTAAAGCCAATGGAGAAAGGATCTATGGGGAGATCACTTATGCATCCCAATGGGATTATGTTCCCACCTTAAAACCATCCAATAAACATCTTAAAACCCCTACACAACTCTTATTCCTCCCTCCGGATCTTCGTATTCCTCCCACAATATCTTATGCCTCCCTACATTCTCTTATATCTCCCTCAAAATAACCAAGTAAGAAATGCAAGCATTTTATTATCCAAGGTGGGGCACTCGACCCAAAATCCCTCCCAAAAATTGAAGTAAAATATTATGCCTCCATACATATAAGATACCTATAGCCTTCCTTCTCTATACTATACATAGGAATTCTACCCAAGAACCAAACAAGCATACAAAACATTCACATACATCCAATACACACAAATAAAGAAAACAATTAAGAAGAGTGTAGCTCCTACCCTTTGATAGTAAGAAATTGTTAAGGAATCACACTCCAAGATCCTTTAATCTCAATCCAACTCAAAAAATCTCCAAGAATTCAACAAGCACCCAAAAAATCTCTAACTCCAAAGATACAAGAGCACAAATCAAATGAAGTAACCCTAAAACAAACAAATAAACTTGCATAAATAGAAAAAGGGAAGATGAGGGTGAGGTGGATCTATGTAGGATGCCACATAACTTATCTTCAACTCCACCTCACAAGTAAAACCTCAACCCCAATGCACAATAAATTGGTGGTTGAGAGGAATTACAAGCCTCTTACACACACAATCCAAACCCACACCACCTAAGGAAATAATTTAAAACCCATTTCAAAAATTGCAATAAATGTAACTTTTTGTCTTACAAAACACATACTTGGGGTCTATTTTTGACCCCCAATCCACATGTACGGTTGTTATATAAAATTAAGATGTGTGGGACAATCTTAGCTTGTCCCACAAGCCTCCAAAATGGCCTTTAATCCCAAATCTGAAATTCTAAGGTAAGGTAGAGTGTACAACACTCAATCAAAATCACACAAACCAAAAGACCAACAACTCCAATAAATGAATCCATTTGTCACATCCCCAAATAAATTAATAAACATGATTAATTACCTTATTTAATGCACATCAATAAAAATGATTAAATAAATTACATCACAAATAAATCACATACTCTACAATAAATAAAATACAAGGGAAAGAATTGCACACAAGCCCATGGTCATAATTGGAGGTCATCCCCCATGGGGACCCCCTAACAAAATAAAAAAACATAACACATTACACGATTTTCCATGGTGACCATCATTGTATCCATCTAGTATTCCATTGTGGTTGGTCTCCAATCCTCCTTTTGATTATTGTGATATAATTACCTACAAAATCAAACAATACCTCCTTCGGCCTCGTGGCTGCATCAAAAACATCCAAGATAAAATATACACACATAAATCAATAACCATCCTCGTATAGGAAATCATCATCTCAACTAAAAATGCTATCATTTGTTCAAATTTTCAATAACATCTCAATTCTATCTTTTATCAATATCAACAAGATTACAAGATTAGTTCAAAAGCTATATCATAGTCAACATGACGAGAATTATAATATCAGTAATATATATGCTAACAAAACATAATCATCATCAATATAAAATGTATCTCTATGTCTCTAAGAATCCACACAAATCATACTATGAATCACAATCCATCAATAGTCAGAATATCTCTATCATCTAACATCATGCTAAACCAAAATGATATAATAATATCCATGTCTATAGTCAATAGTAATCAAAATCAAAATATAATAAGTGTCAAAGAGGAGTGGGCACTACATCCCCCTCCCCTTAGACTCAACTTCCTCCTAGAAGTCACTAAAATAGGTGTGGAAATTGAACTCGTAGCAACATAGCATCCTCCCATGTAGCAACAGTCTCATCATACTTGTCCCCTTTGGACTCACACGATCAATCTCTCGGCCTCGAAGGCCCAGGGTCTTGTGCTCTAAAATATGCACGGGATCCACCATCATTTTCCCCTGCTCTTACACCTGCAATGCGGTCCAATCCAATACATGAGATGGATCTAGGATATATCTCCTAAGAATAGATACATGAAACACATCATGCACGTGAGACAAGCTAGGTGACAAGGCTAGATGATAATCTAAGGTACCGATCCACTCCAGGATCTCGAATAGACCCATAAATACATGAGACAACTTAGAGACTTTTCCATAATGGATAGGAATATTATGAGGTCTAACATGAAGAAACACCTTTGTGCCCACCTCAAAACTATGGTCAACTCTCCTCTGATCTACATACTTCTTCTTTCTGTCATGTGCCTCTTACAACCTATTTTGGACCAAAACAACCTGCTGCTCCATGTCCTATAACAAAGCTGGTCCAAGAGATACTCTATCCTCCAATCTATCCCAACTCAATGGTGTCCTACACTCCCTGCCATAAAGTTCTAAAAAGGTGCCATGCCAATCGAACTCTGAAAGCTCGTTGTTTTATGAAAACTCACTCACATAAAAGTATTCTTCCCACTGGACTAATGATCGTGAAATACATTCAAAGCATTTCCTCTAAAATATGATTCACCCACTCCATCTGACCATTTGTCTCTTGATGATAGGCTATGCTGAATTTGATACTCATCCCAAGGGCCTATTGCATGGTAGTCTAGAAGTGTGATGTGTATAAGGGATTACATCATGAAATGATCTTCTACAAATTCGCGAATAGTCTAATAATCTCATCTAGGTATATTCTTACTACTGCACTAGCTGTATAGGTGGTCTTCACTAGAGAAAAATGAGCCACTTTCATCAATTTATCTACCGTGACCATGATGACATCATGGTGGTATCTCAATGTCAGTATCCCTACTATGAAATCCATGGAAATGGTATCCCATTTCCACTCCCGATATAGCATGTGGGTAAAGAAGGCCAGTTGGATGCTAATGCTCGGCCTTCACCCTCTAAAACTCTAAACAACGTGACACAAACTGAGCTACATCTCTCTGAAGACCTCTCTAATGATATAGTTGTCTCAAGGTGGCATGCATCTTCTTCACCCCTAGATGGGTGAATAAGGTGCACGATGAGCCTCTACCAAGATATCCTATCTCAAACCTCCATCCCTTGGTACTTAGATTTTCCTCTCGTGTCGGATAATTCCATCTAACTCTAATGAAAATTCATGAAAATTCCCATCAAGGGGTCTTTGAGCCTCAATATTTGATCTATTGCATGGTAGAAATTGTCATGAGGAAGTTGTTACAAAATCCTGCTCCACAAATCTATACCCACTGAAGTAGCCAAAGCCAAATGTCTCCGTCTACTCAGAGCATCGGAAAAAACATTCTCTTTCCCCTTTACGTGCTCTATCTCCATGTTTTACTCTCATAAAAACTACATCTAATACCACTTAAGAGTATCAAAGCGGGTTACGTGAAAGGTGATGTAAGCTCACATGGTCTATCCCGAGGATAAATCTCCGCCCAAAAGGAAATGTATCCATCAAACAAAGGCATGAAAAAATACTGCAAGCTCAAGGTCATGAGTCATATAATTGATCTCATGATCTTTGAGTTTGTGAGACTCAAAGGAAAACACACAGCCCTCTTACTTCAATAACCCACCTAATCTTGCCAAGGAAGCATCCTTACACACGAAGAACTCTCCATGTTGATCGAAAGTGCAAGAATCGGTTCTAAAGTAAGCTATCCCTTGGTGTCTTGAAGGCCTTCTCACATCGATTGGACCAAATAAACTTATTCCATTTATGTTGAAGGGAAGTGATGGGGTGTGTAATCCAAGAAAAGTCTTGAATAAATATCCTGTAGTAACCTGCCAATCCCATGAATGGCTGTGCACCTTGGTCATACTAGTTGGCATGATTAAATCAATAATAGCTCTTATCTTGGAAGGATTGATGACGATACCTTCCCCAAAAATGATGTGACCCAAGTGTTGTACCTCTGACTGAAAGAATGCACACTTCTCTAGGTTCCCGTAAAGTTGTTTCTCATGAAGACACTACAGAACCTATTGAAGTTAATCCTTGCGCTTCTCACATGTACGTAAGTGTAATCATTTTTATACCCTTAGAACAAAAGTCTAATACCATGTGCATTAGCCTATCACCCGGCGTGCGATGGGTGCTCACTCGAGGAATGCGTGGGCACTAAGTTATTCCTTTATGTGAGTCTTGTGAGAATGCATCATCTTATGACAAATATTCAAGTGTAAAATAATATAAAATAACCATGCATCATTATGAGAAAATAGGATGAGTTATTATCTCATTGCATCCATAAAAGAGAAATAACAACATATAGAACTTGATTCATACAAAGGAAATTCATTAAACTTATGCTCATGAACACATATATGTTTAGAACAGAACCTTCCATTCATATGTTCAGTAACCACATTACATTCCTTGAGGTCAAAATAGACCCGTCTAACAATACATATTAAGGTCATGCATCAAAATTAAACTATGGCCTTCACATTACAAGGGTAAACACATAACCATCCCTTTGAATATGTCATCACTCCAATATTTTTCTTATCCGAACCCATAGAATCCTCCATGATATTTCTGCAGAGCTTCACCTCTTTTCCACCACCTTTTCTCTCTCATGATGATCCTATGTATATTTGTCTCTCATCTCTTCTCTACTATTCGTGCACCTCAATATATAGCTTTTTTCCTTCACCACCATGCCTTATGAGGTAACAGATTGACTTCTAAGTGTCAAGTGGTCCTCCAATGGAGCATGCCTCCTTTTATCCGAGCTCTCCACTCATGACAATTATGTTCTTTTGGAACCTTCTATTGCATGCATGGACTATTCCCTTTCATATCCTACACCTCCATGATGGCACCTTATCCATTTTGCATGCTAGACAAGTCACACTTTTCTTGTGTGTTTCTGGAACGCCGAATATAGCTAAATTCCAAAACCTTTCTTACCTTGCACATGCACCATATGTTCTGTAAACAATTGCTAGAACCTTTCCCTTTACACCTTCCACTCGATGCTCCCTTCTTTTAATAGGTCCTGTGTACCCACGTGCCTTCTTGTACTTAGCCAATATTATGGGGCCCAAAATCAGCCCACACTATGTATGTTCTCCATCCTAAAAACACTCTTAAATAAAATAAAGAATGGAGGGCTCTTAAAACAGAGATGGAAAGAAAGAATAAAGGAATGAAGAATTGGGAGAAAGAATGAAAGAATGGAGGACTTGTTTATTATTGGAGGAGGAGAGGGAAATCCTTCCCTATTTCTACCTCTAACTTCTCCCGGACGTCGACCTCTTTCTTAGCTTAGCGTGACAGAGATCACCCACTAGGGTGCTCACCTCCTCAAAACTCAGCTCCTCCCCTTTGGCACTCATGGTCTCAACAATACTTTCCAAATACTTTCCCAAGTCCACAAACACATCGATCTTGTAGGTGATCTAGGGGTATAATTCCTTTAGCCATCTTTTGATCGAGCCTCCCAAGGTCTCGATTACTTCTGACTTCTTCTCCACCCCGGCTAGGAACTTATTTCTTTCCACTCTATTCCCCTTATTTTTCTCTTGGAAATCCTTGAGTTATGTTTCATGGGTGGAAACCAAGATGTTTACCACTCTATCCCTAGTAGTTAAGTTGTCATAAGAAACTTCAGGAACTTGTGTGGCGACATTTACCTCTACAAGAAGTTTAGTGTATTGAACCAAAATGTCGACAACCTTCATATTTTCCTCTTTCTCTTGGCATGCATACGTCTCTTCTGCAGACTCTAAAGTGAGTGGTCACCTCTCCATTGTGATAATGCGAGTCATATCTTCAAGAAATTGTAAGGTGATAAATACTTTTTCTCAAGTCTTTGCTAAGTCGGGATGCTTGAGACAATGGTCTCGTAATCATCTCCACCTTCTTGGAGACTTTATCAACCTTTTCCTTTTCTTCCTTCAGCTCATGATTCAACCGAGCAATAATCAGATCCTCTTGCTTTAGTTCCTTTCTATTTTCAACGAACTCCTTTTTCTTCTCCAATTCCTCCTCCAGGAACCTCACTCTATTATTTCTCCTGAACAGTCTAGCCTCAACTTCAACTGAAACCTTGTTAAGCACATTGCATTAGAACTATTCATATCGATACCTATATAACATTCACCAAGGTATTTATTTCTTTTGTTTTTGACACCTTCATCATCACTATCTAATTTACTTAAAACCCGAGTTCATCTATGAGAATCAAATGCCTGAGATAGCATCTTCCTTGTTCGGGGATATGTGCCTTCTTCATCAAAGGATGACATAGCCAGTAGTTTCTTTGTTGGTATGGTGCTTTAGAATCACACCTGTAGTACCTTGCTAGGATCATTTATGTATCCCATTCCCTACTCTTCTGTCACCACTATGCCTTTCCCACCTGTTCGCATAGGTTTTGGGAAGCTTACTGACTAATTTGGGATCCCCACTCACACTTGACATACTCCTTCCCAATGCTTTCTTCTTCCATCTCCTTCAAAATTTAATCCATTCTCTACTCCAAATCATGTTCCACCAACTCCTTCATGATGTCTTCCACTTCTCTCTCTATGACTTTATCCACTTGCTCCTTAGTGAGGCTAGGGGTTCCTTGGTTTTTGGTGCTCACATCTTTTCTCACCCCATTGCCTTGATCCTCTACTTCATCCTCGTCTTTCTTCTCCTCTTCTCTCTCCTTATTAGAATCATGTATATGATACAATGGATGGTCTTCTCCTCCCTCAGGCTCGGTTTCATCCTTTTCGCTAATGTACACATCTAAAATATATGTCTCCTCCGAGTCCGCATTTTTGTCACCTTACGCTTCTTCCTAACTAGTGATTCCAGGTATAGGATATTCTTCCTTTGCTTCCCCTTGATAGGAAAACTCTTCATTGGTGATTATTCATGGGTGAGGGCTCTTGATCCTCCGGTGCATCTTCTTCTTGGGGTCCCTTCCTTGACTAGGAATTTATTTCGTCACGTGTAAGTGCTAGGATTCATGACTCGCTTCCAGTGCACCCACCGATTGTCTTGTCTACACACTTGGTGTCTTTTTCTCTTGCACTCCTTCTCTTTCCATTTTCTTTAGTGTGGCCTTTTTTTTTGACTGTGGGCTCTTCCTGGAACGGATACATCACTCTCTAGATAGGAACATTTTTTAAACTTTGGCCTTATGCGTAGATATCCCCTTCTTTGTAGCCCTTTCGGCGATTGGCAATGTTATAGGCTTCATCATTTGAACTTCGTGGGAAACATATTTCACCACATACATGCACTTCTTAGGGTAGAAAATATTTCGGCACAGACTCATGGTGGTCTTGGTCGACTTCACTAAGGTCGAACCTTAGTCTTTTAGCCTCTTTGAACCTGTTTGCCCCTGCCTAGAAGGATTACGCGGTGAAGGAGAAGGGAAGCTTGCACCATGGGCTCTTAGTCCCATTTGTCAAAGTGAACCTACCAATGCAGAAGTGTTGGTAAACTATAAACTCTGCGTCTTCATCCATGAGCAAAGGAAATTTCTCTGGGATCCTCCACTCTTCCCCTGAATGTGTCACACATTTGTTTATACAACTTCTCTAGGTGCACCTTGTGAGTGGCCATCATGGTTTCACAAGTGTAATTTTCAAACCTTTTTTAGGCAATGGTTTTTCTTTTGGCTACTCCCAAAACAATTCTCTCGGCCCATATAATACTCCAATCTCTGAAAAGATAATGGTGAGGAGGATGTTATAGAATAGTATCTTCTCTCCTTCCTGCGCACTTCTTATAATTTCATCCGTAGTGAAATCAAATAAGTTATAGATGGTTCCCTCTAATATCCTCCAACATACATTTAGCCATACCTTATTCAATTGTGTCCATCATTTGTGATCATTAAGCTTGGTCACTAAGCACGTAGCCATCCTCATGAAAGGGTCTAGAATTTCTCTGATGTCAAAGTATCGCAAACCCTTCTTGTAGTCATAAAATACTATTGTTTCCTTGATAGCATCCTTATCGCTTAGATTGCCATCTATCGATTCCCTTTCACAATTAAAGCTAGTGAACCTAGATATTAACTATGGTGTTATGCACATCTTGAGCCCTAAAAAGTAGAAATGGTCTTCATGCACATGTGACATCAACCATTGATAAAGGCACTCACGCTTAACAAAGTAAGGAAACTCATACAATTACAATAACCCTACTTTATCCAATTTGACTTTCACCTTATCATTGTATATAGAAATCCCATCTAGTGTCCTTTTCCTAGTTATATAGACCAACTCTAACGCTATTTCCTTCTCAATTGTGCTTGTGTGATGGTTATAATCACTCAAGGAAATTTTTCTTAAGTGTGACACCCACTCGTTTCCCTAGAAATACTCCATCGGGTATTGCATTTATGTGTACCATTCCTTATTGGATCTTATGACGGTAGTGATTTGTTTTCCTTTTCCCTTTCCCTTTTGTTTCTTTGGTGAAACAATTGACTTATTTAGTGTCATTATTTTTGTCGGTTTAAAATTTAAATCTCCTTGCTCTTTTTTACTATTATGCTTAACTACAAACTCAACTCCAAGTCTTAACTCCTTGAATAAATCCTTCTATCTCCATGCCCTAGTGCCAAACCCTAACTAGAAAAATCTTGCACAAGATGGCGCACTTCAAACAACATTTTCTCACACTCGTGTACTCCTTTCTTCTAGTATGAAGATCCACTCTAATAAGACACTTAGATTTGTAGGTTTCTTATTCCTTAGCACAAATTTCTCTAGATGCCCTAGTTCATAAAAACGTTTTAACCGTAATAGCAAGGTAGAATAATGACTTACGACCTCATATTTAGAGTTTTTATTTCCTCCAGCAATAAATGCTATACCAACTACCAATGTACTTAACATTAAATGCATATTTTTCCACTAATCCAACCTTAAGCACCCTTTCCAACGTGCCCAATCATGTGTGCAAAAATCTAATCGACCAAAGACTCTTACACACACATCTACAACGCCAAAGGCACTTCTTCTATCCTTTACCTGATTTTTTCCCTTGCCTACCTCATGTTGTTCATGTGCTTATGAATCCCTTGTACGTGGTATTTGTTATAGCCTTCTTGACACCATAATTCATTATCCACTAGTTCCCCATTTTCTTTCTCAACCTTATGCACTTCCTTCTACCGAAGCTCAACTTCTATTCTTTGGCCTATACTTTGTTTTACATTATTCCACCCCACACTAAAACAAATGCATGGTCCTTTGCACATACAAAAATTTGGAAAATAATGCGTTTACCGATGCACTGAGGTGCAAAATGAAACAAAAGAAAGGAAAAATTAACGAGAAAGGGAAACACAAGAAAAGAAAAACCAAATAGAGGTAAATTCTAACGCTAAGCTGGAAATAATAACTTATTTAAAAACACCAAGAAGACTTATTTATAGTAGGATTCAACCTACTTCCATTGAAATGACTTGGTAATCACGTCCCATATAGCGCTTGTAACTAGAAAGTGCTGAATCAAGGATGTACAAGATGATGTAAGGTCCCAAATAATGGAATTTTAACTTCCCAAGATGGTGTAGATACTCAAAATCATATAGCAACACCATATGTCCAACCTCAAACTACTTTTTTTTATATGGAGATCATTCAATGCCTTTTGGCTTGCTTTTCTGTCTTCGACTCCATCCGGAAATGATCACATTTTGTCTAAGCGCATCAACTTATCAATCCTCTCTTCTAGCACTTGTTCATCATCTAATCCTCCTAAGCATGCTATACACAATGATGTTAACATGAATTCAATTGGAAAAATATCCTCCGCCAAACACCAATTGAAGCAGTGTGGCCTTGTTCAAACTCTTGTTGCTTTTCTTGTATGCCCATAGAATGGATGATACCTTGTCATCCCAATCTTGTCTTCTAATGTCACAAATCTTAGTTAACGTGTGACTTAGTATTTTATTAAATGCCTTATTAGTTCCATTTTCTTGGGGGTGATAATGGGTAGTCTTGTGATAGGCCACCACAAATTCTCGCTATGTAATCCCGGTTGTTTCATTGAGAAAACGTGTACCTCTATCACTTGTTAAGCTCAAACAATAACCATACCTACTGATTATATTCTCCATAAACATCTAGCAGCTGTTGTTGTGATGTAATCCTTTGTAGGTGTTGTCTCTACCCAACATTTCAACTAATTAGTGCAAGTAATGATATACCGTGAACCAGTCCTTCGTGTGGCTGGTGAAATTGGTCCTATAAAGCTGATTGCCCATTTTTTAAATGGTTCAACACTCATTATGTGTCGCAAGGTAATTTCATCCCTCTTCCCAGGTTTTCCGAGGTGTTTCCAATGGTCACAAGCCTTGCAAAACTCAATATAATCTTGGTAGATGGTTTCCCACCAAATCCTGCTAGTAAAATCTTCATCACGGTAGGATTTCTGTGCAAAGTGTCCCTCTGCGCAATCCCACCATGTGCTTCCTCCATAATTACCACATGTTCATGTTCTAATACACATCGGTGTAGAACCTCATCACGACATAACTTATACATATCTCCACTAATCAACATGTAGGGTGCAACGCATATTGTTAACTTCTTTTCTCTAGAGGCTTCATCCATTCTCGTGCCACACCTATTTTCAAGAACACTACGAAATATTCCAACTATGAGGGCATATGTCACAACCTAAAGAGTTGCATGTCTGACATGGTATCCTCAATTCTTTGTGCATCCTTGAGTTAATCCTAATGACAAGCGGTCCTGGTCCTAAATTACTCTTTCCTATTTTTACAACCACTGTGAACTTAAACTCTTGGAATAATAGGACCCAACGACATATGCATCCTTGCAAAATGGGCTTTTCACCAAGTATTTTAATGCCATGTGTACCATGTAGAATATTAATAATTTTGCTAATAGATACTTCCTAAACTTATATAATGCGTAGATCATTGTGAGTTCCTCACTTGCTTGCAAAATGGGCTTGTTCACCAAGTATTTTAATGTCATGTGTTCCATGTAGAATATGAATGGTGTTTCTAAAATATCTTGCCTAAAATTATATACAACATGTAGATCATTTACGGTTCCTCGTGCTCGGTGGTTGTGTAATTTTTCTCTATTGGTGTTGAATTTCTATTGGAAAAACATAAGGGATGATCAACAATCCCTTCACCGGGTTGTGCTAGTATTTATCGCATAGTTATCCATGAGGGATCAACATGCACATGGAAAGGCTTATCCCAAGAAGGAAAACGTAGTACAAGCTCCGTGACAAGCCTATCCTTTAAAGTGTCAAACACTTTCTATTGCGCCTCTCCCAAAAAAAAAAAGGAACTCTTGTTTTTAGCAATTCCTCCAAGGGCGCGGTGATCTTGGCATACCCCTTGATGAATTTTCTGTAGTACCCTATATGCCCAAGGAATCCATGCATTGATATTTGACTAGTAAGCTCCCTAACCCCACAATAACTAATGCAACTTTTGCCAAATTCACTAGTAAACCTTCCTTACATTTAATATGTCCTAACGGGGTTTTAAATGGAGTAAGCAAAGACACATTTCTCAATGTTGAGGATATATTCAAGCGCCAACATCTCTCAAACATCAGCCTCAAATTGTCACAATGGTCTTTTACCAATCCATACACAGTCCATTCATCCATGTAAACTTGAATAAACTAATGGATGAAGTCTTGACATGCTTGTACCATGATGCATAAAAACACACAGCTTGCACATTCTTAAATCCAAAAGGTATAACCATATAGGAAAAATTTCCACATTCGGTGGTGAAAATTTTCTTTTTCTTGTCTTCCTTTGCAATCTTGACATGTTGATACCCTAAGAACCCATCCGTGAAAGAGTATATCTCGCTCCCGGCTACTCCTCCAAAATTTCTTTAGTAAAGGGGGTTGAAAAGGATCGATCACACATACTACACTCGGATCCCTAAAGTCAACACAGATCCTTATCCTCCCATCCTTCTTTATACTGATGACCATTGGGCTTATCCATTATGATTCTTCCACTACCTCAATGATACCATGTCTATTTCCTCCTTGAACCATACGCATAAATTCAGATTCATCCGATAAGGTCTCTTACGAATTGGGCACGCATCTTCCTACAACTTTATCTTCATCTCCCCAAGGAATGGTAGCGTCTTTGAGTTCATGGTACCCACGAGGGAAAAAATATTGGAACTCATGCAACAGATCAATGACCTTTGAAACTTCTTTTTCCAACCAATAGTCCCCAATGATGGCTTCCTTAGGTTCTATCTCTATCCCAATGTTAACCTTCTTTGTTTTTAAGGGCTCATGGTAGGTGTGTGCTCACTCATCAATGTTATCTATGACTTCACTCGTACATTAAGAATGGTTAACATTCAAAGTTTTGATATCTTTAACATCTACTACATAGACCATTTTTCCTTTCTCCTTTTCCACACACATGCACTCAAGTTGTACTTCCTATGATTCTTCTTCATTGAGGTACGTGTGCAAATGAGGCTCACCCAGTAATTCCAGTAGCCTATCTTCTTCCATAGTACTATGTCCGATTATAAGGCACTTGATTACTTGCAATGCCTTATCCATTGATGGCTTGGTACTCCTATATTTGAAATCTTGAATGAGATCAGATTCCAACTCCTACCAATTACCTATTTGACAGTGCATCTTCGAATGAATATACCATGCACACACACAAAATTGTAAGGTGGAATACAACTTATGCACCCATAATGAAGGTGGAAATGTTTCTACACTTCCCATTCAGGCCTTCTAACAATATTGGACATGAAATGCGGCAGTTTATTTACCATGGAAATATTGTATGACGGTGGGCACGTTATTAGGGAGAACCTTATAGAAAATGTGATTCTTACCTTGTGCCATTCTAGGAGGCTCTCTTGATGTGTATCCTACCAGTGTGCTTCCGTTATGAGTAGGTTATAACTAAGAATTTCCCTTATCTCATCCTCATTTTTCCACTAAGCCTCCATTTCTCGAAAGAAAATTTTAGGGTATACTCCTACAGAGTAACTTGGTAACTTCTTTCCACTCAGGCATCTAACTTAGTGCACCTTCATTACCCCTATTACAAATCCTCTCAATTTTCACCCAATAAACTCATAAGTCCCATGTGCCTGATTGTCACATACCATTCTAGTGGTATCACTCAAGACCTAAGCGTCTTCAAACTAGATAACTCCCTCTGTGGGATGAATTATCTCTAGACCTTTGATGGAGCGCACATAGATTATTTTAAGGAATTATTCTCCTAAGGGCTCAATATAGGTGTTGATTTCCCATCCGTTAAAGGGATAATCACCCTTTCTTCCTTTTTCCCAAAGATGATATACCCCTTGTTAAACCACGGGTTGGCATTGTTCTTATAGCAACATGGGTGCCCAAGTAATGCTGGAAAATTTTTCTGCCTCGGTGAGTGCCAAGCATTCAAAATATCTAGTGAACTTAGCCACTTGAATGGTGATAATTGTATCCTTCAAGACTCCAATGGGAATTTCCTTTGCATTGTTTTCCATATATAACACATTCGAAGATGGTTGTAATGAGGGTCTTCCCATTTGATGCCAGGCATCAAAGGTAAGAACATTGAACTCCGCTCTTGTGTCGATGGGGATATTACTTAGAATCCATCCTTCAACAACTGCATTCAATGTAATTTTCTTATCATAGTCAAGGTTGTGAGGAGGAAGGTTTGCATGTAAAACCTGCCTCTCGTGCTCTTCTTCGGTGTATGGTACCTTCTCCTTTAGCCCTTATCTTAGCAAGGGAATAATATTCTCTTACCTTAACATCCTACATACTTCCTTGACTTCATCCAGGTCATCCTTTGGAGCCTCAACATTCTTCCTTTTCTCCAACTACTTTGATTACTCCTTTAGACACTAGATCTCTCCTTGCAAACTCTGAATCACATCCATAGATTCTTAATACACCTCCTTCGATGAGCATGGTGCGGATACTTTCCATGTACTACTTCCTCTCTGGAAACCAATTTCCTTTGTCTTGGAATTTCTTTGGTGCGGGAGGCCTCTACTCACATTTTCACCAATACAATTTCTAGTCGACTCATTGCCACTCTTGGCATTCACTGTGAATCATCCTTCTTGATACTTACCATCACAATGCCTTTGTCCTTCCGGTGCTACTAGTTCATATGATGAAAAAGCTCTGGGCACTCTTTGTACTTAGGTTCTTTCCACACCATGAGCATTGCAATAGATAAGGACACTCACGCTTCTAATTCTCTGTGAATTCACTTTGTCCTCCATCGCGATTCGCAACTATGAAATCCTCTGTGAAAACCTCTTCCACCTGCCCCTCTATCTACACACTCTTGATAGAGACGATCATCATCCTTGGAACAACTTGCAAGACTAGTTTGGAGTATACCAAGATAAATAGCATCATGATTTGATCAATCAATATGCAATCGTTGGTATCATGGGTCATAGAGGTACAAATCTTGAAATAGCAAGACACATTCTTGCGGATTGCATGCTGCAGTAGAGGGCACCTACTTGCATCATGATCTCCATGGAAAATCTCAAAGTATCTTGCCATGGCACATACCAAATTTTGGGGGAAACTATCCTTTGTATTCCCTTCCACCTCATGAGATATACACCAAAGCCCACTAGAAACCTCATGCGTCGAGTTTTGAGACAACTTCTCCAACTACTTAGAAATTGCAGTAATTTGAGCCTCTACTGGAAGCACTAACATCGGTATCAATGATCCCAACAAGCTAAGCATGCAGGGCAACTTCCAATTTTACAATGCGGGTCTATAAAAGTCTTGTGTGATAGATCCCTTCTAAATGGTGTTATCAATCCTCCAAAAAACCATTGAGCATCCTCATAGGGGTGAATGTCATATGATAGATTTGACAAGAGAGTTTTGAACCACACATCATACTCCAACACACTCTCTAGAATTCCTTGTTGGATCTCCTTGAGAAACTGAAGCACTTTTGTTCAAATTCTAGGATACAAAAATATGCTAGGAAGGAATTATTTAATGCAAGTGTAGTCTACCACCATTTGATGATGGTCATATTTATTATACAAGTATGTGTGCGCCTTTGCAACATTTTTGCAAACTGAATTTCCTTCCGCTCTAGGGTAGTGATCCCTTTTATGTGCCATAGTAATACACACTTGTGCACATGCTCTGTAGCATCCTCAATACCCTTGTAGTCTTGTAAGTGCAATGAGATCTCAAAAATACTTGTGGAGGTGGTTAACTCCCTTTTCCTCCACGATCCGAGCCTTGGTTCCCTCCCGGTGCTTCCTTCTCCACCAAATCCTTTGGATCCACTAGGTTTGATTCCTCCCGACCCACCGGATCATCTAGATCCGCTAGGTTCACTAGGTCCTCCATCCCCTATACCACAAGATCCACTCCCTGTAGCCAAAAATGGCCTGAAGTGGTTGTGCCTAGTGTTCCCAACATCCCACTAAACTATGTGCTAATTGTTTGTAATATTGTCCCACTACTAGTTGTGTATCCCACACCATTCCCGGACACGATAGCCAAACCTTGCTTACTTGCACCTTATCCAAACATTACTCCAAATACCAGAATGGTTTGTGTAGCCATTGATGTTCCAAAAAGAATTTATGTCTCACGGGAATAGAGCGATTACTCCCACCAATACCAATTTGGGTTAACAATACTTCTCCCTTGATCTGGAAATCCAAGCACCCTTTGGTTGGTTGCTAAGTGGGTTGAGATGCACGTCAATGACACTCCTTTCTCTATGTGATGAAATCTCATCGAGAAGATGGAGGGGATTCTCTCCCACACTTTCCAAGATGGGATAGCATAGACTGCTCGGGTTCACGTCCTCTACATGAACCTCAACTCCTTCCGCAAAGTCTACTTCCATAGATCTATCACTCTTCCAACCTTGCATTTTATAGTCATATCCCTTTCATGAGCTTCATTATACTTGAGTCATATCTCCTCCCTTTCCTTCTCATCCGCAATGTCCACCATCTTCATCCACCTTAGCTTCCTCACCTAGTGCTTACAAAAGCTTAAGCCATGGGAAATGCATCTCAACTTAGGTTAATGACTAAGATATTCATAGCCAAAGGAATAACATGCAAAAATGTTCCTTTGGGCTCCCTCACAAACTCAAACTCTGCAACTTATGGGTAATAATGTGTAGAAATGGTGTATTATAGAGTAATCTTGGTCAAGCACTCCTTTCCACTAGTGATCAACAACACATGTCTAAGTCAAATCTATGTCTTGCTTTGCCTCGATAATCATCTTGGGTCCATACGCGCAATCTGTAGTACCACCTCAATCTATATGCATATTCGAAATCCATTCATATAGTTCTACTAGAAAACAATAGAAGAATTTCTTGTACAACGCATGGTACATGTTCTCTACTACCCATCTACATGCATAAAGCTTAGGTCCAGTGCTGAATCTTTTGAAAAATTTCATCTTTTGTGCTCTTGAACCATGTTTCAACACTTTCCCAAGTCAGACATTCCATCATCACACATCATAGGGACAAAGATGTATGAGATTTCTCACAAATTTAAAAAGAGGTCCCAGAAATAGAACCAAGATGTGGTCTTTTTATACCCTTAGAACAACGGTCTAATCCCATGCGCGCGGCTTCTAGCCTATTACCTAGCGGGTCTTTGGGGGCTCACACTGAGGCACTCGCGAGTGCCACGTCTCTCCTTTATGTGATTCTTTTGAGAATGCATCATGTCTTATGAAAGATATTCAAGTGCAAAAGAATAAAAAAGAAATGTGCATCATTCTAAGAACCTAGGATGATTTATTATCTCATCACATCCATAAAAAGAAACAACAACATCATATAGAATTGATTCATAAAAGGAAATGCATTAAACTTATGCTCATGACCACATATATGTTTAGAACAAAACCTTCCATTCATATGTTCAGTAGCCTTATTACATTCCTTGAGGCCATAACAGACCTATATAATAATGCAGAGCAAGGTCATGCATCAAAACTAAACTATGTCCTTTACATTACAAGGGTAAACAGAGACCCATCCCTCAAAATATGTCATCACTCCTATATTTTCTCTAATCCCAACCCATAGAATCCTCCATTATATTTTTGTAGAGCTTCACCTCTTTTCCACCACCTCTACTCTCTCAGGATGATCCTATGTATATCTGTCTCTCGTCTCTTCTCTACTATCTGTGCACCTCAATATATAGCTTTTTTCCTTCACCGCCATGCCTTATGAGGTAATGCAGATCGATTGCAAGTTTCAGTGGTCCTCCAGTAGAGCATGCCTCCTTATATCCGAGCTCTCCACTCTATACAATTATGTACTTTTGGAACCTTCCATTGCATGGATGGAATATTCCCTTTTATATCCTACAACATCCACGATGGCACCTTATCCATTTTCATGCTAGACGGGTCACACTTTTCTCGTGTGTTTCCTAGAACACTAAATATGGCTAATCCCCAAAATATGTATTTCCTTGCATGCATGTCGTGTGTTCTATAAAACCCTTCTAGAACCCTTCCCTATGTGCCTTCAACCCCATGCGCCCTTCTTAAAATAGGTCATGTGTGCCCACACACCTTCTTGTACTTAGCCAATATTCTAGGGCCCAAGAATGAGTAAATCAAAATGTCATCAAGAAAAATGAGCATGAAGAGATATAAAAATGTCCGAAATACCCCATTCATCAAACTCATGAATACTACGGGGCATTTGTCAGACCAAAAGGCACTACTATGAACTCGTAGTGGTCATATCTCATACGAAATGTTGTCTTATGAATATCTACCTCCGTGATCCTCAGATGATGGTATCAGACTTAAGATCTATCTTTGAAAATATTGTGGCCCCTTTCATATGATCAACCAAATCATCGATATGTGGAATGGGGTAACAATTTTTATCGTTATTTTGTTCATATGACGATAATCGATACACAATCGCAGAGATCTATCCTTCTTCTTTACAAAAATAATCGATGCACCCCAAGGGGATATAATAGGATGGATTAGGCCTTTCTTTAGAAGGTCCTCTAGCTACAACTTGAGCTCACAGAGCTCAGGGGTAGTCATCCTATAAGGCACTCATGAGATAGGCTCTTCTCCTAGAACCAAATCAATGTAAAAATCTATCTCACATGGGGAGGTAACCTTGGCAGATCCCCTAGAAATACATCAAAAAACTCCCTCAAGATATGATGATTCTCAAGTGATGGCCTACTAGACTCATCTTCAAATTTGTCACTAACAGTGACAAAGCAAACAAGCTGGCAATCTTGTCATGCACATCGCTTAAGTTGCATAGCGGATATGGTGTGAATAGAGGTGGGTCTCTTGACCCCAACTATCACTGACTCCACTCCCAAATCATCTACACATGATATTACCTTACTGTAACAATCAACCCTAGCCCTGTGTGTAGATAACCAATCCATGCAAAAATAATCCCATAGGAACCCAACGGAAAAATACAAAGATCCAAGGTCGTGGAAAAGGGTCCTAGGTTAACTTCACACTCCTTGACTAAGGAGTTCACTGTGAGCTTGGCTCTAGAAGACATCTCCATATGCAAAGCGATGGATCTACCTAGCTGCCACTAGCTTGCATCACTCTCTACTAAAAATGGGGAAATAAAATAATCTGAGGAGCTTGAATAAAATAAAATAGGAATAGAAATTCCATCAATGCTACCTATCATCTCAATCACCATGCTCTAGTGCTCTACACGACATCTCATCACCACTACATAAATCCTATGGCTCCTAGCCATGTCACCTATAGTAGGCTCTGAAACTAGTTCCTTACCCTTATTATTAGGGTTCTAAGGGCACTCTCTCCAATGATTCCCAACTATTACGCGCGATATTAACTACGGGTACCCTACAATGAGAAGTGGATCCTGTAGGTACTCTAGTGGTGTATGTCGAGGATCCTTATGATCCTGTTATGGAATGTTGAGATTTGCTAAAGAACTCATTCTAAGCCGAGCTCACAGAGGGTGCGGGAGTCTTGGTGGTTCCCTAGGAGGAGGCATCATCTGCGTCCCCTTTTAGCATTAAATCTCTATGGCTTCCTAAATAGAGGCGAGTCTATTATTACTTTTGTTACTAAGGTGGTTGTTGTAGTGGTTTGAATGAATAATATGCAGAACCATGTCCACCACGAGGAGGAGGAGCTGACCCCCTTGACCCTTTCACGAATCTGCTAGATACAATTCCATGCTCTATCTGCGGCATTGCGTCTCCCCCCTTGTCTTTTCCACAATTTAGGCCTTCTCAATGGCCTCTACTAGATTCGGTAGGAAATGAATGCATACAAACCCTCAAATGTCTAGGTTCATGCCCCTAATGAACCTGAGGATCCTCACCTGCTCCTCTTGCATGTATTCTACATACTGAAGTAGGTCCAGGAAGCGACTCTCATACTTTATCACTATCATGGATGCCTAACGTATCTTGTAGAACTCATCTATCCTTTTCTGAATGAACCTCCTAGACATGTATCTACTCCTAAACCTCTCCTCAAAGAGATCCCGATTGACTATTTCAGAATCCACGTGGAGCTTCTACTCCTTGGTCCTCCACTAAATCCTAGATCCATCTCTTGGAATTTGGATGACAACAGGAGCCTTGGTATTGTTGGTTCATAGACATAGCTTGAAGCATCCGCTCAAGATGACCAACCATGCCTCTGCCTATAATCCTCCAGTGTCCCCAGAGAACTGAGATAGATGGAGTTTTAGGATCTCTCTAATGTGATCTACTGTTGTAGACTATCTGCCTCTAGGTCTCTCAACAAAATCATCATGTTTCTTAGGGATCCTATATCTGTCCCTATGTCTTGTAGCCCTATGGCTATGACCTCTTTGTATTGAATCTCATTTGATGGATTCCATGTGGGAGTTGCATCCCTATGCTAACCACCACGTTGGGAATGTACACGAGCTTCTACTGATTTTTTTTGTCCTGTCTGTCTGTGTCACCCTTCCAAGGATCCACTACATATAACGACATTAACATCTTGTAATGTCTAAGGTATATGAGGAAATATGGTTGTTATTTTCTAATATGGGGGTGGTAGGCCTAGGTTGACGTGCAAGAACCCCTCTTCTCGTTTGCAGCTCTGTCATCGACTACGGAAAGAGTTAGTTTATTACTCTAGATTTTTTTAGTTTTCTAGATTTTCTACATTTTAAAATAGCATGCAAGTTGTGTGATCTAGGTTTAGAGTTACGCTTAGTTATCTTGTTATGCCTTATGTTTCCAAGTGTGCCTAGGGTCTGTCATCTCTCAAAAGTGCACCCTGTTGAGAGATGACTGCAGGTTTTCTAAGCTTGCTTTGTATCTCTCACTTTCATGGATACAATGGAAACACCTCAGGTTTGTGGGTATACTTATTGTTGAGGTGAGTCTCGGGTATCAAGGCCGGTTCCTTTTCTATGTATCCTAAACTAATTTTTAGGGGTTTTGAGGGTAAAAAGATGACTGTAACTAAATCAAAAATGGGGTGATACACCAAATTTTTTGATGGATTTAAGTGAGTACATGCACAATCATTTTGAGAATGAATTTTTCATGCACAAACCAATAGTTTTCAGCAAAATATTAAGGAAAAAAACTTGGTGTATTGAGGGAATGAGTCACAACAATATAGTAAGATAAACATGCACACTAATATTATGTAGAAATTACTAAATTTGTAGCAAGGTAAGATGATTAATCAAGGAATTTGAAATTCACAAGAATTAATGAGATATACACACCACTGCAAATAATTGGAAAGGTAGAAATTAGTTCTCATTCAAGGGCAACACTGGTAAAATTTGCTTCAGCACTCCTATGTCAAAAAGTCCTCTTTTGTGCCTTACAATTGCACACAATATATAGAAATATTATTCACCCATCCCATCCTAAAAATAGGCTAAAATTTTTACTTGCCCATGCATGCTAATTTTACCCCTTTATCATGAATAAATAAAGGAATAAAAATAGACATATGAATATAATGAGGCATTAATATCCTTGATTACAAACATAAATTTTAGTCAAACTATAGTTGACCAATTTATTTCTAATAAATTAGGATAAATAATTTGTCAATAATAGCCCTTTCTTGTTGTGTAAGTCTTCTTGATGTGCATTCAATCTCTGTCTTCTAGTGCTTGATGTGACACTTACAATTTTATCCACTTGCAATGATAAATTTAGCATTATTTAATTCTTCCCCTTGGATGCACATGTAAAAATAACCTCCCTGTGTGAGCAAAAATAATTCTCTTATTTGCAATACTTTAGAAAAATACCCAACTCCACTGTGGGGACCACCTTTGATGTCCACAAGTTCAAATTTTTTCTTTTCCAATTTGTTGGGCGACTTTGTACACATAAAAAAGTAATACTCCTTTCTAAACAAAAGTAATGTATTTGATTTCAATACTTAACAAAAAAATCAACCGATTTGGGGACCATCTTTTATGTTGACCACTTTAAGGGTACGAAGTATTTTGCCAATTTTCAAGATAAAATATTTCAAATTTCATCATTAGCCCTTTCTATGATGACACATGATGTAGTCTTATTTCATTGATCATGTTAAAGGATATGTACTCGGCCCTCATTTTTCTTGTTATGATGACATCAATCACCATGCAAAGATTTTTGTGAAAGTTAAGGTTTAAAATCTTTTCGTAATCAATGGTCCTCCTTTTGATTATTGCATATACCATCAATTACTAAGGTGAAATGGATATAATGTGGACATTAATCATAGGTCAAAGAAAAATCATTGTCTAAATATAAATTGGTCCCCTCCATGAGGGCTTGACCCATGAGTATATTATCGGTGGATGTTTTAACTATACCCTAATAAGGGTTTTCACAAGGTGACACGTGTGAAAGTTCTGCTATGGTTATGTTTGTTAACTTGGGTATGGAGTTAGGAAAAAAATTAGAAACCCTAATCACTTTTGCATCTTTTCGAGATCATTTTGAGCTCGGTGAAGCTTCTTGACAATTTTTTTATGGTGCCATTAAAGGGTCTTTCAAGCTTTTCGTGATTAACTTGCCATTGATGAAATTTGAAGCTTTAAGTTTGTGTTGGGTCTTAACCTATTCACGAGACTCATTTTTTTGAGTGTGGCATCTAACGATTACAATTGATAGTGAAGAATATGAGCGTTGATTTTTTCTCCTCACGAGCTCTATTTTTTCATTCCTCGAACATCACGCCACTATAATGGGGTTTTCAATCTTTTAGAGATATACAATCTTGAAGGAAGGTCGTCATTTCTTGCTGAAGCCTTTGATTTGTGATTGAAAAGGTAAAATATCTATCTTGTTCCATTTAACAGCCTCGAAAGGCTTGTAATATTTCTTGCTTGGATATTATTTCTATCTGATTCTTTGTTTTGTTTTGGGTATCACTTAGAAGCTTTGTATTTTTGATCGCGGTAGATATGAGTCCTATGTTCTTATCTGTATCCGGTTCGAGCCTAGTATCTTTAAAAACAATGGTGCTTAGTTTTCTTATGCAAAACTTAATGCCGTCATTATTGAGAGCTATCTTATTTTTGGGCTATCATCATTGTCTTATTTGGAGTATAGCTGGGTTTTAATTTATGATCTCAACATTTTGTTATTAATAATAGTCCCTTTTCCAAGATTTATATGTCATGGCTCTTGAGAATTTATAGAGGGAAATTGGGAAAATTACCTAGTCTTTGATGTCGTTAATAAGTTTGTGATATTTTTGAGCTTTCTTCATCTTCTATGCTTTGCTCAATAGCCATCTCTCTCTCTCTTTGGGTTTCAAGAATTGAGAAATTTGCATGGCGGCTATCCTAAAGGTGAGCCTTCGATTCGTAACCTATACCTGTTTGTTTGATTATTTCGACCTTATGGTAACATTAATCCTTCAAAATATTTATATTTCTTTGCATTCTTGGTACGGATTTTATCTTTGATCCCTAAGCATAAATTTATGTTTCTCTTCTTGTTGACTGTGCATTTCTTATTTCGATCTAATAATTTTTTGATTTCACTTTAAAATGGGGTTTCTTATCAAATCCCCTTTCATGGCCTAGTGCATGAGCCTTTGATGGCTTCGGTAGCCCTGAATTTCTTTTTCCTAACTCGAAGTAATGTGGTTTCTATAAACCCATGAGTTTGGTTGTTATCTTACTTTTTGGTCTCGGGTATATATTAACTCATACATTTTGTCGATTTGTATTTTTATTTGGGAGCTTGAAAGATGCATCAACCCCCTTATTCCTACTTCAAAGCTCTACTTTCCAAAAGTGCTTCTAGGTTTTTACTATTTGGAAACACTAGTTTCCTTGAGTTTTCTTACGATTTTGTGTGCAAATCCGTGGTTATGGCCAAGAGTGTAAGCTCTGAAATTCCTCTTAAAATATGAAATATTTTCTTATTAAATGCTCCATAGAGGCTCTAAATTGTTAGCTCTATTTTGATCCAAACCCCATTCAAGTTTGTAAAATTGATTTATACTTTTGTATGCTCTGTTTTCGTAGAACTCCATCATTCTCTCTAAGCTGGATTCAAAACATATGATTTGTTATCCTTCCCTTCTCTTGGCATAAAAAAGTTCCTTTGAATGGTTATGAGTAATGAGCTAAGTTTTACTCTTAAGGAGCTCTTATATCTCATATTGCTGAATTTGAATAGAATTGGCCATTTAGATAATTTAAACTTACCATGTTATTAATTCGTGTAATGAACTCAATCTTCTTGTTGAAAAGGTATGACACCATTTCTTTATTACACAATTGTGAGATTTTCTTTGGGTTAAGTTTTTGTTGTTACACTTGGCTTGTAAAAGGAAATTACAAAATTGCATCTATTTTGAATGGCTATAGATGAAAATTTTGCTTCTTTTAAAGCTTAAAATGATTTGATGAACCAGAATATCAAATCGTGAATATTTGAAAAGCTAATCCATGTAGATATGTTGAAATCTGAAGTTACGAAAGTATGAAGATGGCGTTCTTTTGGGAACTTGACTATATTGAATTCTTTTGATAGAGTATGTGCTTCATATGCTAATAGTAAGGACAACTCTTTGTATGGTTACCATTGAAATTAGTTGAATCTTGTCCCGGTTGGTCTGTATGAAACTTGAATTCCATATAAATTACATTTTCTACTATATGTTTGATTGTACACACTGTTTAATCTTGACACCATTATTTCATTCCTTTAACATCTCAATGTATTGAAATTTGTTTCATTAATCAGAAACCTTTGCATATTGGAAAGTCAATAAACTTTATGCCCTTCAAAATCTGTTTCTAGTTTTATTTCACAAAGTTTTAACCGATCAGTTGATGCAATTCCTATCTCCATATGGTTTTTATGATACTTGTTTTGCTTTTTTCCTTTACAATGGGAACTTGAAGGCTACATTTTCATGATACTTTAACCCTGCAATATTTTCTCATAAAGTTGAAAAATGAATACTTTTGAACTTAATGAATGATGTAGCAAAATTTTAATTTCATTCTCTTCTCATCTTATGATATTCTGTACTTGTACTTATCTACTGCAATCTTTAAAATTTATTCAAGATGTACTTACAACTTTACTATGAATACCATATTTGCACTTTTGAATGCATGTTTTTTTGAAATTGGAAATATAAGGAGTTAAAATAAAACCTTGAGCTCAGTATTGACACCATTTTCTTCTCTTTTCTAGGTACCATGATGCAGTTTACAAAGAATAGCTGGAGAAACAATTCAAAAAGAAAAGAACACCTCCTCAAGGAAATGATGGGTTTCCTTTACCTCCTTACATTTTCAATTTCATAAGTATATGCATTCATTTTCTTCAGTTATTTCTCACGGCTTGTGTGAGAAGATATGCACAGATTATTCCTCATGAATAAATGAAAATATTCTTGTGTAATGAGATGTATGTCTTTATTTTTGTACTTTCTTCATTTGTATGGATAATAATGAACCTGTACATCTCAATATACTTAAATAATTCACTTAATCATGGAAATAAATCAAAAATAAATGTACTGTTGATGCTCAATGGATGATTAAATCAAACATATAACCTATTTGCATCTTCATAACATCATGTATGATACATGCTGTCATTCATGCATTCTTGAGGGCATTAAAATGGTCATTTACATTGTTAGATAGTTCTCAAAAGGCTAACAAATGGAATGATTGCATCTATGAGGCATGACATTCTGTAACTACACCTAACATGTAGTTTTGATCCAAATGTGACTTCCAAGACTGTCCAAAACCAAATAATTAATATCTATATCTTCTTCGATGTGGCTGGCCCAAACATATGCAAACCTATAACCCGACCAATCGAGAAACTTAAAAGTTTCAAGTTGACGTTTACACACAGGTGTAAAAATATCAACATTTCTCGGTGATCTTTCGGGAAATTTTCCTACTAGCTTGTAGACCAATGCCTTGCTCTTTTCCATTAAATGTGGAGTTAAAACGTATAACCAAAACTTATTTTTTGAAAAACAAACTAAATTGGGAAAGGATCGGTGAACCGGATCATGCGTAAGAATGCACCTTATTGAATTGAAAAACATTGCAATGTGCATGAACTGCACTTATTGAAAGGGAAATCCTAATCTACCCTATTCTAACCAGATGCAAATCAAGGCTAAATAAAACCTGAAATATGCAGTGAAAAATAGCTTCCTTTTCTCCAGAAACGAGGTAATGAATTTAGCTTGCAAAACAAGTAACATGACAGAACTGAAAATGAGATGTGTACCTTGAATTTGTTCCAAAACTCAGCCCAAAACATGAAGAATCTTTCTAATTGATCTACAAACTGTTTTGAAGGGATTTGGAACTGATTCTTGAGGATCTGACACTCATTTTAGGCTCTAATACAAGCATGAACTCTTGTATTGTTGTATCTGTTGTGAACTAGCAAGATACTTAATAGGACATGGCCTCCAAATAGGTAAAAAGATACTTTTCTTATTTTTAGTGAAACATGAACATCCTTTTCGATCATGGGTTTTTCCTCAAGTTGTTTTGAAGGTTTTCTATAGGTTTTTTTGGCCCCTATAAACTATCATATATTCTCTTTGACATTATGAAAATGATTTGGAAAGTATTCAGCCTCTTCAAGTTGTTGTAACTCATCAATCATGACATCGTGAAGATGATAAGATGGTTGTTCTACTTCTTTAAACTATTTGAAAATATTTTCAAAATCTTCAAATTGTTGTTTATCTTCTTCAAGTTTCTGATCCATTACTACCATGACTGATATTTCAGCAGTACTTTTAATTTCTTCCATTCTATCCATTTTTACCATGCTCTCCGAACATTTAGTTTCTTCATAAATGAAATATTGTTGCCCGTGAATACATGTAGGTTCTTATCCCAATTTTCCCCAGGTAAAATTTGTCAAACACGACCCCACACAGAAGAAAACCTAAGGGTCAGCTCTGTCCTACGAGCTCACATTCAAATCCAAATATGAGGGACATGAAAGACTCTACAATGGAGGAGAAAGCTCGACAATGGAATCGAACAGGGTCAAAGAAGGCCAAAGACTCACGGGAGGAAAACGGGGAAAGGATAAAAATTTCAGACTTAGCCGCATACAAGTTGACTTGGGGCCAAACAATAGACTCATGGAAGGCACCATGTGTCAGCTCGGTGCAATTCCAAAAGGCGCATCAAAAGGTAGGTCCCAAATGTGTGTTGAGCCTCCACGCATCCAAACAATGCAACTTTAGAAGTGAGACCCAAGGGATAGTCCCTAAATGAGCGTGAAGCTTCCACGTGTCCCAAGTCTAAAAAGGAGACATTCAGCAGTTGAAAAGTCTCAAGGCAGCGGAAGCCTCCACATGTCTCATCGGTGCAACACCAAGGCTGGGTCCAAAGAGCGGGTTCCCAAATGAGCACGGGATTTCCACATGGTTAGAGTCAAAAAAGGAGGAAAAATTCACCAGTCCGAATCAACTAAGTATATAAAGGCCAGCAAAAAGAACCACGTGTCAATTCAACGCAATTTTAAAAGTGAGAGCCTAAGGTGGAAACTCAAACTAGCGCCAACTCCCCATGTGTCAGGGTGAAAAGGTCCGATGAAGTCAAATGGAAATGGCCCTGAATCGACTAAGTATAAGAGAGTTAGTGGAATTATCCATGTGTCATCTCATCATAACCTCAAAGGTAAAATCTAGAGGGAGAGTCTAAAACAAGACGGGCCTCCACATGTCTCGGATCGAGACATATGGCCCCGCTGCTAAAAAAGGGACTTAGCCAAAACACAAAGAAATAGAGTAAAGCTGCGAGAAGGAGCCACATGTCTCTTTAAAGCAACTTCAACCAGTAAATCAAAAGTGGGTCTCCAAGGAGCACACGGCTTCCACATGTCTATGGGTAGAAAAGGGACAAAACCAACCCTAAATTGGCTAACTATAGAAAAGACCACAGATGGTGCAACGTGCCTCATCGACATAAATTCAAAAGAAAATCTGGAGGTAGTTTCCAAACAAGCACTTTGAGCCTCCACATGTCTAGGGTTAGACATATGACCCCACCAAACAAAAGGGATACATGGCCATGTTTCAAGCCGAGCAGGAAGGTGGTCACCGGAGGTAGTTTGAATTTTTGGATTTTGTTTCAAAAAGGTATAAAGTATAAAATTAATCTACACCTCTGTCGATGCCAGAGGAGCCACATGTCAAGCCTAAATTACATGTGGGTCGGCGGGCCTAGGGAAGACATTTCACCAAAGTGGAAAATGCAAGCCCAAAGATGACTTTTGGGAAATGTAAAGTTACGAGGCCACGGGAGTTTTTTTGCATCTTTTCCACTTTTATAAAAGTGTAGTTTGCAAGTGCGGGGCTACGAGCCCAAGGAGGTTTTTTTGCCAAATGTAAAAATTTAAGGTGGCGGGCTTGCAGGGGCTTTTGGGAAAAAGTGTATTTTTAGGCCTGTGGAGCTGCATAAGGTTTTGTGATTTTTGCGTCTTTTCACAAAAAGTGTAGTTTGTATTTTCAGGCCCGCGGATCCACTTTGCAAAGATTACATTTTCACCATTTTTGCACAGCCTCGATGTAGAATCTTCAGAAGGACACATATATTTTGACTAGAAGCTCAGATTTGAGCAAGAGAAGACTTTTTGGAAAGATCTCAACATCCTCTACACCATGGAAGCATAAAAATATTATTTTTAGTAAATTAGGTGGGTGAAAATTAGGAAAACATCTTTCATGCCATTAATGTAGGATCCGATTTCTTCAACCACTCATATTTGATTTTTATCCACCTTTCTTCCTTCTCCAACACACCAAACAGGTACAGGGAACCAAATTTGATAGATTGTAAGTGGATTTATAGGGCATTACTAGTTGGTGGTTGAGATTTAAGAGTAGAATCAATTTTTTCTTCTTTCTCTCGATTTTCATCATCTATATATTGTAAACACTTCTCATTTGAAAAGGGAGAGACATTATGGGATGTGGGGAAACTCTGACAATTTGTTTCCCAACTCCATTTGAGTTGTAAGCCTTCTCCTACACTGCAAGCGTATTTGTGCCTCTGAGCACCCATGTAATGGTCTGTGCACCTCATAGAGCAATAAAATCATGTTTTTGTGGTTTTCTTCGACCCTTCTCATGTTTTGTTGTTTCTGTGTGCCTCTCCATTTCATGTTTGTTTCCTGTGTATGTATTTCACGTTTACGGTGTGCGGGATGTCGGAGTTTCATGGAGTTTTGATGATGGATTTGGATCTGGGTCTGTGTCACTTCTATTTGACCTCCCTCATTTCCTTTTCCCCTGTTTCATCCTCCCTCAGCAAAGTATCTCGCCACTTCCTTTTTGGTGTATCACCACTTAGTATAGGATCTCTCTCTCTCTCTCTCTCTCTCTCTATCTCCTTGGAATGGTTAGATTAGGTTAGATAGGTTTTTCTTACACTAGAGTATCTTGTGGTAGGTAGATTAGGAAGCAAGAACCAACCTTCTCTGGAGGTCCATCTCAAGTTTTACAAGTCCCACAGCTTGAGAGATGGTCAAATATTGTGCAATCACATCAAATCCCTCACTTAGAAATGCAAGACATTTGGGGGTGATGTCATGATTTGGCACTAATGATTTTGGCACACACGGAGGGAGACCGAGGTTATATTTTTCTCATCATCCTAAGGTGTCTCATTACAAATAGAAAATATTAAACCATCGTGCGACCATCAATAGTTTTGGTACCCACGGTGGGATAGGTTCAAGTACCTTACGATTTCATCTCAGTAGATTGGTGTGTTCCTATTAAGATTCAACCTTTTGAGGCACATGCAAAGCACATCTGGTGACTCCATATGGTTAACGATCCATTCTATGAGTTGCAGACCTTTTCCATCCATTTCCACCCATCTTCATTCATCTTTCTTTCCACATCTTTCATATTCTCGTCATTCATAAATTTGTGCAATCATGACTTCATTTCCTTCTTGGAATTCACACTTATAGTAGCATAGTGCAGTCCACCTCCAATGTATTTCCCAACTCCTCTCAAATCAGCATTATGATTAGATCCAGGACCATTATGCTTACCCATATGAGCAAGTTCAAAACTAGTTTGGCCATAGAGCTTATCAAGAACAAAGGGATGCATACAATGGTAACATCTACATGGAGGATGTTTATTTGTAGGAAAATATTCAGACTTTGGAGGCATGCGTGGTACAATCAAGGGCCATAACTCATATGAAAGTATTCAGAATTGGCTATAGGGCACCTTTTCCATGGGCCGGCCCTATGCCAAGACATTACAACCCCAAGAGAAGATTAAATTCATGGTTGAAATGATGCCTCACCTTACATGTAGTGGACTAAGGATATTGAGGCATATGAGCAAAGTGTGAGAAAACCTTTCAATGGGTAAGTCAGTCACCAGCTCCTTGTCCTTCATTTTCTCTTTCTCAAACTCTATCATGCAGCAGTGTCATGAGTCTAGCTTCCCATCTGCTACCCCTAGTGCTGAATTCCCTTCTCCATCCCCTATCCTTCCATCTCACCTCAATTCTTCTTCCCTTTTCCCTTTTAGATTCAAGTCCCCTCTACCTAGTTGTAACATAAATGAATAGCCCCCTACCATTGTCACTTCCACAGCTAATGTCATCATGTTTGATGACTGCAGGATAGTTGAAGAATGGCATGACTCATGCGACTCTGACCGAGAAACATCAAGAGTTAGCTCTAAAGGGAAAAATCATTCAAGAGGATCTTGAGTTGCTTATAGATGTAAATCCATGTGTGTCATAGCTTTGTGTGCCCTAACCTGTAAGCGCTCCCTTAGTAATGAGAATCATACCATTATCAAAGGCTCTAAATGTGGAGCGAAGCCATAGAAGATCCTTCGCTCTCCTCCCACTTCATCCCCTCCAACCTCTAATGTCAAAGAAGAGTTCGAGATTTCAAACTTCATGTTTGAGAAAAGGGGAACCATGGTGTGTAAACCATAGACCCAAAGGACACCATGGAGGAGGTCAAGCACACACAATAGGATAACGAGAGAGGCAGACTTCTTGTTAGACTTGGAGGATTACTTCAATGGTAAGGATCCCGAGGAGATCACATCATTTTCTCCTCCATCATTTTCCTTCCAAGGGCATGAGTCCCCTACCATAGAGGAGAGCGTACAATCGCAACAACCTTTGTCTCATAGCGGCCCTCTAGAACCAAGATTGGAGGACCATGATCTTCCATATTCTTTAGAAGAGAAGGAAGGGAGAGGGCAAGAGGATGTCATCATCTCTCTCATCACCATCCGTCCAGGAAGGTCCATAAGAAGAATCCATCCTTGGATTCAAAATTTAGAACCATGGGAAAATTCAAAGGACTATACCTTACCCAATCAAATACTTGGCTTCATTAGAGCCACGAGAGAAGCCAAAACTAGTCATGCTTACTTCAAGGCATGAGGATGAGTATCAAAGCACCAAGGGTCACCATCAACACCTCCAAGAATCTAATTATAATAAACTTGAGGAGTTATTTTTGACTGATGTTCATACCTTGATGATATGGGTGGAGGATCGACCTCTTGTCATTTTTTCACTCATTATAACAGCCATGTTTAGTGCCAAATTAGATACATGGCTGCCTGTTTTGAGAAAGGGAAGTTATTTCTCCTATCTGTAGTAGGATTTTTTAGCTTCTTTTTGTTAGGATTAGTATAGGAGTAGGAGTAGGTTTGTTTTCAATAGAACAAGTGCTTTTACACACTGCATGTCTTAATTGAGGCATGTATGATTTAATCTTTGTACATAAGTTTTGTTCATATTTCTCTAGAGGTGCAGAGGCCAAGCCCTTTAGTATTCACGACAAAGAGACCCATAGTTTCCTGTAATAGTTTCTAATTTCAAATAAAACACAAATACAAAGCAACTAAAATTAGATTTGAGATAGTCCATTCTTAGGAACAGGTAAAGCCCCAGTGGGGTGAGTTCAGGGTCAGCAGGATGTAGGCAATCAGGGAGAAGTTTCAAAGAAAAAAAGATTAGTATCAGGCTATCATTCTTGACTCCATGCCCAATGGATGCTTCAAGGCCACTGATCATTTCATCTAGCAAGCATATGTCCTTGTAAGTTGTCAAATTGTTATCTCAATTTCCCCGGGTAAAATTGGTCAAACACGACCCCGCACAAGAAGAAAACCTAAGGGTCGGCTCTATCCTGCGACCTCACATTCAAATCCAAATATGAGGGATAGGAAAGACTCTACAATGGAGGAGAAAGCTCGATAATGGAATCAAACAATGTCAAAGGAGGCTAGAGGCTCACAGGAGGAAAATGGGGAAAGGCTCAAGTTTTCAAACTTAGTTGCATACGAGTCAACTCAGGGCTAAACAATGAGACTCATTGGAGGCACAATGTGTCAGCTCAGTGTAATTCCAAAAGGTGCATCAAAAAGGTAGGTCCCAAATGTGTGTTGAGCCTCCACGTGTCCAAACGGTGAAACTTTCGAAGTTACACCCAAGGGACAATATCTAAATGAGCATGAAGCTTCCATGTGTCCCAAGTTCAAAAAGGAGATAGTTGACAATTGAAAATTCTTAGGGTAGCAGGAAGCCTCCACATGTCTCATCGGCGCAACACCAAGGTTGGGTCCAAAGATTGGGTTCCCAAATGAGAGCGGGCTCACCACATGGTCAAAGTATAAAAAAAAGGATAGAGCCATTGCTGAATAGGCTAAGTATAGAACGGCCAAGTGGAAAGAACCACGTGTCAGCTCGGTGTAATTTTAAAAGTGAGAGCCCAAGGTAGAAACTCAAACTAGCACCAACTCTCCACATGTCTAGGTTTCAAAAGTAAATCAAATCACAACCAGCCCTGAATCAGCTAATGATAAGAGAGTTACCGAAATTCTCCATGTGTCATCTTAGTGCAACTTCAAAGGTAAAATCTAGAGGGACAGTCTAAAACAAGCGTTGATACTCCATGTGTCTCGGTTCTAAAGATATATGGCCCCACCAAACAAAAGGGACTTAGCCAAAACAAAAACCAATAGAGAAAAACCATGGAAGGAGCCACATGTCTCTTTGGCACTTCAAAGATAAATCCAAAAGCGGGTCTCCAAGCGAGCACGTACCTTCCACGCGTCTATACCGGAAAGGGGACATAACCATCCCCAAATCAGCTAAGTATAGAAAAGACCACAAATGGCACCATGTGCCTCATCGATGTAAATTCAAAAGAAAAATTTGGAGGCAGTTTCCAAACAAGCATTGAGCCTCCATGTGTCCAGGGTCAGACATATGCCCCCACCAAACAAAATGATAAGTGGTCATTTTTCAAGTCAAAGTGGGAAGGTGGGTCACCGGAGGTAGTTTGAATTTTTTGGCTTTTATTTCAAAAATTCATAAAGTATAAAAGTAAGCCGCACCTCCACCGATGCCTAGAGGACCCACGTGTCAAGCCTAAGTTACATGTGGGATGGTGGGCCTTGGGAAGACATTTCACCAAAGTGAAAAATGTGGGCCGATGGGCCCGAAGATGACTTTTAGGAAATGTGAAGTTCCGAGGGCTGCGGGATTTTTTTGCATCTTTTGCCACTTTCATAAAAGCGCAGTTTGTAAGTGTAGGCCCACGAGCCTGAGGAGTTTTGTTTGCCAAATGTAAAAAGTGAAGGTTGCGAGCTTGTGGGGGCTATTGGGTAAAAGTGTATTTTGGGCTGTGGAGTCATGCGGGAGGTTTTTTTTATTTTTGAGTCTTTTTGCAAAAAGTGCAGTTTGTATTTTCGGGCCTGTGGATCTGCTTTCCAAAGACTACATTTTCACCATTTTTGCATAGCCTCGATGGAGAATCTTCAGACGGCCATATCCTTTGACTGGAAGATCGGATTTGAGCAAGAGAAGACATTTTGGAAAGGTCTCGACATCCTCTATGCCATGAAAGCATAAAAATATTATTTTTAGTAGGTTAGGTGGGTAAAAATCAAGAAAACGTCTTTCAGGCCATTAATGTAGGATCCGATTGCTTCAACCACTCAGATTTGATTTTGATCTTCCTTTCTTACTTATCCAACACAGCAAAAAGGCACAAGGAACCAGAATTGATAGATTTTAGTTAGATTTGTAGGGCATTGATGGTTGGTGGCGGAGCTTTAGGAGAAGAATCGAGTTTCACTTCTTTTTGTCTAGTTTTCACCATCTATATATTGTAAACACTTCTCATTTAAGAAGGGAGAGATACTATGGGATTTGGGGAAGCTCTATAAAAATTTTCTCCTGACTCCATTTGAGTTGTAAGCCTTATCCTACACTTGAAAAGTATATTTGTGCCTTTAAGTACCCATGTAATGGTCCATGCACCTTATAGAGCAATAAAATCATGTTTTTGTGGTGTTCTTCAACCCTTTCTCATGTTTTGTTTTTTCTTTGTGCCTCTCCATTTCGTGTTTGTTTCTGTGCATGTATTTCACGTTTGCAGGTGTGGGATGTCATGTTTCATGGAGTTTTGATGGTGGATTTGGATTTGGGTCTGTGTCACTTCTGTTTGACCTCCCTCATCTCCTTTTTCCCCTGTTTCATCCTCCCTCAAACAGGTATCTTCCCATTTCCTTTTCTGGTGTATCACCGCTTAGTGTAGGCTCTCTCTCTCTCTCTCTCTCTCTCTCTCTCTCTCTCTCTCTCTCTTGGAATGGTTAGATTAGGTTAGATAGGTTTTTCTTGCACTAGAGTAGCTTGTGGTAGGTAGATTAGGATGTAGAACCATCCTTCTCTTGAGATCCATCTCAAGTTTTGTAAGTCCCATAGCTTGAGAGATGGTCCAATGTTGTGCAATCACACCGAATGTCCCACTCATAAACTCAAGACATTTAGGGGTGTTGTGATTTTGTACTAACAGCTTTTGCACGCCCGGTGGGAGACTCGAGGTTATATTTTTCTCCTCTTTCGAGATGTCTCATTACAAACAACAAATCTTAATCCACCGTGCGACCATCAACCATTTTGGAACACCCGGTGGGACAGTGTCCAAGCACCTTATGACTTCATCTTATCAAGTTGGTGTGTTCTTAGTAAGATTCAACCTTTTGAGGCACATGCAAAGCACATCTGGTGACTCCATCTGGTCAACGACCCATTCTCTGAGTTGCAGACCTTTTCCATCCATTTCCACCCATCTTCATTCATCTTTCTTTCCACATCTTTCATATTCTACCATTCATGAAGTTGTGAAATAATTATTTTGTTTCCTTCTTGGAATTAACACTTGTAAAAATAGTAGTGCAGTCCACCTCCAATGTATTTCCTAACTCCTTTAGATAAGCATTTTTATTAGATCCAGACCATTATGCTTACCCATATGAAAGGTGGTAAAAATTAGTTTAGAAATGTATCTTATCAAGAACAAGGGGACACATACAATGGTAAAAGCTACACGGAGGATGTTGATTTACAAGATAAGATTCAGCCTTTGAAGGTGTTGGTGCTCAAATTAGTCTCATCCCATTTTCCATTAAAACCCCTTAGTTTGTGGTCTCTGTCACATTTTTATCTCCCCATGTTGATGCTTGAAGACTCGTCCTCCATTGGTTACCATGATTGGTCCTTCCTTGGTTGAAGATCATTGAAAAACCTAGAATTTTTGATTCGCTCCTCTATCCATTTGAAGGTGTCTCACAACTAGGCATAAAACTCGGGTTGTTCCTTCCTTCTATTTTCCATAGTCATGTGTTGTTGTCCCTGCCATTTTTTATCCCAGGTACCTAAGGAAACGTGATTGAGTGTAGCTTGGAGGATCATGTTTGAACTTTACAACATTTTTGAATTCTCTATCCTTGAGGAAAATTTCATTTCGAGCTCAAAGAGTGGTTTCCTACATTTTTACGGTTTCACGAGTGAGCTTTTCCCATAATTTACATCTCTACATTAGTGGCAACATGGATCTATTTGGTTTGATGCGGATCGGCGGGGCACTCTAAAAATTATAGATCATTTCAACCCAAAACCTATCCACAAGGAGGAACGGCGCTTGTTTGAAGACTCACCTTTTGGTTTAGCCTTGGAGTTGTGCCGAGTGTACATGTGGAGGATTCTACTACTTTTCCCAGACTTAGAATTTTTTTTTCATGCACCTGATATAGTTTTGGCTAGCCATTGATAGTTTGTGGGTTGGCGCTCATTTGAAGATCTTCCTCAGGGTCCCACCTTAACAATTGCAATAGTGGGATCTAGGTGGAGGCTTTTGCCGGTCACTGTGCTAGGTACTTAAATTTTTTAAAGAATTTTTCTAAAGCCTGGGACATGTGGTGAACCCACACTCATTTAGGTGTCCGCTCTTGGGGACCATCTTGAAGTTATGCAATAATGACACGTGGAGGTTTCGTTGGGTCTTCCTTTACTTAGAATTTTCAAGCAATTTCCTAAAGGGCTTAAGACACGTGGGGAGGCGCACATGTTTGGGGACTCGTGTTTGAGTTTTATTTGGAAGAAGTTCTAGGAGGAAAATTGGAGGCTTCCACTCACTGTACATTTTTTCTTGGACTTTTTAATGACCGAAGAAGAGTGTCTCGAACCTTGGACACATGGCACCTTTCACTGAACTCTTAAACTTTTAACAGACTCTTCCTGAATGAGACACATGTTGAGCTGCGCTTGTTTGGGGTCTCTTCTTTTCATGACAATCTCGAGATGCACCATTGAGACGAGTGACATTTTGAAAATTCAAAAGGTGGAGGCATGGACTCTCGAGGAAAATTTTCATTTTTCCAAAAATAGGTAAAATAGTAGAATTGAGTCACAGTTCCTCTGGGACCCACATTGGGGCACATGTCAAGCCCATTTTTCAAAGGTGGAGGGGTGGAGAAAATTGAGAAATTTTGCATTTTTCCAAAAGGCGTAAAAGGTATAAAAGAACCCCTAGGCCCATCTTAACTTGGATCTTCCACGTGGATGGTCCAAATACAAAAGGGAAATCGAAGGCAACTATGCATTTGATCGATTTTTGCCATTTCTACTCCAAAGCTCCTGTGGATGCAAATTTTTATGGATTTTTATCATTTCTTGGTGTCTCCTACACACCAAATAAAGAGGAACAATAATTTTATATCCTTGTTTTGTGGGGAAGGTCTGAAAACCTCTTTTACCATTAAAGATGTAATTTGGCGGTCTAATTCGATATGATATTTATTGCCTTGGCAGAAAGAAACCAGTTGATATCTTGGTTTGGTGGGAAAAAATCTGAAAACATATTTTACCATTAAAGATGTAATCTGGCTGTCAAATTCGATCTGATCTTTCTTTCCTTGGCATGGAAGAAACCAGTTGATATCTTGGTTTGGTGGAAAAAATCTGAAAACATCTTTTACCATTAAGATGTGATCTAACTATCGAGGATCGATCTGATTTTCTAGAATTTCCTTCCTTGGCAAACAAATAACTAGATTTGATATATTAAAGGAGGAAGTAGTTGGCACGTGAGATGAAGAATGACTTACTAGGTGAAGAATTGAATGTTGGAAATATTTGGAGAGATTTTCCCTTTGCACACCTAACAAACTTTTTGCAAATCTGATTCTTAGAGTCACAATCAAATTCGTAACATGAAATGGTGCTTTGAATGTTTTTGGTTTTGGGGAAAACTTTGTTGTAAGTGAAATGTTATAAATTACATGAATTTTTCATGCAAATGGTTGGAGTGTTAGAGGTCGGAATCTAATTCCCGAGAGAAAAGTTTGGCAGAGCCCATATTTCGTAGACTTTATCTCGAGGAACTGTTTATTTATTTTTGTGTTAAATTTGATCATGTCAATTTGGTTGCAAATGTATAGCCATTGAGAAGCTCTAATATTGTTCTAGAAAGTTTCCCCTACTGATGAATTTAATCAAATTTGAGTTAATCTATGTTGAGTTTAAGAAAAGTTGTCTGCTTCATCTCTGACTCTCAGTAAAGATTTTATCTTGCTCCCATTACAATCTTACATTAAAATCTTTGTGAATCACACAAGATCTTATCTTTTTGATAGTTTTGTGGCATTTACAATTTCATTTATCAGAAGATCTTTCATTTGATAGTGAAATAAACAAATTTAAAATCACTTTACTCCTAGCATGATGATTAAGATTGTTTGTTAGCCTTTGAGGGTATCTTAGGCATGATAAAACAAAGGTTGATAATGTTCAGTTAAGTTTTTCCAATTTGAGCCTTCATTTTGGATTCTTAAAGTTTGTGTGAAAACGTGTTGATCTGGGCCTCCATTGAAGTCCACCTTCTAGTTAAAGGAACATTCTAACTATTCTGAAGCATTTTGTTGGTCAAGCCTTCCATTTTTAAAAAGTCTCTCAAAGATCTGGCGAGTCAAAATCCACTTTGCCTCACCTCCCACCAAAATTCATTTAAAAACAACCAATCCTACCCATACTACCCCTGTTTGTCATGTGTATGTACAAATGCATAATCTCTATTACCAAAACATATAAAAGTAATCAAGTTTTCATTGTCTTTAGTAGCACCGAATGTTACTTAGAAAATATATCCATTATCTAGGGTGACAAATCGTGAGAGTTAGATTTTTGTTGAATTGATCATGTTTTCTTTAAGGTCTTCTTAATAACTTTGCAAAGAAGGACATCTCCATCTCCTCCACAAACAACATGCTACAAAAGGGTCCTCTCACCCTGGTTGAAAGGCACAACCATAAAGTACTAAGGATAAATCAAATCCTCTTAAGGGTGCTACCCATTTCTCCACATCTGAGTGAGAAAGACCAAGCTGCATCTCTTCCCGGCTACAAAATGACACACAACATGATTTTCTTATCTCTAAGCTTCCATTCAAAACCGTGATGTTGCTCAGCTTCTGAGGGAGAATCAATTTGGGTACCAACACCATTCGACACCACCGCGAGACCCGATTTCCTTGCCTGTGGAACCGATTTTGATGCCAAGATTGATCTATTGATTTGTTGCCAATTTGTATCCATTTGTCCCGAAAACACCGTTTTGGCACCATTGTCAGGGATATTGTGATTGCAGTTCATATTCAAAACCTGGTAAACATCTCTTATATGCTCTAAGTGCTAGTACATTGTTTCAACATCATCCTATGTTCAGGCCTGTAAGAAGTGTTCAAAGTTACAAGTGCCATGTGCAATATTTCTAGTTTATACGCTTATTAGACTGTGTTTTATTGATAAACTGGTAGAGGAAGGTCAAATTCCATTTCCAATTTCTAGTATTGACAGACATTTGACATATCATATTTTTTAGTGCATTTGCACAACTAAGGTGGAAGTCCTTAGTGGCGACTCGTGTTGATCTAATTTTTAATAAATACTAGTGTCTTAGCCTCTGTCAAGTGAGATTTGTTACTAATCTTTGCAAATATGGAAGGAAGAAGATCTTTCTTTGCTAGGGATCCTACTAGGAAATTATTTCCAGAGCTAGGAAAAACAAATTCAGAAGGAAGAAGATCTTGGAGAGTTTTGGAGATCAATAGTCAAGAAAAGAGATCTCCATTGATGAAAGTGATCACCTATCATTGAATATTTCCATTCAAGTGCTTCTGAATCAGGTAGTCTTTTTGTGGAATTAAATTCTCCATCTGGAGAGGGGCCTTCATTTGAATTTGAAGAGTTTTCTTCTCATTCTGCCCTTGTGTTTTCTAGAGTTGATAGGGATTTCCAAGAAACAGAGCCTTTAGGGGATATCCATTTTGGAAGTTATACTCTTGTGTTTCAAAGACCCCTTGTCCCTTATCAGTTTGATTCTCCTCCAAGGTCACCTCCTCAAAACAACATGGCCCATCCCCCACCCAAACCTCCATTTGTTGTAAATACTTTTGGTCCTATAAATTTTAGAGGGATGGCTGGTTATCCAAATGCAGTTCCCCAAGATGTAAGAAATAGACTACCAAAGTTCCAAGGAAATAATGTTATAACTGGTGATCAGCACTTAAATCTTTTTATCAACATGATGGAAGACTTTGAGATTGAATTTGAAGATGTATATATCAAATTGTTTATCCATACTTTGGAAGAAGATGCAAGGGACTGGTATAAATATTTTCCAGATAATTCCATTGATTCTTGGACCAAAATGAATAATGCATTTAGATTACAAAGTATGGTGACAAAACGGATCCTAGGTTTCTTTTGTCATAATTTGAGAATATTAAAAATAATCCCAATGAATCAGTGCATGACTTCAACACTAGATTTAATAAGACATTGAGGATATTTCTTGTAAGTTTAAGGCCATGTGATGAATCTTGTCTTATAAAGTATTCAGATGCATTTGATAAGAAAGATGCTTACTACTTGAGGGACAAAAACCCTACCAATTTGAGGCAGGCCTTTACCATGGCTTTGCAAATTGAGAACAACATTAAAGCAATTGGAAAACCTCCTAAGAGGGAAGGTGTGAAACTGGTTAACCCGGAAAAACCTCAAGCAAGTAAGGTTGTTGATTTGGAGGAGGTTGTGAAAACTTTGGTAGGGGTTGTCAAGGAAATATCATACAAATTATCTTGGGAAGAGAAAGGAATTGGGTAGAGTTCACAAGGCCAACATAAGCAACAAGGCCAAGACAGATTTACCAATCATCCTAGAAATGAGCAGAGATCTGATGACAGAGGCAAGGGACCCATGGGATCTACAAATAGACATCCCCAAGCTAGGGAAAACAGAATGGTGCCTGATCCTTTGGCTGCCAGAGTTGTTGTTATTAAAGAAACATATGTAATTGATTGGTGTGACAGATGTTTCATGCCCCATGCTCCATGTGAAGTATATCAGAAAGTAGAAGAGGAAGTTGATGATGATAACACTGATGATGATGCATGCATGATGGAGTGATCTATAAGCTCACAGCAAGGAGAAACTTCAAATGAGGTAATAAGTGCTAGAACTACTGTTGATTTTTGGGATTACATTCACTGGGTACCTCTTCTTCCTCCCTCTCATACTTTAGAAATAGATACTGTACAAGATTTTGAATTGCCCAATAATGAATTTGAATATTTAAGAGCTTTAATGATAAAGAAGTATGATGGAGGAATCCCATCTGAGGAGGATAGGTAGTTATTGATGAATGTTGTTGTTTCTCAAGAAAAGGATTATAATACTAGGAGTAGAGTTGTCAAAGGAGCAGGGCCTCAAGCCAAACCTAAAGCTCCATTGCTTTCAAATATTCCTAAAGAGGTTCCTAAGAAAGATACACCTTCCAAAGGCCTTGCTATCCCAAACAAGATTCATACTTCTCCTCATGCCCAAACTATCAAAAATCTGTGCCATCTAATGAATGTGTTAATCTCCCTTCCAATGTTGCCTTGCCAAAGTGTGTTCCATATGACATTGCCCAAGTTTTTAGTCAAATCAAAGTTAGTGTTCCAATTTTTGAGATGATTAGGATTCCTGAACACAAGAAGAGGGAATTGGAGTATTTGGGATTAAAAGAACAAGAGTACTCCAGAAAAAATGTAAACATTGTGGAGACCCCTCCAATCATCAAGAGCTAGAAACACCACCAACATTGGAAGAACTAGGTGAACCACCTAAGGTTTATTTGGGAAAATCCTTCGTAGATTCTCGCCTAAATGTAGATCCATTCTTCACCACTCTAATCATTAAGGACATATTACTACACAAATTTATGTTTGATTCGGGAATCATGCAATGGTATGCCTCTAGAAGTCATGAATGTACTGGATATCAAAGTAACAACAACATATGGGTAGTTCAATGCCATGGATTCCATAGAGGTTCCAGTGGTGGGATGTGTGAAAGGTTTAGTGGTGCAACTTGCAGCTTATCCAGGTAGGAATTTGAAACTTGATGTTGTTATTGTTGATTTCCCAGCCAAGTGGGGTATTTTGTTGTCTAGAAAATGGGTTGTCAGTGTTGGTAGGAGTTTTCAAATGGATATGTCCTATGCCACCATCCTAATTGAGGGAAACCTTTTCAGGTTGTATGGGGAAAAGAAGATGTTGCACCTCATTAAATATCCCAACAATGCATCTTATGAAGTGTTGTACACAAGTGTTGATGATGATAACTTTATTGGATTTGCTGATGGGAAAGACAACAAAATGGATCAATGTAAGAGTCTTAAACAAGTAGGCTTTCCATGGAATTTTTATTTGATGGAGCTTGCTTCAAATTTGGAGATGGTGTCAGTGTAGTTCTGATTTCTCCAAGCTTGGAAGAGTTTGTTTTTTCTTTCAAACTTAACTTTAAGTTTACTAAAAACATTTCTCAAGTATGAAGCATTATTATTAGGTTTGATAATTTCTTGGAAATACTATGTTAAAGACTTCATTGTTAAGGGAGATTCATAACTAATTGTTAAACAAATAAGAAAATTGTATGCTACTAAAAATCAGAGAATGAAACAATACAAGCATGTAGTCTGGGACTTGATTGAGATGTTTGATTCATTTAACATTGTGCATCATGATAGAAAGTTTAATGTTATGGTAGACAAGATTGCAGTATTGGGATCTCGGTTTGATAGTTATGCAATGTCCCCATATTGTGAATATGATGTTGAAGTGTTAACAAGGCCATCTATTCGTGAAAAATTAAACATTAGAAATTTTTTGATGATGATGCTCGAGTCAAAAGATTTCTACATAAAAAGGGAGTTTGCTTATCAAAGTGTATTGATTGGGAGCTAATGGTGTGTGCAACAAAAGGGAAATACAATTTTTTTGCAAATACATCATCCAACTGAAAACTAATACCATTCCTAAAGGACTGGTTGCTCTTGAATCAAAGTTTGATAATGTTGATTGCATTATTATTAACAGCATATAAAAACCTCAAGTGATGTTGAGGAGCATGACTGGGGTACACAGGAGAAACCAAGGAAGATTTGATTGGGAAGAAATCGAACAAGGAAGAAAAATAGTCATATGTCCAGTTGTTGAAGAAACATTAGACTCGCTTATCTTGGTCTTATTCGAGTTAAAAGCATACATAGGAGGATTTTTTTCAGCATGAAATCCCTTTGGAATCTAATGCAAAACCATTCAGAAAAAAGTAGAGGCTGATTAATCCACTCCTCTCTATGAAGATGCAAGAAGAAATAAAGAAATTGAGGGATGGAGGGATCATTCAGCCAACAAGGTATTCTTCTTGGGTTGCAAACTTAGTGCCAATTAGAAAAAGAATGATCATATCAGGTTGTGCGTGGATTTTAGAAATCTGAATAGAGCATCAATGAAGGATAATTATCCTTTACCAAACATGGATAACATGTTGTAATTGGTTACTAGTTCTGAGTTTTTATCTACTTTGGATGGTTTCTCTAGGTATAACCAGGTAGTTGTGAAGCAATAAGAGAGAATCAAAACTACTTTCACTACTCCATGGGGTACCTATGTGTATGTGAGGATGCCATTTGGCCTGATGAATGTTGGAGCTACTTTTCAAAGAGAAATGGATGTAGCATTCTCAAGATATATAAATGACTTCATTGTTGTGTATCAGGATGATGTGACAATTTTCTCCAAGAGAAGAAGTGATCACCTACAACATTTAGAAAAGATGTTGATAAGATGTAGAGAGTATGGCATTTCACTCAATCCAAAGAAGTGCCATTTCGGAGTGTAAAATGCCAAGTTGCTTGGTCACATTGTATCAAAGGATGGTGTCATGATTGATCCTAAGAGGGTAGAGGCCATCAGTAAGGTCCCAATTCCAAGAACCAAGAAAGGAATTTAGTCCTTCTTTGGGAAAATAAACTTTATTAGAAGATTCATATCAAACTTTGCTGAGTTGACCATTCCAATTACTTGCATGCTAAAGAAGGACCAAGTTATCGATGGGAAGAGGCTGCCATTTAGGCTTCCAATGGGATTAAGGAAGCATTGAAGCACGCCCCTATTTTAGCAGCCCCAGATTATAAGAAACCTTTTCAAATGTTCTCTTTTTCTTTGAGAGAACACTATTCAGATCTGTCTTGTTGCAAAATGATGATGAAGGGGCTGAGAGGATAATTTCCTTTTTAGTAAGGCACTGCAAGGGGATGAGTTAAAGTACACCATTATAGAGAAGTAAGCATTTTCCTTGGTAAAAAAAAAAGGTTTTCAAGACCCTACATTTTTAGCTCTAAAGTTGTTTCTTATGTTCCCACACCATGGTGAAAGATGTATTATCATAGATGGAGGTCTCAAGCAAAAGATGCAGATGGGTGAACAAGTTGCAGGAGTATGACATGGATATCCAAACCACAAAATTGGTAAGAGGTTTGGGCTTAGCTAAACTTATGGTTGAGAGAAACCTGTAAAATATTGAGGTAAATGAAGTAGAAGAAGAAAGGGTGGATGTCCTTGAAAAGTTTGTGAGTTCTGACTAGTACAAATATATAATTTTTTATCTTAGACATCTATACTACCCTGAGTATTTGAGTAAAAATATGAAAAAGAGCTCTTAAGTTGGCTTCCCAAAAATATGTCATTACTGATTTTGGGTTAGCTTGGAAGAACCCTAAGGGAGTCCTCTTAAGGTTCATTACTAAAGATGAAGCCCCCAAGATAATTGTTGATCTCCATGGAGGAGTTTGTGGGGGAATTTTTCTAGAAAATTCACATCACACAAGATCTTGAGGGTTGGTTATTGGTGGAAAATATTTTCAAGGATACAACTTTGTTAGTTAGAAGTTGTGAGAGTTGCTAGTTTTTTTCTAGAAGACTGGAAGCTTCAGACTCCCTTCCTTTGCAACTTGTATAAATTGAATCCTCGTTCAAGCAATGGGGAATGGATTTCATTGGTGAGATTTCAAACCCTTCAAGTGTTGGCCATAAGTGGATTCTTGTAGCCACTGATTACTTCACTAAGTGGGTGGAGGAAATCCCCACCAAGAGAGAAACACACCAAATTGTCATGGAATTCATTGAACCATATCATTTGCGGGTTTGGAGCTCTAGTGAAAATTGTTGCTGACAATGCCATGAGATTCAAAGCTAAAAATTTTGTGGCAATGTGTAAATAATATGCGATCAATTTGACATATGCCTCCAACTACAAGCCCCAAGGCAATGGAAAAGCAGAGTCCATCAATAAAAATTTATTAAAGATCATTAGAGAACCTTAAAGTTGATCAAAAGGAAATGGGGTGAGTAGTTGAAGTTTTATGTTTGGGTTGATAGAATTATCATTAAAAGAGCTACTAGAAAAATTCCATTTGAATTGGTGTATGGCACTCAAGCTCGCTACCCCCGCATATGCAATTTTCCTCATATGAGTTCATTGAACAACCTGGAATATCAAAAATTTAGTCCATATGATGCTCTCATTAACCGATTGTTGAAATTGATGAAGAAAGGAGGGCATCTCACCAAATACATGTGAAGTTCGGAGAAAAGTTGAAATTATTTGACAAAAAGATAACACCCATGGCTTTTAGCATTGGAGATCTTGTTCTATTATGGGATAGAAAGCATGAATACAAGGGCAAGCATGGTAAATTTGAGGCATTGTGGATGCACCCTTACTCCATTGAAATTGATTGGTGAACATACCTTCTTCTTGAAATGATTGGATGGGGAATTTCTCTAATTGTCTATTAATGGTAGGCATTTGAAACATTTCCTAGATTGATTCCCTAGAATCAAGGTGAGCATCATTTTTACAGTGTATAGTTCATTGGTTGCTTTCTATATTTTGTTTTTTTGCTCGTTCTAGTCCTTGGTGACCTGGTTTTGCTGGTTTCTCAGTTTGTTTTCAGAGATGGTTCTAGTTTTTCGCTTTGAAAATTGACTCCTTTTCCCAATGGATGATTTTTGGCACTTGGTCTATTATTTGGTTCTTTGGCACTAATAGGAGTGCCCATCCCGAGTCAGTTGATGTTTTTCTCAAATTAGTCTCACCCTATTTGCCATTAAAATCCCTTAGTTTGCGGCCTTTGTCACATTTTTATCTCCCTATGTTGATGCTTGAAGACTCTTTCCTCCATTGGTTTCCATGATTAGTCCCTTCCTTGGTCAAAGATCATTGAAAAACCCATAATTTGTTGATTCGTTCCTCTGTCCATCTGAAGGTGTCTGTCAATTGGGCGTAAAACTCGAGTTGTTCCTTCCCTTCCATTTTCCATAGTCGTGTGTTGTTTTCCCTACCATTTTTTGTCCCAAGTACCTGAGGAAACATGATTGAATGTAGCTCGGAGGATCATGTTTAAACTTTACAATATTTCCAAATTCTTTTCCTTGAGGAAAATGTCATTTCGAGCTCAAACAAAGTGGTTTCCTACATTTTTACTTGATGGGTGTGCTTTTCGGTTAAATTTACATCTCCGAATCGGTGGAAGCATGACTCTTTGTGGTGGATGCGGCTCGTGGGGCATGCTAAAACTTTGAGATCATTTCAACCCAAAACTTGTCCACGTGGAGGAACGACGCTCGTTTGAAGACCCACCTTTTTGTTTGGCCTTGGAGTTACACCGAGAGGACACATGAAAGATTTCGCTACTTTTCCCGGACTTAGAATTTGTTTTCATGCAGTTGATATCAGTTTGGCGGTCCATGGAAATGTGGTGAGTGACACTCATTCAAGATCTTCCTCAAGGTCCCCATTAATAATGCAACAGAGCGATAGGTGGAGGCTTCCCTTTGCGCTCCGCTAGGGACTTAAAATTTTAAAGAAATTTTCTAAAGCCCGGGACACGTGGTGAACCCATGCTCATTCAAGGTCTCCACTCTTGGGACCATCTTGAAGTTGCACCATAAAGACACATGGAGGTTTCTCGCCGGGTCTTCCTTTACTTAGAATTTTCAAGCAATTTCCTAAAGGGCCTAAGACACATGGAGGGACCATGCATGTTTGGGGACCAGCCTTTGAGTTTTATTTTGAAGAAGCACTAAGAGGACACTTGGAGGCTTCCACTCACTCTGCCTTTTACTTGGACTTTTTAATGACCAAAGAAGACTATCTCGGACCTTGGACACATGGCACCTTCCACTAAACTCTTAAACTTTTAACAGACTCTGCCAAAATGAGACACATGTTGAGCCCGCGCTTATTTGGGGTCTCTACTTTTTGGGACCATCTCAAGATGTACCATTAAGACACGTGGTGGTTTGAAAAGTCAAAAGGTAGAGGCACGAGACTCTCGAGGAAAATTTGGAAAATTTTCTTTTTTCCAAAAATAGGTAAAATAGCATAATTGAGCTGCACTTCCTCTGGGACCCACATTGGGACACGTGTCAAGCCCATTTTTCAAAGGTGAACGGGTGGAATAAATTGAGAAATTTTACATTTTTCCAAAAGATGTAAAAGGTAGAAAAGAACCCTTAGAATTGTCTTAACTCAGATCTTCCACGTGGATGGTCCAAATTCAAAATGGAAATCGAGGGCATGTTGTGCATTTGATCTCGATTTTCTACCATTTCGTTGAAAAGCTCTTGGGGATGTGAATTTTTATGGTTTTTTATCATTTCTTGGTGTCTCCTACACGCCAAATGAAGAGGAACATTAATTTGATATCTTGGTTTGGTGGGGAAGGTCTAAAAACATCTTTTACCATTAAAGATGTAATCTGACTGTCGGATTCGATCTGATCTTTCTTTCCTTGGCACGCAAGAAACTAGTTGATATCTTGGTTTGGTGGGAAAAAATCTGAAAACATATTTTACAATTATATATGTAATGGTTGTTGGATTCGATCTAATCTTTCTTTCCTTGGCACGCAAGAAACCAGTTGATATCTTGGTTTGGTGGGAAAAAATCTGAAAACATCTTTTACCATTAAGATGTGATCTGACTATCGGGTTCGATCTGATTTTCCAGTCTTTCCTTCCTTGGCATGCAAAGAACCAGATTTGACAGATTGGAGGAGGAAGTAGTTGGCACGTGAGATGAAGAACAACTTAAAAGGTAAAGAATTGAATGCTAGAAATATTTGGAAAGAATTGCCCTCTCGTGCACTGACAACCTTTTTACAAATCTAATTCGAGAGTCATGATCAAATTCATAACACGTAATGGTACTTTCAATGTTTTCGGTTTTGGGGGAAAACTCTGTTGTTAATGAAATATTAAAAATTGCATGAGTTTTTCATGCAAATAGTTGGAGTGTTAGAGGTCGGAAGCTAATTCTTGAGAGAAATGTTTTCTGAGCCCATCTTTCGAGACATTATCCGAGGAACTGTTTATTTTTATTAGTGTTAAATTTTATCATGTCAAGGTGGTTGCGAGTGTATAGCCATTGAAAAGATTTGAGATTGTTCTAGAAACTTTCCCCTACTGATGAATTTAAACAAATTTGAGATAATTTGTGTTGACTTTGAGCAAAGTTGTGTCTGTTTCATCTTTGAATGTCTACAAATAGTTTTTCTTGTTCCCATTGCAATCTTACATTGAAATCTTTGTGAATCACACAATATCTTAGCTTTGTGATAGGGAATTTGTAGTTTCATTTATCAAAAGATATTTCATTTGATAGTGAAATAAACAAATTTAAAATCACTTTACTCCTAGCATGATGATTAAGAGTGTTTTTTATCCTTTGACAAGTATTTTAGGCGTGATAAAACAAAGGTTGATAATGTTCAGTTAAGTTTTTCAATTTGATCCTTCATTTTGGATTCTTAAAGTTTGTGTGAAAACATGTTGATCTGGGCCTCCATTGAAGCACACCTTCTAGTTAAAGGAACATTCTAGCTGTTTTGAAGCATTTTGTTGGTCAAGCCTTCCTTTTTTGTAAAATCTCTCAAAGATCTGGTGAGTCAAAATCCACTTGGCATCACCTCTCACAAAAATTCATTTAAAACAACCAATCCTACCCATACTACCAATGTTTTTCCTATGTGTGTACAAATGCATAATCTCTGTTACCAAAATATAGAGAAGCAATCGGTTTTCATTGTCTTTAGTAGCTCGAACCTTGCTTTTGAAAATATATCCATTATCTAGGGTGACAACTTGTGAGAGTTATATTTTTGTCAGTATTGATCATGTTTTCATCAAGGTCTTCTTAAAAAATTTCAACAAAGGAAATATCCATCTCCTCCATAAACAACGGGATACAAACGGGTCCTCTCACCCCGATTGAAAGGAAAATCATAAAGTAGTGAGGATAGATCAAATCCTCTTAAGGGTGCTATCGATTTCTCTGTTAGGATAAATTTTATTATCCTATTATTAATTATGCATAGTAGGATTATTTAATTAATTTTATTAATTAAATAATTAATGATTAAATTGTTATATGGTTAAACAACCATATTTGTCTGTTTATTACATTGTTATATTGTTATAAACAATATATTTGTCTTTATGTAATTTTGCTTCCCGGATGTTATTGGAAGCTTGTGAAATCTGGTTTTTGGTTGCACCTGTGCAACTCATTTTCCCGGATGTATTTGGCTGTGCAATATCTATAAATATTGCAGCCCATTCTCTGTAATTGTTTACTGATTGAGATTAATAAAATATCACAGGCTTCCGTCCCTGTTTCTCAATCTACATTTGGTACCAGAGCGAAATTCTGGCCCTGTGAAGGTGTGGAAGAGAGAGCAGCAGAGAGAGAGGAGATTGGAGAAGTGTTTGCAGCATTTGAGAGCCTGTGCAGCCTCGTGCAAACTCCCAGCCCCATCCCTGCCTCCCCCACATCAGCCTGTTCCTTCCAGGTACTTGGAAGGCAAATTTTTTTGCACTGGTGCACTCAAAGACTGTGCAAAATCAAGCTATGTGTATTGATTTAAAAAAAAAAAAAAAAGATATATTTCCCAATCAGGGTTTTGTTTTACTGTATTTGGAGATTGTTTTGCTTGTTTGGAGGACTGTCTGTGCACCTGCAGTGAATACACAGAGCAAAGAAAATCATGGTGCATTGAAGCAAAAAAAAAGAAAGGAGGCGTTTTCTTGATCCAAAGGCCACGTATAAGGAGAGAAAACGCCAAGAGCATATACGCCCTTTCTTTGTCCCATGCGCACGCAAAGCATAAGAAAAAATGTTTTGTTGGAGCTAAGAAACGCCTTTGCTATCTCCCACGGCCTGCTGGACGTCCTCATCCACCTGCACACAAAAGAAAACAATAAAAAGTGCGGCCAAGCATGTAAAAACGCGCGCCCAGCAAAAACAACATGTAAATGAAGGCAAACAACAGCAAAAACGTGTTTTTTTAATCTCCCACGGCCTGTACAAAGGCCAGCAACTAAAAACGCGCCCAGGCATTGAAAACACGCGCCCAGGCAAGGAAAAATGCGGCCAGGGCAATAAGAAACAAGGAAAAGGATAAAAACGCGCCCCAAAGGAGAAAAACGCGCCCCAACACAAAAAACGCGGCCTGGGAAGGAGAAATTGCGGCCTGAGCAAAGAAATAAAGTCTCAGATCCGTTTTTTGGGCAAATAGAACCCTAAAAACGCCCCTTCACCAGCATGCGCCACGTGGCATTCATTTTTCAAGAGGTAAGTCAATTTATTTGACAATAAATACAAATTTCTTCCTTTCATAGTCCAAGCGCCCCAAGTGGCCAAGTTGGTTATTGCATGTGCCTTAGGAGTGAGAGGTTTGAGGATCAAATCCCACAAAAAACACTCAAAAACTCTCCTTTTGCATCTGGCGGAAATTTTGGCGGAACTGCTAAATTTAGCAGACTTTTTTGAATTTAGTTATAACTAACTAAATTTAGCGGAGAATCCCTAATTTAGGGTAAAAATTTTTTTTTCTCCCATTTGGTCTGTTTTCTCATTCCAGACATTTTTTGCAAAAGGAGACCCACCTAAAAATTGCATTTTCAGCTATTTTTTTGCAATTTTTAGCATTTAGGGCTCAGGAGGCCACCAGGACCCCGAAACTGAAATTTTTTGCCTGTCATTCAAATTGCACAATTTTTTGAATGTAAATTGTATACTGCTGCATATTGTACTAATTTGCGAGTTGCCATAGTCAATCGCAAAACTTGTAGAATCGCCAAAACTCGCTGGTAATTGTAATCAAAAAATAGTAAATTTGGTTCTCAGAACACTCACGAGATCCTAGATCTCATTAGTAGCGCCTCAGGTATATACAGTGCCTCTGGGAAGCGCTTACGGGTAAAGCCGTCGTGACTACTACTGCACTTAACGCCTAATATAGCTGCAACAACGTCGTCTGGGCATCGTCCCTATAAATCGACGGGGAGTAATAAGGTCACAGTGCACACACTATGAACCATCCCATCCGTCTGTGAACGATTGCAAGACATAAATCCGGACTGAGAAATTATCCGAGTATATAGCGAAGTTACGCGCGCGTATGAGGATATTTCTTTGAGCCGGTGTCAATAATCGCACAGACCCCATCAGTACTGTCTTGGTACCACGTATCGAATTCTTTCACGTACGTTAACGCCTCTTTCACGTACCGCCGGGTATATAGAAAGGGCGAGCTTCTTCCACGTACCGACGGGTATATCGGAAGGGCGCGTATATAGAAAGGTTCGGTATATCGGACTGACGGTATATAGATTGGGAGACCTTATACCTGGAGTGATAAGAGCCAAACCCTGTCAGTGATCTCTGCAAAATGGGCACCAATGCCCCCAAATTTTTTCTTCCGGATTCACAATTGCTCAGAGGAAGCAACTATGCTGCTTGGAAGACAAAAATCAAGACACAGCTTGAGTTTGAAGAAATCTGGCCTGTTGTGACTGGTACTCTAACCAGATCACCAACGGATGCAACACAACAATGACAATTTGATAGAGCAGATCAGAAAGCAAAGCTCATCATCTTGTTTGGAGTATCCGACGATGTGCAAGTCCACATTCGAGATGCTACATCAGCAAAAGAAGCTTGGGATAAACTGAGCACAATATATGAGGCCAAGAACAAGAATGTCATACTCAATTTGCAGAGTCAGTTACATACGTTGAAATTCAAACAGAATGAGAAAATTGAAGCCTTCCTAAGAAGAGTTGCAGAGTTGAGGGCTTCACTTCTAGCCCTAGGAGAAGAGGTCAAAGATGAGTCTCTCGTTCCCATTGTTCTGAGAGCTCTCCCTTCTTCTTACCGAATTTTTGTCACAACTCTAAACTTGTCAGATACGACAATTAGTTTTGACAAGTTAGTAAACCTACTGCAACAAGAGGAAGCAATGCACAACAAGGATGATGAAGAGGAGCAGGCACTGTCTTCACATCAAAAATGGAAAGGAAAAGGTAAAGGAAAACCTAAATCCTATCAGAAGTCCCCACATCAGAATCAGTATCATGGGGACAATCAACAGAAGAAGCGATGTCCCATTTGCAAAAGAGGACATGACTTGCAAGAATGTTGGTTTAATACATATAAGAAAGGTTCATCAAGCAATGCTGGACCTCAACAACAACAAACTTACAAGGGACATTCAAACAACTATCACGGGCAGAAAAAGGGGAACTGGAAAAGAAGACCCCACCAGCAAGGTAATATTGCTGAGCAACAAGATCAGTCAGACAATGAAGACTTCTTGTTCACTGCTCGATCAAGTGAACCATCCACGTCATCTAGTGACGTCTGGTATGTTGATTCGGGAGCCACTCGACACATGACCGGCCACAGAGACTGGTTTATTTCAATGAGGGACACGCCATCGAAAAATCATGTTTCGTTGGGAGATGATTCTTCATATACAGTTCAGGGGATTGGAAACATTTCTCTACCCCTTGGTTCACGCAAATGCAGACTATCAGATGTTCTATATGTCCCTGGGTTGACAAAGAACCTTCTTTCGGTCAGTCAACTCCTAGATCACAACCTGAAAATTGACTTTGATAGTCAATCCGGCAAGAAAATGTGTTTGATTCGAGATAAATCCAGAGGCTCGAAAATAATTGCAAAAGCCTCAAATGTGGGACGAATGTTTCAACTTGATTTCATTCACAAAAATGATCAAGCACTCGTGGCTAAAAACTCCACCTCAGCTCAGTTGTGGCATCGGAGATTTGGTCATGTAAGTTTCAAATATCTCGACACACTTCGCCGGTGCAATATGGTACATGGGCTACCATCTCTTCAGAAGGATACAGACAAGTGTCCTCACTGCTTAGCAGGGAAACAACACAGAGTTTCATTCCAAACAAGTACTTTTCGAGCTCATGGAAAACTTGACCTGGTTCATACCGATCTGTGCGGTCCAATGCAGCCAAGTCATTCAGGGTTCCAGTACTTCATGCTCTGTGTTGACGACTATTCACGCAAAATGTGGATTTTTTGTCTTCGTAAGAAAAGTGAGGCCTTTGAAACGTTCAAAAAGTTCAAAGTGGCAGTTGAGAAAGAAACTGGTCGTCACATCAGAACTCTCCGCTCAGATCGAGGGGGGGAATTCACCAGTGATGAGTTCAGAGACTATCTACAAACTCACGGGATTCGTCGACAAATGCCTCCTCCACACACACCGCAGCAAAATGGTGTTGTTGAGAGAAGAAATCGTACTATCATGGAAATGGTGCGATGCATGATCGATGATTCCGGACTTGCAAAGACATTTTGGGCAGAAGCAGCAAAAACAAGCAGTGTATTTGTTAAACAAAGCGCCCACAACTGCTCTTGATGGAATTACACCACAAGAAGCATGGTCAAAAAGGAAACCATCCATTGCACACCTCAGAGTATTTGGGTGCAAAGCCAGCATGCACATACCCAAACAGAACAAAAAGAAATTGGACATGAAGTCACAAAATCTCATCTTCATTGGATACAGTGAAGAGACTCTTGGGTACAGATTGATGGATCCTAAGACCAGAAAAGTCTACACAAGCAGAGATGTTGAGTTTTTCGAGAAGAAGGAAGCAGAGACTCCTCCTCCGGACTCGCAAGATGTAGATTTTTCACCTACTGTAAAAGTTGAAGCTAATGTTCCCTCAGAATATGAAAGTGATGATGGGGATGATGGTGTTGATCAGATAGAACCACAACCCATGGGAATAGTTCAACGTATGCCTAAATGGTGTACAAGTACATTACGAGATGCAAGATTGGATGCTCCACTGGATACATCCACCCCTGGACCACGGACTCACAGTAAAGCAAGAGAAGAAGTTAACTTTGCTTTGATGAGTAAGGTTATTGAATCAGATGAGCCCTCTACAGTCCAGGAAGCCCTACAGTCAAAAGCTTGGAAAGATGCCATGGATTCTGAATATCAATCAGTGATAAAGAATAACACTTGGCAGCTTGTTGATCTTCCACCAGGGAAGAAACCCATTGGATGCAGATGGATATTCAAAACGAAGTACAAAGCAGATGGGACAGTGGACAAGCACAAAGAAAGACTTGAAGCAAAGGGGTACGCACAGAAAGAAGGCATTGACTATGAGGAGACATTTGCTCCCACAGCTAAGATCAAAACGATCAGGATGATCTTTGCTCTAGCTGCTCAGTTTGGTTGGAAAGTCCATCAAATGGACGTAAAAAGTGCCTTCCTGAATGGAGATTTACAAGAAGAAGTCTACATGACTCAACCTGAGGGATATGTAGTACCTGGTCAAGAAGAAAAGGTATGCAGACTCGGGAAATCTCTGTATGGCCTTAAACAAGCACCCGGGCATGGTACATCAAGATTGATGAGCATCTCGTACAACATGGATTCGTCAGAAATCCATATGATCCCAATCTCTACCTCAAAAAGCAAGGGGGGGAGATGGTGATTGTTGTAGTTTATGTCGATGATCTAGTCATCACTGGCAGTTCAGTGAAGATGATTGATGAAACGAAGAAAGATCTTAAGTGATCATTCGACATGACAGATCTCGGGCTTATGCACTACTATCTTGGACTGGAAGTATGGCAGAAAGAGAATCACATCTTTGTTTCTCAGATGAAATATACCAAGACAACGCTCGAGAAGTTTAGGATGATGGATTGCACACCAATTGCTACACCTATGGAGAACAGATTACAGTTATCTCGTTCAGATCCATCTCCTGAGGTAAGTGCCACTCTCTATCGGCAGCTGATTGGGAGTCTCATTTACCTGACCTACACTAGACCAGATATCAGCTTTGCAGTGAGCTATCTATCCAGGTTCATGCAAGAACCCAAAATTTGTCATTGGAAAGCAGCAAAACGCATTTTAAGATATCTCAAAGGATCAGTGGATCTTGGTCTAGAATACAAGAAGAACGAAAACTTCTTCTTGACTGGATATTCGGATTCAGATCATGCAGGTAACATTGATGATAGAAAATCCACTTCTGGATTTGTATTCTTTATGGGATCTGGACCAATATCATGGGGAAGTAAGAAACAACACTTTGTTTCTCGCTCTTCCACGTGGCGAGTATCGCTTACAGGAGAAGCTGTCTGTGAAGTGATTTGGCTACGTCGCATACTGGAAGGACTTGGAATACCACAGGACAAACCGACCACCATGTATGTTGACAACGAAGGTGTTCTCAAACTTGTTCGCAATCCAGTTTTTCACGAGAGAACAAAGCACATTGAAGTTCAAGTTCATTTCATACGCGAACATGTGTTGAAGCACAACATCCAACTTCAATTTTGTCCAACAGCTGAACAACAAGCAGATATTTTCACAAAGTCACTTGCACGTGACAAGTTCGAGTTGTTCAGAGCATTTCTCTCCTCATCTCTTCAGACAATGCACAATTAAGGGGGGGAATGTTAGGATAAATTTTATTATCCTATTATTAATTATGCATAGTAGGATTATTTAATTAATTTTATTAATTAAATAATTAATGATTAAATTGTTATATGGTTAAACAACCATATTTGTCTGTTTGCACATTGTTATATTGTTATAAACAATATATTTGTCTTTATGTAATTTTGCTTCCCGGATGTTATTGGAAGCTTGTGAAATCTGGTTTTTGGTTGCACCTGTGCAACTCATTTTCCCGGATGTATTTGGCTGTGCAATATCTATAAATATTGCAGCCCATTCTCTGTAATTGTTTACTGATTGAGATTAATAAAATATCACAGGCTTCCGTCCCTGTTTCTCAATCTACATTCTCCACATCCGAGTGACAAAGAGAAAGCTGCATCTCTTCCCCAGCTACAAAACAACACACAACATGATCTGCTTGTCTCTAAGCTTCCTGTCAAAACCATGATGCTACTCATCTTCTACAAGAGAATCAATTTGGGTACCAATAGGAGGAACGCGTGGTACAATCAAGGGCCATAACTCATATGAAAGTGTTTAGAATTAGCTATAGGGAACTTTGTCCATTGGCCAACCCTATGCCAAGACATTACAACCCTCAGGAGAAGATTGACTTCATGGTTGAAATGTTGCCTCACCTTGCGCAGTGGATTGAGGATATTGAGGCATATGAGTAAAGTGTGAGAAAAATTGTTAATGGGTAAGTCAGTCACTAGCTCCTTGTCCTTCATTTTCTCTTTCTCAAACTCTATCATCACAAAGATTGTCATGAGTCTAGCTTCCCATCTGCTGCCCCTAGTGTTGAATTCCCTTCTCCATCCCCTAGCCTTCCATCTCACCTCAATTATTCTTCCCTTTTCCCTTCCGGATTCAAATCCCCTCTACCTAGTTGTACCATAAATGAAAAAATTCCTACCAATGCCCCTTCCCCTGCCAATTTCATCATGTTTGATGATTGCGGCAGGGATTGAAGAATGGCGTGACTCATGTGACTCCGACTGGGAAGAGGAAATCATATGGGTGCCTGTTCTAGAGAAAAATCAGTTAGCTCTAAAGGGTGTAGTTCTGGAGGAGACTGAGTTTCTTATAGAGGTAAAACCATGCGCGCCACAACTTCACACGCCATAACCTACAAGTGCTCCCCTTAATAAGGAGAACCATACCATTTCAAAGGCTCCAAATGTAGAGCAGCCACGGAAGAAACTTTATTTATTCCTCCCACTTCATCCCCTTTAAGCTCTAATGTCAAAGAAGAGTTTGATATTTCAAACTTCATGTTTGAGAAAGAGGGGAACCATGGTGAGAAAACAATAGACTCGAAGGATATCATGAAGGAGGTTGAGTGTATGCGGTAAGAAAATGGGGAGGCATACTATCTATCAGACTTGGAGGATTGCTTCGATGGTAAGGATCTCGAGGAGATCACATCATTTTCTCTTCCATCATCCACCTTCCAATCACATGAGCCCATTACCATGAGGGAGAGCATCCAATTGTAGCTTCCGTGTCTCATAGAACCCTCCGGAACCAAGACCGGAGGACCATGATCTTCCATGTTCTTCACAAGAGAAGTAAGGGAAAGGGAAAGAGGATGTCATCATATTTCTCGCACCATCCATCTAGGAAGGTCCATAAGAATAATCCATCCTCGGATTCAAAATTCAGAACCATGGGTACATTCAAAGAACCAAACCTTGCCCAATAAGATACTTATCTTCATTAGAGCCAAGGAGAACCCAAAACCAGTCATGCTTACTTCGGGCATGAGGATGAATATCTAAGCACCAAGGGTCACCATCACCACCTCTAGGAGTCCAATGCTAATAAACTTGAGGAGGTATTTTTAACTTGATGTTGATACCTTGATGATATGGGTGGAGGATCGACCTCATGTCCGTTTTCACTCATTATAACAGCCATGTTTAGTGCCAAATCAGATACATGGCTACCTATTTTGAGAAAGGGAAGCTATTTCTCCCTGCATGTGGCAAGATTTTTTTATCTTCTCTTTGTTAGGATTAGTATAGGAGTAGGAGTAGGTTTTTTTAGTAGAACAAGTGCTTTTACACAATCTGCATGTCTTAATTAAGGCATGTTGATTTAATCTTTGTACATAAGTTTTGTTCATTTTTCTCTGGAGGTGAAGACGCCAAGCCCTTTTATATTCATGATAGAGAGACCCATAATTTCCTGTAATAGTTCCTAATTTCAAATAAAACACAAATATAGAGAAACTAAAATTAGATTCAAGATAGTCTATTCTCGGGAATAGGTAAAGCCCCGGTAGGGACAATTCAGGGTCAGCAGGATGTAGGCAATCGGGGAGAAGTTTCAAAACAAAAAAGATCAGTATCAAGCTATCATTCTTGACTCCATGCCCAATGGATGTTTCAAGGCCACTGATCATTTCATTTAGCAAGCACATGTCCTCGTAAGTTGCCAAACTATTATCCCAATTTTCCCCTAGGTAAAATTGGTCAAACATGACCCGCACAGAAGAAAACCTAAGGGTCGGCTCTATCCTGCGAGCTCACATTCAAATCCAAATATGAGGGATAGGAAAGACTCTACAATGGAGGAGAAAGCTTGAAAATGTAATCAAACAATGCCAAGGAGGCCAGAGGCTCATAGGAGGATAACAGCGAAAGGCTTGAAGTTTTCATACTTAGCCACATACAACTCAACTCGGGGCTGAACAATAAACTCGTGGAAGGCGCCATGTGTCAGCTTGGCACAATTCCAAAAGGTGCATCAAAAAGGTAAGTCCTAAATGTGCATTGATCCTCCACATGTCCAAATGGCACAACTTCAGAAGTGAGACCCAAGGGATAGTCCCTAAATGAGTGCGAAGCTTCCATGTGTCCCAAGTCCGAAAAGGAGACAGTCGGTAGTTGAAAAGTCTCATGGAAGCGGAAGCCTCCACGTGTCTCATCGGTTCAAAAGAAAGGTTGGGTCCAAAGAGCGGGTTCCTAAATGAGAGCGGGTGCGCCACGTGGTTAGAGTCGGTTGCTTTGAATCGGATAAGTATAGAAAGGCCAACAAAAAGAACCATGTGTGAGTTTGGTACAATTTTAAAAGTGAGAGCCCAAGGTGGAAACTCAAACTAGTGCCAGCTCTCCATGTGTCTAGGGTCCAACAGAAGTCAAATGGAAACTGGCCCTGAATCATCTAAGTATAAGAGAGTCAGTTGAATTCTCCACATATCATCTTGGTGAAAATTCAAAGGTAAAATCTAGAGGGACAGTCCCAAACAAGCGATGAGCCTCCACATGTCTCGGGTCAGACATATGGCCCCACCAAACAAAAGGGACTTAGCTAAAACACAAATAAATAGAGTGAAGTCGGGAAGGCGCCACATGTCTCTTCTTCACAACTTCAAAGGTAAATCCAAAAGCAAGTCTCCAAGTGAGCGCGGAGCTTCCATGTGTTTATGGTCGTAAAGGGACATAACCATCCCCAAATCGGCTAAGTATAGAAAAGACTGCAAATGGCGCCTGTGCCTCATCGATGTAAATTCAAAAGAAATTTTTGAGGTAGTTTCCAAACAAGGACTAAGCCTCCATGTGTTCAGGAGTGGTCGACATATGCCCCCACCAAATAAAAGGATAAGTGGTCATGTTTCAAGTCAAAGTGGGAAGGTGGATCGCCGGAGAAAGTTTGAATTTTTATCTTTTAATTCAAAACGACATAAAGTATAAAAGTAAGCCGCACCACCATCGATGCCGGAGGAGCAATGTTTCAAGTCTAAATTACACCGGGCTAGTGGGCTCGGGCAAGACATTTCAGCAAAGTGCAAAATGCGGAGCGGCGGGCCTGAAGATGACTTTTGGGAAATGTAAAGTTGCGGGGCTGTGGGATTTTTGCATCTTTTTCCACTTTCATAGAAGCGTAGTTTGCAAGTGCAAATCCTTGAGCCCGAGGAGGTTCATTCGCTAAATGTAAAAATTGAAGGTTGTGAGCTTCGGGGGCTATTTGGAAAAAGTGTATTTTCGAGCATGCGGAGCCACAAGATGTTTTGTGATTTTTGAGTCTTTTTGTAAAAAGTGCAATTTGTATTTTCGGGCCTTGGATTCACTTTACAAAGATTACATTTTAGCCATTTTTGCACAACCTCGATGTAGAATCTTCAGATGGCCATATATTTTGACTGGAAGATTGGATTTGAGCAAGAGAATACTTTTTGGAAATATCTCAACATCGTCTATGCCATAGAAGCATAAAAATATTATTTTTAGTAGGTTAGGTGGGTGAAAATTAGGAAAAAGTCTCTTAAGCCACTAATGTAGTATCCGATTGCTTCAACCACTCAGGTTTGATTTTGATCTTCCTTTCTTCCTTCTCTAACACACCAAATAGGCATGGGGAACCACAATTGATAGATGTAGGAAGATTTGTAGGGAATTAATGGTTGGTGGTTGAGATTTAGGAGCAGAATCGAGTTTCTCTTCGTCTCTGTTTGGTTTTCATAAATCGTCTATATATTGTAAACACTTCTCATTTAAGAAGAGAGAGACATTCTAGGATGTGGGGAAACTCTGTAAAGTTTGTTTCCCGACTCCATTTGAGCTTTAATCCTTCTCCTACACCTAGCAAGCAAATTTGTGCCTCTGAGAAACCATGTAATGGTCCATGCACCTCATAGAGAAATAAAATCATGTTTTTTTGGTGTTCTTCAACCCCTTCTCATGTTTTTTTGTTTCTCTGTGCCTTTCCATTTCGTGTTTGTTTCCTGTGCATGTATTTCACATTTGCAGGTGTAGGATGTCATGTTTCGAGGATTTTTGATGGCAGATTTGGATATGGTTCTCGTGTCACTGCCCGACCTCCCTCATCTCCTTTTCCCCTGTTTCATCCTCCCTCAGCAGAGTATCTCGCCACTTCCTTTTCTGGCGTATCACCACTTAGTGTAGGCTCTCTTTCACACACACTCTCTCTATCTCCTTTGTATGGCTAGATTAGGTTAATTAGGTTTTGCCTACACTAGAGTAGCTTGTGGCAGTTAGATTAGGAAGCAGGAACCATCCTTCTCTAAAGGTCCATCTCAAGTTTTGCAAGTCCCACAGCTTGAAAGATGGTCCAATTTTGTGCAATCACACTGAATGCCCCACTAAAAAACTCGGGACATTCAGGGGTGCTGTGATTTTTCACTAATAATAGTATCATTTGATAGTCCTTGTGAATCACTGCAAGTCCCTAATAATGAAAATATCTCCATGCATACAACACAGTAAGGGTCTTCACACTCCTATATCTCGATTATCCTAAAACAGCTTCTTTCTCTTTTCTGTCATTAACCATGGAAATTGATAAGATGCATTAGGATGCTCGTCCCTTAGATTAGTTGATTTATCTTTGGAACTGATCTACAAATTCTCTTCAGGTTCTATCAACTGGGATGAATTAGTAGTTTGTAGGAGTATGGTGCCTTCATGCACACTATGCTCAGAATACAAAGACTATTGATCATCTTTAATCTGCTTTAGATCTACTAAAAAATTAGACTGTACCTTTTGAATGGGTTGCTTCTCTAATTCTAGAATATGATCAAACTGAAATTTAGAAACCCATTGTTCTATACTTTACAAAACATCCATCATGTTGTTTTCTTTAGTTAGCTGCCCCTTCTGAATGATATTCGATCACCTATTTCTGGACTAGAAGTATGAGTAAAGGAGGAGCGAGCTCAATTTCAGCCTTAACTAAAAAAATTGAACAAGAGGCTAGGGTACAAGCTCTATTTTTAGGACAACATCTGAACACCAACTTGGACACTTTAATTTGGGTTCAACACATGATTACGAGGTAGAAACAACATGAATTTCAGCAACCTAATATTTTTAAAACTAATGAATCGGCTGCTTTGGCTGATAAGGGGAATATATAGGCATTGAATTTTGATAGGGAAGGTAAGTGGGAAAATCCTTTTGACAGGGTTCCTCAACCTGATGCCTATCATTTTTCACTACTTGTAACTTTTCATAATGTTCCTTGACAACTAAAAATGATTGCTTAAGTTCATTAAGCTCAATTTCAAGATCTCTTCACCTTTCACAATCAGCATAACCCTCTACATAACTTTGACCTTGAATAACGTAATGATCATCATATTGATAATCATATTGATTTCAAGGTTTGGGTCATAAGGATATTCATTTTGGTAGGGGTTATAGAAATGGTCTGAAGGGAAATTGGATAAAATGGCTACTGGTTTGGCTGATAATACTATTAAAAATGAGGGTTCATGGTTGCGGGACCTCATAAAATATTGAAACTATGAAAAATAGGTATGTTGCTCATTAAAAAGTTGATAACAACAAAAAAAAAATTTGATTTTCTTTGAAAAATACCTAAAAACTAAAGCTAATTTTTTTGATTTTATTGAAAAGTGTCAGACTGATCTGAAATCAGATTTATGGAGTCACCAAATGAATTCTTCTTCGGATCTTGAATCTTCAAAACACATCACTAGAAGTTCTTGTCCTCATCCCACTAGGCATGCTAAAACCTGTCATTTCTCAAAATTGCACCCTGTTGAAAGATGACTGTAGGTTTTCTAAGCTTTCACTAGATCTCTTATTTTCATAGATACAATGGAAACACCTCATGTCTATGGGTATACCTATTGTTGAGGTGAGTCTCAAGTATCAAGGCTGGTTCCTTTTTATGTATCCTATGTTAAAATTTGAGGATTCTAATAAATATGGATTTAATCAACTTACATATTATATAATGCTATAATAAATATTTAAATAAATATTACATGATAACATAAGTAAATAAAGAAATAGTTACTGTAAAATAAACAACATAGGTGATACACTATTTATAGTCGAAAACCCCAATAGGGTAAAACCACTTTGAAAATAACCTTTTACTTCGAGAAATTATTTTACATCTCATAAGATCACCTCTTCTTTTGAAACTCTATTTACCAAGGGTAAAACCAAATCACTTGATTTGCACACCTTTGATATATTTCCCAAATATATCAAATGAGGACCTAAAGTCCTTTTTATATAAGGTGATTGGGTATGTCTCCTGACCCACCTTTTCAACCTAAAATGGTTAACACATACACTTAGGTTTATAATATTTAATATTAGAAATATAATTATTTCACGATATTAAATATTTAACCTAAAGTATATACCTAGATTAACATATTTAATAATATAAATATAAATATAAATATTATTAAATATTAACCTATATATTAGTGATAGACCCATATACATTAAGGGTTAGCCAGACCACTTAATCATTATGTTCCAACACTCCCCCTTAATGTTAAGTGGGATAACAAAACATATGCCAATAGACTACCCACTGTGGTGCACTACATGATTTACAATCCTTAAACCACAAAGGTGTTAGGCTAGCATATCGGTTCAAGGAATTATAACACTTTCATGATACTCAATTTACCTTTTGGTACAAAAGGATTTGGGATCCCAAATATCATCCCATGATCAGTGGCTAAGTATGATTTGTGAGTTTTACATGTTCTCACAGGTTCTCATAAAAGGTTATTAAACCCAAGCATATAGGATTATTTTACACCCAAGGACCTCCTTACCAATATGCTTGTATCTTGGATGTTTACAAGTAATCTCAATAGCACTAAATATTTTATTGAAGACTACCTTTAAGATCTTTCTACACTTCTTTCTAAAAAAGAAGCCAAGGAGGTATACATGCCCAAAGGTCTTTTTACACTTTCCGAAGGTATTTGTTTACACTTTCCTAAATTTCTTTTATAAATTCCTGAATGTATTTTTACAAAAATCAAGTTCCATTAGGAGGAGACATTGTCATGCACACTTCCCTCAATAAAAACATTGGCAATCTAAGTTTTTCATGAAAGTGACAAAACTTTGTAGCACTCAAGGAATTTGTGAAGATGTCAGCAACCTATTCTTCAGTCAACATGAACTTGAGATTTATCTCATCACTTTGCACCTTCTCATGGGTGAAGCATATATGTATCTCAATGTTATTCATCCTTTGATGTTGAACTGGATTCTTAATCAAGAGTAATACAATCTTCAGACCACCACATAGAAGAGAAATACTTTGTTTAGCATCCATGTGTATCTCTACCAATAGCAGTTGTAGCCACATGGCTTCTTTACTTCTTCCATTGTACTTCTCTACCTCAATAGAATAAATGGAGATGGTTGATTGTATTTGTTGTTACAAGTAATGGTTCCTACACCAAAAAATTAAACATATGTCTAGTATATTTTATAATACAACATCAAGATGGTTAGAATTACAAAATCCATATAAAATAGCATTTTCATTCTTATTATAATGCAACCCATAATTGATTATTCCTTTCAAATATCTAAGAACTTCTTTTTGCGAGATTCCAATGATCTCTAAAAAGGTTCCTACATAAACCTTGAAATAATTTCTACTTGTAAAGGAAATATTTGATCTAGTTCTAGTTAGATAAATCAAACTATCAACTAATAGCCTATATAAAATAGGATCAACCTTTTTCATATGCAGATTTAGAATCAATATTTATTCCAACTTCCATCAAGTAGAAAATGGTTTATAATAAATCATAAATTACTTTTTCAATACAATGGTTACATATTGTATTTCAAAAAAACCAATAGAATAAAATACAATCATACAAAGAAAATGATGTGAGAGACATAACTCATTCATTTCAAAGTACTACTTCAATTTCTCTTTAATCCTATGAATTAAATCAGAATTGTCATAGGTCATAAGAAAATCATCAACATATATACATATAATGATAATATGTGAGCCTTATTACTTAGTGAATATATCATTGTTAGAAGAATAATTAACAAAACCTAACAGTTTAAAGAAGGAAACAATTTTCACATACCAAGCTCTAAGAGCTTGTTTTAAACCATATAAGGATTTCTCAACTTACAAACATAGTTTTCTTTACCAGTTTCTTAAAATCCTTTAGGTTGAAACATGTAAAGTTCTTCTTTTAAATCTTAATTCAAAAAAGTATTTTTATCAATTCGGTAGATTTCCCACCTAAATTGAGTGGAAATTACAAATAAGGCCCCGATAGTACTCATTTTAGCTATAGGGGAAAACGTCTCAACATAATCAATACTAGGTTTCCGAGTGAAACCTCTAGCAAAAAGTCTACCTTTATGTTGGTTAATACTACCATCAACATTATAGTTTACTTTGTATATCCACCTAGACCCTATAATATTTCACTGATCATGTTTATATAAGCTAATTAATGCATGGTACATATGATGGCTTCTAGTCATTTTCCTAAGGTTAATAGGATTTAAAATTTCTAACATAGATTGAGCCCAATTTAATTTTTTTATCTCGGAAGATAAGAGTTTCGTGAAACATCTATAGCATCAAAACATCATCATGACCATTTACTAAATCAGAATCAAAACCATTATTTAGAAGCATTTAATGAAGTAACTTTAAGATAAGAAGATAACACATTTAAACCTTTCACTAGATTATATCTATACATTTCATATAAGCTTCGATAATTAGCATGTGCTAAAATTCTAGGCCATAGTTTTGAATTATTCAAACTCGAGATATGAAACAAGATACGAAGAGAAATCATAAAAATATACAAACTATTTCTTTGAATTCCTTTAGGTATTATACTCTCATTACTATCCTTAATATACCAAGTATCCTTCATGCATAGATTCTAGTGTGTCCATACCTCTTTCGGATGTTCGATAGTACCAATGTGTGAAGGTTCTCGTTATTCACACTGTGCAAAATCATAGAAAGAGCCTCCTTCATTCATTGCAAGAATGCATCCATTTGATCTACTGATTGCTTGATGACCGGTGGGAACAACCTTAGATCTAGAAACAATCGTCTAGAGTTTCCTTGCCATAAATTTCTGTTTTGACCCAAATATTGTAGTTGGTTTCATTCAGGATTTGAGTTTTGTCAAGATAAAAAAGTTAGATGTCATTATTTTCCTAAACCTGTAAAACACACCCCATTATAATATACTATGTACCACAAAGTTAGATATATATTTATCGACAATAAAAACAACACTTTTAATAGAATCATATCTAAAATTTATAGATCTAAAAAAACTATTTGATCATAACTAATTATGTCATTACAATGCATACTAATTAACCTTCCATGATCAAAATAATAACTTATAATACAAATGGCTTTGCATTATACCTGGATTTATATAAAAATATTTTCACCATATAGAAGTGAAGAAGAGACCCCTAAAAATACATAACAACATCAAATTTTTGAAAAAAATAAATATAGAAAAATAATCGGCCAACTTAAATTTGACGTCTAAATGACTGTCATAATCACTTATTTTTTGGTTTGTCGTGACGCTCATTTGAACGTCAATTTTAACACAATGAAAGCTTATTAGAACCTACGAGCTTAAATTTGACGCCTAAATGACCGTCATATTGTCTTATGTTCGGTCTCCGTGACGGTCATTGGACCATCAAATTTAATGAAGCCAAAACTTGTTGTGTATTTGCAGAATGTGAAATTCTATAATTTCTTTTTCTATATAATATTAGAGATTTTATATTTTAATACATTATAATAACCTATTATAATTTATAATGTAAAAATATATACAAGTTTTTTTAAAAAAGGTATTAGTTTATAGAATATAAATAAAAATAACATATAGTTCATAAAAATTATAAACTATAGTATTTTTTAATATAAAAAAATACATAACCCTTATTAAATGGGTTTAAAGGACATATACCGAGTTTAAAAAATTACAAAATATTTTATAAAATTCCTAAAAGCTAAAAACTTTAAAACTTATACGGCTATAACTACCAATATTTTAATAAATATTTACCACACTTTATTTGGGCCACCAATAAATTAGCCCTTTTTTAGTTATCTATTTATACTTGAGAGTTCCACATTTATACCGAGATATTATCTCATTTTATCCTCCTCTCCCACTCTTATATAAAAAGAAATATTTAAATAGGTTGATTTATATAATTTTTATAAAATATAAGATATAAATGAATGGGCCACCCTCTTACATGGATAATATAAATGGTTAGGGAAATATGATAGGTTTTATTTAATAAGCATTAAGATTTAAAAAGTAATCCCTTCACGGCCAAACAATAAACACGACCCCCTTACTAAAAAAAGTAAGCACTTAGGTTTTTAAAAAAACATATATAAACCAAATCTAATAAAATTTATATTTTAAATGGTTTAAACTAACCATATATATAAAATATGATTCAAACTTAGGTTTGTTTCTTTTTTAAAAAACTATATATGCCTAGATCTATTAGTTAAGTTTAAATATGATTTAAACTTAGGTTTAGAATATGGTATGTTGACTCTTCCCTCAATCCCATGTAATTTTAATATGGTTTAAGGATTTTAATATATAGTTTTTGTCTAAAACTATATAAATTCTAATATGATGTTTATATAAATTATTATATAAACCTTATTCTATATTATATATATTTTTATTTAAAAATAATAATATAGTTTTCAAATTATATAGGTTATAGTTATCGATTAAATATAAACTATATTTTTTCAAATCGAATCCTTTTAGAGAGGACCAAAGAACACGAATATGAATTTACTTTCTAAAATATTTGATTTAATCAACTTACATATTATATAATGTTACAATAAATATTTAAATAAAGATTACATCATAACATAAATAAATCAAAAATACTTACATAAAATAAATAACACAGTGATACAATATTTATAGTGGAAAACCCCAAGAGGGTAAAAACCACTTTGAAAATAACCTTTTAATTCAAAGAACTTATTTTACATCTAGTAAGTTCACCTCCTCTTTTGAAACCCTATTTACTAAGGGTAAAACCAAATCACTTGATTTGCACACCTTTCATATATTTCCGAATATATCAATTGAGGACTTAAAGTCCTTTTTATATAAGGTGATCGGGTATGTCTCCACCCACCTTTTCAACCTAAAATTGTTGACACATACACTTAGGTTTATAATATTTAATATTAGAAATAGAATCATTTCATAATATAAAATATTTAACCTAAAGTATATACCTAGGTTAACATATTTAATAATAGAAATATAAATATTTCATATTATTAAATATTAACATATATATTAGTGATGGACCATATACTTTAAGGGTTGGGCAAACCACTTAATCATTATGTTCCAACACTCCTAAATTAATTTATAGGGTTTTTAAGGGTAAAAAATGACTATAACTGAATTGAAAATGGGGTGATACACAAAAATTGTTGAGGGCCTTGGTGAGTAAATGCACAATCAATTTTAGAATGAATTTTGGATAAACAAACCAATATTTTTCAGCATAATAGTAAGGCAAAACAGCTTGGTTGTATTGAGGGAATGAGTCACAACAATATAGTAAGATAAACATGCAAACTAATATTATGGAGAAATTACTAAATTTGTAGCATGGTAAGATAATTAATCAAGAAATTTTACATTTAAAAGAATTAATGAGATATACACACAACTAAAATAATTAGAAATGCATAAATCGGTTCTCATTCAAGGGACAAAATCTGAAAACATTTGCTTCAACATTCATATGTCGAAAAGTCCTCTTTTGTGTCTTGCAATTACACACAATATATAACAAGATTATTCACCCATCCCATCCTAAAAATAACGTAAAATTTGTACTCGTCCATGCATGATAATTTTACCCCATTATCATGAATAAATAAAGGAATAAAAATGGACATATTAATATAATGAGGCATTAATAACCTTGATTACAAAAATATATTTCAGTCAAACTACAAACTAATCGATCTATTTATAATAAAGTAGGATGAATAATTTGGCTAATAATAGTTTGTGCTTATTGTGTAAGTCTTTTTCAATGTGCATGTAATCTCTATTTTCTAGTGCCTTATGTGACATTTACAATTTGATCCACTTGTAATGATAAAATTAGCACTCTTTAATTCTGCCCCTTGGATGCACATGTAAAACTAACCTCCCTATGTGAGCAAAAAATAATTATCTTATTTATAATAATTTAGTAAAATACCCATCTCCACTCTAGGGAATGTTGTCGCCAAATCACTGCACCCTCCGAATGGCCAGAATGTGAACAGGACATTTGGTGTGATTGGGACACATGTGATCACCTCTCAAGCTGAGGGACTTGGGATCGAGGTGAACCTTTGGAGAAGGCTGGATTCTTCTTCCTAAACTAAGTGTTGTACTATTCGAGTGTGATAAAAATGCTATCTAGTCTTATGATAACATATTCATGGGGTTTTAGGAAACATATTTATAGAAATGAAACTATACTAGAGATGGTGATGAACCAAATAAAGGGAATTTCCAGACTCATGAAGGGTTAATTTGAAGAGGGTGTGTGTTCCACAGTCAACTTCACCTACTGCAACTTAGAGAGGGTACAAGATACCACAAACTAAGAGACATGCATTCCCTTTGTTAATCCCGATCGACAAAGCAATGTATGAGTTTCCTAGTGAAGAAAGATGAACTCAAGAAAGGTGGACAAACACCACAACTCAATTGCATGTAATACTCCACCAATCGATAAGCACAAAACTCCAAGAACTTGCAATAGAAACATAAACTTGCACAAAGTGTACCTACAACCATGAAAAAAGACACAAAGAAGTATAGAAGGATCAAAGGACCAAGATTAGTCACAAAACACACACTTTTATTTCATTAATAACGTGAAAAATGTATCATACATTCGTAAGAGGAAATAATTGTCATTACAGTCTTGAAGAAGACGCTTGAAAGTTCTCTCAACACACAAGGACAACTTACGGTAAGAGAGAGGACTCTTGAAAATTACACTTGCCTAAGATGTCTAACTTTCCAATCTATCTGACCTGTTGGAAACCCTTGTAATGAGCCTCCAACTTACATTTATAGAAGAATATGTGAGAGAGAAGAGGAAAGGTCATAATTACATTCCTAAATTGAAGGTACATGATGTATTTATTGTAGTTGGTTGAACCACTTTAGAAGGTTCCATCATGTATCATTAATATCTAGTTGACCTAGTCTCCTTAATTAATTAAAATAATATTTAAATAATAATAATAAATATTATTATTTAAATATTTAAATTAAAATATTAATTTAATTAAAAAATAATGGTGGGCCACTTCGTTAACCGGTTTGTGCCGAAGGGGAAAATTATGAGGAGAATACCAAAAAATACCAACTTGGTGTTTAGCTCGCCGAGCTAACTCACCGAGTTGGGTTCGAGCTCCACTTTCATTAATCGCCACCGATATGAGACCCTACCTGAAGTTTCCATTGCATCGAGCTCACCAACGAAACATGTTTCCATGAGCTCTATTTGACTTGGCTCAAACAACAAGAAACTCTCGATGATCTCCTCCCTGCCAAGCTCCCACTCAACCGAGCTCCTCTTGTTTCAACATCAATGTCGAGTGGAGAGCTCTTAGATCGATTCTCACCGCACACCATTCTATCTCTTTTAACCATCTTGTGTGAATTGCATTGAGAGCTCAATGCTTAGACTAACCGAGCTAACTCGCTCATTCTTTGTTGAACTCTTGCATGAATCATACATAAACTATCGCAACTCGTTCAATTTCTTCAAGCTCATACCTTATATGATGAACTTATCCATTAGCTTAGGTACTCCCGAATCGAGTTAATTCTTTATAACGAGCTCAACTAGGTTTTTTCAAATGACAACTCGTGAGATAATTTCCAAAGTTAAGCTCTGATAGAATTATGTTGAGTCGATCTCCATGGAGAAAATTTGTTCATCGACTCATTTTTAGCTTATCGAGCCATCCTTGAGAAATTTGAAAGGCTCACTAACTTTTTATCTCAACTGAGCTCAACTATCTAATTCATCTGTGACCACCCTACATGAGCTTATCATTTTATCTCTTTCTAATGGCTCAGGACTCTTTCCTCATTTTTGTACCGAGTTTGATGGTGAAACTTTCTCTTCACCTTTCTCAGCCGACTCTTGTAATGTTGCCTCAAGCTCACTACTGACACGCCTCGGCATTGACTAGGCACCGAGTGATTCAAGGAGCTCATCCTTTTCCTTCCCTCGGCTTGTTCAGGTCAGGCTTCAACATGACCTTTTTTGGATTTCCTTCAACCTTTTAATCTTCCCGGAGACTAAACAATCGGGATCTGTATCATTTCACAGTCTTAGCTCGAGGATCGGAGATTTTTTTATATCCATCTTGTCTATGGGCTCAAAGGTTAGTTTTCCTATCACACACACCAGCCTCTCCTTTCTATTGATTTACTTATGTGTGAGCTTACACATTCCTAATTACCATGATTGTTTCCAAGAGCTCCCGCAAATCCAAAATGTTTCAACCAAATTATATTTCGACTAGCTCATCCCGAAAGTTTGAGCTCATCATAACTCTCTCAAGCTCACTCTTTTCACAAGCTCCTATGAATTCTAAACCTAGCTTGACTTTTGTGACCACCAACTTCTCCTAAGCCTCATCGTTTTGGTGTTACTATAGAACATCTCACCTATTCCTCTACACTCCATGCGAGGTGAACTAAAACAAACATGTTCTGACGATCCCTTGAGTCCTTTTTCTAAGCCATTGCAACGGATGACCTAATGATACCTATTTAGAGTTTGATCTTGGCTCAACACCCCAATTTCGACTCGCACCATCCATTTTCTTCATACGCAATGGAGTCAAATCAACAATACAACTTGTCACTATCAATGCATCCTTTCCATCAAGTGACACAACCATGGAGAAAATGTATTGATGAGCTTGCTTATGTCCCCTTCTTTTCTCCATGAGCAACTCAAACATTGTTAATATTTTCTTCATCGTGACCATCATGGTCTTTATATTATACCAAGTTGAGCTACTCGCCATTTTACATTTCCATCGATCTAATAGTTTCTCACTTTGATTTGATCTTTCCTAGACATTTTCCTTGGTCCCCATGTTTGGCATCATAGTTATACAGGTTTACGACTCATTCCATCCCTTGTAGCTAGTTGTTTAACATTTCTGGCACCTTGCATGGATATCCTCTCGTTTCGAGTTTCTATAATGCTATTTGCATGAAATCACTCCCACTAGCTTGGATGGCTACAATGAAGCTCAAAATCGAGCTTACTACTCACTTCTTCAATTTTTACGCAATGAACTATGAGCTTTCCATTTTATCTTCACCCTAAATGGCATGAGGTACTCCTCCTTGTGATCCCTCTCATGCCACGTTACTACCTAGCACCGAGCTTCACACTCCACATTGAATGGGTCTTTGTTACATATTTCTATGACTGCCCTTTGGGTTTTCTTGCCACTTGGATTGATCTCAGCACTCAGATACATATTGATCAAGATATTTTCATGGAAGACTTTAACTCATTTTAATGGATTCTCACCGAATTCTCCACACAACATCACATTAATTCATTTTAACAAATTGGGTTAGCCCAAACACCTCATCTAGGTCTCCTATGTTACACATTTATTGGTCCTTCAATTTCTTCAATGTGATCTAACAAGTCCCTCCCATCTAGCTTAACATTTGACTCGATCATCCTATGGTCACTCCAAATTGGGTGGTAATTTTCCAATTTTCTCGATTCTATCATTTCACAACTCATGCGTAAATCCTATGTTGGTTTGTTATGGTTAATACCTTGCTTAGCCATGTTTTCCGAACTTTCCTATGCAGAGCTATTGGCTTGATTTGTCATCTTGACATTTTCACCATGGCGAGAGGCCCCTCAAAATCCCCAATGTTGTGGAAACCTTGTCTTAGTTTTCCATTTAAAAATTTTCCCTAGAAAACTCATTTGAACATCTCACATTTAAGACTAATCCACGAAACGTAGACATCATTTTACCAATTAGACCGGTAAGAGACCAAAATATTCTTGATACCTCCCAGTGCTCCACAACACAATTTAGCTTGAGCAGTGATCTAAACTCACTAAATTCCTAGATAGCTTGTCACATGCCATCTTTGAGTGATTTCACTTTACATAGCAACTGTCTTTAATGAATCCACACAAAATTAGTTGCCTTGAGTTATCCATCATGCTCGATGAATCCCATCGATAGGGCTCCATCACGTATCTCGGTTTACAACGAGGTCCATTCATTCTATGGTAGTCTTGATGCCTTGGCTCTTGTTTGAATCACCACGTCTCGTAGAATGCATCTCAAACCGAGCTCACCACATGATCTCCAAAATGAATGATTCGCTAAGATGAGTCAAATTCCTTATCTCTTCCTTTGCTTATGCTTGCGGCTTGAACCTTTCCAACTCTTTGAGACTTCGGTGATGTCATAGCTCAAACTTTGACTCTCCCTATCAACTTTGAGCTCCATAATCCTCTCTTCCAATCCTTGACTAAGGGAGCATGATCAAATTGGCTTTGAATTATCCTATGAACTCACTTATCTGCTGTAATTTGTCACACCATGATATTTCACAGACTCCTTTTAAGATGTCGGTTTGACTCAACTTTACATTGATATTCTATGATGCTTGTATTATCTTCCTAGCTTGATAGAAGTCCTTCCATTCCACAATAATAAACTTGAGCTTCAATGATGTTGAACTTCCCACATATACATAATCTCATATCATCTTGTTCAAATAAGCTAATTCTCCCGAGTTGTTGGTCGAGCATTGTCTAATGGATTAGACTCAACCTCATGTTAACTTATCTCTCCCGACCTGGCCTTCATATTTTTTCACATCGAGCTCTATGGATCTCCTTATAGAGTTCCCTTCATTTTTCAAGTTTCAACGAGCTATATTTTGCATTAACAACAAGCTCTCATCAAACTCTTACAACCGAGCGACTCTACCAAGATGATTTCCTAGATGACTATCAATTTGACACCGGGTTCTCTATCAACTTGACCCGAAATCTTCACTAAGTTGAGATCAACTGGGTGCCTTTCGATGCTAGGTGATCTCTCATATGAAATTTAGTAATTATTTTAATCATTTATGTCCATGATGACTGGAAGTGGGTCCCTGGGACCAATGTCATGATTAGATTGAAATAGGGTCTCGTTGTCCAATTTTTCCATGTGAGTAAAATTAGATAATATTTTTGGCGACTCTCTCGGGATGATTTCCTATTAAGCATAATTACAAGAGCCTTAAGTCATCCATTGGGTATGGAATCTATATTGGAATCTTAAAAGTGATTTTGATCTTATGTGATACATCTGGAATCCCATTAGGAAAACCTATCTTTGCCCTCCCTAGAATGCTAAGCATGAAGTATATTCAATCTATTGAATGCTTGACATCTGTGGAACACTACAGAATTTAGATGAGGCAAATCATGAAACTCCCATTGAAACTTTGGAACTTTTTCTCTTTGACACCTTCCAATGATGAAACAATGTGCAAGAACAACACAAAAACACAAAGCAACAAGGAAATCAAAAACAAAAACTAGCAACACACAACAACAATGTGCATAGGAACTTGGAGGAAAACACCTAAATAAACTGTGCAGGGGGTGGAACGCTTCTAAAAAAAATATTTAAGATGTATCCCATTCACATGAATGGGTAGTTATTCTCCATTGAGCATGGATAGATGAAATGAATTCACCTCTTTGTAACTAGTGATGATGTATGGCCCACTCTAGAGAGCGTTAAATTTGGTGTACTTTCTTGGCTTGGCCCTATCTTCATCCTATTTGAGGACTAGATCTCCCTCTTGAAAATTCCTATCAGACGCCTTCTTGTCAAAATATTTCTTCACCTGAGCCTGATGTTGCTCTAAAGTCTTCATAGCCTTGTTATGTACTTCCTCTAAATCCATGAGTTTAGAAAAGCTTACTGTCAGAGGGTCACTCTCCATAACTTCATGTTGATGAGATAACTCCAAGGAAGGTAACTCCAAGGATAACAGAAGTTTTGCTTCTCTTCCATATACAATAACAAAAGGAGAATTTCTGATTTCCCTTTTAGGTGTTATCTGATCTACCCATAAGGTGGCATTAAGTTGCGTATGGTAAGTAATCTTTTTAGTTTCCAACATGAGCTTGATAATCCTTATGAGGTTTTTGTTACTAGACTCAACCAATCCATTTCCTTCATGGATAGTAATTGGATGAAGTCTTGAGGTAGACCCCATTTTTAACAGCCCATTCACTCAACTTCATACCAAGAAAAGCCATCGCATTTTCTGAAATGACTGTAAAAGGAACACCAAACCTTGTCATTATACCTTCTAAAAAATATAGAATTGCCTTTTCAATGCTCTCTTTCAATGCTACTGCTTCTGTCCATCGATTAAAATAGTCTATTGTAGTAAGGACCCATTTTTGTCTGCCGTGCATGGATGATTAATCATTCGATGAAGTCCAACCCCCATTAAAAAAAGGGTTGATCCACTTAAATTGGATGCAACAGAAGAGCTTCCATCTTCTACTTTCCTATGAAAAAGGCACACTCTTTACATATCCTTACCTAGAGATGGGCATCTTTGAAAAAATATGGCCAATAAGTAATCGACCGCATGATCTTGGTAGCAGTTTTCATACAGAGTAATGTCCTCTTAATAGGCCATTATGAAACTCTTCCAGTATCTTAATCACATGTTATTTTCTTACGCACCGAATCAGAAACCATTCAAATCATTTTTAAAGAGAATTTTATCTACCAAAACATATGGAATATATTGAAGATGGAAATTCCATCTTTTGTTTTTATCAATGTTCATAGGATAAAGTATTTATCAAACCAGGGGTTCACTAGTGTGGAAGCTTGAGAAATCGATGTTTTGATAGCTTCAAATATCTCTTGTCCTTCCTTTGTCCATGAGAATGTCATGTTTTTATTTAGCATGGTTGTCAATGGTTTAGCCAATGTCGTGAATTGAGGAATGAATCTCCACATGAAGTTTATGGTTCCTTAAAACTCGGAGACCCTTCTTATCACTTTGGAGAGACAAGGAAATAATCAAATGAATCTTTGTAGGATCGATTGAAATTCCTTCTATTGAAACAAAATGCCCAAACAAATTTCCTTCACGCACTACAAAAATACACTTCTTGGGATTGAGTGAAACCCCAAATTCCCTACACCTTCGGAAAACCTTCCTTAGATGCATGATGTGATCATATGCATGCTTAGAATATACTGATTATGTCATCTAGGTAAACCAAGATGATATCATTGATTAGTCCTTTAAATGCCATATCCATGGCTCTTTGGAAAGTAGCTCTAGCATTGGACAATCCAAATTGCATTTTTGTAGGCATATGTTCCCCACTTGGTAGTGAAATCTATTTTGAATTGGTCATATTCTTGGACTAGGATTTGATTATAACCTGAATATCCATCGAGAAAAGAAAATATTTGAGCTCCTGCCATTATTTCAAGGATCTACTCCATTGATGGAAGAGGGTAATGGTCTTTCAAAGATGCACGATTGAAATCCTTGAAATCTACGCATAACTGAATCTCTCCATTATTGTTCCTTATGGGCACCAGATTGGATATGTAAGTGGATTTCTTAATGGATAAAATAATACAAGCCTTGATAAATTTGGTTAGCTCTTTTCTCATTAGTTGCTTGATTGGGATTAATCAACCTCTATTTCTAGTGAACTGGCCTGACATTAGGATCCAGTTCAATGATAAGTTGTGCTAGAGCTAGGTCGAAACCATGCAAGTCTTTATAGGTCCACAAAAATATGTCATGATAATCTTGACAAAGTTTGATGAAATATTCTTTCTCTTCGGAAGTACACACCTTTCCAATCTTCAATAACTTCTCATGTACTACCTCGACTTCCTCAAAATCCTCTTCTTTGACCACCATGTTAGAACTTTGACTTTTGGCTTAATCATCTAAATTTTAAATGGATTCCAGAGTGAATAAGCCTTTTGGTAGTTTATTACTTTTTAATTATATAATTTGATCACCATATGACTCTTGCAACCTATCCTAGTTTCTTGCAGAAAACTCTGCCTCCTCCTATAGGAAAAGGAATTTTTTTATCACTATCAAACACTTTCCAGCAACTCACATTATCAGGGACTGTAGGTCAAACCACCATTTTGACAAATTACTTTCCTTATTTCATGACATCAATGGGTATGTCATATTACGAGCCAATTGTAGCAATCCTATCAGCATCTTGATTCTGATTTCTAGGAACTGCGTGGATTCTGAAAGCTTCGAAATCTTCAATCAAGTCCTAGACTCAGTTCTTGTATGATCTTAAGAGATCATTCTTGGATGCACTATGTGACATCACTTGATGGAAAACTAACTCACTATCTCCAAAAATAGTAAGGGATTTGATCCCCTTCTTTTGGGCTAGTTGAATTCCTTGCATGAGGGCCTTGTATTCAACAACATTGTTAGTGCAACTAAAATGTAATAAAAAAGATGAGAAGTACTTATCTCCCTCTTGAAAAATCAACATAACACCAGAACCAGATCCATTCTTACTTCTCAAGCTATTGAAAAACAATTTCCACAAATTCTTCCGAATTGTTTGGTGTTTGTTTCAGCAGTGATGATTGATCTTCTTCATTAATGCAAAGATGTACCCAATCTTGTTTCTTCCAAAGGTAGAAAACTAGATTCTTCTTCTACCAACACATTAGCACAGGGATCATATTGATAATCTCCACTTACTTCATCTAGCACAGTATCAGGGACTTCTTCAACGAGAGTGGTCGGTTCATGATCAACATCTTCTTTCAGATCTCTCGATGGTGTAATTCCCATTTATAAGACTAGCAGTGTAGGGTTCTACATGATTGTGGCAGATTGGTTCCACCCTTATAGTCACTTTGGTTCCGTATCGAGTCTTGAGAATCATATGTGACCAATTAGCTGATAGATAACCACCCATCTTGGCAGTGAAATCTCGTGATAGGAAGATGGCAAAGAGAGGAGGAAGATCAATGATTGATATGTCTTGGGTGAATGAAAAACTTGGGCATGCATGGATGGTAAGTTGAATTCCTTTGATAACTCCAACAATATTAACAGTTATTCCATCCATCTGAATAACTCCTCTTGCAATTGACATATATTGTATGCCTAGTACATCTGTAATTTGTTTGGGCATGACTGAGCTACTGGCACCATAATTGATCATGCAATTGTGCACCAAGTGGTTTCCAATGATCAGGGAAATATAGAATGGTGGTGGTTTGTTTTCTTTAGGAATACTTTTCCTTCTGGTTGATAAAAACTCATAACAATTTTTTTCTCCATGACTTGATGATCCACCTGGTTGTACCAAAAATGTTCAAAGCTTCTCGCAACAAGTTTCTTTGAGAAGGAATTGAGAGTGCATCCCACATAGTAACGCTCAGGTTGGTTTTCTTCATCTGTTCCACTATGCTGAAGGGAATTTCTCCTAATTTTTGACACTTTTTTGAGCATTAGGATCCTCCTTTGGAAAATTCTTTTTGGTGATGCCTGATGAACTTTATTTTCTTGCGGCTTGGCTAATAGGTATTTCTGGTGGTTTTTTTCCCACGTCTTTATCAACCGCTTCTTGTGTCTGAGGTTGTGAAGTGGATGTTTGATCAACTTTAGAAGTTTTAGGTTCCATTGCTCTCTTCTTGGAATGAGTGTTTACCGCTACTGATGAGGAATCTGTATTCAACCCGTAAAAATATTCTGCTTGCCAATTTAGCAAAGTGGTTTCTTCAGGTTCTTGCAGTTGGTCTTTTGTTTCTTGCGTAGATGTGTTCTCTATTTTCTCACAAGGGGAAGATATGATTTGAACCATAAAGTCTCGTTGGTTTGAAAATCACGTCGCTTGGGCAGATCTATGGATAAACGAGCCAACAATGTGTAGGGCATAGCCCCTCTTTGAGTCAAAGCAAAGCAAAATTGGTTTATTGCTATTCTACCAGTAGGAATCTATGCAAGTCTCACAATATTCTACCTTCGGGGGTTTGGGATCTCATCCCAATAGGGGTGTTTCCGACTATGAAAAGAAAGGAATGAAAGAGAGGATGAAGAAAGATCAGTCCGAAGGAGAAAAGAAATGAATTCCAAAGCGAGAAAGGTCGAGGGTTTATGTTTTGGGATTGGTAGTAAATGAGCCAAACCTACTTGCATAAACGAATAAAGCAATACTGATGAATAAATGACAAAAAAGTAAAGATAGATCCAACAGAATAAACACATAGATCTGACATAAGAAAGATCAGATGCCCATAACACACATATTGAACACAAATTCTTAATATTTGTATTAATATTTTCTTCTGTTACAAAAAGTACAAAGCCTTTTCTTTCCACTTCTATTTTTCATCTAAAAAATATCCACCCCTTGAATACAACAAGTATTCAAGTATATATAGAAGGAGAGAAGAAAAGAAGACAAAAGAAAAACAACCACTTAATTACAAAAATATCTTACAATAGATTACAAAGTCATTTGTTGACTTTTGACAACTTTGGTGGATGACATCATCCCATGGTGCAACATGGATGATGTCATCGTTTGTGTCAACATGCTTTAGATAATTTACAAGGAGAAAGTTGGGAAGAAGGAAACTATTCATCATCGTCCCGTGGCTGAAAGGGGGTATCCTGCTTTTGCTGCTCGCTCAGAGACGAGATGTGGAACTGGGCACGATACTCCATGAACTTGTTGATCATGGGTTGAAGTTGATCCTGGGAAGGATCCTTGTGTCGATCGTTGATAGCTTCGCAAGTCTCCCGCTCGATCTGTGAGCTTTTCTGGGAGTTTGGAATAATCATTTTCCACCTCTATCAGGTACCCAATGAAATCACGACATGCCAACAGGTTGTTGATGGATTCGGCATCGAACGTGACCTCGGTCCCACCCCTATGAAATAAACTCCTCAAGATCCGAATAGTTTCCTCAACCTTTCTTAAGGTGAAAGAAGAAGTGAGCAAGCCTAGAGACATTCTTAGTACAATCTGCTCCATTTGATGCATTGTGTCCGTGGCTTCCTCCTTTATTTTTTCGATCTTCTCCAGGACGAACTCCAGCTGATCAACCCGATAATCCAAAGTAGAAAGGATTTTGTTGAGGGCTCTGGGGTGACCAAGGATGCCAAACTTGACCAGATCTTCGACTGAACAGTCGAACATTTTCTGAAAGGTCTCCTGTTGCATCTTGGCGTGGTCCAGCTCTTCGGAGATGGGTCCTACTATCGCCTGGAGCTCTTTGTTCGCCCGATTGATATTTTGATACAAATTGGTGAACTTGGCGATTACTCCCTCACTTTCCTTGAGGATTTGGCTCCTCCAGGTGGAAACTGCCATGCCCTGCTCACCAATTTTGGTATACTCATTAATCTTATCCTGGCTCAGAGGCTCAGGAGTTTCGGCGGCAGTTGTAGGAGGTGCACTACCCATTTTTTGCAAGGCGTGGAGAAGATGTTTATTTTGCTCCTTTAACAGCCTTTTCTCTTCCTTTTCTTCCTGGAGCTTCTTGCAAAGGGCGTCAACTGCAGATAGGGCCTCTCCCTGAAGGCTTTCTGAAGATGTCCCCATTGTGACTTGGGTCACTGTGTAATCTGTCAAAGATAGATCCTTTTTATCCTTTAAAGGATTGGGGTATGCTATCTCCATTACTCTCTCCCCTGATGCACTCTGAGAGAAGCGGGTTAAAGGCTTTTGCTTCTTGGTCCCCTTTGATGGGATGATGGAGAAGTCCATCGGTGTGATGGGAACTTTCCTCTTTTGTTGACTCAGGTGCTGGGAGATCCATGGCTGGACTTATGGGAGAAGGACCAGAAATAGAAAAGGGAGCAGCTACAGTAGTAGAAGGAAAAAACGTGGAGACACTTGGAGGCGGCATTGAGAGGGAAGCTAAGAAAGTGCTCACGGGAGGAAGGGATACTGCAGGGGAGGTAGACATAGGAATGGAAGGGAGCTGAGAGATGAGGGAAGAAATGGTGGGGGACAGCTCCGTGAGAGAAGAGAAGATGGATGATGAAGAAGGGGGAACAATAGAAGATGGGGAGAGGACATGACCAAAGGAATGGTCGCTTGGGTCACTCGAGGAGGGGAAGGAGGAGAAGGAGAAGGGACAGAAGGGACCTCAATAGTTACAGTAGTGGCAACATCCTGAGTGGATGTGCCTATCGGAACATCTTCCGCTGCTTCTTCTTCTAAGCTTTCTCGGGATTACAACCTGTTCTTGTGAAGCGGAAGGAGGACTTTCAGGAGCTTCCTCTTGGGTGGAGCTTGACTCACCCTCTTTGCCTTTCCCTTTGCCCTTTGGCAGCTGTTTTTCCCGGGAAGGTGCGTTGCCCAACGGAGATGTAGTGAAATCAACTCCGAGGTAAATGAGGCCATTCATTCTGCACCAATGCTCTGTTCTTCGCAGAGTTTCCTTGACCCTTTCTTCTATGGTCTGAGGTGCTTTGGTTCTGTCAATTACAGCGAAAGGCCAATCGTCCCCATTTGTGTCAAGATATACCTGATCAACTTCTTGATCAGCAGTTTGATAACCTTTTGGGACGATGGCCACACCGTACTGGATGATTTCAGCCAAAGCCAAGCAGGAATGGTCTTTCCTCCTGAGCTCGACCTCATGATATAGGTCGATATAAATATCCTCGATCTGTGGGATGTGGATCGGATCGAGTTTGGCCCTGGGCAGACAATTCCTTGGGTCAAAATTGGGCCTTGCTGGGAAGTTATGTTTTAGATTTAGCAGCTCCAGTTCTACAAACATATCCTTTGCTTTGTGGTGAGAGAGACAAGTATACCTGCCCACTGTGAGGGGGAAAGGAGTTCCACCCTTCTTTCTCTTGAGGCACTTTTCATGGTAGGTTATAAGCTGTCTTGACAGCTCCAACAGGATCAACTTGGGGCCAGCATATCTCGGCAATTTCGCTGGTACCCCAAAGAAGTTGGCTGCCCTTAGATAGGTAAAGGTGGGGAATTGTGTGAACAGGGCTCCCCATTTCTCTGTAGCTGCGACAATGCTCTTGGTCGTACGACCGTGAGTCATGTTCAACCTCAAAAGGTAGATGATGCCGTAGAAGAAGGCATCATTAATCTTTGTGAACTGGGGAATACTATTTTCCAGCTTCAATTCTGGATAGTATTCATATATTTTAACTTGGGGCCAAACCCCACACTGCATTAAATATGGATAATCCCTTTTTGATGTCGCAGCATAAACTACATAAGAGTTCATATAGAACTTCCCCATTGTGGTAAGTTTTGGAGCTGCTCAGATATGGTGCTACTTATGATCTCTGCCCACTCAAAGCGTTGATCTGACACATTTTTTTCATCGTCTCCAAGTATCTCAGCATCCATTTGTGAAAGTAGTGGGCATCAGGAAGCCCAAATACTCTGCTCAGGAACGTGATTGTATCACTGAGTTCCTCTGAAAAATCACTGCGATGAATGATTTGTGGCCATCTGGTCACCACCTTCTTTTTCTTCAGGTATACCTCATTCATCAACTGCATACACTGATCCTCATTATCATCCCAAGCTTTGATGCAATCTTCCCAGCTTATGGCCACAAAGTGCTGGTGGTGAGGAATGCCAAGCATTATTTCAAAGTGTCGGGCAGTGAGGTTGATTATGACCTTGCCCTTCTCATTATAAACACATCTTGTATCTTTGTTGTAGCAGCGGGCTACTACCATCATGAACTCATTGTTTACTTTAATCGGGATTCCACCTAAAGCAAAATGCAGCCAACTGCCCATCATTTTTTCCATCCACAGTAATTCTTGTGACCTTCAGGGTTCTGGCCTAGAAATCCTCCATATCAATGTGACCAAGTTCTGAGTCTCTAATATCCAGGTCACACTCTGCCTGGGATTTGGGCATCCTGACCCTCTGATATTTGTACTTCATTTCTTCCTCTGTGAGCTTGGCTTTGCCTTTAGATTTGGTAGGTCTCTTGCTTGATGTTGACATGTGTAATTTTGAACTCAGTTGCTGATCTGCAAGAAGAAGAAGTGAAACCCAATGTAGGAAAGTCATATTAGCATTTGCTTGATCTTCCATTAAAGTGTTGACTGAATGAAGAGTTAGCAATTTTAAGGCCTCAGGCACAGGCAAATGAATACTATAGGTTACTGTGGTTAAATAGTATGGCGCATTTAAAAGGGTTGTAAGGGGATAAATCACATAAAGGGCGCAGGGCGCATGGATACTACAGATTGCATTTTTTTGTTGTTGCAAGCAGAAGTGCGTCTGCGCCATATGTATGCATTTTATAACGGGCACTGATATTTTTCATGTTACACGGGTATAGGATGCACCAAAGGGCGTAGGTTTAATGCATGTAACATCATTTTTTCATGCGCCACAGGGGAACTTGGCGCAGCACATAGAAGGTATACATGACATGATGTTGTTGTAATAATGGATCCGCCTGCGCCATTAACGATTTTGTACTTAGTGCAAATAAAGTTGGTGTTGCATGGATGCAAGGTGCACAAATGGCACAAATTTTAACAATGCTACATGAGTTTGGTGCGCTAAGAGGGCACAGGGAAAGTGGGTGTTACAAGCGAGGAAGTGCGCCGAGGGCGCAGCTTTTTTTTATACAACAGACATGGTGGATGCGCCATTGGTGCGAATGTATATCATGTTGCAGGGGTGGCGGATGCGCCAAAAGAGGAATAAATATAGTCTTACTTTTAAGCCTTGATTCTTTTCCCTGAGGGATTTATATGTGTTTAAGCTTCTTTTGTAGGGTTCCTTGGGTGATGAAGAAGCTAAAACAAAGAGTTTCAAGCAATTTTTCCAAGACAGAGTCCTCTTTACCAGCAGATCTGGAAAGAGGGGGAAGTGCATGGGGAAGGATAGAAAAAATAGCAAGGGGGAGGGTTCATGGTTTCACAGATCTATTTAATCTAATCCCCACAAACAAGCAGCCAATAACCAAAACACAAAACACAAGAGCAAAGGACCACTTACCAAGAATATATATAATGTCAGAGGTGAAACTGGGTCCACGACGTGATATGAGAATGACAGGTACGCTGACAGGTGCAGAGGGAAAATAATAATCACGTGATTTTGTCTGATGAAAATGACAGGGCAGATGCACCTATATATAGGCGAGGTTGTAATAAATGTGCCAACCACTTTTTCAAGTGGCACGCCAAAATGCCTATCGACAATGGAAAGGATGTGCCCTTTGGTGCATCAAAACACCTGCTAACACGAAGTTATGTGTAACTTTGGCGCACCAAAAACATTGTCAACATGGAAATATGTGCGCCCTTGGCGCACCAAAACGCGGCGCAACAAAAGTATTGTTGACACAAAGGCGCATGCACCTTGGCGCATGCAAGAAAGGCGCAACATGGGGAGGCGCATGAAAACACGTGTCAACACTTCAAACTGTGCATCAAAGGATTTAGAGGGGGTGCATGAACACTTTATGTTGCATAAACATTAGGTGCGCCCAACCAAAAAAGACCAAAAACGGCTAAGTTCGGAAAACTAGATTTCCCGAGAAGGGATTTTGCAACATTCCGAATGCAAGGAGTCCCGACGAGGACCGGAAAAAAAAATTGGTAGGGTTATCGGTAAAATTTCCCTTGCCAATTTTACAGATAACAAGTCCTAGTCAAGAACTCCATTTGGACAAAGATTTTGATTGTGGGGTTGAGAACAAGGGTATCACCATTCGTAGTCTTTGACTAGATTGTTCTAGAAAAGGTACAATGGCTCTAGATGACCTAGCAATAAGAGGGTTCCAAAATTTCAAAGGTTTGACATTTGCAGCTGATTGTTCCCTTGAAAAGGAGGATGGTTAGCCTAATACTGCTGATTTTGTGGCTGATATGGATGATTGTATTGAAATTGTTTCCTCGAGTACAACAAGCTTATTTCCAAACATTTACAACAAGAACTTGACTTCAAATAGATCATTTGAAGAGGCAAGGGAAGACTGAGCTAGTTGATTAGAGGCTATCGGAATAGGATAAATGATAGGATGATTTTTCATAAGATCCAGAGACAATAACATTGGCGGTTGTGGAGCTATCTTTCCATCCTGAATCAAGGAATTTTCTACTCTTATGGCAACATCATAGGCATCAGGTAATGTAGCCCCTCCCATGGATTAGATCAAGATTGCTACATCACTATTCAAGGCTCACAAATAATACAAGAATGCATTATGTGCGAAGGATTTACAAGTGCCAAAATCCTATTCCAGGTCCTATGGAATCAGAAGTTGAAGTCACTCATGTATTCTTGGGGAGCTCTCTTCATGGTAGTGAGCTATTCCAAAAGTGAAATATTATCACTCTTGTCTTCAAAATGTTTACAGAGATTTTCTCCTAATTCATCCCAAGTGGTTATGTCTGCCAACACTTAACCCTCAAAACCATTGAAGTGATTTTCCCTTAAAAGAGGTAGCAAGAAGTCTCACCGTAACATTTTCCTCCATGACATTATGTATGACACAAAAACATGGCTACATCAAGAATATGTTCGATGGAGTAACTTGAGTTTCTCATTTGTAAAAGGGTAAACTTTTGAGTGCCTGCAATAGGTATACGGTCACGTTGAGACAACAAAAGAGGAATGCTTGCATTGAAAAGGGAAAAAATTGGTTTCATGCCATAGAAGTAAGAGGTTGATTGTTCCTTGGTGGAGTGAACCTTCCATACGAAGGAGTTAAATGACCCCTACGAGGTAGAGCTGTAACTAGTGATGTTGAAATGCCTCTTTGTCTTCTCTTTGGAGGAGACAAGGAAAGTTTAATATGATGATAATTTCCTTGCTTTGAAGAATCTCTTGTCTAAATTCTTCACATAAGTTAACGCACTAAGATTTGGAATCCAGAGATATAGAGTCGCTAAGTACCTTGACTTGTGTAAATGAGAAGAGAAGTACCAACTCTTTATCCCCTCGGGTGTGCAAAACCTCGTTGTCGCCAAATCACTACACCCTCTGAATGGCCAAATTGTGAACATGCCATTCAGTGTGATTGAGACACATGGAATCACCTCTCAAGTTGTAGTACTTGTGCTCGAGGTGAACCTCCGAAGAAGCCAACTTCCTCTTCCTAAACTAAGTGATGTACTATTCCTAGTGTGATAAAAAGGCTATCTGGTCCTATGCTAACATCTTCATGGGGTTTTAGGGAAAGAGATTTATAGAAATGAAACTATACTAGGGATGGTGATGCACCAAATAAAGGGCATTTCTAGACTCAGGAAGGGTTAATTTGAAGAGGGTGTGTGCACCACAGATCAACTTCACCTACTGTAACTTAGAGAGGGTAAAGAATACCACAGACTAAGAGACATACATTCCCTTTATTAAAATTGATCAGACAGAGAAATATATCGGTTTCCTAGTGAAGAAGGATGAACTAAAGAAGGGTGATCGGACACCATAACTCAACTACATGCAATACTACACCACTCGATAAGCACAAAACTCTAAGAACCTGCAATAGAAACGTAAAATTGCATAGTGTACCTGCAAGCATGAAAAAAGGTAGAAAGAAGTATAGAAGGATGAAAGGACTGAGATTAGTCACAAAACACACACTTTTATTTCTTCAATAATGTGCAAAATGCATTATACATTCAGAAGAGGCAATAGTTGTCATTATAGTCTTGAAGAAGAGGCTTGAAATTTCTCTCAACACATAAGGACAACTTATGTAAGAGAGAGAACTCTTCAAGATTTCACTTTCCTAAGATGTATAACTTTCCAACCTATCTCGACCTATTGGAACCCCTTGGAATGAGCCTCCAACATACATTTATAGAAGAATGTGTGAGAGAGCAAAGGAAAGGTCATAATTACATTCCTAAATTGAAGGTACATGATGTATTTATTGCATAGTTGGTTGAACCACTTTAGAAGGTTCCACCATGCATCATTAATATCCGATTGACTTAATCTCCTTAATTAATTTAATAATAATATTTCAATAATAATAAAAATATTATTATAAAAATATTTAAATAAAAATATTAATTTAATTAAAAATAATGATGGCCCCTTTGTTAACCGATTTGTGATGAAGGAGAAAATTATGAGGAGAAGGCCAAACAATACCCTCTCAAGACAAATCACCGAGTTTGGTTTGAGTTTCACTTTCGTTAACCACCACTAAGTTGAGCTCTTACCGCTAAGTTTCCATCGCATCGAGCTTGCCACCGAAACATGTTTCCATGAGCTCTATTTGAATTGGCTCAAACAACTAGAAAATATCAATGATCTCCTCCCTACCGAGCTCCCACTAAACCGAGATCCTCTTGTTTCAACGTCAATGTTGAGTGGAGAGATCTTAGATCGATTCTCACCACACACCATTCTATCTCTTTTAACTGTCTTGTGTGAATTGCATTGAGAGCTCAATGCTTAGACTAACCGAGCTAACTCGCTCATTCTTTGTTGAACTCTTGCATGAATCATACATAAACTATCGCAACTCATTCAATTTCTTCGAGCTCATACCTTATATGATGAACTTATCCATTAGCTTAGGTACTCCCGAATCGAGTTAATTCTTTATAACGAGATCAACTAGGTTTTTTCAAATGACAACTTGTGAGATTGTTTCAAAGTTAAGCTCTGATAGAATTATGTTGAGTCGATCTCCACAGAGAAAATTTGTTCATCGACTCATTTTTAGCTTATCGATCCATCCCCGAGAAATTTGAAAGGCTCACTAACTTGTTTAGCTCAACCGAGCTCAACTATCTGATTCATCCATGACCACCCTACACGAGCTCATCATTTTATCTCTTTCTAATGGCTCGGGACTCTTTCCTTGTTTTTCTACCGAGTTTGATGGTGAAACTTTCTCTCGACATTTCGAAGTGACTCCTATAATGTTTCCTCAAGCTCACTTTGCTAACACATGTTAGCATTGATCGGGAACCATGCTCGATACTTGAGTTATTCAAGGATATTGGCATTTTCCTTCCCTTGTCTCGTTTAGGTCAGGCTTCAACATGAATTTTTTCAGATTTCCTTCAACCAATTAATTAACTTACGTACTAAACAACCGAGCTTTGTATCATTTTATGTTCTTAGCTCGAGGATCCGAGCTTTGTTGATATTCATCTTGTCTATGGGCTCAAAGGTGAGTTTTCCTATCACACACACTAGCCCCTCTTTTCTGTTGACTTACTTATGTGTGAGCTTCAACATTCCCAGTTGCCACGGCTCGTTTCCAAGAGCTCCCCATAAATCTGAAATTTTCCCACCAAATTCTATTTCTAACTAGCTCATCCTGCAAGTTCGAGCTCATCAAAACTCTCCCGAGCACACTCTTTTCGCGAGCTCCTGTGAACTTTAAACCTATCTCGACTTGTATGACCGCCAACTTCTCCTAAGCCTCATCGTTTCGGTGTTACTGCAGAACATCTCGCTCGCTCCTCTACACTCCATGTGAGGTGAACTAAAACAAACATGTTCTGATGAGCCCTCGAGTCTTTTTCCAAGCCATTCCAATGGCTCACCTGATGATACATGTTCAGAGTTTGAGCTTGGCTCGACACCCCCACTTTTGACTCGGACCATCCATTGTCTTCGTACGCCACAGAGTCAATTCAATTATACAACTTGTCACTACCAATGCATCCTTTCCATCAAGTGACACAACCATGGTGAAAATTTATTGATGAGATCTCTTATGTCCCCTTCCATTATCCATGAGCAACTCAGAGATTGTCAATATCTTCTTCATCCTAACAATCCTGGGCTTTCTGTTATATGAGGCCGAGCTACTCACCATTTTGCATTTCCATCAATCTGACAGTTTTCCACTTTGATTTGATATTTCCCAGACATTTTCCTTTATCCCCATGTCGGCATCATAGTTACATAGGTTTTCAACTCATTCCATCCCTTTTAGCTAGTTGTTTAACATTTCTAGCACCCTACGTGGATATCCTCTTAGTTGCTGATTTTCTATAATGCTCTTTACATGAAATCACTCCCATTACCCTAGATGGCTACAATGAAGCTCAAAATCCAAGCTTACTACTCACTTATTCAATTTTTACGCAATGAACCATGAGTTTGCCATTTCATCTTCACCCTAAATGGCACGAGGTACTCCTTCTTGCGATCCATCTTATGCCACATTGCTAACTAGCACCGAGATTCACACTCCACATTGAATGGATCTTCGTTACATATTTCTACGACCTTCCTTTGGGTTTTCTTGCCCCTTAAATTGATCTTAGCACCAGATATGTATTGATCAAGATATTTGCATGAAAGACTTTAAATCATTTTAATGGCTTCTCTTTGAATTCTCCACACAACATAACATTAAATCATTTAAAATAAATGGTTGAGCCCGAACACCTTGGCTAGGTCTCCCATGTTACACATTTACCATTCTCAGTAAATTGCTTCAACGTGATCTAACAACTCCCACCCAATTAACTTGTCATTTTACTTGATCATCCTATGGTCACTCCTACTTGGGTGGTAATTTTCCAATTTTCTCTCATTCTCCCATTTCATAGCTTGTGCAGAAATCCTATGTTGGCTTTCCATGGTTAATACCTCACTCGGCCATGTTTTCCCGAACTTACCCTATGTGGGGTTATTTTCTTGATTTTTCATCTTGACATTTTCACCATGGCGAGAGGCCCCTCGAAATCCCCAACATTTTGGAAACCTTGTATTGGTTTTGCATTTCAACATTTTCCCTGGAAAACTCATCTCAATATCCCACATTGAAGACTAACCCATGGAACCTAGACATCATTCAGCCAATTCAACCGGTAAGAGACAAAAATATTCCCGAGAGCTCTCCAAGCTCCAAAACATCGTTTAGCTTGAGCACGTGAGCTAAACTCACTAACTTCCTTGATAGATTATCACATGCCAACTTTTAGTGAGTTCACTTTGCATAGCAAAAATCTTTAATGCATCCACATGAAACTATTTTCCTTGAGTTATCCATCATGCTCGATGAATCCCATCGATAGGGATCCATCATGTATTTGGTTTACGCAACGAGCTCCATTCATTATATGGAACTCTTGATGCCTTGGATCATGTTTGAATCACCCTAGCTCTCGCAGAACACATCCCAAAATGAGCTCACCACATGATCTTCAAAATGAGTGAGTTGTTAAGATGATTCAAATTCCTTATCTCTACCTTTGCTTCCACCTGTGGCTTGAACCTTTCTAATTCGTCGAGACTTCACCGATGCCATAGCTCAAACTTTGACTCTCCCTATCAAATTTGAGCTCAAGACTCATCTCTTTCAATCCTTGACTAAGCGAGCTTGATCAAATTGGCTTTGAATTCTCCTACGAGCTCACTTATCCATTGCAATTTGTCACACCGTGATACTTCACAGCTCCTTTTAAGATGTCGGTTTGACTCAATTTTACATTGGTATTCTATGATGCTTGTACTATCTTCCTGGATCGATAGAATTCCTTCCATTACGTAATTACAAACCCAAGCTTCAATGATGTTGAACTTCCCACATCTGCATAATCTCATATCATCTCGGTCAAACAAGATAATTCTCCCAAGTTGTTGGTTGAGAATTTTCTAATGGATTAGACTCACCTCATGTTAACTTATCTCTCCTTGACTTGGCCTTCATATATTTTTGCATCGAGCATGCACCGATCTCCTTATAGAGTTCCCTTCATTTGTCAAGTTTCAATGAGCTATATTTTGCATTAACAACAAGCTCTCATCGAGCTCTTACAACTGAGTGACTCTACCGAGATGATTTCTTAGATGACTATAAATTTGACACCGGGTTCTCTATCAACTCGACCCTTAACTCTTCAGTAAGTTGAGATCAACTGGGTGCCTTTTGATGCTAGGTAATCTCTCGTATCTAATTTAGGAATTATTTTAATCATGTATCTCTGTGATGACTGGAAGTGGGTCCTTGGGACCAATGTTGTAATTAGATTGAAATAGGGTTTCGTTGTCCAATTTTCCCATGTGCACAAAATTGGATAACAGGGGACTACATTTGATGTGCACATGTTCAATTTTTTTTTTTGCAATCTATTGGGCCACTGTACACATGCAAGAATAATACTACTTTGTAGACAAAAGTAGTGTCTTTGGTTTCAACACTTCACAAAACATTCAACCCATGTGGGGACCACCATTGATGTTGACCACTTTAAGGGTATAGGTATTTAGCCAATTTTCAAGGTAAAATATTTTAAATTTCATCATTATCCCCTTCTATTATGACACATGATATAGTATTCTTTTATTAATCATCTTTGAAGGCTATGCACTCGGCCCTATTTTTATTGTTATGATGACATCAATCACCATGTAAAGATTTTTGTGAAAGTTAAGTTAAAACCTTTGGGTAATCAATGGTCCTCCTTTTGATTTCAGCATATACCATCATTGACTAAGGTGAAAGCGATATAATGTGGACATTAGTCTTAAGTCAAAACAAAATCATTGTCTAAATATAATTTGGTCTCCTACATGAGGGCTTGACCCATGAGCATATTGTCAGTGGGTGTTTTAACTACACCCTAATTAGGGTTTTTACGAGGTTGACACGTGTGCACTTTCCTGACTTTGGTTATGTTTGTTAACTCGGGTATCAAGTTAGGAAAACAAAATTTAGAAACCCTAATACCTTTTACATCTTTTAAAACTCATTTTGAGCTCGGTGAAGCCTTTTAAGATTTTTTTATGGCACCATTGAAGGGTCTTTCAAGATTTTCACAATTAACCTACCGCCATGGATGAAATTTGAAGCTTCAAGTTTGTGTTGGGTCTTGACTGTTTACAGAATCATTGTTTTGAGTGTGGCATCCAAGGATTACAATTGATATTGAAGAAAATGAGCCTGGATTTTTCTCCTCACGATCTCTGTTTTGTCATTCTTCGACTATGGTGCAACTATAATGGGTTTTTTTGAGCTTTTAGAGCTCTGGAATCTTCAAGGAAGGTCATCATTTGTTCTTTGAAGCCTCTTATTTGTGATTGAAAAGGTGAAATATATATCTTGTTCCACTTAACAACCTCGGGGCTTGTAATATTGCTTGCTTGGAGATTATTTCCTATACAATTATTTTTTGTGTTTTGGGTATCACTCGGAAGCTTTTATTTTCGATCACCAATAGATCTCGAGTCCTGTGATCTTGTTTGTATCTAGTTTGAGCCTAGTATCTTTAAAAATGTTAGTGCTCATTTTTCTTATCCAAAACATAACGTCGACATGATTGAGAGCTATATTATTTTGTGGGTTGTCGCCTTTGTCTAATTTAGGGCATGAAATGGGTTTTAATTTCTATTCTCAATTTTTTGTTATTAATAATAGTCCCTTTTCTAAGCTTTATATGTCATGGCTCTCGAGAATGTTTATAGGGAACTCAAGAAAATTACCTAGTATTTGATGTCATTAATACATTTGTGATATTTTGTAGCTCCCTTCATCTTCTATTCTTTTCTCAACCATCTCTCTACTATTGGGTTTCTAAGAATTGAGAAATTCTCATAGTGGCTATCCTGAAGGTGATCCTTCTTCGATTACGTAACATGTAACTATTTGTTTGATTATTTTTACCTTATGGTAACATTAATCCTTGAAATATTTATATTTCTTTGCATTCTGATATGGATTTGATCTTTGAGGGCCCTGAGCATAAATTTAGGGTTCTCTATATTGTTGACCTATGTATTTCTTATTTATTATCTTGTTATTTTTCAATTTCACTTTGAAATGGGGTTACTTCTTAAATCCTTTCGTGGCCTAGTGCATGAGCCTTTGATGGCTTCAGGATCCCCGAATTTCTTGTTCCTTACTCGAAGTAATGTGATTTCGTAAACCGACGAGTTTGATTGTTATCTTACTTTGTTGTCTCGGGTAAATATTCACTCATAGATTTTGTATATTTTTATTATGGCTAGGAACTTGAAATACGCATCAGCCCTATTATTCCTACTTCAAAGTTCTTATTTCTACAAGTGCTTCTAGGTTTTCATTATTTGGAAACACTAGTTTCCTCAAATTTTCTTACGGTTTTCTATGCAAATCCATGGTTATGGCTAAGGGGGTAAGCTCTGCAATTCCTCTTAAAACATGAAATATTTTCTTATTCAATGCTCCATATGGGCTCTAAAGCTGTTAGCTCTATTTTGAGCCAGAAACCCCCTTCATTTGTAAAAGTGATTTATACTATTATATGATCTATTTCTGCATAACTCCATCATTATCTCTAACTGGATTCACAACATAGGTTTTGTTATCCTTTTGTTCTCTTGGCATAAACAATTTCCTTTGATTGGTTCGATTAATGAGCTATATTTTTCTTTTAAGGAGCTCTTATATCTCGTATTGTTGACTCTGACTAGAATTGGCCATGTAGATAATTTAAAATTGCCATGTTATTGATTTGTGTAATGAACTCGATGTTCTTGTTAACAAGGTATGAAACCATTTCTTTATTAAAACACTGTGAGATGATTGTTGCAGTAATTTTTTGCTATTACACTTTGCTTGTAAAAGGAAATTACAAAATTGCATCTATTTTGAATGGTTGTAGATGAAAACAGTACTTCTTTTAAATCTTAAACTGATTTGATGCACCTAGAATATCACAAAACATTTGAAAAGCTAATCCATGTAGATATGTTGCAATCTCCTGAAGATATCCTTATTTTTGGAACTTGAGTATATTGAATTATTTCGATAGAATATGTGCTTCATATGTTAATAGTAAGGAAAACTCTTTATATGGTTACCATTATGAATTAATTAAATATCTTCCCAGCTAGTTGTATAAAAAATTGAACTCCATATAACTTACATTTTCTGCTATATGTTTGATTGTACCATGTTCAATATTGACACCATTATTTCATTCCTTTAACAATTTTGTGTATTGAACTTTGTTTCATTAATAAAAATTTCAGCATTTTGGAAAGTATATAAACTTTATTCCCTTTAAAACCATTTCTAGTTTTATTTCACAAAATTTTAACCGATCGATTGATGATATTCCTAACTCCATATGGCTACTATGAATCTTTATTATGTTGCTTCCTTTACAATGGGAACTTGAATGCTACATTTTCTTGATCATCTGTAACCACGAAGTTTTTCTCTGAAAGCTGAAAATGATTACTTTTGAACTTAACAAATGATGTAGCAAAATTTGAATTCCATTTTCTTCTCATCTTATGATATTTTGTACTTGTACTTATCTACTGTAATATTTAAAATTTGTTCGAGATGTACTTGAAAATTTCCTGTGAATACCATATTTGGTTTTTGGATGCATGTTTTTTTGAAACTAGAAATATAAGGAGTTAAAATAAAACCCTAAGCTTAGTATTGACAACATTTTCTTCTCTTTTCCAGGTATCATGATGCAATTTATAGAGGGCAACTGGAGGAACAATTCAAAAGAAAAGAACACCTCCTCAAGGAAATGAAGGGTTTTCTTTACCTCCTTACATTTTCAATTTCATAAGTATATGCATTAATTTTCTTGCTTATTTCTCATGGATTGTGTGAGAGGATATAGAAAATTATTTTTGATGAATAAATGAAAATATTCTTATGTAATGAGATGTATGTCTTTATTTTCTGTACTTTCTTAATTTGTATGGATAATAATGAACTTGTACAACTCAATACACTTAAATAATTCACTTAATCATGGAAATAAATTAAAAATAAATGTACCTTTTGATGCTCAATGGATGACTAAAATTTATTCCACACCATGTCCTTCAAACCTGCAACTGTTTGCAGCTTCAGAACATCATGTCTGATACATGCTACCCTTCCTTCCTTCTTCAGGGCATTACAATGGTCATTTACGGTTGTTGTATAGTTCTGACAAGGGTAACAAATGGAATGGTTAAATTTATGAGGCATGGTATTCTATAACTATACCCAAGTTGTAGTTTTGATCCAAATGTGACTTCAAGACTGTCCAAAACCAAACAATTAAAATCTATATCTTCTTCCAAGGTGGCTGACCCAAACATATCCAAACCTATAACCTAACTAATCTAAGAAACTTAAAAGTTTTGAGTTGACCATTTTCACACGGGGTGGAAAAAATTTCAATGAGTCCAAGTGTTTAATCCATGGCTTTGATACCAAGTGTAACGCCTACAATTTCAACATTCTAAAACCACATTAATCCTTAAGTAATTATCTACGAAGTTAAAACGATATTTATTTTGTTTTAAATAGGTTGCAAGGTGTCAAACCCTATAAACATTTAATTAATTTCTACCAGCAATTACTACATTACAAAGGATAGATCAGGTCTAGATTATTAATTAAATATTCTTAATCTAGTTCTAATGTCATTGATCATTAGATAAGTGTCCATTAATTTATCTTACTAGGTTAATTAGTTTCCCTCTTGGGAATTAACATTCAATCCACATTTAATAAACCCTTATCCTTAGTTACCTTAGTTCTCTTAAATTATTTTCTTTAATGTCCATTGAATCATTCACTAAAACCTACTAGAAGGGTTACATTTTTAACTTAATACACTAGATCCCTAAGTGGCCCCATTCACCCAATTACACATACATTTGATTTATTTAAAATTTACAACCATGATATGGATATTCTCACCTAACAATTGTAGGGTTGATTCTTAACCCTTGGATCAAATCAATAGGGACCACAAGATTAGATCTACCCTAAAGAAACCCTAATCATCCTTAAGGGAGTCTTCTTAAGCATTCCTTACCCTAAGCTCATTCATTTGTTTCTCTTTGGTTTGTAGGTTGAAGGAGTGGATGCCATGGATCAAGGGAAACCCATGGAGGAGTCTTCTTGGATCCAATGTGCAAGAAGAAGGGGATTCCATCCAAATGGATCCTCCTTTAGAATAGTTGAATCTTATATTTAATCATGCATTCCTAGTTATTTATTGCAATACAAGTATCTATCCTAGATTTTGTTTGAGATCTATTGTTGATTAGTTATCTATTTTTTTGTTTTCATTTATGGGGAAGAAACCCATTTTGTAGATCAAGAGTTTAATGTATTTAAATCCCTTTATGCAGGTTGGAGTATGGGTCCAAACAAGCATACATGGACCACATAGGTTGGATCTACATTTAGGTGAAGTTTAGATCCATAAGAGCTAATGGCTTGGCCAGAAACATGTTATTTTAAAAACGTTCATGCATAGGTGATCGAATGTGTAACCTTTGTGCTACCAACTTCGGTTCCACTACCTAAGCACATGTTCATGACACATCAATATATTTTAGATTATTATTTTAAATGCAAAGGATATTGGATTTTTACCAGGAGTAACTTATTATTTAAATTCATGATAGCATAATAGTCTCAAAGGCATCTGATTCAAACAAAATCACCACAAATATATTTCAAGTTTGAAATATTACAATTTATGCAAAGTATAAAGTGACTAATGATGATCACATGAATGATGACGGTAGTTCATTCGCTAACACCGGTTATTGTTAGAGAGTCTATTTTTATAAATTTTAGCATATCTTTTACATTTTGTGATCTACACTTTTCTAAATGACATTTCCAACAATCATACATTAAATTTGGGTTTGTTGAGAAATTCATAATATCATTTAAGTTGAAATCTAAGCTAGGAGTTAAAATTTCAAAACTGTAAACATGAAACAATGATCGATGCAGTTACTGAGTACACCGATGCCGGTTGAGACTTACCGATGCCCATCCTTTGTGTAGGATAGAGATATCTAAATATGAATGTTTGAAGGAATATATATATCAAAAGATAAATTTAAATTTAAATATATCAAAACCAGAGAGTGTTTAACTGTTTCAAACCAAAATAAATCTATGACAACTTCCCAATTCATTTTGTGATTAAATATTAATATTTGTAACTCTCTTTTCTTTTTCATTACAAGTAAAATTTTAAACATGATATCCATTATTATTCATTCCTTTAAATACAACAATTTTAAGAGAAAGGAAAATACACATTCTTTAATGAAATTCCTTCAAATATAATAACAAAACTTGGTAAATGAAACTTACAATGTAACTTTTCCTTTAAAATACAAGTCTACTAGTCTTCCACCTTAAGTGGGAATTACAAGAAGATTTCTACAATAAAGGATTGCTTTGACTACAACAAATAATCCAAATCCCAAATCTCCAAAAAAATTCCACCATGTGTTTATTTCAATCACAATAACCAAAAATGGGGGAAATGCAACACTCACCACCCAACCAATAATCCAATGAGGAGAAGAAGCTATCCTCCTCATTGGCCCCGAGCCCCAACCAAAATGCAATAAAGGATGGATCCAACTCATGGAAACTATCACAAAGCTTCCACATCACAATACAAAATTTCACAACTATTTCAAAACACATTCAACACAAGATATACTCACAAACATGAAACTATCAAAATACACAAGGCTTGAAAAGGAAAAGCCAATGGAGCAAAAATCTATGGGGAGATCACTTATGCCTCCTAATGGGATTATGTTCCCACCTTAAAACCCTCCAATATACACCTCAAAAAAACTACAAAACTCTTATACCTCCCTCAAGATCCTCTTATGCCTCCCAACAATCACTTATGTCTCCCTCAAAATAACCAAGTAGTAAATGTAAGAATTTTCTTATCTAAGGTGGGGCACCCAACCAAAAGTCCCTCCTAATTCATGAAGTAAAATCTTTTGCCTACCTACATATAATATCCCCATAGCCTTATCCTACACCATACTTCTAGGCATTATACTGAAGAGCCCAAAAAGCATACAAAACATTCACATACAAGAAATACACGCATATAAAACAAACAAGTAACAAGAGTGTAGTTCCTACCATTCCATATTAACAACTTTATCAAGGAATCAATCTCTAAGCTCCTTAAAGATCAATAAAACCCCAACAAGCTCCAAGAATTAGACAAGCACCAAAAAATATCTAACTCCAAAAATACAAGAGCACAAATCAAATGAAATAACCCCCAAATAAACAAATAAACTTCCATAAATAGAAAAAGGTAATAGGAGGGTGAGGTGGATCCATGTAGGATGCCACATCACTTATCCTCAACTCCACCTCACAAGTAAAACCTCAACCCTAATGCATAATAAATTGGTGGTTGAGAGGAATGACAAGCCTCTTACACACACAATCCCAACCCACACCCCCTAAGGACATAATTTAAAACCTATGTAAGAAAAGTGAAATAAATGCCATATTTTGACCCCTCAAACCATTGGTAGGGTTGGTATATGAAATTAAGAGGTGTGGGAAAAGCTTAGCTTGTCCCACAAGCCTCCAAAAATGGCCCTTAAGCCCAAATCTGAAATTCCAAGATAAGGTAGAGTGTACAACACTCAAAGTCACTTACACTCAATCAAAATCACATAGACCAAAAAACCAATAGCTCCAAGAAATAACTCCATTCATCACATTCCCAAATAAATTAATAAACCTTATTAATTCACTTAATTAAGGCACATTAATAAACAATGATTAAAGAAATTACATTACAAAAATCACATACTCTACAAAAAAATAAAATACAAGGGAAAGAATTGCACACAAGCCCATCATCAAATTGGAGGTCATCCCCCCATTGGGACCCCTAACAAAATAAAACAAATATAACACATTACACAAGTTGCCATGGTGACCATCATTGTATCCATCTAGTATTCTATTGTGGTTGGTCTCCAATCCCCCTTTTGATTGTTGTGATATAATTACCTGCAAAATCACACAATACCTCCTTCAGCCTCATGGCCGCATCAAAAACATCCAAGATAAAATATACACACATAAATCAATAACCATCCTCATATAGATAAATCATCATCTCAACTAAACAATGCTATCATTTGTCTAAAATTTCAACAACATCTCAATTTTATCTTTTATCAATATCAACAAGATTACAAGATTAGTTCAAAAGATATATCATAGTCAACATGACAAGAATTATGAATGTCAGTAATATATATGCTAACAACACATAATCATCATCAATATAAAATGTCTCTCTATGTCTCTAAGAATCCACACAAATCATACTATGAATCAAAATCCATCAATAATCAGAATATCTCTATCATCTAACATCATGCTAAACCAAAATGATACAGTAATATCCATGTTTATAGTCAATAGTAATCAAAATAAAAATATAATATGTGTCAAAGAGGAGTGGGCACTACAAAACACACCAATTATTTTATCATCAATTACAAATTGGAATTGCACTATAAGCTATTAAATTCAATTTCACTTAATACAATATCCAACTTTTACAATAAAAAACTTAGAATCAAAATAACACCCATATTTAGATGAACATTTCCGTTAAACACTAGTATCTTAAAAATGTTACAAAACTTCACTAATAAACCCTTCAACACTTCGCAAAATGTTGAACAATCATCTATAATTTGACTTAACATATATATTTAACCCCCTTTTAAACATTGGTAAATTTGAATCAAAATAACACCTATAGTTAAATGCATAATTCCCCAAAGAACCCCTAAAACTAACATCTCATTCATACTACTAAATTTCAATAATGAGTCTTTACTGTAACATAGCAATACATATATCTATTTTTTCCATCAACATACATAAATTACAATAATCCACATTGAATTACAACCATGTCATTTCACCATCTTACTTACATATTGCAAAACTATGTGAGCATGAAATCGAGTGATAAATCACTGGCATGAAATCCACCTAAATATAGCATAATTAATGTTATTGGTTTTCCATTTAAATTTTAGTAATAATACACACACAACAAGAGAGGGTTAGGGCATATATTCATTTCATTTCATTTCATTCCTTAACTAAGAGAGGAGAGAGAAAGAGATAAGGAAGAGAGAGAAACACTATTTTCCCAAAAGTCAAATTTCACACGTCAAGCCACAAGATAGAGTTTCAAACAATTATTTACAAGTGTTAATAAGTTTTCCATGATAGTTTGCTAACTTGACTAGGGTCCTACAACTTTCTTTTACATTTTCTGTTAGTTGCAAAAACACATAATTTTTCTGGAGGCTAAGAAAGTGCACTAAAAACTATCTTCCGATAAGAAAATTCACGATGAGACAATTCTTATGTTTCCAAATATATACCAGGAATCCATAGTTACTGAAGGAAACTAAAACATGTGAATGGTGTATAGTTGGCAAATGGTTTTCCAGAGCCATCCCTCGTAATCGGTCAAATTTGACCTAGTCAAACAATGACCGAAGGCCTACAAAACCCCTTTTCCAAGCTAACCAGGATGGGATTTTCGTAAACCAATGGTTCTAGGTAATTTTCTAGTAAAAATAATAGAGGTTTGCAAACGCAGATAAGTATTTCTTTACTCGGGGACCAAATGGCAAACCGAAATGAAACCCAACTTTTCAGTTTTAGGCTCCCTAAAAGTGCAAAACGAAGTAACATGGATTCTAGAGGAGTGGCAAAGAAAAGGAAAACAATCAAATGAGTTTGAGCTAATGATTTATATGACTCTCTACATAATAAGGAACACATATGATGTTTGACATCTCTCTTTTACAGGGCTCAGAGTGTTGTTTTGCAAATCTATGGAAATTGCATTTTTCTTACTTTGTAAGGTAGACAAAAATAGTTTTTTTAGTTAACTCATCTAGCTCTCGCCAAAACCAATGGACACGAGAACCAATTTTTGATACCCCGGGTTTAATAAGAGATGTGGTTTTTTTGGGGCACTGCGGTTGAGGGTCAAATTAGAAGTCGGTAGCAAGTGGACCTAACTAGGGAATGCATTACAATTTTATTATGTTTTATGTTGTAGTAATTGATTAACTACACGTAATCTACAACTATGTGTGCCATTACAAAATGTAACACCTCACATAACTGCCATTCCATGTTCGTCTTCATCAAGGTAATACAAATGCCTGAAGGACTAATGCATTTCCTTGTTGATGAAGGCGAGAATCACAAAGTTTAGGTGAAATTCTAAATTTGAGAACAACAAACAGAGTTGCAGTTTATAAGAAAGAGATTTCATTATTAAGTTATAGGTATTTCAAAACTCATTATTTCTTCATGTAAATACATTTAATTATGTGTTTAGTTGTTTATTTCATTATACAATCAATATACATGTCATAAATCTAAAAGAAGAAGGAAGTATACAACTCAAGTACAGAAATTAAATTTTATTTATTCATGAAGAAGTACAATATTTCCCACACAATCCATGGGATGTAACTCATAACTACTGAAGAAATAAGTACATATGCATGAAGTTAAAAGTAAAAAAGTATAGAAGAAACCCATCATTCCTTGGGTTCTCTTCTGGTCTTCTTCACTTCAGCTCCAACTCCATCTTTTATCCAGCTCTCCTAGTAATCACAATGTACTGAAAAATGCAAAAATGAAAGCATTCAATATTTGAGCTCGGGTTTAATCTATACCCTTGTATTATCTAACTACATGCAAATGGATTTCTAAAAAGCAGAAGTATAAGGTACATCATATACAAATACATAATTGATAAGAGCAATATTCTACACCAACACATATGATTCCCAAAATCATTTAGAAAATGAAAGAGAAAATAAAAACTATGGAACATAAGAGAGTCCAAAAATCCTAAATATTTTCTAACTATTTCTTTAAGTGTGTACAGGTATAGTATTAAGAGTATAATGATAATATTTTCAAAAAATGATTACTATATAGAAAGGAAATACTTGCTGAAGGAATCTACATGATATAGATTTATTTATGAGTTATTCCAGAAAAAGTAAAATGCTAGATAAAAGATGTATAAAAGAAAGGCATTGGGATACATTGAATGAGAAGTGAGGAAGCAAGATACAAGTAACAGTTCTTTTAGAGAAAGTTTTCATCAAACACAGAAAATGAGCAAGGGTATCTTCATTTTTCATTAACAAACCTCTACAAGAACCCATGAAGAGGATAGTTATAGGAGATACCAAAAATTATAAAAATAAAAATATAATTTTATGAAAGAAAATTGAAAAATGATGAATTAAAAAGTGATCAAGTCACATGATAAATAGAAAAAAAATATATCATTAAATACAAATTCGTTTGAGAATAATAATCTTTTCATAAAGAAGAATTTTATTTAGAATGAGATCAAAAGGGAAAAAAATAACAAGAAATTTTGAATGAACTTCAAAAGGATCATCTTTTAGATACAAAATCAAAAAGTACCATTCTTAAAAATTAAGTACAAAATCTAGTAGGAGAAAAGAATCAAAAGTAGTTCATAGTGATCAAAATACTAAAATACAGTCTTACTTCAATTGAGAAAGTGAAAAAAAAAGAATTGAAGAAAAAAAAATAAGTCATTAAAGTCATTAAATGCATCTACAAACTTCAAGAAGGATTCCAAATTTTGAATGCATGTTGAATGAAAATTACAAATTGCTACAACAATTTTACATTTGATAGGAAAGAACAATGATTTATTTGTAGTCATCACTAAGGTACAAATTTGTAAAGCATAGTTTCAATGTACAGGAAGATCAAACATCATGATCATGCATATCAAAGTAGAGGTGTGTCAATATAGAACTCAAAAGAATCCATTGAGAAGCTAAATACAGATAATGATAAACCTACAAGTTTCATTTCCAATCAATAGTTATTTGAAGAACGAAATAGCACTAAGGAGCATCAAGGCCCAAACTTACAAATTGGAATGGAAATACATTTTGTAACAGTCATTAATAAAGTTCCCCAAGATACAATGATTCAAGCATGTATTTCAACTTGCAAGATATGAAGGGATCTCTCAGAGAAATTCAAGTAACATCTATAGCTATGTAAAGGCTATAATGACCTCAGAAACAAGAAATCATGCCTCTTCTATAGCAATCTATTCACAATAGTAGAGAGAACCTTCAACTCACTCAGAACATTCAAATCTCATCAAATTCAAAGAATGTTTTAGAATCAGCTACAGTACTTAAAAGCATCAAACACCACTACATCACTAGTGAATCAAGTAGAATACAAAACATTAAGATATAGAAAAATAAATATACTCATAACTTCCAAGCCTCTAAAAAGTTTGAAAAAGAGACCCTTATTAAGCAAGCAAAGAAAAATACAGAACTTCAGAACATGAATATGCTCAAAACAAGAAAATCAGAGCTTAGGAACCTTTGAATGATGCCCAAGTTACACTCATATGGAGACTCACATATATCATGAAAAATAAAATAAACCCAAAATCTTGAATATAGATCCATTCATGTGTACAAGGAAGTAGGGATTGAACCCAGTTCATCTCTATCATAACAAACACAAATGACTACAAATTTCAAATGCCTTGATCTAGGAGGTATGAGGCTCAAAATTAAAAAAAAAAATACCTTTAGTGATAATTTTTTGTGGATCGAGGTCTTATAGAAGAATACATAGAAAATATCCCAAAAGAAACCTAATTTACACAAGAAAAATCAAAGATAAATATTGAGACAATTATTCAAGATAAAATTCATAATGAAGCTAAATCAAAGTTTAAAATCTAAAAATAAAAAAAAAAAACAAAAAAAAAAGAAATACAAATAATAGGAAAAAAAAATCTTAGGATCAATGGTAAAATCAAATGAAACATATCAATTTCTTACCTTCAAAATGAAAATGCTCCAATGGTGGTCAAGTAGGAGGTTCAAAACTCATCAATAGCAGTCATGTTTCTCAGCTCTCCAACAAGGAGGATTTAAAATGAAAAAGATCTTAGAGACAATCACACAAAAACAAAAACCACATGAGAAAATATAAATTACTAAATGAAGAAATATGACAAATATAGATATACTCTCAAAATGACACAATAGTAATGGTTTAGAAGCTAAAATATATCATTTCTTAGAGTGTACAATTGAAAGGAGATTGCTCAAAATTATTACTTGAAAACAATGTACAAAACCTTCAAACCTTCAAAATGGAAACTTCGCTAGAGAATTCAGAGGCTCGACTATGGAATGCTCAAAGAAATCTCTAAAAATGGTGAGTCACAACCTGCAGGAAGCTCAAATGGTGCTCGACTCAAAGATAGTTCAATGGTGACACAATAAACAATGACTCAAAAATAAAAAAATCCTCCACATAACTCTCTGAGCTCAAGTTACAAATCCTTAATCCTCAATCCATGGTGGCCAACATGACCAAATCAAATAGAAATCTAGAATCAGAGATAAAGGAACTTAGCTCAAGAAGACCTAGAAAAGAACTCAAAGTTTGATAAAAAAAAAGTGACCCATTTATATATATAGTTGATAAAGCCTTGTCCCATGAGTTGTATTTACAAGAGGATATATAGTGAGTTCAAATGAAGTTCCAGAGAAGAGAATCATCCAAGGCAGAGCCCAATAAAGTTCTCAAAATTCATCAAACTCAAGCTTGAAATAAAATAATAATGGTGTATGTTGCAGTTTTCAAAACTCCAACTTCAAGAAAAACCTTCAAAAATGAAAGAAATGATAGATGCAGAATGCACAGTGCCTCTAAAATGAACCAAAATTAGAAATGAGCTTGGGAGCACAATAATAACGGTGATTTTGAAAATTTTCAGGGATATCACCACAACTCAAAAACAATGCAAAGTGAAAATGAGTTAGGTTCAAGTTGTTTTACCAACCCAACCACGGTGAAGAGATTGATGGCTCGATGGATCAAAAAGTTAGTACCAAGATCAAAGATTCACATCAAATCCATAGTTCACCTACCCATCTTCCGATTAAAACCTCAATGACTGAAATCAAGTCAGTACATGAGATGATACAAATCAACAATCATTTCACCAATTTCCATGCAAAATCCAACCTTGATCATAGTTGCATCGAAATCTACCACAAACAGAAAGTACAAATGTGGAAAAGCATGATGAAACCCTAATTAGGGTTGTATTTTCGCCATCAACGACCAAAGGGTTAAGATCATCCAAAAGGGGCCAACTACCTATGATTCGAAAATCATCATTTGCATTGACCTATATTAAAGGTCTAAAACTATATTCAACCCAATAATCAAAATGACGAAAACAATAATTACTAAAAGGTGGCCAATCGGTATGATAACAAAATTTACCTTATGTTATGTATGATTATTAAAAAGAAGGACTGAAGTTGTATTATATGCCATGGTAGGATAACAAATGATTATCAAAAAGGTGTAATTTTACCTTATTTTATCATGTAAGGGGTCTAATCAAAAGGAACCAAAAAAATACAAGGATCAAGTCAAAGAGAAGGTGGCCAAGCAATGGATGGTCAAGATATATTTTGCCATGATTACCTTATTCTCCATAAAGTTTCCTTAAAAATTTCCAAGAATCTCTTTCTCATGGAGGTTAATTAAAACAACATATATCTTTTTTTCAGGTGAATAAGACAAGGACAATTTTTGTAAGTGTCACATTCAGACAAAGGTACTAGATCAGACAAGATATGATCATCTTATCATGTAGATTAAGAAAAAAGTGGAGTATGTGCAACAAATAATGTTAACATTAGATCCTGGAGGTGGTCCCCACACATTGGGTGAATATTTTTGCAAAGTGTTAAAGATAAAATAATTATTTTTTCTCACATAGAGATATTAATTTTTGCATGTGCATCCAAGGGGAGAATTAAAGAATGCCAAAATTTATCATTACAAGTGGATCAAGTTGCAAGTGTCACATCAAACAAGAAGACAAAGATTGCATGTACATGGGAGAAGACTTACACAATAAGAAAGGGCTATTATTAGCCAAATTATTCATCTAACTTTATTAAAAATAGATTAGTCAATTGTAGTTTGACTAAAATGTATTTTTGTAACCAAGGCTATTAATGCCTCATTATATTAGCATGTCTATTTTTATTCCTTTATTTATTCATGATAAAGGGGTAAAATTAGCATGCATGGGCAAGTACAAATTTTAGCCTATTTTTAGGATAGGATGGATGAATAATCTTTCTATATATTGTGTGTAATTGCAAGGCACAGGAGGAATTTTTGGACATAGGAGTGCTGAAGAAAATTTTTTTAGTTTTTCCCCTTGAATGAGAACTGATTTCTTCCTTTCCAATTATTTACAGTGGTGTGTATATCTCATTAATTCTTGTGAATGTCAAATTCCCGATTAATCATCTTACCTTGCTGCAAATTTAGTAATTTCTACATAATATTAGTGTGCATGTTTATCTTATTGTATTGTTGTGACTCATTCCCTCAATACACCAAGTGTTTTGCCTTAATATTATGTTGAAAACTATTGGTTTGTGCATCCAAAATTCATTCTCAAATTGATTGTGCATGTACTTAGTCAAAGCCCTCAACAAGTTTGGTGTATCACCCCATTTTTAATTTAGTTATAGTCATCTTTTACCCTCAAACCCCTAAAAATTAGTTTAGGATACATAAAAAAGGAACCTGGCCTTAATACCAGAGACTCACCTCAATAATAGGTATACCCATAGACCTGAGGTGTTTCCATTATATCTATGAAAGAGAGAGATCCAGAAGCAATCTTAGAACACCTGTAGTCATCTCTCAATAGGTGCACTTTCGAGAGATAATATTTTTTGGCATGCTCGGTGGGACACGAATCAAATCTGTAGGAAGATTACAACAATTTACAACAGATTTACAAGTGAAAGAAAGTCACTTTTGGAGCAAAAGCTGCAACAATTTATTCTAAAGATCAAAATATTTATTTGGTGACTTCATAAGGCTGATTTCAGACTAGTTTTGTAGCATGTTCCATGCCTAAAGTGACTACAAGATCATCGGTAAGAGGAATTCCTTTGAGTTTATTTCTTTACCTTTGAATTCTGCAAGAAGAAGAAGAGTTGGCAATACCTTACCTTATAATAGGCCTAGTTTGGTAACCCTCCTCCTAATCTTCCTTCACCATGTATTAATCTTGTTGTTCAAATCCTAGTTATTCCAATGGCTATTCAACCACCTAGGAATTTTGTGACCTTTACTAATGGCATCCCTTTAGTAATTCAATTTTATCATGATATTCCCAATGTTGCCATGAAAATTTTACCTTCATTCACTGGTGAAAATCAGATTACTCCTACAAAGCACATTAAAGATATTTTGTTCCCTTTGTGTTGTCCATAATATAACTCATGAAGATGTAGCTTTAAGACTTTTAGTTGCATCCTTTAAAGGACAAGCCTTGTAATGGTATAGAACCTTAGAAATTGGGAGCATAAGAAACTTGGGATGAGTTAGGAGAGAAATTACTTAAGTAATTTCAAGATCATTCTGGATCATTTATCCCTCATAGAGCAACTTTCTACAATTAAAAGATCCCCTCATGAATTTATGGCTAGTTTCAACATCCATTTTGCTAGAACTTGGGAAAGAATTCTAGCTAGTGTTAAGCCTCAAGTTGACCATGCACTTTTCTATACTATCTCTAGAGCCTTAAATAGTGATATTTCAACTATGATTTAGTCTATGGGAGGAGATACTCTCCCAAAAGCTTATGATATTTCCATTAGGGCTGAAAAAACCTTATTCAAGATGGGAAATTGGCACCAAGGCCTTTAATGCCTCTTATAGCAGATTTTTCACCTATTCCACAACCTATTACCATTATAGAGCCTACTATTTTAGCTCCATCAGATGATGTATTCAAGGCTCAGACTATGGGTAATAAATTGACATCAATTGAAAACAAATTGGCTCATCCTAATAGGCCTTATCAAGCTCCTTATCAAAGCAAAATCAACAAATCAATAGAATAGGCAACCTTATTAGAAAAATAGAATTATAGACAACCATATCAGCCAAGGAAATTTGACCCAAAATCCCCTAGTTCATGTAGCTCTGTTCCAATTAACATGGTTTCAGAAGAATGGTGTCAACCTTGTAATCAACCTCATTCAACTATCAATTGTCCAAATGCATTCCTGAATATAAGCCTTGTTACACAACCTCAACCTGAAGCATTATTCATGCCTCAAATGGAGGGTGGGTAAAAAAAAGAATCTCATAGTCAGAAACCACTAGAATAGAATCTAGTTAGCTTTAGAGAGGAATATTTTATTACAGTCACAACTAGGTCCCAAGAAAAGGCTCAAGAGAGAAAAACAACAAAACAGACACTATTTCTACCCACAGTCACCGATAAAACAACAGTCAAGTTCAAAAAAAATAGCTAACGCTTTGTTGTTCTAAAAAAAAGCAAGTATTTTAGCTCAAAAGGACCAACAAAAACAATTACATCCTGATCCCTAGAAGACTCTTCATACCTCATATTTCAAAAGTTGTTGAAGCAAAGTCAGTTTTTGCTAAAGATTATGCTAAAACAGTAGAAGTTATTTCAAAAATGGTTGCTTATTTTAACATTGTTGATGTAATGAAGAAGCATAATATTAATATTTCACTATGGGATGCTCTAAGTATTCCAGGAAAAGAGTTACTTTCTCATGAAGCTTGCTAAGTGCAGATTTCATCAAAAACAACAGAAAAGGAAGCCCAAAAAGTAGACATGGTCCTTGGAACAATGGAGAAAGACCACATTAAAGAGGTTAAATGGATGGTTCAAAAGGTCTTAAATGCTCATGATATCAAGAACCACCACCATTTTATCTATCTTGATTATTGGAGATCATTTAGTTCATAACTGCATGGTTGATAGTGGTGCAAGTAGCACATAGTTATGCCAAAAGCAATTGTAGAAAAATTTGGTCTACAGTATGAGCCTATAGAGAAAAATGTGTTACAGACTAGAAAAAAAACCAACATAATTGGCATTATCATAAATCTAGAGGTAACCTTACATGCTTTCCCAATGTTACTATTTTACAAGATGTGATTGTTGTAGATTTACCTCCTATTTTGCCTTATGTTTATCATGAGATTTTACAAAAAAATAGGAGGTTATCTCTCTTAGATTGGTCATTTTTGTTCTTTACTACAAGATATGGAACTAAAGTTACCATAAATTTAGAGCTTTGGCTAGATTTCATATTGAGCCTCATGCTTCAAACACTACAACAAATTATGCAACTTTAGATCAATCTGATTTTGATGTTACAACACATGTTTCTACACTAGATGGTGTTTCTAATCTGTTTATGGATGAAAAGACTCAAGAAGAACATGCTTATGATCCTTTCAAAGATTAGAAGAAGATTTGTTTGGTGTTTATTGCTTGCATGAAGAAAATGCACCAATTCCCTTGTTGTCCAAAATAGAAAAAAAAGTAGAAGGGCTATGGAAGCTTCACTTGATGGAGCTAAAAATAAGAAAGGACAAGGTACAGGTTTAATGCTTACTTCCCTTCAAATGAAAGGTACTTTTCAACTTTAAGTTTGTATTTTTCTTGTACTTGTAATGTAGCTGAATATGAAGCATTAATTCATGGCTTGCAATGGGCAGAAAAGAGAGGTATTAGTATTTTACAAGTTTTTGGTGATTCGGAGTTAGTTATTAATCAAGTGAAAAACTTTAATGTGTGTAAGAATTCATTGTTGAAATATTACAAACATAGAGTTTCAGACTTAATGGATGATTTTGATGCTATTAACATTCAATCTATCCCAAGAGCTAAAAATAAACATGCAGACAGACTTACAGTAGTTGGTGTTAGCTTTGATGTACTAGAATAGATCAAAAATAAAAAAGTACAACCACATATAAAGCTGATTATTAGACCTTCAGTACTGATAATGAAGAAAATTGGCAAGTTTTTGAAGATGATGAACAGATCTGCATATTTTTACAGCAAGAAGCTGAATTTTCTATAGTAAATCAGAAAAAATGTAGCACTTCTATGGTGATCAGATTGTTTAGTTAAAGACAAACAAGTTTCCTCAAGGATTGGTTACACTAGAAGACATTTTTAGTTCTGATGATCAGTTAAGAAAAGACAAAGGCAAGATTTCAACTCACGCAGATAACTATGAAGAAATCTTGGTGGATGATGAAAAAAACTATTTATTGGAAAGGTATGTTCCTCAGCTGAAAAATAGTCATTTATCAAATTATGTAAAGAATTCAGAGATGTTTTTTCTTGGAAATACCAAGATCTCGAGAGGATTTGATCCAATTTTAGCTCAACATACAATAGAGTTACAACAAAATTCCAAGCTATTTAGGCAAAAGCAAAGGCCATGTAAATTCAAAAATTGAGCCATTAATGAGAAAAGAGTTATCTAAGTTGATCGAATCAGGTATTATATTTCCGTTAAGCATTCAAGTTGGTAGTTAATCTTGTTCCTATTAAAAAATAATGGAGAAATTAGGTTATGTGTGGATTTTAGAGACCTTAATAAAGCTTCATTAAAATCATCATTATCCATTACCCAATATGGATCAGATTTTGAGAATAAGTTTTCAGTTAGAGACAATTGTCTCTTTTGGATGGTTATAATGGATACAATCAGATCCTTGTGTGTGAAGAAGACAGATACAAAACAACCTTCACCATAAAGTGGGGTACTTATGCTTATAAAAGAATGCCTTTTGGCCTTTCAAATTTAGTGTAATGTTTCAACATGTAATGGACATGGATTTTCACATCTTATTAAATAAATGCATATTGGTTTACTTAGATGATGTCACCATATTTTCAAAAAATTCTGATGAACATCTAATGCATTTAAGGAGACTTTTCATCTTTGCAGATAGTTTGGAATATCTTTGAATCCCAAAAGTCCATTTTTAGTACATCAAGGTAAATTGCTTGGTCATATTATTTCTAAACAAGGTTTAGCTATTGATCCTTTAGAATCAAAGCTATTTCATAGTTATCCTTGCCTCATCATAAGAAAGCATTAAAAATTTTTTCGGAAAAATCAACTTTGTTAGAAGATTTGTTCATATTTTTCAACATTAGTCAAGCCATTAACAACCATGTTAAAGAAAGATAAGACTTTCTCTTGGACCAGTGAAGGGAGAAAAGGATTTGAGGCCATAAGTCAACTATTTCACAAGCTCCTACTCTTGCAAATCCAAATTTTGATAAAGATTTTACAATGTATGCACTTGTAGAGCTGAGACTATTTTAGCTATATTAACTCTAGGTTAATGATGAAAACATTGAACAACCAATTGCTTTCTTTGGACAATTTTGCATGATTACGAGACAAGGTACACATTTCTTGAGAAACAAGTACTTTTAGTAGTTAGAGGATTGAAAAAATTTCAAGTACATGCTTTCCAATAATAAGATACATGTCTTAGTCTCTCATCCAAGTGTTAAAGTGTTCTTGTTGAACAAAGAGTTGAATGAGAAGAGAGAAAGATGGATTATGAAGGTTATGGAATATGATGTTGACATCCATGTTGTGAAAAACAATTCAAGGAAAAGGTTTGTGTGAGCATCTAATTGCTGATATGGAAAAATAACAGATGTAGAATCAAAAGATCCAGAACAACATGTTGAAGTTATGTATCAACAATTAGATACCATGGTACAACCTAGAAAATCAGCAACCCTGAACTTAGTCAAGAAGTTTAGGAATCAAGATGGATGACTAATTTGTTAACTACCTACAACACGATACTTATCCGGAAGGTATGGAAAATAAAAAATGAAGATATTTTAGGTTACAAGTTGTACCTTATATTTTCATTGATGGTGTGTTATTTAAAAGAGATATAAATGGAATTTTTCTTGATGATGTATTGATTATGATAGAATTCAACAACTATTATCGAATTTCATGAAGGACCTGCAGGAGGTCACTTTTAGCACGTACTATAACCTTAAAAATTATGAAAGTTGGTTACTATTGGCCCAACATATTCAAATATTGCTTTGAATGGATCAAAAAGTGTAAGAAATGTGCTTTCTTTTTGGAAAGAAACATTTAGCTTTGCCCCTGCAACCTATTTCAGTAGATCAACCATTCATGCAGTGGGGTATTGACTTTATTGCATGATAAATCCACATTCATCACAAGGAAACAGTGGATCTTGATTGCTATAGATTAATTTACACACTGGACTGAAGCAATATAGCCTTAAAAGAAGCTAACGAAACTTCAATACTATCCTTTTATGAAGGTATAGTTTATAGATTTGGTGTTCCAATAACTATCATTTCAAATAATGCCTTAGCATTTCTTGGTGCAAAGGTAACAAATTGGGATATCAAGCATGGAATTTATTTAAGTACATCATCTAATTATTACCCATAAGGTAATGGGTTAGCTGAAAGTACTAATAAAAATATTTTGAGGATCATCAGAAGAACACTCAAAGAATAACCAAAGAGCTTGACATCTAATGTTGAATTTAACACTTTGGGTTGATAGAGTGACTCCTAAAAGATCAGTTAGAAATTCACCATACAAGCTTGTTTATGGAAGAGAGGAAAGAATGCCCATCAATTGAGTTTTCCTACATTGGATTTGTTACATCAGATGGAATTACTTGAGAATGAACCATTGCAGAGTTCGTTATGTAGAGTTAATGGAGTTGTAGGAGCTAAGAGATCAAGCTCATCTAAACATGGAAAAAGAATGAAAAAATAGATAAAGAAAACATTTGATAAGAAGGCTAAGTTTAGAGTCTTCAATGAAGGATACATTGTGTTAAAATGGGATGTTGATTGTGCAAAGCTAGAAACCACATGAAGTTTGATACAATCTAGAGTGGTCCTTACATGATTTCAACTTACAAAGAACACAATGCATTTTAACTTTCAAGGCTGAATGGAGAGGAACTTCCCATTCTTGTGAATGGTATGTTTCTTAAACATTGTTATTGAAAATCCTACTAGTGTTTGGTTAGAGTAGGATTTCCCTTTCAATAAGTGCTTTCATGCACATTGCAATGTTTTTCAAATTCAATAAAGTGCATTTGTGCATGTGATCTGATTTCCTAGATCCTTTCCTAGCTTTAGTTTTTTTTTGAAAGGCATTTTTGGTTATATGCTTTAACTCCATGCCCAATGGACAAGAGCAAGGCACTGGTCTACAAGATATCAGATAACTTTCCCCAAGATTGCCAGAAATGTTGACAATTTTCACACTTGTGTAAAATGGGAAACTCGAAACTTCATTACGATGGAAATTGATGAAGTGGACCTAACTAGGGGAATGCATTATAGTTTTATTATGTTTTTAGTTGCAACAATTGATTAACTACATGTAATCTATAGCTATGTGTGTTGTTACAAAATGTAACACCTCACATAGAATACCATTCCATGTTTCATCTTCAAGAAAGGAAATACAAAATCCTGGAGGACTAATGCATTGCCTTGATGAAGGCGGGAATCACAATTTAGGTGAAATGCTAAATTTGGGAACAACAAATAGAGTTGTAGTTTACAAGAAAGAGAGTTCATTATTAAAGTTATAGGTATTTCAAAACTCATTATTTTTACATGTAAATACATTTAATTATGTGTTTGAGTTGTTTATTCTATTATACAATCAATATACATGTCATAAAGTTGAAAGAAGAAGAAGTATACAACTCAAGTACATAAATTAAATGTTATTTATTCATGAAGAAGTATAATATTTCCCACACAGGTATGGGATGTAACTCATAACTATTGAAGAAAGAAGTACATATGCATGAAGTTAAAAGTAAAAGAGTATAAAAGAAACCCATCATTTCCTTGGGTTCTCTTCTAGTCTTCTTCACTTCATCTCTAGCTCCATCTTTTATCTAGCTCTCCTAGCAGTCACAATGTACTTGAAAAATGAAAAAGGAAAGGCATCAATATTTGAGCTCAGGGTTTGATATGTACCCTTGTACTATCTAACTACATGCAAATGGATTTCTAAAAAGTAGAAGTATAAGGTACATCATATACAAATACACAATTGATAAGAGAAATATTCTACACTAGCACATATGATTCCTAGAATCATTTCAGAAAAGAAAGAGAAAATAAAAACTATGGAACATAAGAGAGGCCAAAAGCCTAAATATTTTCTAACTATTTCTTCAAGTGTTTAGGTATAGGTAGCACAATATAATGATAATATTTTTAAAAAATGATTATTGTACTGAGTAAAGGAAATATTTTTGAAGGAATCTAAATGATACATATTTATGAGCTATTCTAGAAAAATTAAAATATAGAAAGAGGATGTATAAAAGAAAGGCATTGGGATACTGAATCAAAAGTGAGGAAGAAAGATACAAGTAACAGTTCTTTTAGAGAAAAGTTTTCATCAAAGCACATAAAATGAGAAAGGGTATCTTCCAGTTTTCATTAAAAAACTCTACAAGAACCCATGAAGAGGATAGTTACAAGAGATACCACAAATGAGAAAAGGATAAAAATATAAGTTTAAAAGAACAATGAAAATATATGAGCTTCATCAAGTCACATGATAAATCAAAAGAAGTCATTAATACGAGTTTTCATTTCAGAATATAATCTTTTCATCAAGAAGAGTTTAACAGAATGAGATCAAAAGGGATAAAGTAACAAGTACATTTTGAATGAACTCAAGGATCATCTATTAGATACAAGAATCAAAAGTACCATTCTCAAAAAAGTACAAACCCTAGCAGGAGACAAGAATCAAAAGTAGTTCATAATGATAAAAAATCTAAAGCAAGTATTACCTCAATTGAGCTAGAACAAAATATAGAAATAAGAAAATCAAAGTGGAAGTCATTAAATGCATCTAAAAACATTAGGAAGGATTCCAAATTTTGAATGCATTTTGAATTAAAATTATAAATTGCTACAATAGTTTTTACGAAAGAACAGTTATTTATTTGCATTCATCACTAAGGTATAGATTTGTAAAGCACAATTTAAATGTACAGGAAGATCAAACATCATGATCATGCATAACAATGAAGAGGTGTCAATATAGAGCTCAAAAGAATCCATTAAGAACATAAATACAGATAATGATAAACTTGCAAGTTTCATTTCCAATCAATAGTTATTTGAAGAAAAAAATAACATTAAGGAGTATCGAGGCCAAACTTAAAAATTGGAATTGAAATACATTTTGTAACATTCATTAATAAATTTCACCATGATACAGTGATTCAAGTATGTATTTCAACTTGCAAGATATGAAGGAAGCTCTCAAGAGCAATTCAAGTAACATCTGACTATGTAAAGGCTAGAATGACCTCAAAAACAAGCAATCTTTCCTCTTCTATAAAAATCTATTCATAATAGTAGAGATAACATTCAACTCACTCAAAACATTCAAAGCTCATCAAATTCAAAGAATGTGTTTTCAGAATGAGCTATAGGGACTCAGAGCATCAAACACCATTGTGTCACAAGCGAATCAAGTAGCATTCAGAACATTAAGCTATAGCAAAATAAATATACTCACAACTTTCAGGCCTCTAAAAAGTTTTAAAATCAAAGACCCTTATCAACAACAAAGAAATAAAAACTTCAAAACATGAATATGCTCAAAACAAGAAAATCGAGCTCGGGAAACTTCGAATGGTTCCGAGTTATACCTAGATGGAGACTCACATAGATTGGGAAGAATAAAATAAACCCGAAGCTTGAATATAGATGCATTTATGTGCACAAGGAAGTAGGGCTTCAACCCAGTTCATCTCTATCAGAACAAACACAAATGACTACAACTCAAATGCGCAGATCTAGGAGGTATGAGATTCAAATTACAAAAATAACAAATACCCAAATGATTTTTATGGATCAAGCTCTTATATACGAATATAGATAAAATATCCCAAAAGAAACCTATATTTTCACAAGAAAGGTAGAAAACATAGAAACTCGAAGATAGCATTAAGAATGGCTAGAACCAGGGTCTCGAGAGCCAAGAAATAAACAATATAAATACTCATAAAGCAAAATGGTAGAAAAACATAAAGCTTAGGATCAATGGTAAAATCAACAAATGAAACATAGCAATTTCTTACCTTCATAAATGCCCAAATCAGCACCTCCAATGGTGATCAATCAGGGAGGTTCAAAATTCATCAATAGTGGTTACATTTCTCGGCTCCAATAGGAGGATTTCAAATGAACAAGATCTCTGGGACAATCACACCAAATGTGAAAACTCACACTAGAAAATGTACATTACTAAAGAAATGATGAAAAATATAGATATACTCTCAAAATGACAAAATAGTAATGGTTCAGAAGCTAAAATAGATCATTTCTCAGAGTGTACAATTGAAAGGAGATTGCTCATAATTATTTCTCAAAAGGAATGACACAACCTTACCTTCAAAACCCTCGAAATGGTAAATTTGCTAGAGAAGTCAGAGGCTCAAGTATGGAATGCTCGAAGAAATATATAAAGATGGTGAGTCACAGACCTTCAGGAAGCTCAAATGGTGTTCTACTCGAAGATAGTTCAATGGCGACACAATAAACAATGACTCAAAAATTCATAAAATCCTCCACGAACTCCGGATCATGTTAAAAATCCTTAAACCTCAATCCATAGTGGCCAACATGACTAAGTAAAATAGAAATCTTGAATTAGAGACATAGGAACCTAGGTCAAGAAGACCTAGAAACAATACTCAGAGTTTCGATACAAAGAAACAGTGACCCATTTTGATATACAATTGCAAATACTTCTCCCATGAGTTGTATTTACAATAGGATCTACAGTGAGTTCAAAGTAGAATTTACCAGAGTAGACAATCATTTGAGATAGAACCTAATCAAATTATAAAAATGCAACAAACTCAAGCTCAAAATCAAAGAACAATGGTGTACGTAGTAGTTTTCAAAACTCCAACTTCAAGAAAAACATTAAAAAATGCAATAAATGATAGATGTAGAATGTACAGTGCCTCTAAAATGAATCACAAATGATCTTGGGAGTACACAATAATGGCAGCAACTTAGAATTTTTCAGGGCTTTGCCCACATCTCAAACAATGCAAAGTGAAGAATAAGTTAGGTTGGAGTTATTTTACCAACTCAATTAACCCACTATAACCAAACTAAACCACGGTGAAGAAATCGATGGCTCAAATCAAGTTAGTACCAAGATCTATGATTCACATTAAATCCACAGTTCACCTACCCATCTGCCGATTCAGAACATAAACGAATGAAATCAAGTTGGTACCTAGATTGATGGTCAATGTAACACCCACTAATTCTAACACACAAGACTACATTAAAAAACACAGGATAATTTTTTTTTCACTTGCTTCACATATAACATGACACAACATGTCATTTCCAAGGTTACAACTAACTCTATGAGCAACTTGATACAAGAATGAGCAAAAAGGAAGCACGGAAATGATCACACCCATCAAGGACAATTCACTCTTCTCTTTGACAAGGCACCACAAAAGACCCACCACAATACATAGTTACAGCTTAGGACATCCCACTGCGAAAATCTTATTAAGGTTATTTATTCACTAACAATCTTTCAAGACCCGACTTTTGGGTCTAGAAGGTTCATGTTATGATTATTAAAATTCTTCTTATAGGGTTAGGTTTATTTTATTTTATACTATGAAGGTCTATAATACGATCATCCCTAATATGAAAATTAATTGTTTAATTCATTTACAAAACCAAGAGGTAAACGATTCCACTAGGCTCTCTATCTGGACCCACACACGAGACTTGTTTCATAATTCCATTCCAATCATAAATTCAAAAGAAGTGGGGTTTTTTTTAGGTTCAGAACCATAATATTCTTTATTCAAGGATTAACATTTTATCATAACTTAGAAAAGGATTACTAGGTACTATGGTAACGGTTGGAGAGAGAGGATCAATTTATTTCATTATGGTCTTGTTAGTGCAAAATAACAAAGCACTTCGGATGTTGATCAGGTTTCTAAGTTGATCTTCGGGCATCCAAAGTGTGATTTCACAACATTGAAACCTTCCTCCAAGTGTGGGACTTGCAAGAATGAGAAAGGAATCTCTAGAGGAGGTGGTTCCTGCTCCTAAACTACCTGCCACAAGCTATTCTAGTGCAAGCAAGCTAATCTAATCCTAATCTAACCATGCCAAGGAGACAGAGAGAGAGAGAGAGAGAGAGAGAGAGAAGGGAAAAAAAAAAAGCAAAATCCTACACTAAAATGGTGATACACTAGAGAAGGAGAATGTTGAACATATATCAAAGCGCCATGGAACAAGAAGAGGTGAGCAATGGGAAGGATGGACAGATGCATCACAAACCCAAGGATAGATTTCACACAAAAATGTCCCAAAACTCCATGAACATAGCTCCAAACCTGCAATGAACATTCAAATGTGCACAAATACATGCAATGAAGAGAGGCAAGAAGAAAACAAGAAAAGAATGAGCAAGGATGGACAGATGCATCACAAAACACGTTTTTTGTTGCTCCAGATTTACCTGAGAACATCATTTCATTAATAAAAGGTAGAAAACGCCATTAAAGAGAAGGGAGGAGGCTCGAACTCCATTTTCAACCCGGAGAAGAAAAGAAGGGAGGGAAGAGCTGAAAAGATGAACAACAACTTTAAAAAGAAGCCCCTCTTTATAATTTATAGGAAGAATGAGAGAGTGAAGAGAGAGGAAATCTGAATCTTCTCCAACCACTTCTAGGTTGAATTTGATTTATCTCATTATGGTGGTGGGTGAGAACCCTGATAGGAGTGGTGAACTATATTTTGCATTTAAGCTAGTTGTTGAAACGTCAGTTCTGGACTGTTGAAGAAGAATGCGACCCATGCGCATTAAAACTGGTTGTTGAAATGTCGGTTCGTGCCAGAGTTGTTTCCTGATTTTATCTCTCCAAACTGAACCAAAATGAAATATTAACCCTGGAATCATGTATATAATTTCATTAGCTTTCCATTGATGTAAAGAACGTGAAAATCCGAGCTCTAGATCAAAAGATATGATCGTTTGAAGATTTAGGGAAAAAGCGAGCCAAAATGGATCGGCGGGAAAATGTTTGAATTTTCCTGCGCACCGCCACTTGGATGACACGTGTCGGGCACTAATTGGATGATCCATTCTCTCTCCTCCACCTCCCGTGGGTTTCCCTTTGAAAATTTGACCTTTTTATACTTTGGGAAAATTTCCCATTTTCTCCCGTGCCCCGCCACTTGGGACACGTGGCATCATCTAGTTCGTTGACAAGGGGCGGGGAGAACCTTTACCTTTTAGTTTTTCGGCCAAAACTTCTGCTAAATTTTCCAAGTCCTCCCCAAGCTCCGCACTCCCTACCTTAGGACACATGTCCTGTGTCTATTGGCTCGGGCCGACCCTCCAAACCTCGCCCTTTGAACTTTTGGGCCCAAAAACACTTAGTCGAAATTTTTATTGCGCCTCCCCTTGTGACACGTGTCATGCTATGATTTTTGGTGGCTCATTCGGCTCCCCATGTCCCATGCGTACATTTTTGGTCCGGATGTCCCAAACTATCTGGGACAAATTTCTGGGATCTGCGCAGATTCGGGCTTCCTTGTCCCTCTTTGCGGCGAAGACACGTGGCAAGATTTGATTCACTCTCGGCTCCTTCAGCTTTTCGAGTCCCTCGCGTACCTTTGGCCCGGATGTCCCAAACTGATGTCCTCTGTTTCGGCCAAACCGGCCAGTTCACCTCCTCCGTGTACTTTTGTCCCAACTATCCCAAACTGTCTGCAGGACAAATATCTCCGGCCCGCCCAAAATGGGTGACTTGCGCCAAACCGGCCGATCCGCGTCCTTCGCGTACTTTTGTCCCGGATGTCCCAACTGTGCGAAACAAAGACTTAGGCATTTTTTCCCCTTTCGGCCGGTTCACCTTTTCGTGTCCCGCAAGTCCCGATTTCCTAATTGTCCCCAATGTTTGTGTGGACCGCTTGGAGGCTTTTCGGCCGATTCGGGCCTCGACGTCCCAATTGTCCCAAGTGTCTTTGCCTAGGCTAGGACTTATTCGATTTTCTCCATTTTGGCACCAAGCCTGGATTTTTTTGCAACTTTTTCACACTTTCTCGACTGTTGGGTTTTCTTCTTGGATAGGAGAGTTAGAAAGAAGCCGAGGGGACCCCAGAAACATGATTTTGGGCCTTAACTCAATCTATTTGCCTGGGACTAAGTAATCTGATGCATGTTATCAAAATTACCCTGGGGGGGTGAATTTTGGATAACAATTTTGGCGACTCGGCGAGGTCATCTGCCGCTTAGATGAATGATCGTGTAACTGAAGCAATCCATTTGGCATGGAGTCATGAGTTGTAGCTGCAAACTGATCCGAACTTTGAAAACTTCCCCGAGCCACTTGAATTCCACTAAACTTAGTGTTGTTCTCACCAAACTACCATGAAATGGATGCAAGAGAAAAACTAGCACCACAAAAACTATGTACAGAACTAAAAATCATACATGCTCCAAATGGAACATGCGAGTGTGCATAAGCAATTCTTTCTACCAAAGAAAACCTATCTACTCTACTCTACTCTAAGCTGGAGACAAAGGCAAGCTAAACAAACCCCGCAATTGGTTGTGAGAAATAGCTTCCCTTTCTCAAAAGTTTCAGCCATGCAATTGATTTGGCACCGAACATGGCTGATTGGATGAATGGAAAATCAACAAGAAGTTGGTCTTCCACCCAAATCATCAAGGTGTCAGTTGAAGGCAAATTCAATACCTCTTTTAGTTTTTCTTCATTTGGATTGAAGAGGTATGACAGCTGATCCTTGGTACTTTGTAGCTCACCCTCATGCTCAGAAGCAAGCATGACTGGTTGTGACTTCTCCTTTGGCTCCAATGAAGCCAAATACCTGATTAGGCAAGGTCTGATCCGTTTGATATGCCCATAGCTCTGATTTTCAACTCCAAAAATGGAGTTCTCTTGTAGACCCTCTTGAATGGATGGTGTGGAAGAAATGGTGAAATTCCTCTGTCCTTTCTCTTCCTCCAATGAAGAACATGAAAGATTAAAATCTTCCAATCTTGGTTCCAAAGAGCTACTATAAGATGCAGGCTGCTGCAAATGAATGTTCTCCTTCATGACAGCAGACTCAAGTGTTTGTAATGTGGATGATGGAAGAGAGAATGGTGGAAACTCAACCGGCTCTTCTCCATCAAAATAGTCCTCCAAATCTGACAGATAAACTGCCTCATGGCTGTCCTGCTGCAAATGCTCCACTTCCTCCATGGTGTCTTCTTGATCTATAACTTGACCACCATGGTTTCTTTCACCCTCCAACATTGAGTTTGAGAGATCAAACTCCTCTTCAGTACTAGAACTTGAGAGAGGTGAAGTAGAAAGAAGAACTGAAGGTTCTCCTGTAGCCTGCTTTGTGCTCAAAGCCCTTGGATCTGCAATTTTCTCCTCCACAACTAGAATGTGCTCCTCTTCTTTTGGATCTGGAGCAGCTTCTCCTTCCTCCAATGTTTGAAGACAATCTTGCTCTTGATTGAACTCTTCCTCCAGCATGAAGTTTGTCAAGTCAAACTCTTCAATCTGTTGCTCTAGAGGACAAGTTGGGACTGCAAGATCTTCTTCTTCTGCTGCAACAAAATCAGTCTTAACCACCACCTGTTCTCCAACTCCAACCTCTTCTAAAGGCTTAACCATCAAGGGGATCTTTGTCATCCCAAATTTAAGAGCCAAACTTACTAAGCTCTTAATCATTTATTCTTTTCTTGGCTCTTCCTCTTGCTGTCCTTGATGACTGATTTTTGCAATTTCTTCTTCCCCACATGGAATTGGGAATGCAAGAGGAGGGATGGGTTGTAACTCAATTGATTTGGCAATTTTTCGTGGTGGTGGAGGTAGAAACTCTTGTTTCTTTGGAGGAGGGGGTATTTCTTTTAGCTCTTGTGGAGGGGATGACTGTTTGGAAGGAAAAAGGAAAGAATAATTGAGATGAGGTGGAAGACTAGGGGGTGGAGAAATGGGATCAACATTTGGGACAGCAGATGGGGAGTCTAAAACTTGACACTGCTGAGATAAAACAGATTGGGAAAGAGGAAAAGAAAAGGCATGAGATGGTGTGCTTACCCATTGACAAGGTTTCTGAATACTCCTCTCATACACCTCTATTTCTTCAATCCACTTTGCAAGAAATGGCAGCGTTGCAATCATGAAGTCAAGCTTCTCTTGAGGGTTGTAATGCCTTGGAAAAGGTCCCACCCATAGACAGTGGTGCTCCACAACCAATTCCAAATGCTTTCATTTGAGTGTTGCTGGGATCGCACCATCTTTACCTCCATATTTTGGATTTTCTCCACAGACCAACATCTTGCATCGATTGTCTTCATAACCAGCATACCCTTGTGCTTGACATGCTTCATATCAAACCGACTTTGGCACTTGCTGCTCATATGGGTACGCATACTGATCTTAAATCTTCTCAAAATGCTGATTTGGAGGATTTGTAAAACATGTTGGAGGTGGAATATACTGCTGTTGTTGAAAATGTGAATTCCATGATGGAAATGAAGTCATGATTGCACAACTTCATGGAATGGAAAAGAATGAAAGAGATGGAAAGAAATATGGATAGAAATGGATGGAAAACGGGTCTGCAACTTTAGAAATGGGTTGCTGATCAGATGGAGTCGCCAGATGTGTTTGCAAGTGCCTCCAAAGGCTGAAATCTTCACAACAACACACCAACCTGAAAAAGAAGAAGTGGAAGACCTCTCAGTGTCCCACCGGCATGCCAAAAGCTGTTAGTGCGGGCGAACGGTGGCTTAAACTTTGCTGTTGATAATGAGACACCTCTGGAAGATGAAATAATCTAACCTTAGTGTCCCATCGGGCGTGCCAAAACTGTTAGTGCAAAATCACAGCACCCCTGGATGTTGATCAGGTTTCTAAGTTGATCTTCAGGCATCCAGTGTGATTGCACAACATTGAAACCTTCCTCCAAGTGTGGGACTTGCAAGAATGAGAAAGGAATCTCCAGAGAAGGCTGGTTCCTGCTCCTAAACTACCTACCACAAGCTATTCCAGTGCAGGAAAGCTAATCTAATCCTAATCTAACCATGCCAAAGAGACAAAGAGAGAGAGAAAAGGGAAAAAAAAATCAAAAGCCTACACTAAAACGGTGATACACCAGAGAAGGAGAATGTTGAACATCTATCAAAACTGCCATGGAACAAGAAGAGGTGAGCAATGGGAAGGATGGACAGATGCATCACAAACCCAAGGATAGATTTCACACAAAAAATGTCCCAAAACTCCATGAACACGGCTCCAAACCTGCAATGAACATTCAAACGTGCATAAATACGAATGAAGAGAGGCAAGAAGAAAACAAGAAAAGAATGAGCAAGGATGGATAGATGCATCACAAAACACGTTTTTGTTGCTCCAAAGTGAGCCAGAGAACATCATTTCATTAGTAAAAGGCGTAAAACGCCATTAAAAAGAAGGGAGGAGGCTTGAACTCCATTTTCAACCCCGGAGAAGAAAAGAAGGGAGGGCAGAGCCGAAAATATGAACAACAACTTTAAAAAGAAGCCCCTCTTTACAATTTATAGGAAGCATGAGAGAGGGAAGAGAGAGGAAATCGAATCTGCTCCAACCACTTCTAGGTCGCATTTGATTTATCTCATTATGGCAAAGTGGGTGAGAACCTGGTAGGAGTGGCGAACTATATTTTGCATTTAAGTTGGTTGTTGAAACGTCGATTCGGCCTGTTGAAGAAGAATGTGACCCATGCGCATTAAAAGCGGTTGTTGAAATGTCGGTTCGTGCGAGTCGTTTCCTGATTTTCTCTCTCCAAACTGAACCAAAATTCAATATTGACCTTGGAATCATGTAGATAATTTCATTATCTTTCCACCGATGTAAAGAACGTGAAAATTTGAGCTCTGGATCAAAAGATATGATCGTTTGAAGATTTAGGGCAAAAACGAGCCAAAACAGATCGGCGGGAAAATGTTTGAATTTTTCCCCGCACCGCCACTGGATGACACATGTCGGGCGCTGATTGGATGAGCCATTCTCTCTCCTCCACCTCCCGTGGGCTTCCTTTGAAAATTTGACCTTTTTATACTTTGGGAAAATTTCCCATTTTCTCCCCGCGCCCTGCAACTTGGGACACGTGGCATCATCTGGTTCATCGACAGGGGGCGGGGAGAACCTTTACCTTCTAGTTTTTCGGCCAAAACTTCTGCTAAATTTTCCAAGTCCTCCCCGAGCTCCGCACTTCCCCCGCCTTAGGACATGTGTCCTGTGTCTATTGGCTCGGGCCGACCCTCCAAACCTCGCCCTTTGAACTTTTGGGCCCAAAAACACTTAGTCAAAATTTTTATTGCGCCTCCCCTTGTGACACGTGTCACGCTCTGATTCGTTGGTGGCTCATTTGGCTCCTGCGTCCCACGAATACTTTTGGCCCGGATGTCCCAAACTGTCTGGGAAAAATTTCTCCAAACCGCCCGATTCGGGCTTCCTTGTCCCTCTTTGCGGCGAAGACACGTGGCAAGATTTGATTCACTCTCGGCTCCTTCGGCTTTTCGCGTCCCTCGTGTACCTTTGGCCCGGATGTCCCAAATGAAGTCCTTTGTTTCGGCCAAACCGGCCGGTTCGCATCCTCCGCGTACTTTTGTCCCAACTGTCTTGGACTGTCTGGGACAAATATCTCCGGCTGCCCGAAATGGACTGACTTGCGCCAAACCGGCCGATCCACGTCCTTCGCGTACTTTTTTCCTGGATGTCCCAACTGTGCGAAACAAAGACTCGGGTATTTTTTCCCCTTTCGGCCGGTTCACCTTTTCACGCCCCGCGTCCCGATGTCCCAATTGTCCCAAGTCTTTGTGTGGACCGCCTGGAGGCTTTTAACCGATTCGAGCCCCGACGTCCCAACTATCCCAAGTCTTTGCTGGGCTAAGACTTAGTCGATTTTCTCCATTTTGGCACCAAGCTCCTGGATTTTTGCAACTTTTTCACACTTCCGACTGTTGGGTTTTCTTCTTGGACAGGAGAGTTAGAAAGAAGCCGAGGGGACCCCAGAAACATGATTTTGGGCCTTAACTCAATCTATTTTCCTGGGACTAAGTAATTTGATGCATGTTATCAAAATCAACCTGGGGGGGTGAATTTTGGATATGAGTCTATTTAGTTATTATTCGGTCTTTTAACAAGACTTAAGAGACCAAGCTGGATTTGGGTAAAATCTTCATTTAGCAATCTCTTGATTAAGTTTGAAAAAGATACGCATGGGGTCCCCAAAAAATAAGCACAAGACTTAAAGTGTTATTATTCAAACTCCCCTCGACTAAGATCTAACTACATCTCCTAAAGCCAACAATGTTATTTTTTAAAAAATTAAAAATTACTTATTATTTCACAACTATGAGGATAAAGTTTAATCCATAGCTAAGGGTTAACGATGGTAGATTCTCTTACACCAAAGTAGAAAAACTCATTTCTTTCCAATTTAAGATTCTTAAATCTAGCAACAAGGCTCAACTTCATTATCATCTTGTTTATTTATTCATCTATGTACTCATTTTATTTTATTTTGATTAACTTTAGAAAAAGGATTGCTAACCCATTGAAATATACATATAATAGCATAGATACCCATACCATGGAGGATTATAAAAACATGAAAGTTTTATGACTTGAAAGCAGAAACTGCCATTGCCAATCGAGATTAAAAAACACGGTTATAACATTTCTATTATGAACTTGGCTGAGAAAAAGAAGGTTAAAAATAATTGGTCAAGCCATGCCACAACATTTTCGTGAATGATAAATAATATTACCACAAGAATACTCATAACAATTAAAGATTGAATGTTATTTCTCACAAAGATAATTACAAGTTTTTACTACAAAAAGACAAGACAAATTTATTTCACAATTACCGAAAATCCAAGGCAAGAGGCCTTCCAAACTCCATTACAAGCACCATTACAAGAATTACAACACATTTGACATTCGTACAAGGAACCAAAAAAATAACCCGATGAAACCTTCACAAATCTTTCCTTTATCAACACGCACAAGCCATCTACACAAGTATTAACTTGAGTCAGTTCGTGAGAATTGAGCATGTGAAGACTATACATTGAAACAATAAGCTAACATTTAACCCTTACATGAAAGGAATGTTCTACTTCAAGAAGGATGAAGTAAATATAATCAACATTTTTCACATGATGTAAATATTTACACCACCAACAAGGATGAAGTCAAACATTCTAGTAATAACGATATCTCGAAAAAAAAAAAAAACAAGGCAAGACCTGAAAGATTAAAACAAAAGGGCCTAGGATATTGAGATTTCAATCATGTAATCCTATGGATTACGTGATTGAAATCTAATACCCAATCCCTCCATTTATATGAAAAACCCAAGATTTTAATAAGGATCCAAATCACTCAATCAACATATTTTCATTTGAATGAAACACACAACAATACCTTTGAACCCATTCCTTCATCAATAAAGGATGCTATGACCACTAATATTACATCTCGATGATGATAAAAACACAACTTAATAGCAAGCAATCATTAATGGATTGTAACCTACTAGTGTTCATTGATCTCAGACAAGTCGAACCATAGTACACATCTAAACAATCTATCCATCTCCTCACACATTGTTTATACTCACATTCTATGTGATGACAATAAGTGATTGAATCTAACCAAACCAACCTCTAAACATACATAGACACTCTCAGGTCATGGTTTTAACCCAGAACCATCATTTCTTTCATGAAGGCCATAAACCAAGACAAGTTATACCCTTCCAAGGTTTGACTTAAGAAGACTCCTCTTCACCCGAGATACTCCAAGAGGTCCCGTAAAACCTAATATTTTAAAACATTTAAGAACAAATCCCCACATAAACGCTTGTAAGACCCTCCAATGAAAACCTTTTTTATTAAAGAATAGTAGGAGGGTTCGAGCTTACATCCCAAGGAGGAAATATGAGACAACCCAATTCAGGGATTAGCCTAAAAAAATCGATCCATTCCTCAAAGTTGACGATAAAAATAATAATTTATATATCCCAAAAAAATAATCTATACCAGGATTTATATTAACTAGGATATGTTTTCACACCATCTATGAGCTTTAAACCCTATGTTTATTTACGGCATCGAATCTGGGAAATATGTTGTCAACCTATTTGAGATTGCCAAAAATGGAGATTAAAACCCCAACAAGATCCCCATTAGCAAAACGTTAAAGCAAAAACGTTCTCAAACACAATATGGATGAATAAAATACTTAAATGTGTGTGTTTGTGTGTGTGTGTGTGTGTGTGTGTGTGTGTGTGTGTGTGTGTGTGTGTGTATCAAAATTTAAACACACAACCAAGTAGCAAGCAAAAGAAAGTACTGACTAACCATTTTTGACATTCTCAAACAACACCGAAAAAGCATAGAGATTTTAATTCCATGTAATCATTATATAAAAAAATGCAACAAAGGAAGGGGGAAGGCAAATCCATTCAAGGGAAAAGGAAATATAACCAGGTATGAACAGCTGAAGGTATGTACCCTAGTCATATAATATTTCTCTCATCCCACTAAAATAACAAAGCAAAGGGAAATGCGGTTTTCCCCTTTTTTCAAGCCATTCATCCAAAGAAAACAACGATTCAGAAGAAGAAAAAATAGAGGGATAACTAACACACTTAAGGAAGTAAATAAACAACCTCCAAATCCTTTTCTAGGTGCCACTATAGGGAGAAGAAAAATTTAAGTCATGGAATTGGAAAATGGTAGGAAAACACTTCAAATTCAAGACTCAACATGCCTAATTTTCAATGTCTTTTCCCATGACCACGCATAGGATGATATCCTCCTCCAAGCAGTCCATGTGGCCTAAAGATTTTTTTCCCTTCCTTTCGACGAGGACTCCAAGTTATTTCCCTCCGAGTGTAACCCACGGGGCCAGCAACAAAAGGAAGAAGGAATTTTCTTTCAAACCCATCTCGCCATCAAAATAACTTCACTAGAAAATGCACTTCTAACCTCCACAATTCCAAAACATCTCCAAAGTCAAACATTGCATACCATAAATGAATGGCCAATGCTAAGGTAAGTATGCAGGTCCACCATTATCAAACAGAAGAGTAAAAGAGAAAAAACGACCCACTTAAAGCAAGCGGCTAGCACCCAAATGGCATACACGGGCCAAGGAGTCGAAAAAAAAATCAATTAAAGGAAGACAGGTGGTGGGGTGAAGTAATGGTGGGTGGGTGTCATTTATTTCAAGCATTAAAAAAAAAAGTGTCAGTGCTCAAACACCCTCATCGCCAAAGGGGATTCAAATAGCAAATAGAAAATAGCACAAAATAATACTTTTATAAGAGGAAGAAGGATTATGCTCAAAGACAATAAATTTATTTGGTGGAGGCCACGTGAAAAGGGCCAAGTCATGTTGAAGTGGTGAGAGGTGGTAGGTGGAGGAGTTAAAATTTGGGCATAAAACAATAACCCCCTTCTAAACTTGTGCCACACACAACCCCCTACGCAAACACAAGATAACAATGAGGAAGAAGGGAATCCAATTAATCCTACGCCAACCAAAATATTAAATTATATACCACTGGCATGCTGGAGGAATTTAAAATCATATTTTCCTTTAATTTAAATGATTGGAATGACAAGCAAGCAGGCCTAAACAACCAAGGGAAGAAAACTAGAGGTTGACATTTGAAAGCGAACATGGATCAACAACCGACCATGGCATCATGACGAGGTAATTCCCTTCTTCAACGTGGAATGAGGTTCGGTCTACGGGAGCAAACAAAACGATACAACAAAATGACATAGAGATAATTAATAATAATAACAATTACAAATGAAAAAATATATATATATATATATATATATATATATATTACCTATCGACCATTTGCTTAATAATATCATTATTAACATTATTATTTTTATATTAATTTTACAACTTAAAAATAATTATAATTCATATTAATAATGATGGAAAGGGAAGCTTGACAATTCAACAACATGATTTTCCTTTAATAGGAGAATCGTAAAGGATGTTGCAGGGGCCAGCAAAGAATACATCGACATTACACAAGCCGACACGACGAAGAGGGACAATGATGAATATTCCCTTCAATAAGGGCAAAGCCAACAAAGATAAAAAAATGTACAATGACGTTCAACGCTTAGCAAAAAGGTCACCAAAGTGTGAACAGGTGTAACACCGAACGAGGCATTACATTCTCCTTCCCTTAAGGAAGCATCATCCTCGATGTGACATGACATTGAAGGAAGGAAACGAGGTAAGAAACTAAGAACAGATAAAGGTGAAATTACGCCCTATGGTTAAAATTTCACTTGTTAAGGCACGGCTGCAACCCTGGGTAACCTTAGAAACATTTTGGCATAATTTTAACTTTCAAAGTTTTGTGAAGATTGGAAGTTCTATGCAGTTTGGTTAACTAGAATATTTCCATTTACATTATACATAATTCAAATTCTTTAAAATTTCATTGTTGCATAATTTTTTTTTGTTTGTTCATTCCTTCTTGTGGGTGCCCAACATGGACTGCTATCACAACACCCTACCAGGGTCATACAAAACACTACAAATTCACCAAAGATACAAGTACATACTTTCATGCATGTACTACACCACAAGAGATTAGTCAATTTATGGAGGGGAACATGCACGGACTACATAACATAGTACCTATCACACAACTATGACTGACAAATAATGTTCGAACAAATGTGTACTACAATAACCTAAAAATTTCCATGATTCCACAAATGACGATTCAACATAACTCTGAAAATATAGATATATGTACATAGGGTCAACAAGGACATCAACGCCATATCACATCATCACAAAACAAACCCAACTAACATGAGTAACACATATATCATAACACCACAACCAAAACATCATAAAAAATCTGCATACCTCCTGAAGCATCAGTCACACACACATAAATCTCTTATGCCTACCTCAATCTCTTATGCCTCCCTCAAGTCTATTATGTCTCCCTCAATATCTTATGCCTCCCTCAGGTCTCTTATGCTTCCCTCAATCTCTTATGCCTCCCTCAAGTCTCTTATGCCTCCCTCAATCTCTTATGCCTCTGTCAAGGAGGTCGGTTTCCCTATGGCCCTAGGCACCTAGAGTCCGGACACCCCTAACCCAAGTGACATAATACCGCATGGTTCAACAACCTGCTAGTTACATGTAACTCCTTGGGGCATACCCCCATACAATGAAGTGGGTCCATAGGTCCAACCATTCCATGGTGCATCCCATGACCCTATTCCACACATCACGACAATAGAACCAACATAGCAATCCGATCCAAATGCCAAGTGGAAAAGTACAAGCCTTGGGCAAGGCGGTAAATTTTTTTAAAATTTTTTAAAAGAAGATAAAAAACCAAGCAAAAAAAATGGCCAAATAGCCATAGTGCAAAAATCCTCATGTTAGTACTACAAACCAAGGAAATGTCCAAAAATGTAAAACATGGTAATCAAGAAAATTGTTGGTCCTTGCAGAAATAAATTAAAAAGTTCAATTTATGAATAAAATACACATATAATAATATCACATTACGATAACTGTGTGGCCTTATCTAGCCACCAAGAGAGGGTACTCAATGAGTTGCAAGAACTCGAACATCAAGCCTTAGCTCATAAAATAAAATAGTACAATAGTCATCATCTCTATCAGAATCATCCCGCCACCACTTCAACAAGGCTAAACACAAGTCATAGCTATACTTAGGTTGCATCCATACAACAACCACAAAGAGAGAGAGAAGGAGGAGCACATGTCATCATCTACTAAACCTAAGGTCAGCCCGAGTTACTGGCCCATGGTGCACATCCCCTCACTCCAAACATACACTTTTACCGATTTCCCTCAGGGTCGGTTAGCATAAGGTTCACAACATAACATGCAACTACATCACTAACATAATGGTGGTTCACGCACATTAATCATAGCACCTTAGCAAGGTACATATACAGGGTATATCACATACATTACAGTCATAGTTATAACATACCACATCACCACATGCTACACCCAAAGTGCAATCACCATACGATAGGGATCATATACTCACCATATGTCCCAAATTTACGACATTATTCATTACATATCACATGAATTACAATTATGATGAGCACCATTACAACATCCAGTCAACTACCAAATAACATGGAAGTACACATATTTCTACACAAATGGTAATGACATCCTTAAGAAATCCAGTTTCCTACAACCAACTTGGTTACACAACATATAACACACCCACACATCACAAATACAAAAAGGATCCAATCAGTTTGGAATCAACAATCACATTTATTCCACAAAAAACAATGTTTCACACTCAAATTCACATAGAATTTGCTGAAGGGAGAGAAAAATGCTCTCATCTTTAACACATCATCATGCAGAAAATTATGCACTAAGTGACATACACATCATGTGCACTAACAATAACACAATTACAACATAGTTCACATCACTCATAAATCAAATTACTCTTCCAATATCAATCACCATCATGCAACACCATCACCATCATGTAGCACCATCATGTAACACCATCACAACTCCAATCTAGCCCAAAGGTTTGAGAGTATGAAACCTCCACTCTGATACCAAGTGTAATGCCCACTAATTTCGACACACAAGACTACATAGAAAAACATAGGATAATATTTTTTTTTTACTTGCTTGACACATAACATGACACAACATGCCGTCACCAAGGTTACAACTAACTTTATGAACAACTTGATACAAGGATGACCACAAAGGCAATATGGAAATGATCACACCCATCAAGGAAAATTCACTCTTCTCTTTGACAAGGCACCACAAAAGACCAACCACAATACATAGTTACAGCTCAGGACATCCCACTGTGAAAATATTCTTAAGGTTATTTATTCACTAATGTCTTTCAAGACCTGACTTTGGGGTCTAGAAGGTTCATGTTATGATTCTTACAATTCTTCTTATAGGGTTAGGTTTCTTTTCTTTTATACTATTAAGGTCTATCCTAGGATCATCTCTAATATGACAATTACTTGTTTAATTCGTTTACAAAACCAAGAGGTAAATGATTCCACCAAGCTCTCTATCCAGGACCCACACTACTGAGACTTGTTTCATACTTCCTTTGCATAAGGAAGCAAGAATAAATTCAAAATAAGTGGAGTATTTTTAGGTTCAGAACCATAATCTTCTTTGTTCAAGGATTAACATTTTATCATAACTTAGAAAAGGATTACTAGGTACTATGGTAAGGTTAGAGAGAGAAGATCAATTTATTTCATTATGGTCTATTTAGTTATTAACCGGTCTTTTAATGAGACTTAAGAGACCAACTGGATTTGGGTAAAATATTCATTTAGCAATCTCTTGATTAAGTTCGACAAAAGATATGCATGGGGTCCCCAAAAAATAAGCACAAGACTTAAAGTGTTCTTATTCAAACTCCCCTACTAACTAAGATCTAACTACATCTCCTAAAGCCAACAATGTTATTTGTTTTAAAAATTACTTAATATTTCACAACAATGAGGATAAATTTTAATTCATAGCTTAAGGTTAATGAGGGTAGATTATTTTACACCGGTAGAAAAAATCATTTCTTTCCAATTTAAGATTCTTAAATCTAGCAACAAGGCTCAACTTCATTATCATCTTGTTTACTTATTCATCTATGTATTCGTTTTGTTTTGTTTTGATTAACGTTAGAAAAAGGATTGTGAACCCATTGAAATATACATATAATAGCATATATACCCATACCATGGAGAATTTATAAAAATATGAAAGTTTTGTCTCAAAAGCAAAAACTACCATTGCTAATCGAGACAAAAATAAACATGGTTATAACATTTCTATTCAAAATGGCACACAACCCAAAGGTGTCAAAAGATTCAATGAACTTTCCTGAGAACAAGAAGGTAAAAAATTGGTCAAGCCATGCCACAACATTTTCATGAATGATAAATAATATTACCACAAGAATACTCATAACAATTAAAGATTGAATATTATTTCTCACAAAGATAATTACAAGTTTTACTACAAAAGGACAAGACAACTTTATTTCACAATTACCAAAAATCTAAGGCAAGAGGCCTTCCAAACTCCATTACAAGCACCATTGTAAGAATTACAACACATTTGACATTTGTACAAGGAACCACAAAAAAAACCCAATGAAACCTTCACAAATCTTTCCTTTATCAACACGCATAAGCCATCTGCACAAGTATTAACTTGAGTCAGTTCACGAGAACTGAGCATGTTAAGACTACACATTGAAATAATAAGCTAATATTTAACAATGCCATGAAAGGAATGTTCTACTTCAAGAATGGATCAAAGCACAAACCACTAATCAACATTTTTCACATGAGGTAAAGATTTACACCAGCCAACAAGGAGGAAGTCAAACATTCTAGTAATAACGATATCTTGAAAAAAATTAAGGAAAGACCTTAAAGATTAGAACAAAAAGGGCCCAAGTTATTTAGTTTTCAATCATGTAATCCTATGGATTACGTGATTTAAATCTAATACCCAATCCCTCCATTTATATGAAAAACCCAAGATTTTAATAAGGATCCAAACCACTCAATCAATAGATTTTCATTTGAATGAAACACACAACAATACCTTTGAACCCATTCCTTCATCAATAAAGGATGCTATGACCACTAAGATTACGTCTCGATGATGATAACAACACAACTTAATAATAACAAGCAATCATTAATGGACTGTAACCTACTAGTGTTCATTGATCTCAGACAAGTCAAACCATAGTACACATCCAAACAATCTATCCATCTCCTCACACATTGTTTATACTCACATTCTATGTGATAGACAATAAGTGATTGAATCTAACCGAACCAACCTCTGAATATACATAGACACTCTCAGGTCATGGTTTCAACCCAAAACCATCATTTCTTTCATGAAGGCCATAAACCACACATTTTTTTGAGTACAAGGTATACCCTTATGGGGTTTGACTTAAGAAGACTCCTCTTCATCCAGATACTCCAAGAGGTCCGAAACCCAAGATATATATTTTAAAACATTTAAGAACAACTCCCCACACAAACACTAGTAAGACCCTCCAATGAACTTTTTTTTAAAAAAATGAATAGATGAGGGTTCGAGCTTACACCCAAGGAGGAAATTTGAGACACCCCAATTCAGGGGTTAGCCTAAAAAAAATTGACCCATTCCTCAGGTTGACAATAAAAATAATAATTTAGATATCCCAAAAAAATGATCCATACCAAGATTTATATTAACTAGGATATGTTTTCACACCAGCTGTGAGTTTTAAACCCATTGTTTATTTACGACATCTAACTGGGGAAATATGTTGTCCACCTATTCAAGATTGCCAAAAATGGCGATTAAAACCCCAACAGTTTCCCCATTAGCAAATCGTTAAAGCAGAAACGTTCTCAAACATAGTATGGATGAATAAAATACTTAAATGTGTGTGTGTGTGTGTGTGTGTGTATATTCCTCAAAATTTAAACACACAACCAAGTAGCAGTGAAAGAGAGTACAACTAACCATATTTTGACATTCTCAAACAACACCGAACAAACATAGAGAATTTAATTCCATGTAATCATTATATAAAAAAATGCAACAAAGGAAGGGGGAAGGGAAATCCATTCAAGGGAAAAGAAAATATAACTAGGTATGAACAGCTGAAGGTATGTACCCTAGTCCTATAATATTTCTCTCATCCCACTAAAATAAAAGAGCAAAGGGAAATGCAGTTTTCCCTTTTTCACAAGCCATTCATCCAAAGAAAATAATGATTGGAAGAATGATCAACGAGAGAGATAACCAACATGCTTAAGGAAGTAAATAAATAACCAAAAATAATTTTCTAGGTGCCACTACAAGGAGAAGAAACATTTAATTCATGGAATTGAAAAATGGTAGTAAAACACATCAAATTCAAGACCCAACATGCCTAATTTTCAATGTATTTTCCCACATCCACGCACGGGAAAATATCCTCCCTGCAAGCATCCCACTTGGCCCAAAGAGTTTTTTCCCTTCCTTTCTAACATCACTATAAGTTAATGCCCTCCAAGTAAAACCCACATGCTAGCAACAAAAGGAAGAAGGTGTTTTCTTCCAAACCCATCTCGCCATCAAAAGAAACTCACGAGAAAAGGTGCTTCTAACCTCCACAATGCCAAAATGTATTCAAAGTCAAAGATTACATACCACAAATGAATAGCCATCAACTAAGGAAAGTATGCACCAGTCTACCATTATCAAAAAAAGAGTAAAAAAAAAAAAAAAATGACCCACATAAAGCAAGAGGCTAGCACCCAAATGGCATACTTAGGCCAAGGAGTCATAAGGAAATAAAAAAAATCAATTAAAGGAAGGCGGTGGCCACGGGGGGTGAAGAAATGGTGGGTGGGTGTCATTTATTTAAAGCATTAAAAAACATTGCGGAGTTCTCAACCACCCTCATCGCGAAAGGGGAAGTTCGAATAGCAAATATAAAATAGCACAAAACCATACTTTTGCAAGAAAAAGAAGGATTATACTCAGACAATAAATTTATTTTGTGGAGGCCACGTGACAAGGCCAAGTCGTGCTTGAAGTGGTGAGAGGTGGTAGGTAGAGGAGTCAAAATTTGGGCATAAAAATATTACCCCTTCTAAACTTGGGCCACACACACAACCTTGTACGAAAACAAAAGATATAAATGAGGAAGAAGGGAATCCAATTAATCCTAGGCCAAGAAAAATATTAAATTGTATACCACCATTTGGCATGTTGGAGGAAATTAAAATCATATGTTCCTTTAATTTAAATGATTGGAATGACAAGCAAGCGGGCCTAAACAACCAAGGGGAAGAAAACTAGAGGTTGACTTTTGAAAGTGAACACGGATCAACGATCAACCATGGCACCATGACGAGGTAATTCCCTTCTTCAATGCGGAACGAGGTTTGGTCTACGGGAGCAAATAGAATGATACAAATAAATGACATAGAGATAATTAAGAATAATAATTAATGAAAATAATAATATATATAATATGAATATAATATATATATATATATATATATATATATATATATAATTTTTGGTTGACCATTTGCTTAATAATATCATTATTATCATTATTATTATTTTTAATTTTACAACTTAGAAATAATTATAATTCATATTAATAATGACGGACAGCAAGCTTGACAATTTGAAAACATGATTTTCCTTTAATAAGAGAATCATAAAGGGCGTTGCGAGGGCCAACAACATGAGAATACATTGACATAACACAAGTTGACACGATGAAGAGGGAGAATGTTAAATATTTCCTATGACAAGGGTGAAGCCAACAAAGATAAAAAAAAATTACTACGGCATTCAATGCTTAGCAACAAGGTCATTGAAGTGTGAACATGTGAATGCCGAATGGGGCATTATAGTCAAGAATCGTTCACCAATTTCCATGAAAAATCCAACCTTCATCATAGTTGCATCGAACTCTACAGTAGAAAGAGAGTAGAACCATGGCAAAGCATGATGAAACCCTAATGAGGGTTGTATTTTCCTCATCAAAAGGACCGAAGGGGTGAGTCATCATCAAAAGGGGCCAGCCCTATGATTTGAAAGATCATCATTTGCATTGACCTATCAAAAGGTCCAAAACTATAGTCCAACCCAATAATCAAATGCCAACAAACAATAATTACTAAAAAGGTGGCCAATCGGTATGATGATCAACGTTTACCTTGTGTTATGTATGCTTTTCCACAAGGACCAAATATTTATTAAATGCCATGCTAGGATAACAAATGATTATAAAAAATGGGTAAGTTTACCTTATTTTATCATGCAAAAGGTCTAATCAAAATGGACCAAGAAATAATACAAGGATCAAGTCAAATGGAAGTGGCCAAGCAATGGATGGTCAAGATATATTTTTCCATAATTACCTTATTTTCCTCAAAGTTACCTTAAAAATTTCCAAGAATCTCTTGCTCATGGAGGTATTTAAAAGGACATATATCTTTTTGCATGTGAACAGACAAGGACCAGCTTTTGTAAGTGTCACATCAATGCACTAGAAGACAGAGATGATCATCTTATCATGTAGATTAAGAAAAAGTGGAGTATGTGCACAAATGTCAACATCAAAGCCTATAGGTGGTCCCCACACATTGGGTGAATATTTTGCAAAGTGTTAAAGATAAAAGAATTATTTTTTCTCACACAGAAAGATTAATTTTTACATGTGCATCAAGGGGAAGAATTAAAGAATTCAAAATTATCATTGCAAGTGGATCAAGTTGTAAGTGTCACATCAAACAGAAGAAGACAAAGATTGCATGTACATGGGAGAAGACTTACACAACAAGCAAGGGATATTATTAGCCAAATTATTCATCTAACTTTATTAAAAATATATCGGTCAACTAAGGTTTGACCTGAAATGTATTTTTGTAACAAAGGATATTAATGCCTCATTATATCAAAGCATGTTTATTTGTATTCCTTTATTTATTCACGATAAAGGGGTAAAATTAGCATGCATGAGTGGGTACAAGTTTTAGCCTATTTTTAGTATAGGATGGATGAATAATCTTGTTATATATTGTGTGCAATTGCAAGGAACATGAGGATTTTTGGACACGGGGAGCGCGGGAGGAAATTTGTCTAGTTTTTCCCGTGAATGAGAATTAATTTCTGCCTTTCCAATTATTTGTAGTGGTATGTATATCTCATTAATTATTTTGAGTGTCAATTTCCCGATTAATAATCTTACCTTCTTACAAATTTACCAATTTCTACATAATATTTGTGTGTGTGTTTATCTTTCTTTGTATTGTTGTGACTCATTCCCTCAATACACCAAATGCTTTGCCTTAATATTCTACTGAAAACTATTAGTTTGTGCATCCAAAATTCATTCTCAAATTGATTGTGGGTGTACTCAGTCAAAGCCCTCAAGTAATTTTGGTGTATCACCCCATTTAGAAGAAATTTCTCTTTGCAAAGTGTTATGATGCCCCCTCTAATTTTATCCTCGAGTATCTTCATATTGAGAGATAAATGTGAAGCTCTTTCAAAGGGAGATATTGTTGAAGATTAGAGTTGACTAGATGACTGGCCATATATGTCGTCCTTGATGCATGTATCCTTTGGAATTTTATTAATTTTAAATTCTACATAATGAATTTCCTTGTTTTGAAATTGCAGAGTGGCCTTAAGAAATCGTTGAAAATCATATGCCTTTCTAAAAATCATGTATGTTTAACAGGAAATTTCCAATGTATAATCTAACACAAGAAAAGTAGTTTCCATAAGCTTTGAAGGGAACCTATATATGTTCCAAACCTCACGTATTACGTAGATTGGGGCGTATTTTTGTGAACCTTATACTTTGTGCTAAACTTTGTTTGTTTTGTACACCTAGAAAACAATTTTTCCCCTTCATTACAAAGGGAGTGGAGCCCATAGTATAGCTTGATGGCCCGATTTCAACTAAATTTTTGATGTTTTTCTACTCAACAATCGGAAGGTGAATAATAACACATGAAATAAAATCCATTCTGACTTCAATAATGGTTATTTAGCCTTCAAGAGTTAGTAATATTATGTAAACATATAGGAGTGAGCGATGAAAGCTTACGAAAAGGAAAGCCTTCTAATAAGGGATGGCAGTACCCGAGCTTTTATCAAGAACCCTAATGCATTTATGGCGAGTGTAATATAAACAACTAACCATGCTATTTCCATGGCCAATTTTACATCCCCTTATTAAATGTTTTGAACAATAGCTTCAGAACACCATTAAACTTTATCATTTATCTAGTAGCCTTTGGTTTTGGTCCTTTAATGAGATTTGAAAATCCCAAGTTTTTGTTCTTGATTTCAAATTGTTGTTTGATAGCATTAATGTATAATATGCAATAATGCTCCTTATGCTAATTAAAATTCCATAAATTAATCTCCTTAACCAAAAGAATTTCCCATAGCCCATGTGTATTGTTAAGCAATAGGTATTGAAATCTTTTCTCCAAGTGTGAAATGATTATGGGTAACGTAGGAAAAATTGTTCTTGTTTGTGCTTCCACATCTTGCATACATGTCTACGGGGCCATTGCATGAAAAGAAACATCCGGAAAAATTCGACTATCTTTTTTTCTTTGCTAGATATCAAGACCCTTTTCAAGAGCTCACATTTTGGCACAAACCGGGAGTGCACAGAAAATGTAAAATGATCTGGTTGGAGACCTGTTTGTTACATAGGTGAAACAATTTAAGCGTCTATGAGGAAACCCATGTCTTTTATACATATTACAACTACATGTATTACTACTAAATTTACAATGTTAACTTGGGTTTTGGGTGGTTAATGCTTCTGGATTTGAAATAAAGTGTTGAGTTATTATTCAACAAGGGAAAAGACAAGTCCGAATGCCGTGTGGTTTCCCATGCCATGTCAAAGCCCCCTTCCACATGGCACCACATGACAGAGCCCCTCTCCTCCACTAATATATTTTAAACTTCACCTACTCCATCCTCCAAATTCAATGCATTCTTTAATAAATTTTATTGTTATTATTTTTCTTTTATATTCATCATATTTCCCGTGTTTTGTTTTGTTTATTTTTTATTTCATTTATTCTATTGTATTATACGGGAGAGCGAAGGGGTCATTACAGGATGAATTATTTATGGGTTGTTTTTTCCATCCTATGTGGGTGTCATGTCGATCCCTATTGGTGGGAAATGGAAGGTAAGCGTGTGGTGATCTTATGATATTATTTTGTGTTAGGTATCAAGCTAGTTGTCAAGCTTGTTGTTTTGTGAGTCCCTAGTTCTTGGCTATGGTTCGGTAATGTGGCGAGAATTTATAGAGATTATCATAGTTTGGTTCATTGTTTTGGCTTGGAGTGTCTAATCAAAATTGATGTTATGGGTGACACTTAACGAGGTATTATGGAGAAGATATGGAGATTAGTTAACCATTCGAGATCCCTAAATTATTAGTGATTATTTGGGTATGTTAGTTGATAGTGGCTACAAATATTAGTATTTTTGGTGATTTGGAGACTTTTCTCCACTTGGGTGAGAATAAATTGTGACATATTTCATATTCGATCCATAATTATGTTTACATACCAAGATATGCATTCAATCTTTGGCACCCCTTCATGAAGCCAAAAAGGATGCATAGTAATTTTGATGTGATATTTTCATAAGTGTTATACTTGTAAACTTGAATTTTTGGAACCGACATTTTATTTAAGTGATTTAGTAAGAATATTTGAGTATCTTCTTGTTATTTTTGTTATTTTTTGAGATTTTTGGTTTTAATGCAGCTACTTAGCCGTTTCTTTATGACCACTAAGATTTCATTTATTTTATCAATTTTTGTGACTCGTAGCTTTATGGTGTTTCAAGAAACTTAGATAAATGTCGCCAATAATGTTCTCGTGGTTCTTATTTTTGTTGGTGATCTTATTTTATCTTGTTTTGTATTGTGTGTGCATGTTTTATGGGGTACACAAAAGCTATGATGAGTGTATGCTTGGTCTGCTAGACACGCCCTTCATTTTTAGGTGATGAGATTCTATGTGTCATGGAATATGGAGAGACCAGACCTCACTTTGATAATGGACACTTAGTCCTCCTATTGGGAAGTGACACTAGAGATATTTTTTCCTCCTATGGTGAAGATACAAACATGATATTGAGTTCTCTTTGGTTGAGAGAATCCTATGATTTTTTGTCTTCTATGGTTGAGATATTTTCATGATGGTTTGTTCTCTTGTGTTGATTGGCCTTTATGGTATGCAATATTGATAAGTGGATTGGATAGTGATTTATGATTCTTTTTATTTTTATGATGATATTATTCATCGTTGAGATGCATATGGTAATCAATACAAGATTTATGGATCATGTATCGATGGTTCACTCCTTCATAAGTATGGTTTACCATTGATATTGTACTTTGGGATTTGAATATTCACTTATAGGAATATTAAATGTTCTAAATTAGTAATTTTAATTTTATCTATGGGAATATTGACGTCTTGGACTATAGAATTCCTTTGGTAAATATGTATATAATTGAGTTACTTGGGCATTTTTCTTAAAGAAATGTGCTTATTTTGGTGATGTGGACCCATCAATAGATATAGTTGTCTTACTCTCTTAGTTTGTTTTGAAGTATAACATGGTATAAACCCATTGGTATCAGGTATACACTTTGATGGTTGTGTTTTGGGTAATTTGTTATGATATCCATTCTTGGTATGGGGTGTTTTCTTTGTGAGAAAGAGTGAAAAAATTATAATAATCTAACTAGACACATGATAGTATGTAAAGTACATCAAGGTATTAAAATTACTTATTCACCCATTAAATTATCCATATTAAGAGGTGGATTAAGGATTATGAAAACTAGGAAACTACGTAGGGCACAAAAATTTAGGTGGGCACTAATATTTTTACTATGGTGTTTATGAAGAGATGATTAATTTATTAACCATATAAGCTAAAGTAGCAGATTAGTGGCCAACCTCACATATCAATTCAATTCATTTCATTCAAAATAAAATAAATTTAAAAATTATAGTAACATTGATATTAAGGAGGCCTCAAATATTTATGCAAATACCTTTATTCATAGAACCCTTAATTTAATTCATACTCATGAATTTTCAGAATTTGTATTGTTTTGATGCATTGGATTTTTTTGGGAGAAGAGGTCAAAAGAAATGAATATGTAAAGAACATGGGAAAAAATAGTTGAGAAATATATGAGACATGGATGGTTATGATAGACTACTATGCTAGAGTATTCCCATTGAGATTTTAGGTAGTAGTAGATACAAAAATAATAATTAGCAATTTTTCCTTGGATAATCGAGGCTTAACATATCAAGTAATACCATATTTGGTCATAGTTAATTATTTTTTCTACTTTAAATTTTTATTTAAAGAATACCTTAATTCTAGTATTGCCTAGGGTTCTAAAACCCTTAATCATATAAGGAGTATTTATTTCATTTTTATCTCTAGAAATCCTCACGAGATATGTATTGGTTTTAAAGAACCAACATATTTTTCCACTTATTCAAATAATAATATAACAAAACATCACATTCCCACACTAATACCAATCGAATTTAGAGATAAATTAATTCCATATTGAGATCATTTTCCATAAAAATAGTAAGGTAGGGTAGGGTTTTCTTTCCATCTCAAAAAGATCCATCATTACTCATTTTCAAATCATCTTTTCTAAAAGATCAATCAAGTAAGAGAGATAATATACATTGACATATAATTTACTCAAAACATTCCAGCCATCAAGGCTAATTTCATATTTTGGGAAATAGTTTATAGACACAAAGTAAGTAAACAATTCCAAAGAGGGTTTTCCATACAAAACAACCATATAATAAAAATTAATTTATACACTCAATTTATATTAGTATATACCATTGTATTAATGTTCATGCATGAATGTGCGCACACACACATAGACATGCACATGCACATGTATAAGTATACATATACATATACATATAATTTAAAAAACCATTCAAGGGAGAAAAAAATACTTATAGTTAAAGGATAATAACAATAAAAGAAAAAATATTCTTCAAACACAAAGTCAAAACCCATGCCCTAACTCCAAATTTCTCTTTTCCAAAGTCAATCCATTTTACTCACTATTAGAGATCCAAAAAAATTTGCTCTTGTACATGTCCATGGACTAAATGGCCTTTATGAATTTATAAACTTTCTTAATCAGTCACAAACTCATGCAACAATACTATCACCTCATAAATCTATGAAAATCAATCTCTTGCTTCTTTTATCATCTAAATAGACAACCTAGACTTCCGAAAAGCCTTATCTAGCCGATATTTTTCATATTTGTCTTATTTTGACAGCAATTAACATAAATATAGTTGGTAGTATATTTAGCGCTTGTGTATGCACGAGTTAAGCAAAGAAGATGCAACGATCACAAAATGGATGTTCCGGGTTTGAATATTTTTGTAAGTCGCGACAATGAACGTGTGAGTGACTTACACTCATTCTTCATGACTCCCATTTTCCAAATTTAGAATTAGGATTATAATAGACTTTTCTCATCTAAATAATATACTTATAATTATGATTTTAATAGACTTTTCGCATCTAAATAATATACTTATAATTAGGATTTTAAGCACCACCATGCAAGAATAAGGCCTCCACACCATCCAATCTTCAAGATATGGTTTTTATTTTGGGTTTTATATAAAAATGATCGGTAGACAAATGTGAAATGAGACTTTTTAAGAAGAAATCAAACTAAGGATCATTACTTGTGGGCTAATGAATTTCATGTATTTATTGGATTCTTTATAGTTTTGTTTATTCAAGAAAAATTAAATAATTATCACAAGTCATTGATGAATATCCCCAAGGTTAATAGAATAGAAATTTAATGCCCATTAAAACAACCCACTTGAGACCCAAGAAAAACCTAGGATTAGTTAGGAAAATTATGGAATAATTTTCTTTTGATTAAAAGAATCTACAACCAAAGTTACGGGACAACAATTATCACTAACGAGTTCAAACAATCCTAATCTACTAGAATATAATTTTATTTTTATTATAAATTATAAGAAGGCATAAGGTCCAAATTTTAGGGTTAGAAGTTTCAATTAGGTTTAGAGGGTAATTCCACACCATTCCCACTCTCTAACAGGCTTAAAGTTTCAACTTGATTTTTCCAACACTTAAAACATTAAAAAATTCCCTAAATCATTCCCATTTAATAGGAAAATTCCTCACCTTTCCATTGATATAAATAATTCCTCCTAACTCCTCATATTTTTTGAGTTATGGGCCGGAAGGCCTTGGGGTGAAAATTTTCCCCAAGAGCGGGCCTGTAGGCCCAGGGGTGAAAATTTGCCAAAACGGTGGGTTGGCGGACCACGAGACACCTTTAGAAATTTTCCCACTTAGGGAGAAAAAAAAATTGTGCTCTCACTTCCATGAGTCCACAAGGGGCACGTGGCACTCCTTAAGGCAGTGCAGGGAAAAGCGGGACGACGGGGGGCAATTTGAAAATTCTCCCGCGCGAGGTGAAAAGTTAGCTTTGTACCCGCACTCTTGTGAGTCCACAAAGGAAACATGGCATCTCATAAACCAACACGGGGAAGGAGGGGTGGCGGGGAGATAATTGGCTTAATGCCTCGAACGGCTAAGATGGTACATAGAACCGCGCCTCTGTCGGCAACTCGCGATGCCACGTGGCATCCACGATTGGCTGCGGGTGGCCGACAGCAGAGTAAAACTTGGACAATTTTCCCAAAATTTTCCAAAACACAAAATATAAAAAAGGGACCCGCTCCTCTACTGATGCCTCATGACGTCACATGGCATCACACGATTGGTTATGGTGGCGGGGAAAATTTGGAAAATTTTCCAAAAATTTTCCTAAGCGCTAAGTTAAAAAGGGATTCACCCTTCCTCTCGACACGTCATCGTGGCACGTGGAAGAATCTGATTGACTGCGAGGTGGTGGGGTGGCGGGGAAAATTTAGAAAATTTTCCCAAAATTTTCTGAAGCTCCAAGTAAAAATTGGGCCGCGAGCCCGCCATGAGGAAAATTTTCCTAAAAATTTAACGCCAAGTTAAGAAAATTTCAGAAGGCCATAAATTTTGATAGAGAGCTCATTTTTGGGAAAAAGAGAACTTTCTGGAAATCTCTCGACATCCTCTTTACTTAGGGATCATTAATTTTTTATTTTGACAAAGTTTGAGGGGTCAATTTTTAATAAAACGACTGCAGGCGTTTAGGTGTGAATGGTTAATTTTAAGTTGAGAGATTTGTCCATTTTTATCTTCTTCCTCTCTCAACATATCAAATAGACATGGAGAATCATTCTTAGGTTGATTTAATAAAGGATTCATGATTCAATTTGTCTAGTTGATTTGTAATTTGAACATGTATGTTTTCTTGACAATAAAATGACTATAAAGCGGTTTGAGCCCGATTTTGCTAAGTTTTGACATATTTCCTTTAAGTGTTTTTGTAAATTTGAACTCATTTATACCCTGGCATGTTCAATTTTAATGTTTCATTATTACTTCTTTCTTGTCGATTCAAACTGTGCATTTTTGGTTTAGACAAATGCCAGTTTCAAATTACAAAAAAACAGGGATCAAATTTTAAAGGGTCTAATTGCCATTTTCTTCTTCCAAGTATTTAGTATACGTTCCAATTCCAATCTAACATATTTGGTTGATTCAAAAGAAACTATTCAAGACCAAAATGCAATTTCTTATTTCCATTTTTCACATTCCAAAGAGACAAAATACTGTATATTTTCTCACACACATTTCTTCCTTGCAAACAGAGATTTCAATACATTGAAATGATCACATTCAATACTACAATGCAATTTGAGAAAATTATTACATTCATTTATTGGTTCCAAAAGGAAACTTTACAACTTCCTTCTTTTATTTCTTCCCAAAATCATTTATTGTATACATGGTAGAACAATACATTTTCTTTTCATGTGTTCACCTTACCACTTTTCAAATAGAGATTTCATAAAGTATGCTAAACATAGATTTATAATGGAATAACATCATATGGACAAGAAAAAAACCATTTCTATTAATCCAAATGAAACTCTTACAACTTCCTTTCTATTTTATTACAAACTATAGTATACAAACACGTATCATTCTTTCACATTCTTTCCAAATAGAATACATAGTATAACTCTTTTACATTTCAAATTCACTTTCATTATAAATGTAAAGTGTCTTTCCATTATAATGAATACATATATCATCCACTTTAAGTGGGAAAGGGATACAATAAGGTTTCATTTCAAAAGGGTCATCAAACTATCTTTTCTAAGCTCGAACAACAACATGCATCCTTCTCGTTCTTCGATTTGATCACAACAGGAGTAGGGGAAAGGAAATGCTCTCCACCCAACCAAGACATCCAATGAAGAGGAGAATCCATCCTTCTTCATTGGCCCCCGAGCCCTAACCACAATGCAATAAAAGATGTGATCCAACTCATGGAAACAACAGGCTTCCACAAACACACAAGCAACATTTTTACAATAAAAACACAGTCCAAAATAGAATGCGTTTTACAACTACCTTAACACATGACAAACAATACTAAGGCTTCATCAAGTAATCCAAAGGAGCAAGAACTATGGGGATTATTCTTATGCCTCCCAAAAGGGGAAATGGGTATCACCACCTAAGTTACAAACCGCAAAAAATAGTATATCAAAACCCTGACATTCCTTATGCCTTCCCAGTACACTTTATTCCTCACATTTCCATATGCCTCCCCAACCTCTTATGGAACCCCATAATGAGTAAATAAATGCAATCTATTTCTTTGTAAGGTGGAACCCAAATCCCAACTTCCTCCATCCTTATACCTCTGTAGAAACACACTTGTGCCTCACAAAAATAACCCCATAGTCTTCTCCTACACCATTCCTAGGCCATCTACCCAACAACCCACAAACATGCCAAAACATTCACACATTAACATTTACATATATAAAAGAGAATCATTTCATGAGCCAAGCTCTTACCTCTCCATGATGGAGTTATTCCAAATTCTAAAACAGCAAGCTCTATCCCAATGCAAGCAATCCAAAAATAGCCAAGCACAAGTATGCAACAATTTTCCAAAACTCCTTCAAAGCAACAACTCCCAAAACAACAAGAAAATTCACCTAAAAATGAAGTCTCCAAAGTGAAGCAACCCAAAACAAGGCAAGGAATTCGAATTTAATAGAAGAGGGAAGGGAAGAGGATGAGGTGGATCCATGTAGGATGCCACATCACACATCCTCGTCTCTAACCCAAAAGTCAAATTCATTTTCCAATGCATAATAAATAGGTGGGTGAATAATATGATAGTCTACTTACACACTCAAATCCAACCCACACCCCTAAAGGATTGAAATTAAAACATGTAAGAAAAGTGCAATTAAACCTACAATTGTCTTCCCAAAATGCATTACAAAAGTATAATTTCAACTCTCCAACCATAGGTATGGTTGGTAATTAAATGTAAGAGGTATGGGACAAGTTTAACTTGTCCCACAAGCCTCAAAAATAGCCCCTAAGGAAAATTTCGAATTTAAGAAGGTGGAGTGTTTCACACTCAAAAGTTAACTTACACATCTATTACAACACTTTAAAACAAAGCCAACAACTCTATTAATTACTTTCTTATGAATATTTTATTTATTTATTTTAACAAAATGATTACTCATAAAATTTACACACTATTTAATAGTCAATGAAGGGGTAAAGCATTAAGAAATAAACACATGTAACCCTAAACAAAAGGGGCCAAAATAAAAGAAACACATAAAACCCCTTTGTAAAATTTAAAGGTGATCCCCATGGGAATCTCTAGCACACACAAACAAATATTTGTTTCCATGGAGACCTTGTTAAATTCATCTAGAATTCTAATGTGGTTGGTCTCCAATCCCCCGATGTTTGTTGTGATAGTTTAACTTGCAAAACAAAAATACCTCCTTCAGCCTCGTGGCCATATCAGAACATCCAAAATAATATAAATATAATTCCCTAAATCATTTAGATATATGAATCACAACAACATCAAAGCAATTTAACAAAATCATTTATAGTTTTATCAACAACTATATCATCATCCAATAATTTTCCATTTCTAGGTCTACTCACAATATCCAAATATCACAAGTCCAAACAACATCCATCATATAACCATGTCAAACAATATATCATCATCAACATATAAAATGTCTCTAATAATCATCATACATCATAACTGAATCAAGTCAACAATAATCCATGATCTAACATCTATCATCATACTATAATAAGGTCCATAATCATGTCCATAATATAATCAGTAGTATCATGATTAGTATCAAAAGGGTGTCAAAGGAAACTAGGAACTACAAGAAATGCCTCAAAATATTATGACACCTTCAAAGCTTAAGTCAAAGAAAAATATATTGCAAATTATCATGTTAAATTACATAAACTCATTAAGGGGTCTAATTGACCCTTTTATATTCTCATAGTTCATAATGTCCTATGATAATTCCAAATATATCTAATCAAATTCCATTTCCATAATACTCATTTTTATGCATTATTCATGAATAACATATAAAATCTCAAGATAAATATGAAAGGAAATGTTTTGAACGGAAACTACTACTTTAATATGTAGTGGTTCCTTTTTTCTCGAAGGGGTGAAATTAAAACCTTGTTATGATGGTTATAGTACATCAAGAAATTCAACCACATAACAACAACATTAACAATAATACCAATTTACTTAAATTTATTTAACAAGTGCAATGTACAATGAGTTCAACAATTTTATAATAAAAGATTGTTATAATAATCAATGATCTAATAAGGTATGCACCCTCATTCAATGAATCAATTTCATGGTATTCAAGTAAATATTTCCAACATAAATCCTTTAATAAGATTGAAGATGGTAATATAAATACAATGTAAATACCAATTCCATATCAGTGTGAGATAAGAATCCCAACTCTATCAATTCAATAGCAAATGCATTTTTACACCAATCGAAAAAATTTTAAATTACATTTAGTAATTAATATTATAGCCTAATGAAAACCTCAAAGATGTCAAATTTAGGGATCCCAAAATTGGGATGTGACACATTAAAATAAGTTTGATTCTTTAAGTAATCTCACAAATTTACAAGAATATAATCCCGAGTTTCTATCTATCCAAGTCCCATCCATTAATTAACAAGATAGTCTTGCATGAATTGTGTCAAAATATTTTGCAACATGTTTCTTTATACTTCCATTCATATGATCTAGTTAAATAAATTTTGATAACAAATTATTGGTAAACTCCTAACAATATAGCATAAATTCATCACGCAACGTGGTGTAATTTACGCTAGGAACATATTATTAAAAATAGTCTTGAACACAAAATATTGCAATTTTCTCGTAACATTGAAACCACACTAAGTATGTCCTACACAATGGTGTTGTGTGGATGTATCTATGCACTTGTGTTAGTGGAATATTTCCTTGTGGAATATTGATGCATAACCTTTTGCAACACTAACCATGCTACACAATGCACTTTGACCGACCCTATCCAAAGTTGAGACATTGCAAACACCATGTATTTGGTAGTTTCTTGTTTTGTACATGCATTATTCTACCATGTTATTTTCATAAAAATGTTTAGGATTGGATCTTATCCTTTTGTACCCTTTTAGATCCTTCTTTATTCTCTAGGGTTTGTGTCCCTTCTTTAATCTTTTCCCTAATTATTTTTGTTGCACAAATGAATTTATGTGGTGATATTGTCATAATTTGAATTCAAAATGTTTGCAAATACACAAGTTCATTAGTGTATTTACAAGAATGAAATAAAGACATGATGATTGATTACAAGAGTGATATTAAAGTAGCTAAAAGTGAAATTTAATTATTTAAAGAGAAATATAATAGTAGTTATAATTATTTTTACATTCATTCAAAAATAAGATTTTGGACACACTTGATCGGGGAAGGTGATGGTGGAGCCCATTTGCATCCTAGATCGCAGGACTCGGGCCTTTGAGGCGAGAAGTTGATCAAGTTCAGGTGTAGTGGGATAGATATGATGAGATTGCAACTACATGGGAGGATGCTACCTTATTACGAGTTTATTTTCCACATTTTTTCTAGTGACTTCCAAGAGGAAGTCAAGTCTAAGGGAGGGGGATGTAGTTCCCACTTCCCTTTAACACATTTTGATACTAGCCATGACACTTCGTTGACTATATTATGGACATTATTATAGTTTTGATTTAGTATGATGTTAGATGTTGAACCATGGATTATTGTTGATCTGGATTTAATTATCATGCATGATGTTTATTAGAGACACTTCATATGTGGATGATGATATACTATTTTACATGGATATATTATGAATGTTGTTCGGACATGTGATTTTTGGATATTGTGAGTAGACATAGAAAATGGACATTATATGATGATGATATAGTTGTTGATTGCCTTGATGTTGTTTTGATTCACGTGTATAGATGATTTTGTGACTATATTTATATCATGTTGGATGTTCTGATATGGCCACAAGGCCAAAGGAGGTATTTGTGTTTTGCAGGTTAAAATATCACAACAAACATCGGGGATTGGAGACCAACCACATTGGAATTCTAGATGAATTCAACAAGGTCACCATGGCAACATGTTTTGTGTGTGTGTGTGTTGTTTTTTGTTAGGGATTCCCATGGGGGGATTACCTTTGAATGTGACCAAGGGGCTTTGTGTATTTTATTAATGTGGTTCCTTTTTATTATTGTTTGCATGTGTTTATTTTTTGATGCATTTACCCCTTTTCATTATTCTTTCAATTGTGAAGAATTAATGTGATTAATCATATTGTTAAAATAAATAAATCAATAAAATTTGGGATATAAGAAAGTAATTATAGAAGTTATCGGCTCTTGTATTAAATGTGGTAAGTGATGTGTAAGTATGTGTAAGAGTTGTGTAAGTCAGATTTTGGATTATGAAACACTCCACCTCCTTGGAAATTAGAATTTTCCTTGGAGGCTAATTTTAGAGGCTTGTGGGACAAGTAAAACTTGTCTCATACCTCTTAATTTTATTTACCAACCATACCTATGGTTGGAGGGTTTATTTTAGACCTTTTTAATGCATTTTTATAAGTCGAGTTGCATGTTTTAATTGCACTTTCTTCATGTTTTAAATTTTCAATCCTTATGGGGTGTGGGCTTGGTTGGAGTATGTAAGTAATTTTTCATATTTTCACCCACATATATATTATGCTTGGGGGAATGAATTTGAATTTTGTGTTGGAGTTAAGGATGTGTGATGTGGCATCCTACATGGATCCACCTAATCCTCTTCTCTTCCCTCTTCTATAAAATTGGAACTTCTTGCTTTGTTTTGGGTTGAACTTTTGGAATGCTTCCTTGGGGTGAATTTTCCTTGGCTGTTTGGAGCTCTTGTTTATTTTGGAGGAGATTGAAGAGTATTTCATACTTGGGCATTGCTGATTTTGGGACTGTATTTTGACATTGAAAGCTTGTTGTATTGGATCAAAATCTACCATGGAGAGGTAGGAGCCTAGCTATTCATAGATGCTTTTATTTCTTTTTATGTTGTCTGAATGGTGAATGTTTTGTGTGTTTGTTGGCGGTTGGGTAGACTACCTAGGAATTGTGTAGGAGAAGGCTATGGGAAATCCATGTGTGGGGGCATAAGGGAATACTAAGTGGCATCAGATTTATTATGGAGGGAGATTGGGATTTACATCCACCATAGAAAATAAATAGCTTGCATTTCTTACTTTGTGGGGGCATAAGGATATGTGTAGTGATTTAATTTGGTGTTTTATTACAGGTGATACCCATTTCCCATTGGGAGGCATGAGCAGATTCCCCCATAGTTCATTGCTCCTTTGGATTGCTTGATGAAGCCTTAGTTTTGTTTGTATGTTTTAAATGTAGTTGTAAACTACATTCTATTTTGAACTGTATTTTTATTGTTAAATCTACATGTGTGTGTGTGGAAGCCTGTTGTTAACATGAGTTGAATGCCACCTTCTATTGCTTTGTGGTTGGGGCTCGAGGCCAATGGAGAAGGCTGGATTATCCTTTTCATTGGATGTCTTGGTTGGGTGGAGAGCATTGCCTTTCCCCTACTCTGTTGTGATAAAATTGAATGAACAAGAAGAAATTTATGTTGTTGTTCTGGAGCAGAGGAGAAATATTGTTTTATAGTTCCATGTGAAATAAAATCTCATTGTAACCCTTCCCACTTTGAAGTGGATGAATTTGTAAATGTTTGAAATGGAAGGATGTTGTATGGATTACAAAATTTGTAAAGTGAAATGAAAAAGAGATAGAATCTGTTTGCTTTGAAAGAATGTGAAAGATATATATATATATATATATATATATATATATATATATATATATATATATATATATACTCTATTTTGTTCATTTGAAAGGAAGAAATTGAAATCTGTTATTTGCATTCAAGAAATTGAGAGATGTAAAGTTGTATTTGAAATCAATAAAGGATTGCAATACCTTTCTTCATTTGTGCATTATTGCATTGGAATCGATCTTTAAGTGTTATTGAAATCTCTTGTTAAAAGAAAGGAATACGTATGAAGGAATTGTATTGCTTTGTTCTTTTGAAAATGAGACATATTGGAAACTAGACTTTAAATTTTAGCCATTAAATGGTTTGTTGAATCAACTAAATGGATTTTACTAGGATTAGAATGAACTTCCATACTTGAATGATGAAAAAGCTAGATAGACCCTTTTCAACGATATGTGTTTAAAATTTCAAAGCTGGTAAATAAGTTATCTAAAATGCACAATTTGAGCCTGCTAATAATAATCAACCATTGAAACATTAAAATCTAGCATGCTATGATATCAATGAACTCAATTGGGCTAAAACACTTAAGGAAAAATCCTTCAAAACATTGCAAAACAAGCTTTCATGACCTTTTTGCTATCGAAGATGTAAAAATTCAAATTGGAAATCAATCAAGCAAAGTTACCTTCCAATACATCCTAAAATTCCTCTTAGAAAAATCCTCCATGTCTATTTGAATGTTGAGAGAGGAAGAAGATCAGATTGAATAAAATTCACAAGTTAAAAATCACCAGTTTGCTTTTAAAAAGCCTGCAGGCCATTTTCTTAAAATTGACCCCTTAAACTTTATCAAAATCTAAAATTAATGATTTCAATGCAAAGAGGGCTTCGAGAGATTTCCGAAAGTCCTCATTTTCCAAAACCTAAGATCTCTATCAAAATTTATGGCCTTCTAAAGTTTTCTTCACTTGGCGGAAAATTTTGGGAAAATTTTCCTAAGCAGGCCCGCGGCCCGAAATTTTTCCTTAAAATCCTTAGGAAAATTTTCAAAATTTTCTTCATCGCCCCATCGGTCCGCATCCAATCGAGGCTACCATGTGGCACCATGAGGTGACAACGGAGGGGCGGAACCCTTGCAACTTAATCATTTTGAGAAAATAGTTTTTGAAAATATTTTATAATTTTCCCCGCAGCCCGCCAACCCAAAGCCAATAGGGTGCTGCCATGTGGCTCGGTAGAGGTACGGGAGTATTTTGGAACTTAACCTTTTTACCTCCCTTTTGGAAATTTTTTTCTTAAATCTCTCATTGACGACTGTTAGCCGTAGCCAATGAAAGGCTGACATGTGGGAGCCTTAGGCATTGGCGGAGGCGCACGTAAAATTTAACCCCTTGCACTTTTTGAAGGAAAAATCTAAAATTTGTATGTTTCCCCGCATGTCCGGTTTTCCTCTCACCAATCTGAGCTTGACACGTGTCCTCCTCAGTCTGCAAGCACGTGGGGGCAAATCACACTTTTTCCCGAAAAGGAAAAAACACTAAAACTCTTCCCCACTCCACCGACCCACGCAAGGGAAAATTTTCACCCCTAGGCCATAGGCCCGCCCTTGGGAAAATTTTCCTCCCAAGGTTTGTTAGCCCATAACTTGAGTTTTATGAGGAGTTAGGAGGACTTCTTTATATCATTGGAAAGGTGAGGAAATTTCCTATCTAATGAAAATAATTTAGGAAATTTTTGAACATGCGTTACATGTGAGAAAAATCAAGTTGAATATTTAAGCCTGTTAGAGAGTGGGTATGGTGAGGAATTACCCTCTGAACCTTTTGAACCTTCTAACCCTAAATTTTTGACCTTGTGACTCTAATAATTGTTTATAAAGAAAAGTTTATTCTAGTGGATTTTAGTTGTTCCAAAACATATTAGTGAGAGTTGTTGTCTTTTAAGCTAGTTGTAGATTTTGGTAATATAAAAAAGTTATTCCATTATTTTCCTAACTAACCCTAGGTTGTTTTTGGGTCTCAAGTGGGTTGTTTTAGCAAGCATTACACTTGGTATCATAAAGCATGTGATGGTTCAAAAGCTTAGACTATTGGGCACAATAAAAACTTGAGACATGAAACTTAAACCTAGAAAATTTTTAAATCTAGAAAACAACTTAGTATATAAATTGCATACTTTAGTAAACATGGAAACTAAGTAAGACCTAGAAAAATGAACTAACTCTCATCTTGGTATGTGTAGTAGGGGCACAAACGGGATGAGGGGTATTATCACATAGAACTAGGATTACCACCACCAGATCATGTTGTAACATCCATCCTACCCCCTATTTTATAGACTCTTCAGGATGTTAATGTCGCTCCACGCGGAGGATCGAGTAGGAGGACATGCAGCCAGACATGATAGGAACATTTCCATTGAGGGTCAGGTATCTCCTCAACCCAGTGAGGAGCATAGAGGAGAGAACTCCCATGCAGAGTCAGCCAGGGAAGAGTCACCACAGAGGGGATAGGGTGACCGAGTTTCAGAGCATAGAGAGAGGTCTTAGAGTCATAGGCTTAGGGATGAGCATACAGAGAGGCCTAGAGGGCATCGGACCACGGCTACAGATTATATCGGGAGATCCTGAAGCTTTGGCCATCATAATACGCAGGTGACACAGGTAGATTTTAGGTAGAGGCCTAGCTAGTGAGCTTGAGTGGTTACTTCAAGCTTTGTCCTTGTTATAGCAACACGAAAGCTCGTGTTGCAATCCATCTACTAAGGGATGGAGCAAGAGTATGGTGGAGGATAGAGGAGTAGAAGCTCCATGTAAATTCTGAGACAATGACCTGGGAGATATTTGAAGAGAGGTTCAGGAGTATATATTTTTCACGAAGGTTCTTATAACAGCGGATAGATGAGTTTCATGACCTTCGGCAAGCATATCTTTTAGTAGCAGAGTATGAGAGTAGGTTTTTGGATCTACTCTAGTATGTTGAGTACATATAGGATGAGTAGGTGTGGATCCACAGGTTCATCTAGGGCCTGAACCTGGACATCAAAGGTGCAGTTCAGATCCACTACCCACAGAATTTAGCAGAGGCCGTGGAGAAGGCCTACATAGTAGAGGAGACTCGGGGGAAGACCCAGCAGGCTAGAGACCGAGTCTGGAGCCGCATACACAGATGCATGACAATAGATCGAGGGGGTTAGTACTTCCTCCTTGTGGTGGCTAGAGTTCTTCACATTCATCATTTAGACCCTAGCAGAAGCAGAAGTCCCACCCACCTTATAGACCTCCACAAAGAGTTGATATACGAGAGAGGTCGAGTATGGGTTCTCCTCCTAGGGTCTCATCGGGACACGGGGTGGACCTAGAGCTCAGTCAGAAGGAGCTCACCAATAGAGGCCGCAATAGACAACCACTAGATCATCAGGATCCATAGCATAGACTTTCAGAGAACCTACTAGAGGTGCTACTCATTGGGGAGGATCGGTGCATTTGTTTTGGTTGTGGATTTGTGGGACATTTTGGAGAGATCGCCTCGAACCCTAATAACAAGGGTAAGACACAAATCTCGTGAGCTGATTTGTTAGTGACATGGGACGCAGCCACAGGATTTATTTAGTGGTTGAGAACCGTCAGGTCAAGCATTAGAGTACAGTCATTGAGACTATAGGTAGCATTAGGGTTATTCCTACCTCTATATTGTTTGATTATGGTTATTCAGATTCTTTCGTTGCACTATCTTTAGTAGAGCGATGCAGGTTGGTGGAAGTTAGGCAAGGTCATAGTTGGGATGTTGAGATGGCTTCTGGAGCCAAGATCTTTGTAGACTCCTTAGTTAAGGAGTGTGTAGTGGATTTAGGACCTTGCACCACTACCTCAGATCTTTGTATCATTCCTTTGGGCTCGTATGGAGTCATTTTGGGTATGGATTGGTTATCTACACATAGGGCCGAATGGATTGTTACCACAATATTGTATCTTGTGCGAGATGATCTAGGAGTGGAGTCGGTGATTTCGGGGTCACAGACCTATTTCTATTCACACCATCTCCACTATGCGGCTTAAGCAAAGTGTGTATGATGAGGTTTTCAGATGTATGTTGTTACATTTAGTGACAAATCAAAGGATGGGTCTAGTGGACCATTGCTAGATGATCACCCCATTTTGAGAGAGTTTTCATATGTCTTTCGGGGAGCTACCAGGGGTTACCACCCCATGTGAGATTGATTTTCATATAGATCTAGCTCTAGGAGTAGATTCTATCTCATGAGCACCTTATCAGATGACCACCCGAGAGATCTGTGAGCTCAAGTTACAGCTTAAGGGCCTTTTGGAGAAAGGTCTTATTTGTCCTAGTGTATCACCTTGGGGTGCACTGGTGATCTTTGTGAAGAAGAAGGATGGATCCTTGCGGTTGTGTATTGATTACCACTAGCTGAACAAAGTAACAATCAAGAATCGTTATCCCCTTCCTCGCATTGATGATTTGTTTGATTAGATGAAGGGAGCCACAGTTTTCTCTAAGATTGATCTTAAGTCAGGTTACCATTAGTTGAGGATTTCGGAGGTAGACATTCATAAGACCACCTTCCGTATGAGATATGGCCACTATGAGTTCACAAAGTGGTACCTTTTGGTTTGACTAATGCCCCTACAGTGTTTATGAGTTTGATGAATGGGGTATTTAGGACCTTCTTAAATTGCTTTGTGCTCATCTTCCTTAATGACATTCGATATACTCATGTACGCGTGAGGAGCATGAGGGGCACCTTTGCTAGGTTCTTGGTGTATTTGTGAGCAACAGATTTTCAGAACTTGAAGAAATGTGCTTTCTTTCGAGATAGAGGTATAGTTTTTGGGTCATATCATTTCGGAAAAGTTATCACGATCAATCCTTCCAAGATTAGAGCCATTATAGATTGGCCAACACCCACTCTTGTGATGGAGGTGCACAACTTGATGGGATTAGCGAGTTACTACCGAAGATTTGTTCAAGACTTATCTTGGATTTCACACCCCATCACTTCCCTTCGGAGAGCAAAGGAAGAAGTATGTTTGGTTAGACAGAGTGAGCAAGCCTTCAGACACTCGAAGGAGTGCCTCACTTCAGCACCTATTCTTGCAAAGTGTCGATCCATAAGGTAGTTTTCATTTGCACTGAGATGCTTTTTTAGCGGGGCTTGGAGGTGTGTTGATGCGGGAGGGCGAGTAGTGGATTTTTAGTCTTGCAAACTCAAATATTATGAGCTTAATCATCTAACTCATGATCTTGAGCTTGTGTCGATTATGCATGCCTTGGTTTGATGGAGATGATTTCTTCTTGGAAAGAGATTCACACTCGGGATAGATCACTTGATTCTTCGCCATCTCTTCACGTAGCCCACTCTCAATGCCGCTCATCGGTGGCGTTGCATGGAGTTGCCTTGTGAGTATGATATGGAGATAGAGCATGTGAAAGGGAAGGAGAATGTGGTGGTAGACACTCTCAGTAGACATAAACATGTGGTTATGGCCACCTCAGTGAGCATAGATTTACGGAATAGGATTCTTCATCAACTTCCTCTTGGCGGCTTCTACATTGCGGTTTGAGTGGATATTAAGTCCCGAGAGACCCCTCGAGGGGAATTTTGATGGTTTTTCTTTAGATCCAGATGGTCTTCTCAAGCCACGAGAGGCTGGATTTATGTTCGTAGAGATGGAGGCTTGAGGCGGGACATCTTGGCGAGAGGCACATCATGCACCCTATTAAGCCCATCCCGGGTTGAAGAAGATGCATGCCTCCTTGAGAAAGTTTTATCATTGGAGAGGACTTTTTAGAGACGTGGCCTAGTTTGTGTCATGATGTTTGGAGTGCCAGAGAGTTAAGGCCGAGTATCAGCATCCAGCTAGCCTTCTTTTTCCTCATGCTATACCGAATGGAAGTGGGACATCATTTCCATGGATTTCATTGTTAGGCTACCGATGTCGAAATATCACCACGACGCCATCATGGTCATAGTTGATAAATTAAAAAAATTGGCTCACTTTTCTCCATTGAAGACCACTTATATAGCTAGAGTAGTGGCATGAGTATATTTGGATGAGATCGTCAAGTTGCATGAGATTATGTGGAAGATCATTAGTGACCGCGATCCTTTGTACACTTCTCATTTTTAGACTACCATGCAACATGCCCTCGGGATGAAGATCAATTTCAGCACAACATATCACCCCGAGATAGATGGACTAGACTAAGCGGGTGAATCAGATTTTAGAGGACATGCTCAGGATGTATGTGATGGATCAGCAGTCTAGATGGGAGGAGTACATGTACTTAGTGGATTTTTCCTACAATAATAGTTTTCAGAGTTCTATAGGCATGGCTCCTTTTCAGGATTTGTATGGTAGAGAGTGCAGGACACCTCTTAGTTGGGACAAGCTAGAGGACAAGGTTTCTCTTGGACCAACTTTGTTGCAGGACATGGAGCAATAGGTGGTATTGATCAAACAAAGACTGCGGGAGACACGGGGACAGGCGAAAAAAGTATGCAGATCAACATAGGATGACCATATTTTTGATGTGGGCATGAAGGTGTTCCTTCGTGTCAGGCCACATAAGAGCCCTATCTATTATGGAAAAGGTTCTAAGTTAGCTCCTAGATTTGTGGGTCCTTTTGAGATCTTGGAGCATATCGGCCCTTTGGCCTACTGTCTAGCATTGCCACCTAGCTTGTCTCACGTACATGATGTGTTTCATATTTTAGTTCTTAGGAGATATGTTGTAGATCCTTCTCATGTGTTAGATTGGACATCATTACAGTGCAGGATCAAGCGCAAGTGGTGGTGGAGCCCATTTACATCCTCGATCACGGGACCCCTAGGCCTTCGAGGCAGAGAGGTTGATCGAGTTTAGGTGCTGGGATAGATATCATGAGGCAGCATACTACATGGGAGAATGCTACCTTATTATGAGTTCGTTTCCACATTTTTTCTAATGACTTCCGGAAGGAAGTCGAGTCTAAAGGGAGGGGGATGTAGTGCCCACTTCCCTTTGACACCTTTGACACCGATACGACCATGACAACTTGTTGACTATAATATGGACATTATTATAGTTTTGATTTAGTATGATGTTAGATGTTGGATCATAGATTATTGTTGATCGGGGTTTAGTTATGATGCATGATCATTATTAGAGACACTTCATATGTGGATGATGATATACTATTTGACATGGATATATTATGAATGTTTTTCAGACATGTGATGTTTGGATATTGTGAGTAGACCTAGAAAATGGACATGTTTATATGATGATAATATAGTTGTTGATATAAATTGTAAGTGATATTGTTGATTTCCTTGACATTGTTGTGATTCATATGTATAGATGATTTTATGATTATATTTATATCATGTTGGATGTTCTTATATGGCCTCGAGGCTAAAGGAGGTATTTGTGTTTTGTAGGTTAAAATATCACAACAAACATCGGGGATTACCTTTATATGTGACCATGGCAACATGTTTTATGTGTGTGTGTTGTTTTTTGTTAGGGATTACCATGGGGGGATTACCTTTGTATGTGACCAAGGGGATTTGTGTATTTTATTAATGTGGTTTCTTTTTATTATTGTTTTCATGTGTTTATTTTGTGATGCATTTACCCCTTTCATTATTCTTTTAATTGTGGAGAATTAATGTGAGTAATCATATTGTTAAAATAAATAAATCAATCAAATTTGGGATATAAGAAAGTAATTATAGAAGTTGTTGGCTCTTGTATTAAATGTGGTAAGTGATGTGTAAGTATGTGTAAGAGTTGTGTAAGTCAGATTTTGGAGTATGAAACACTCCACCTCCTTGGAAATTCGAATTTGTCCTTGGAGGCTGATTTTGGAGGCTTGTGGGACAAGTAAAACTTGTCCCATACCTCTTAATTTTATTTACCAACCATACCTATGGTTGGAGGGTTGATTTTATACCTTTTAATGCATTTTTATAAGTCAAGTTGCATGTTTTAATTAGACTTTCTTCATGTTTTAAATTTGGAGTATTTATGGGGTATGGGCTTAGTTGGAGTGTGTAAGTATTTTTCCATATTTTCACCCACCTGTTTATTATGCTTGGGGAATGAATATGACTTTTTGTTGGAGTTGAGGATGTGTGACATAGCATCCTACATGGATCCACCTCATCCTCATCTCTTTCCTCTTCTATAAAATTGGAACTCCTTGCTTTGTTTTGGGTTGTTGAACTTTTGGAATGCTTCCTTGGGGAAAATTTTCCTTTCTTTGTTTGGAGATCTTGTTGATTTTCGAGGAGATTGGAGAGTATTTCATACTTGGGCATTGCTAATTTTGGGATTGTATTTTGACATTGAAAGCTTGTTGTATTGGAACAAAATCTACCATGGAGAGGTGATCCTTGCTCTTCATATATGATTTTATTTCATTTTATGTTGTGTGAATGGTGAATGTTTTGTGTGTTTGTTGGCTCATTGGGTAGACTTCCTAAAAATGGTGTATGAGAAGGCTATGGGGAATCCATGTGGGGGCATAAGGGAATACCAGTGGCATCAGATTTATTATAGAGGGAGTTTGGGATTGGGATCCACCATGGAAAATAAATAGCTTGCATTTCTTACTTTGTGAGGGGGCATAAGGAGGGATTGTGGGGTGCATAAGAATATGTGTGGTGATTTAAATTGGTGATTTGTTACGGTGGATACCCATTTCCAATTTGGAGGCACAAGAAGTTTCCCCATAGTTCCTTGCTCTTTTGGCTTGCTTGATGAAGCCTTAGTCTTATTTTTATGTTTTAAATGTAGTTTTAAACTACATTCTATTTTGAATCGTATTTTATTGTGAAATCGAATGTGTGTGTGGAAGTCTATTGTTGCCATGAGTTGAATCACACCTTCTATTACATTGTGGTTAGGGCTTGGGGCCATTAAAGAAGGATGTCTTCTCCTTTTAATTGGATTTCTTGGTTGGGTGGAGAGTGTTTCCTTTCCCCTACTCCTTTTGTGATCAAACTGGATGAATGAGAAGAAATTTATGTTGTTGTTATGGAGCAGAGGAGAAAGACTGTTTTGAGGTTCCATGTGAAATAAACTCTCATTGTAACCCTTTCCACTTTGAAGTGGATGAATTTGTAAATGTTTGAAATGGAAGGATGTTGTATGGATTATGAAATTTGTAAAGTGAAATGAAAAAGAGATAGAATCTGTTTGCTTTGAAATAATGTGAAAGATATATATATACTCTGTTCTGTTCATTTGAAAGGAAGAAATTGAAATCTGTTATTTGCATTCAAGAAATTGAGAGATGTAAAGTTGTATTTGAAATCAATAAAGGATTGCAATACCTTTCTTCATTTTCATTGTTGCATTTGAATCGATCTTTAAATGTTATTGAAATCTCTGGTTGAAAGAAAGGAATACGTATGAAGGAATTGTATTACTTTGTTCTTTTGAAAATAAGACAAATTGGAAACCAAACTTTACATTTTAGCCATTAAATGGTTTTTTGAATCAACTAAATGGATTTGACTAGGATTAGAATGAACTTCCATACTTGAATGATGAAAAATCTAGATAGACCCTTTTTAATCTGATCTCTGTTTTAAAATTTAAAACTAGCAAATACTTCTCTAAAATGCACAGTTCGAGCCTGCAAACAATAATCAACATTGAAACATTAAAATCTAGCATGCTATGATATCAATGAACTCAATTGGGCTAAAACACTTAAGGAAAAATCCTTCAAAACATTGCAAAATTGGGCCCAAACCTTTCACAGTCTTTTTGTTGTCAGAAGTTGTAAAAATTCAAATTGGAAATCAATCAAGAAAAATTACCTTCCAATACATCCTAAAATTCCTCTTAGAACAATCCTCCATGTCTATTTGACATGTTGAGAGAGGAAGAAGATCAGATTGAATAAAATTCACAAGTTAAAATTTACCAATTTACTTTTAAAAATCCTTCCAGCCATTTTATTTAAATTAACCCCTTAAACTTTATCAAAATCTAAAATTAATGATTCCAGTGCAAAGAGGGCTTTGAGAGCTTTCCAAAAAGTCCTCGTTTTCCTAAAACTGATCTCTCTATCAAAAGTTAGGGCCTTCTGAAGTTTTCTTCACTTGGAGGAAAATTTTGGGAAAAATTCCTTGGCGAGCCCACGGCCCGAATTTTTCCCTTAAAACCCTTAAGAAAATTTTTGGCAAAATTTTCAAAATTTTCTCCACCGCCCCGCCACCTCGACTAATCGAGGTCGCCACGTGGCATCATGACGTAAGTGCGGAGGCGAACCCTCAGAACTTAATCATTTCAAGAAAATAGTTTTGGAAAAAAATTATAATTTTCCCGCAATCCCACCAACCTACAGCTAATAGGGTGCTACCACATGGCTCGGCGGAGGCGTGGGAGTATTTTGGAACTTAACCTTTTAACCCCCTTTTGGCAATTTTTTTCTTAAATCTCTCCACCGACCCGTGGCCGGCAACCAATGAAAGGATGACACGTGGCAGCCATAGGCGTCGGCAGAGGCACGCGTAAAACTTAACTCCTTGCACTTTTTGAAGCAAAAATCTAAAATTTGTACGTTTCCCCGCATGTTTGGTTTTTCCGCGCTAACTGAAGCGACATGTGTCCTCTTCAGGCCCACGGGCGCGCGGAGGCAAATTGCCCTTTTGCCCCGAAAAGGGGAAAACGTCAAAACTCTTCCCTACTCTTGCCACCCCACGTAAGGGAAAATTTTTACCCCTGGGCCCGCAGCCCGCCCTTGGGAAAATTTTCCTCCCAAGGTCCGCCAACCCATAACTTGAGTTTTATGAGGAGTTAGGAGGACTTCTTTATATCATTGGAAAGGTGAGGAAATTTCCTATCCAATGGGAATAATTTAGGAAATTTTTAATGCGTTAAGTGTGAGAAAAATCAAGTTGAATCTTTAAGCCTGTTAGAGAGTGGGTATGGTGAGGAATTACCCTCTGAACCTTTTGAACCTTCTAACCCTAAATTTTGGACCTTGTGACTCTAATAATTGTTAATTGAGAAAAGTTTTTTCTAGTGGATTTGAATTGTTTCGGAACCTGTTAGTGACAGCTTCTTGTCTTGTAACCCAGTTGTAGATTCTTTTAATAAAAAAAAATTATTCCATAATTTTCCTAACCAACCCTAGGTTGTTTCTTGGGTCTCAAGTGGGTTGTTTTAGCGGGCGTTACACATACAATGGATTGTTTGCTAAAAAGTGCATCAATTGTTCAAGACATAGATTCCCACTGATTATAAAAATGGAGGAACAAATCAAATCTCGTTGATACCCTCCTTTTATGGGCCTTGGAATATGTTGAGGTCAAATTAGGGCTTGGAGAAAGGCCAACAACTTTCTAGTTATCTCGCAATGAAACCAGGGAAAGTGTGATGTTCTTAAAGTCCATAATCACTTACTAACATTCATCAAACCAATTTCATATACAATGGAGCATGTCATTTTCGTACAATACAATTATGGAATGACAATTTCTTTACTTACCAAAATTTGCTCCAATTGACTATAAAGCTCTAATTTACTAGGATCTTAATATCTGATTTTAATTAACAAATTAGTATCGATTTGTGACAAATATCAGTAGATTTATGAGAAGTCAATGTAAACAATGGTCCTAACTATCACTTCCTTCCTCCTGGAATCAGCTGGAAACGGAGAAATTGGAACTTAAAATATGCTTGGTTGGGTTGGGAAAAGGATATTCCTTGTGACTTATTCTTACAAAGCGTCACTTGTTCGAGAAAGTGTTAACCTTTTTCAAAATATAAAAAGCCAATCGACGGAGATTTTCTCATTGCTTTCCAAGGCAACTTCTAGGAAATTTTGGGAACGATGAAAGCCGTCTGTAATTCGCAATTTCAAAGCACCGACTTCTTCTTTTATAATTTTCCAACTGGCTTTTAATGGATGGACGGCGAGGGATACTTTCCTATCGATTTCTCGTGTTTAATTCACGTTCTACCATTTCTTTTGCGGTCGGCGATGGAAGGAATGTATTACAACTCATCCTCCTCGCTATATTTATCATGTTCAACTCCTCTCACAACACAAATATCAGGCTTCTTGCGATCGCTTCGGTTAAACGAACTACATGGCGGAATTCCAAGATTTCTTGCCGATTATGGCAGAGAATTTGGGAGGATCCGATTTTATGGCGGAGCTTTGTAATGGGTTTCGTCTTCTGGCGGATCCCCAGTCGGGTGTGATAAATGTGGAGAGTTTGAGGAAAAATTCTGCCATGTTAGGTGTGGATTCATTGACAGATTCAGAGATCGAAGCGATGGTGAAGGAGGGAGATTTGGACGGTGACGGAGCTCTGAATGAGCATGAATTCTGTGTTCTAATGATCAGATTGAGCCCTTGTTTTATGAACCAGGTTCAGAAATGGCTTGAAAAAGCCCTTGTCCAGGAATTGGAAGAAACCCTCAAAGCCATGTAAATATTAAAGTAATGTTTATTTCCATTTATCTTGTCATTATTATTATCCAGACTGCAATCTTTTTAACGCAGAGCCTTTTTGGGCGAACGCTTCTGCATCACGTCACCTAGATTTATTTGGAATTACAGGATTTTAAATTAATCTATTTGAAAAATGTTGATCGAATTGTTTTCTCTTTAAATTTTCAGTTAACAGTGTCAAAACTAAAGTCCAACGTAATTGTAAAGAACTCGCTACATTATATTCCACCTTCGCTTTCATTACAGAATGCCAATCAGCATAACAAATACATTAAATGAAGGACCAAATAAATCCAACTGAAAAAGATGGTGATTTTAATTTAACCTTTTTTCAAGAGAATCTCATAATATAGAGAAGAAAAACAGGCAGGAAAATGGGATTATTGAATGGCGTCCATTGAATTGGGAGGTGAAAGGCATTTCAATGAATTCGGTATGAAATCTCGAGAGTAAAGAGAACAGATAAGTGAAAGCTTTATTGCAAGCTTACATTTTGGCACAGGCCAGGTTGGAGACTTGTTTGTTGCACAGGTGAAAAAATGTGACTGTCTATGAGGAAACACATGTCTTTTGTACATGTTGCAACTATATTTATTACTGCTAAATTTACAATATAGTTAATGCTTCTGGATCAGAAATAAGTGCTGAGTTATTTTTCGGCAAGGGGAAAAGACACGTCTGGATGCCCATGCCTTAAAAAAACCCCTTCAACATGGCGCTGCATTCAACACATTCTTTAATATATTTTAAAATTAACCTACTCCATCCTCCAAATTCAACGCATTCTTTAATAAATTTTATTGTTATTATTTTTATTTTATATTCATCTTATTTCCCGTGTTTTTGTTTTGTTTATTTTTTATTTCATTTATCCTATTTTATTATACGGGAACAAGGATGAATTATTTATGGGTTGTTGTTCTCATCTTATGTGGGTGTCGTGTCGATACCTATTGGTGGGAAATGGAAGGTAATTGTGGTAATCCTATGATATTCTTTTGTGTTAGGTATCAAGCTAGTTGTGAAGCTTCTTGTTTTGTGAGTCCCTAGCTCTTGGTTGGGTAATGTGCCATAATTTATAGAGATTATCATAATTTGGTTCGTTGTTTAGACTTGGAGTGTCTTATGGAAGTTAATTTTATGGGTGACACTTATGGAGAAGATATGGAGATTGGTTAACAACTCAAGATCCTTAAATTATTAGTGATTATTTTTGTACGGTATTTGACAGTGGCTACATATATTACTATTTTTGGTGATTTGGAGACTTATCTCCGCCTAGGCGAGGATAAATCATGACAGATATCTTATTGGATCCATTATTATGTTTATATACCAAGATATGCATTCAATCTTTAGTACCACTTCAGAAATCCACAAAAGGATGCATAGTAATTTTGATGTGATATTTTCATAAGTGTTATTGATTTTTAATTGAATTTTTGGAACAAATATTTTATTTAATTGATTTACTAAGAATCTTCAAGGATCTTTTTTTTTTTTTATATATTTGTCGAGATTTTTGTGGTTTTAATGTGACTACTTAGCCATTTCTTTATGACCACTAATATTTCATGTATTTTATCAATTTTTGGTGACTCGTAGCTTTATGGTGTTTTTTTAGCAACTTGGATAAATGTCGCCAATAATGTTATGTGGTTCTTATTTTTGTTGGCGACCTTGTTCTATCTTGTTCGTATTGTGTGCACATGTTGTATGCGGTACACCAAAGCAATGATGAGTGTATGCTTGGTGCCGCTAGACATGTCCTTGGTTTTGAGGTGATGAGACTCTATGTGTCTAGGAATATGGAGTGACAAGACCTCACTTTGATAATGGAAACTTAGTCCTCCTATTGTGGAGTGACACTAGTGATATTTGGTCCTCCTGTGGTGAAGATACAAACATGATATTGAGTTCTCTTTGGTTGAGAGAATTTATGTGATTGTTTGTCTTCTATGGTTGAGAGATCCTCATGATGCTTTATTATCCCTGTGTTGATTGACCTTTATGGTATAAAGTATTTATAAGTGGATTGGATAGTGATTTATGTTTCTTTTTCTTTTATGATGATATACTTCACCATTGAGACGCATATGGTAATCAATACAGGATTTATGGATTATGTATCAAATGGTTCACTCCTTCATAAGTATTGTTTATTAGTGGATAGTGTAATTTGGGATTGGAAGGTTCACTTATAGGAATATTGAATGTTCTAAATTAGTAATTTTAATTTTCTCTAGGGGAAGAATGGTGTCTTGGACTATAGAATTCCTTTGGTAAATATGTATATACTTGAGTTACTTTTGGCATTGTGCTTAAAGAAATGTTCTTATTTTGGTCATGAGGACCCATCAATACATAGAGTTATCTTACTCTCTTAGTTTGTTTTGAAGTATAACACATTATAAACCCATTGGTATCGGTATACACTTTGACAATTGTGTTTTGGGTAATTTGTTATGATATCCATTCTTGTTATGGGGGTGTTTTCTTGGTGAGAAAGAGTGAAAAATTATAATAATCTAACTAGACACATGATACTATGTAAAGTACATCAAGGTATTAAAATTACTTATTCACCCATTAAAGTATCCGTATTAAGAGGTGGATTAAGGATTATGAAAACTAGGCAATCTGCGTAGAGGGCGCAAAAATTTAGGTGGGCACTAATATTTTTACTATGGTCTTTATGAAGAGTTGATCAATTTATTAACCATATAAGCTAGTACCGGTTAGTAGACAACCTTAAATATCAATTCAATTCATTTCATTCAAAATAAAATAAATTTACAAAACCAAATTAAATTTACATATCATGATGCCTCCGCAAGCCTTAATTTTTCCACGACCTGCAAACCCTAAAACAAATCATTTCGCAGAGATTCGGTGAACCTTACTCAACTTTGTAGATGGTGGCGGCGAATCCTCAGATATTGACTCTTAGGATTCATCCTTGTCATGGATCAATAGTTATTTCAATACCTACGTCGGGAACTCCATTCTTTCTTCTCGGGTAGTGACTCAAACCCTAGCCATGGGTAACAAATTTTGGATGGTAATGGTGGATTGCATATAAGAAAATCTAATGAAGCTCCTCAATCTCCTCTACGGTGGTCATGGGGTTGATCTTTTGGTTGTATATGGAGTTGGTTCCTCTCATGCTATCTTTGGGAGGTAACTCTTATCTTGGAGGGTCTAATCAAGGAGCCTCTATCACGATAATGCCTGCTATGCTGCCACTAAATCTAAGTGATGCTAGTTCATGCCCCACTATGACCTCCTTCAAAGATATATTAAATGACAAGGAATTTCCCATGAAACATGTAGACATTACCCCATACATTTCATTTGGGGAAGAATTCATTTCATCTAAGAACTACTACAAGGATCACGCATTGATCTGCAGATTTAGGGATTATGGCCTAGCCTTCCTACACTTCATGAGTAGATCTCCCAACAATGGACTCCAATACAAACTTGAAGGCTAGACTTATATCCGTGTGGTAAAGGTATTTTCATTATTGCTTTCACTCCAATAGCTGATATAAACACCATTACATCTAAGCTTTGGCTCTATCAATCTAAGTACTTGGTCATTAAACCATGGTTCCCCTCCTTTAACCCGCTCACTAAATCATTCTCGTGCAAACCTATTTTGATTAGGCTACCCCATCTACCCATCTAATTATAGAGTCGTGACTTTCGGACATTTATTGGCAACACCTTACAAACTATACTTTATATATATTCTCAAACTTCTTATTTCATCCATACTACCTATGTATGGATCTTGGTGGAACTTGATACGATAAAAATCTTCCTGCAACTATTGATCTTAGAGTGCAAAATAGAACTTGGTCACAACCTTTAGATTACGAAGGCCTACCTTTTTGGTGCAGAAGGTGTTTGTGTTTAGGTCACACCTCTGCCAATCGATTGTGGGATGGTAAAGCGTTAACATGAGAAACACAACTAGTGGAAAGACGCCCTCTTGGAACGCCTGATTTTTGGTACAAAAGAGGATCTAGTCTCAAATGTAGATACAGAAACTGAATCCGTTTCTATCCTTGAAACCCCCTTATCTGAAATTTCAATTGTTGGCAACAACAAAAAATGTGCAAAATGTTGGTGGCAACATTGAAAAGACTAAAGATTCATCTCAGGATACAGTGTTGTTGTCCCAGTTGGAATTATGTCAACTAAGGAAAATAATCTTCCTTTATCCAACCTTCTAATCATGGAGGCTTCATCGAGGCTAGAGTAGCAGTCGGCCAAAAAAGAAAAAAATTATTACTAAGAATGTCACTTCTCCAACTAGAGAATTTTTTCGATGCTGTTCGGTTGGTCTATATTGCTTCATTTGTCTTTATCGGGCAATAGCTCATTTTTCTATAATGGTGTTGTTGTGCCCACTTTGCATTGGTCGATGTCCATCGAGATGTTTCTTTGCTTATATGTTGTCAATTATTGGTCCTTTTCTAAGCAGATTGTTTTATGTTGTTGGGTATTCATGTTCTTTTTGGATTTTGATCTTGTTGTTATGTTTTAATTGTTAAATCTGGCTTTTGAGCCTTTTTGTACAAGGGTATAGTCCCTTTCAAAAAACTATTTGCCAATAATAAAAAAACATTGATATTAAGGAGACCCCAAATATTTATGTAAATACCTTTTTGCAAGATTCCTAAATTTAATTCATACTTTGTATTGTTTTGACGCCTTGGAATTTTTTTTTTGAGAAGAGGTCAAGAAAGGTGAATATGTAAATAACATGGGAAAAATAGATGGGAAATATATGAGATAAGGATATTAATTATAGAGTCTATACTAAAGTATTCCCATTGGGATTTTAGGTAGTAGTAGCTACAAATAAATTATCAACAATTTTTCCTTGGATAGTCAAGGCATAACATATCAAGTAATACGATATTTCGTGATAGTTAATTAGTTTTTCTACTTTATATTTTTTGTGTAAAGAAGGTCTTAATTTAGTATTTCCTAGGGTTCTAAAACCCTTAATCATATAAGGAGGATTTCCTTCATTTTCTATCTCTAGAAATCCTCGCAACATGCATGATATGTATTGGTTTTAAAGAATGAACACGTTTTTCCATTTATTCCAATAATAATATAACAAAACATCACATTCCCGCAATAAGACCAATAGAATTTAGAGAGGTAGGGTAGAGTTTTCTTTCCATAACAAAAAGAGCAATCATTATCCATTTTAAAATCATCTTTTCTAGAAGATCAATCAAGTAAGAGAGAGAATATACATTCACATACAATTTACTCAAAACATTCCAGCCATCAAGGCTAATTTCATATTTTGGGAAATAGTTTATAGACACAAAGCAAGTAAACAATGCCAGAGAGGGGTTTCCATGAAAACAACCATACAATGAAAATTAAATTATACAACTGAATTTATATTAATGTATACCATTGTATTCATGTTCATGCATGAATGCACACAGCGCGTGCATGTGCGTGTGTGTGCAGCGCGCGCACGCGCGCACACACACACACACACACACACACACACACACACACACACACACACACACACACACACACACACACACACACACACACACACACACACACACACACACACACACACACACACACACACACACACACACACACACACACATTCAAAAACCAATCAAGGGAGAAAGAAATACTTATATTTGAAGGCTAATAACAATAAAATAAAAACTCTTCTTCAAACATATAGTCAAAACCCATGCCCTAACTCCAAATTTCTCTTTTCCAAAGTCAATCCATGTTTACTCACTATTAGAGATCCAAAAATGTTTCTCTTGTACATCCATGGACTAAATAGCCTTTATGAATTTATGAACTTCCTTAATCAATCATAAACTCATACAACAAGACTATACCCTCATAAATCTATGAAAATAAATCTCTTTCTTCTTTTATCATCTAAATAGACAACCTAGACTTCCGTAAAGTCTTATCTAGCCAATATATTTCATATTTATCTAATTTCGACAAAATGAGTTAGCATAAATATACTTGGTAATATATTTAGCACTTGTGTATGCACAAGTGAAGCAAAGAAGATGCATCGCTCACAAAATGGAGGCCCGGGGTTTGAATATTTTTGTAAGTCGACAAAGCGATCGTGTCGACCACTTACCCTCATTCTTCACCGCCTCCCTTTTTACAAATTTAGGATCGGGATTTTAATAGACTTTCCTCATCTCGAATAATATACTTATAATTAGGATTGTAAGCACCACCACGCAAGTATAAGGCCTCCACACCATCCAATCTTCAAGATATGGTTTTCTTTTGGTTTTTAAATAAAAATATCGGTAGACGAACGTGAAGTGAGCCTTTTCAAGAAGAACTCAAACTAAGGATCATTCCTTCGGGAAAATGAATATCATGTATTTATTGGAGTCTTTATATTTTTGTTTATTCAAGACAAATAAAATAATTATCACAAGCCATTGATGAATATTCCCAAGGTTAATAGAACAAAAATGCCTCAAAATATTATGATACCTTCAAAACTTAAGTCAAACAAATAATATATTACCAATTATCACGGTTAATTACATAAACTCGCTAAGGGGTCAAATTGACTCTTTAATTTTCTCATAATTCATAATGTCCTATAATAATTCCAAATATATCTAATCAAATTCCATGTTCATTATACTCATTTTATTCATTATTCATGAAAAACAAATAAAATGTCAAGATAAGTATGAAAGGAAATGTTCCAAACGGAAACATATACTACTTTTATATGTAGTGGTTCCCTTTTTTCTCGAAGGGGTGCAATTAAATCCTTGTTATGATTGTTATAGTACATCAAGAAAGTCAACCACATAAAAACAAAACCAACAACAACAATACCAATTTATTTAAATTTCTTTAACAAGTGCAATGTATAGCAAGTTCAACAATTTTGCAACAAAAGGATTGTTATAATAATCAATCATCTAATAAAGTATGCACCCTCATTCAATCAATCAATTTTATGGTAGTCAAGTAAATATTTCCAACACAAAGCCTTTAATAAGATTGAATATGGTAAAATAAATACAATGGAAATACAAATTCCATATCGGTGTGAGATAAGATGCCCAACTCTATCAATTCAATAGCAAATGCATTTTTTTGCACCAATCGAAAATAGTTTAAATTACATTTAGTAATTAATATTGCAACTTAATGAAAACCTCATAGATGTCAAATTTAGGGATCCTGAAATTGGAATGTGACACATTAAGTGAAGTTGGATTCTTTAAGTAATCTCACGACTTTACAAGAATATAATCCGAGCTTCTATCTATCCAAGTTCCATCCATTAATTAACAACATTGTCTTACATGAATTGTGTCAAAATATTTTGCATCATGTTTCTTTATACTTCCATTCATATGATCTAGTTAAATAAACTTTGATAACAAATCATTGGTACACTCTTGACAATATAGCATAAATTCATCACGCACCATGGTGTAATTTACACTAGGAGCATATTCTCGCACATAGTCTTGAACACAAAATAAAGCTCTTATCATTCGAAACCACACCAAGTATGTCCCAAACAATGGTGTTGTGTGGATATATCTATTCACATGTGTTAGTGGAATCTTTCCTTGTGGAATATTGATGCATAAGCTTTTGCAACACCAACCATGCTACACAATACACTTTGACCGACCCTATGCAAAGTTGAGACATTCACGAAACACCATGTATTTGGTAGTTTCTTGTTTTGTACATACATTATTCTAGTATGTGATTTTCATAAAATTGTTTAGGATTGGATCTTATCCTTTTGGACCCTTTTAGATCCTTCTTTTTCTCTAGGTTTTTGTCCCTCCTTTAATCTTTTTCCTAATTCTTTTTGTTGCACATATCAATTTATGTGGTGATATTGTCGTAATTTGAATTCAAAAGGATTGCAAATACACAAGTTCATTAATGTATTTATGAGAACTAAATAGAGACATGATGATTGATTACAAGAGTGATATTGAAGTCATTAAAAGTGAAATTTAATTATTTAAAGAGAAATATAATAGTAGTTATAATTATTTTACATTCATTCAAAAATAAGGTTTTGGACACATGCATACAATGGATTGTTTGCTAAAAATGCATCAATTGTTCAAGACATAAATGGCCTAATTATAATATTGGAGGAACAAAGAAAATCTCATTGATACCCTCCTTTTATGGGCCTTGGAATATGTTGAGGTTAAATTAGGGCTTGGAGCAAGGACAACAACATTCTAGTTATCTCGCAATGAAACCAAGGAAAGTGTGATGTTCTTGAAGTCCATAATCACTTACTAACATTCATCGGACCAATTTCATATACAATGGAGCGTGTCATTTCCATACAAAGTACAATTATGGAATGACCATTTCTTTACTTATGAAATTTTGGTCCAATTGACTATATAGCTCTAATTTGCTGGGTTTAATTGATCTTAGTATCTCATTTTAATTAACAAATTTAACATCGATTTGTGACAACTATATGTAGACTTATGAAAAATCGAGTATTATTTTAGAAACTCTAATTATATCTAAACTTATAATTATTTCTTGCTTTTCTATATTCTAGATATTTGAATATTAAATTAAATCTCTTACTCTATTTTTTCACATATTCAAAATCAAAGTAAACAATGGTCCTAACTATCATTTCCCTCCTCCTTCAATCAGCTGGAAACCGAGAAATTGGAACTTGAAATATGCTTGGTTGGGTTGTATATGGGGAGAGAAAAGGATATTCCTCGTGACTTCTTCTTACACGAGAAAGTGTTAACCTTTTTCCAAATATACAGAGTCAATCGACGGAGATTTTCTCATTGCCTTCCAAGGCAACTTCTGGGAAATTCTGTGAACGATGAAAGCTGTCTGTAATTTGCAATTTCAAAACACCGACTTCTTCTTTTATAACTGGCTTTTATATCCAACTGGCTTTTAATGGATGGACGGCGAGGGATACTTTCCTATCGATTTCTCGTGTTTAATTCACGTTCTACCATTTCTTCTGCGGTCGGCGATGGAAGGAATGTATTACAACTCATCCTCCTCGCTATATTTATCATGTTCGACTCCTCTCACACAACTCAACACAAATATCAGGCTTCTTGCGATCGCTTCAGTTAAACGAACTACATGGCGGAATTCCAAGATTTCTTGCCTATTATGGCAGAGAATTTGGGAGGATCCGATTTTATGGCGGAGCTTTGTAATGGGTTTCGTCTTCTGGCGGATCCCCAGTCGGGTGTGATAAATGTGGAGAGTTTGAGGAAAAATTCTGCCATGTTAGGTGTGGATTCATTGACAGATTCAGAGATCGAAGCGATGGTGAAGGAGGGAGATTTGGACGGTGACGGAGCTCTGAATGAGCATGAATTCTGTGTTCTAATGATCAGATTGAGCCCTTGTTTTATGAACCAGGCTCAGAAATGGCTTGAAAAAGCCCTTGTCCAGGAATTGGAAGAAACCCTCAAAGCCATGTAAAGAGTAAAGTAATGTTTATTTCCATTTATCTTGTCATCATTATTATCCAGACCGCAATCTTTTTCACGCAGAGTTTAGTATTGCATAAAAATGTGGATAGATAATTTTTCTTACGGATTTTACATTTTAAATCTTAAATAAGTTTATTTGAAAAATGTGGATATATCTTTTCTCTTTTAAACTTTCAGTGTGGAATTCAAAGTTGAATGTAATTGTAAGCAACTCGCTATATTACATTCAACCTACGTTTTTATTACAGAATGTCTATGAACATAACAAAAACATCAAACGACGAAGCAAGTGAATCCAATTGAAAAAAACGGTGATTTTAAATTAATTTTTTTGTCAAAAGAATCTCATAACAATATAGAGAAGAAAAACATGCAGGAAAATGAGATTATTCAATGGTGTCTATTGAATTGGGAGGTGAAAGGCATTTCAATGAATTCGTGATATAATACATGTTAATTTGTTTAGCCAAAGAAAACAAAACATGCCTAAGTTATAATGTACTCGGTTTTTACTTTTCTTAGTGAAAAAATCAAAATTACATAGTAAAAACCGTGCTTGCAATATGAGTTAACAACATCATACGTGAATGCATTATGGCTTGGAAATTTCAAGCCATAACGTGACCACATTATAATGCACTCATTTTATTGCATGGTTGCATTATAACGCACTCGCTTTATGTGCAAAATGGCCAAAAAATGTATTTTGGCCATTTTTTGTCCCCATCTCCATGCACATGCCCATTACCACCTCCACCTTTCACCCAGTCATTTATCCAACACAAGATAAGCATCCTAAATAGCAACCATAAGAAAGAGGAGCAACACAATTTTGTGGCATGTATTAAAATTTTGAAGTTTAATTGCGTAAAAAAATTTTATATCTATAATCAAGCCGCATGGATTTGAACCCAACAAAGGAAGTCTATGAACAAGTTTCTGCAAATTTAAATCCTAAAAGGGCAGCATCTTGGAAATTCTACTTAATTGAAAACTTGAAATGACATTCAAATAATGTGCGAGAGGATGAAAACCGAGAAAACAACGTCCTTTATGTCGATTCAGAAACATATTATAATACAAAACACAATCAATATTTGGTATAGCCTAGTGAAAGCAACACATATGACCTCCAAGATCATTGATTTTTTTTTCTCTAGACAAGACAACTATTTAAGTCTGGTAAAGTATTGGGAGTGTAAAAAGGATTACAAAGCTGACATGAATATATTTTGTATGATTATGAATCCTATTGTATATGCATAATCTAGATAAGACAAAGTATAGAAGATATAGTGTTCTGTTAGGATAGATAGAGAATGCAAAGAGGCTATTTTGTATCGTTCGTTGTATGAAAGGAAGAATAACGGACTAGTAACTCAATATTCACCTTATTTTACATAAAACTATGTAAGCGCATTGTGAAAAAGGTTGATCTTGGATCCTAATTGAATTTCATCTTAATTTCTTTATGTTTCATTTTGAAGTATGTTTGTGTTCGATTCAAAAGTAATAAGTATTCATGTTTTATTTTAAATGTGTATTCTTGATAACAATCTCTTTCTTTCTTGAAGTATGTCCATTATATAACTAATGGATAATTGGGAATCAAGTTTGGCCATCCCTTTCTTTGTATTGTTTAATTGAAATAACACGAATTTAGTCAGACTACAACCTGTTACAAATCTTGAAATTGTGATCCATCGACGTTTGTTAATAATAGTATCAACACTCATCGGTGACGTTAGATGGAGTTGTTTTGTGAGTATGACATGGAGATAAAGCATGTGAAGGAGAAGGAAAATGTGGTCGAGACACCCCGAGTAGACGGAGACATTTGGCTATGGCTACTTCAGTGGGTACATATTTACGGAACAAGATTCGTAGCTTCTTCCTCATGACAGTTTCTACCTTGCGGCAATGATCGAGATTGAGTCTCAAAGACCCCTTGAGGGGGAGTTTGATGGTTTCTCATCGAGGAGATGAGGAGATGGTCTTCTCAGACACAAAGTTCGAATATATGTTCCTAGAGATGGAGGATTGAGACAGGATATTTTGGCAAAGGCTCATCATGCACCTTATTCAGCCCATTTAGGGGTGAAGAAGATGCATGCCACCTTGAGACAGCTATATCATTGGAGAGGTCTTTTGAGAGAGGTAGTTCAATTTTTGTCATGTTGTTTAGAGTTTCATAGGGTGAAGGCCGAGCATTAGCATCTTGTTGGACTTCTCTACCCACATGCCATACTAGAGTGGAAATGGGACACCATTTCCATGGATTTCATTGTAGGGATACCTGACGTCGAGATACCACCACGACGCCATCATGGTCATGGTGGATAAATTGATGAAAGTGGCTCATTTTTTCTCTAGTAAATACCACCTATACAACTAGTGCAAAGAACACGGGTATACCTTGATGAGATTGTCAGATTGCACAAGATTCTGTAGAAGATAATTTGTGACCGCAATCCCTTATACACTTCTCACTTCTGGACTACCATGCAGCAAGTTCTTGATGCAGTATCAACTTCGGTCTGACAACTTATCATCCAGACACGATGATGGACAGACAGAGTGGGTAAATAAGATCTTGGAGGATATGTTGTGGATGTATTTCATGGACCACCGTCTAGGTGGGAGGAGTACCTATATTTGGTGGAGTTTTCCTATAACAATAGTTTTCAGAGTTCAATTGGCATGGATCCTTTTCAGAATTATATGGCAGAGAGTGCAGGACACCTTTGAGTTGGGATAGATTGGTTTCTCTTGGCCTGACCTTTGTATAGGATATGGAGCAGCAGGTTGTCTTGATTCGTCAGAGGCTTTAGGAGGCTTAGGATAGGCAGAAGAAGTATGCAGATCTGAGGAGGATATATCATAGTTTTGAGGTGGGAACGAAGGTGTTTCTTTATGTCAGGCCTCATAAGAGTCCTATCCGTTATGGAAAATGCTCTAAGTTATCTCCTAGATTTGTGGGTCCCTTCGAGATCTTGGAGTGTATCGGTCCCTTGGCCTATCGTCTAGCATTTCCACCTAGCTTGTCTCGTGTGCATGATGTATTTCATGTATCTGTACTTAGGAGATATATTCCAAATCCCTCTCATGTTTTGGATTGGACCACATTCAGAGGTACAGGAGCAAGGGCAAGTATCAGTGGAGCCCATGTGCATCATAGAGCGCAGGACCCTGGGCCTTCGAGGCCATGAGATTGACCAAGTGCGGGTCTAGTGGGATAGGTACGACGAGACTACAACCACTTGGGAGGATGCCACTATTTTGTGAGCTTAGTTTCCTCATCTATTCCAGTGACTTCAGGAGGAATTCAAGTCTAAGGGGAGGGGGATGTAGTGCCCACTCCTCTTCGACATTGTTTTATCTTGATATTTATACTATTGGACTGATATTCAAACATTTGATTATGATACATTGATCAGTAGATGATAGATTATACTAATATTTGCGTTATTTATAATATGATGTTTACATTTTATTATGATGCACTAGATAGTGATGTTAGACAGTTGGATGTATGTTGATTTTCATTATGTGTATTTTCATTGACATGTTATGTTTTGGGATTTTGGAGTAAAATTGTAATCTCATGGATGTTAGGGTTATATTTTGATATATTGATGGATAATAGAATTGACAATGTTGAATGATGAATATTGATTTTATTTGTATGTTGTCTCGATGTTGTTAATACAGACGAAAGGCCAGAGAGGTATTTTTTTGTGTGCAAGACTTTTATCACATACATCGAAGGGGATAGGGAACCAACCATGGAAGGATGTCGGGTGTTGAGCAATGAGGCCAAATTTGACAACTTGTGTAATGTTGTTTAGTGTGGTGTTTTGCATGTCTAGTTTGGAGGTCTCCCATGGGGGTGACTTCACATATGTGGCCATGGGGTGAATTGTGTTCCCTTTCTTTAATTTTTGTATGTGCTTTATTTATTTTTTATGTTTTTAAATTTAAAATTCTTGTCACTTTATTAGCATGTGTAAATATGTCTTAATTAAGCTAAACTTCTTCTTATTGGGTTAACTAAATTAGGGATGTGACAAATAGTTATGATGAGATTTGGTGGTCCTTGTTGTAAGTAAAATTTGTGTCGATTTCTCATGTTTAATTCACCTTCTACCATTTCTTCGCAATCAATGATGGAATGAATGTATTACAACTCATCCTCCTCATCTTTGTATTTATCATGTTCGACTCCTCTCACACAACTAAACACAAATATCATGCTTCTTGCGATCACACTTGATTAAACAAACTACATGGTGGAATTCCAAGATTTCTTGTCGATTATGGTAGAGAATTTGGGAGTACCCAAATTTATGGTGGAGCTTTTTAATTGGTTTCGTCTTCTGGTGGATCCCCAGTTGGGTCTGATAAATGTGGAGAGTTTGAGGAAAAATTCAACTATGTTAGGGGTGGATTCTTTGCTGATTCGGATATCGAAGTAATGGTGAAGGAGGGAGATTTGGACAAAGGATGTGAGCTCACGAATGAACATGAATTTTTGTTCTAATGATCAAATTGAGCCCTTGTTTTATGAACAAGGCTCAGAAATGGCAGGAAAAAGCCCTTGTCTATGAATTGGAAGAAACCCTCAAAACCATGTAAAGATTAAAGTAAGGATCATTTCCATTTATCTTGTTATTATTAATATCGAGACTATGCAATATTACTATCTTAGATCATCATGCTAATAATGCAAAGGTCAAATTTTTAGACCTACATTAGCCACAACATATCATCCCATTACGATGGTTTAATCCTTTAAAACATGCTTCCATACTATTGTTGACTTTAGATGCTCTTCATAGCATGACAAAGGACCTTGTTTTGGTGGTTTTGAGTTTCTAAATGAATTTCAACTCATTTTTATTCTTTACCGATATCTAGTTTGCATGGAAGCCTTTCAAACAAAAACTTAGGAGATAATTAATCAAAATTTAGAAATAAATATATAATCACAAACGTGAAAGAGAGCTTGACATTATTGTCATGTTTTTGGAATATTATTTTATAACACATGAAAAATTGGGGCGTACACTTGAGATTGTTATGTTTTTATGCAAAACACATATTTATTCATGGATTACATAGTCCAAGTCTTAGGCTTATACATCCAATCAAAAGGGTGGGTGGCTTCTAAGCCAAAGAAAACAAAATGTGCCCGCATTATAATGCACTCACGTTTTAGATTTTTTACTTAAAAATTCAAATTTGCATAGTAAAAAGTGTGCTCACATTATGAGTTTTCAACGTCATACAGTGCGTGATGGCTTGGAAATTTCAAGCCATAACGTGACCACATTATAATGCACTCATTTTATTGCATGGCTGCATTATAACGCGCTCGCTTTATGTGCAAAATGGCCAAAAGCGTATTTTGGCCACTTTTTTGTCCCTCTGTCTCCATCCACATGCCCATTGCAGCCTCCACCTTTCACCCCAGCCATTTATCCAACACAAGACAAGCATCCTAAATAGCAACCATAAGAAAGAGGAGCAACATAATTTTGTGGCATGTAATAAAATTTTGAAGTTTAATTGCGTTAATTTTTAATGTATATATATAAGCAAGCCCATATCTATTTAAATTCAACAAGGGAGTCTATGAATGAGTTTTTACAAATTTAAAACTGAAAGGGTAGTTTCTTGGAAATTCCACTTAATTGAAAACCTGAAATGACATTTAAGTAGTGTGTAGAGGATGAAAACCGGTAAACAACTTCCTTTATCTTTGTTGTGAGTAGAGTATTTTTATACAAAACACAATCAATATTTGGTATAGCCTTGTGAAAGCAACACATATGACCTCCAAGATCATCGAAACTTTTTTGTCAGGGCAGACGATACAACTATTTAAGTCCAGTAAAGTATTCGGGAGTGTAAAAGGGATTATAAAGCCGATCGAATATATTTTGTATGATTATGAATCCTATTGTATGTGCATAATCTAGATAAGACAAAGTATAGAAGATATATTGCTTTGTTAGGATAAATAGAGGATGGAAGATCCTATTTTGTATGAAAGGGAGAAGAACAAACAAGTAACCAAATAGTTGCCTTTTTTACATAAAACTATGTAAGTGCATTGTGCAAAAGGTTGATCTTTGATCCTTATTGAATTTCATCTTAATTCCCTTATGTTTCATTTTGGAGTATGTTTGGGTTTCGATTCAAGTAATAAGTATTCATGTTTTATTTTAAATGTGTATTCTTGATAACTATCTCTTTCTTTCTTGAATTATGTCCATTATATAACTATTGGACAATTGGGAATCAAGTTTGGCCATCCCTTTCTTTGTATTATTTAATTGAAAGAACATGAATATAGTCTAGACTACAACCTGTTATAAATCTTGAAGTTGTGATCCAGGATGTTCATTAACAATAGTATCAATGGTGTCCATTGATACCCTCCTTTCTATGGGCCTTTCAATGTGTTGAGGTTGAATCAAGGTTTGGAGTAAGGAGGAGTTTCTTAACTATATGTAATGAAACTAGGAAAAGTGTGAGGTTATTGAAGTCCATAATTAGTTGATCACATTTGTTAGACCAATTTCATATTTGATGGAGGGTGCCATACCTATATTGTATGATTAAGGAATGACCATTTCCATATTTATTCAAAGATGGTCGGGATGATTGTGTAGCTATAATTTACTAGATTCATTTTGTGTTAATATCGGCATATTTGTGATGTCGATTTGTCACAACTATCCCCATATTTATGATAAATTAAGTATTATCCTTTTTTTTTTAAATTATATCTAATATTATGATTATTTCTTATATTTTAAATATTTGAATATTCAAATACACCTATTTTCCTAATTATATTGTTACTTTAAACCTACTTTCCACATGTACAAAATCAATGTAAACAATACTTCAATTATCATTGCCCGTGAATTTATTTTATCATTCTTGGAAACTTGGCGTTATTATATATGCGGAGACAAAAGGATATTCCTTCAACTTCTTAAAATGCGTGACTTGGACGAAGAAAACAAGTTTCGTGCATGATTCCTTACACACTGTTAACTTTCTGTGAAATAAACAAAGTCAATCGACGGAGATTTTCTCATTTCCTTCGAAGACATCTTTTGGAAATTTCTGGGAAAGATGAATGCCGTCCGCAATTTACGTATTCAAAACACCGATTTCTTGTTTTTATAGTTTTCCAACTGTTGTCATTCAAAAGATGGACGGATTCTTTCCTTTCAATTTCTCGTCTTTATTTCTCCTGCCGTCTGTGATGGAAGTCCGAGCAATTACAACTCATCCTCCTCCCAACCTCACTGTATATATCATGTTCCACCCTCTCATAGAATTCAACAAATTCATTAGGCTTCCTACGAACGCTTCAGTTAGGTGATTTACATGGCGGAATTCCATGATTTCTTGCCGATTATGGCAGAGAAAATGGGGGAACCCGATTTTATGGCGGAGCTCTGTAATGGGTTTCGTCTTCTGGCGGATCCCCAGTCGGGTGTTATAACTGTGGAGAGTCTGAGGAAAAATTCAGCTATGTTAGGGGTGGATTCTTTGACAGATTCAGAAATCGAAGCGATGGTGAAAGAGGGAGATTTGGACGGCGACGGAGTTCTGAATGAGCATGAATTTTGTGTTCTAATGATCAGATTGAGCCCATGTTTTATGAACGAGGCTCAGAAATGGCTCGAAAAAGCCCTTGTCCAGGAATTGGAAGAAACCCTCAAAACCATGTAAAGATTGAAGTAATGTTTATTTCAATTTTTCTTATTATAATTATTATCCAAACTGCAATCTTTTTAATGCAGAGTCTTTTTGGGCGAGCGCTTCTGCAACTCAGATTCATTAAGAATTAGAGGATTTTATAATTTATATTTTAAATAAATTTATTTTAAAAATGTGGGTAGATATTTTCTCTTTAAAGTTTTAGTTGAGAGTGTTAAATTTAAAATCAAACATTATTATAAACACCTCACTTCATTACATTCCACCTACAATGTCTATCGACATAACAAATACATCAAATGGAGCAAGTAAATTCAATTGAAAATGATGGTGATTTTAATTTAACTCTTCATGAGAATGTCATAATATAGAGAAGAAAAAGAGGCATGAAAATGGGATTATTCAATGGCGTCTATTGAATTGGGAGGTGAAAGGAATTTCAATGAATTCGGCATGAAATTTCGAGAGTAAAGAGAAAAGACAAGTGAAAGCAAATGAAAGAATGGGAGAAAATGTCGTGAAAGATTGATTGCAAAAATCGTTGATGAATTATGCAACCATTGAAACCGATCTCTCAAGTAAAATGTATCTTTTATAAATGACACCTATTTTACCAAAGTAATTAACAAAAACAATAATGCATCCATCCGGCCTATTAGCTCAACTAGTTAGAGCATCTCTTCATATATAGCACTTCTGATGAGTGTGAAATGTTTTGTGATTTGCTAACTTTAGGTGCTTTCTAAGTGAGTTACAACTTTTTCATATCCTCCCTGAATAATTTTAAATCTTGAACAAATAAGATTCATCAAAAATGCATTCATTAGATATTTTCCAGAAAGCCTATGATCTCTGAACAACCATGCATCCTTGTTAGGTTGCAAATTTTAGAGTTAGTACCTAATTATCTCATAGAATGGTCATTCATTCTCATTAAGTTACAAACATTAGAGTCAATACCTAATGATATAATAGAAAGGCCATACATTCTTGTTAAGTTACAAACTTTAGGGTTAGTACTTGAATTTTTTCTTCTATGTCTACAAATGGTGTTTTTTTAAAGTAATATGATCTTTTTACACTATTCATTCATGGATGTCTTCTTTCCTTTTTGTGCTTGCTACTAAGGACTTTGGTTATCTTCTTTCTTGTGTTGTTTCATAAGGGCTTGTTAGAAGAATTTATCTTTGTATGAAGGATTCCCCTAAGGTAGTGAATGGTGATTCTATATATGTTGCCTACATTAGTCCAAACTAGTAATGTAGAGGAAAGATGATCCATGTTCCGTGAAATCCCTTGTCAAGCATGTCCATTGTTGTAAGAGATTCAAGTTATTTTGTAGGAAATTAAGGATATTTGTAATGCCCATTAAAATCTCCCACTTGAGACCCAAGGACAACCTAGGATTAGTTAGGAAAATTATGGAATAATTTTTTTGTTTAAAAGAGTCTACAACCAGGTTACAAGACAATAGTTGTCACTAACAAGTTCCAGATCAATTCTAATCCACTAGAATATACTTTTCTTTTATTAACAATTATTAGAGGTCACAAGGTCCAAAATTTAGGGTTAGAAAGTTTAATTAGGGTTAGAGGGTAATTCCTCACCATACCCACTCTCTAACAAGATTTAAAGATTCAACTTAATTTTTCTCAAAATTAATGCATTCAAAATTTTCCTAAATCATTCCCATTGGATAGGAAATTTCCTCACCTTTCCAATGATATAAATAAGTCCTCCTAACTCCTCATATTTCTCAAGTTATGGGCCGGCAGGCCTTGGGGTGAAAATTTTCCCCAAGAGTGGGCTGCGGGCCTAGGGGAGAAAATTTTCCCTAGGGATGGCGTGTCTGCGGGCCGCGGGAGAAATATTTCCCCACGGGTGGGTCTGCGCAGGCAGCAGGAGAAATTTTCCCGAAGGAGGAGTCGGGTCGGTGGGGCCGTGGGAGACATTTAGGAAATTTCCCACGTGGGGCGAAAAGCCACCCTTACACCCACGCTCCCGCGAGTCCACAAGTCCGCAAGGGACACGTGGTGCCTCTTAAACCAACGCGAGGAAAGTAGGGCGGTGGGGGTAGAAGAATTTTAACACCCCGAAGGGTGAAAAGGGTAGAATTCACCCACGCCTCCGTCGACGCCTCGTGATGCCACGTGGCGCACTCTTGATGGGTAGGTCAGAGTCGGCGGGGTGGGGGGAAAATTTAGAAAATTTTCCCAAAAACAAAATTGAAGAACTAAGCTAAAAAGGGATCTGCCCCTCTACCAACACCTCGTGGTGCCATGTGGTAACCTATGATTGGGTATGCGTTTGGTGGCTGACAGTAAAAATTTAGAAAATTTTCTCAAAAAAAATTCGAAGCGCTAAATTTAGAAAGGGATCTGCCCCTCTGCCAATGCCTTATGGTGCCACGTGGTAGCCTCCCGATTAGTTATAGGCCGGAGGGGTGGCGGGGAAAATTAGGAAAATTTTCCCAAAAATTTTCGAAGCGCTAAGGGAAAATTTGGGCCCATGGGTCCACCAAGGAAATTTTTCCCAAATTTTTTTTACAGTTAGAATTATTATTATTATTATTATTTTGACGCCAAATGAAGAAAAACTTCAGAAGGCCATAAATTTTGATAGAGAACTCGGTTTTGGGAAAACAATGACTTTTTGGGAAGCTCTCGCGTCCTCTTTACACAGGAATCATTAAATTTTGATTTTGATAAAGTTTAAGGAGTCAATTTCAAGAAAATGATTTGTAGACTTTTACAAAGTGCAAACTGGTAAATTTTAACTTATAATATTTGTTCAATTTGATCTTCTTCCTCTCTCAACATGTCAAATAGACATGGAGAATTTTTCTTAGATGGATTTAAGAAGGATTTCAAGATTCAATTTGTTTGATTGATTTGCAATTTGAAAATTTACATCTATTGACAACAAAACGACTGTAAGAGGGTTGAGCCCGTTTTTGCTAAGTTTTCTAAGAATTTCCTTAAGTATTTTTGTCCAATTGGATTCGTTTAGGGCATACTACTTCAATTTAATCGTTTAGTTTTTTATTTCATTGTTGTAGGTTTGAACTGTGCATTTTTGGATAAAGTATTTGCCAGTTTGAAAATACAAAATAGAGATCAAATTTTAAAGGATCTATTCACCATTTTCATCTTCCAAGTATTAGGATTCATTCCAATTCTAATCTAAAACATTTAGTTGATTCAATTCAACTATTCAAAAGCTAGAATACATCTCTGATTTCCAATTTTCACATATCTCAAAAAGACAAAGAATTACACTTTCTTCATATGCATTTCTTTCTTTCAAACAGAGATTACAACTCACATTTAGATTATTAAATTCAATACAATGATGTAATTTGATGAAGGTTATGCAATCCTTTATTAATTCAAAAGACAAATTTACAACTACCTTCTTTCTTTCCTCAATTTCATCATACAGGACACAATTTCTTGCTTTCAAAAGAACAGAACAGAGTATGTCTCTTTCACATTTCAATATACACTTTCATAACCAATAAAACATATTTCCATTACAAAACATATACAAGTTCATCCACTTCAAGTGGGAAAGGTTACAATAAGATTTCATTTCACAAGGGACAGTCAAACTGTCTTTTCTCGGCTCAAGAACAACAAAATGCGTATTTCTCATTCTTCCAAATTATGATCACAAGAAGAGTACAAGAAAGGAAACGCTCTCCACCCAACCAAGAAATACAATGAATAGAAGAAGCCATCCTTCTTCATTGGTCCCCGAGCCCCAACCTGAATGCAATAAAATATGTGATCCAACTCATGGAAACAACAAGCTTCCACAAACACACGAGTAGTATTTTCACAATAAAAACAAATTCCAAAACATAATGTAGTTTACAACTACATTAAAGCATGAAAACATTACGAGGATTCATCAAGCAAGCCAAAGGAGCAAGAAACTATGGGGATGCTTCTTATGCCTCCCAAAACAGGAAATGGGTATCACCACCTGAATTACAAACCACAAAAATATAGTATATCAAAACCCTGACATTCCTTATACCTCCCCAAGTACCCCTTATTCCTCACATTTCCTTATGCCTCCCCAACCTCTTATGGCACCCCATAACGAGTAAAGAAATGCAATCTATTTCTTTGTAAGGTGGAACCCAAATCCCAACTCCCTCCACCCTTATACCTCCCTAAAACACACTTGTGCCTCCCACAAAATAAACCCCATAGTCTTCTCCTACACCATTCCTAGGCCATCTACCCAACAGCCCACAAACATGCCAAAACATTCACACATTAACATTTACATTCATAAAAGAAGAGCATTTCAAGAGCCAAGCTCTTACCTCTCCATGATGGAGTTTCCCAAGTTCCAAACAACGAGTTGTTTCCAAGAAAACAAAATCCACCAACCAACAAGCATGCAACAATCTTCAAGATTCTCCAAAAGAAAGAGCTCCCAAAATAGCAAGGAATTTTCCCAAGAATGAAGTCTCCAAAGTGAAGCAAACCCAAAACAAGGAAAGGAATTCAAATTTTATAGAAGAGGGAAGGGAAGAGGATGAGATGGATCCATGTAGGATGCCACATCACACATCCTCAACCCCAACCCCAAAATTCAACTTCATTCTCCAATGCATAATAAATAGGTGGGTGAATAATATGACAGTTTACTTACATACTAAAATCCAACCCACACCCCAAAGGACTGAAATTAAACCATGTAAGAAAAGTGCAATTAAAACTTACATTTTGACCTACACAAATGTATTATAAAAGTCTAAAATCAACCCTCCAACCATAGGTATGGTTGGTAAATCAATTTAAGAGGTATGGGACAAGTTTAACTTGACCCACAAGCCTCGAGAATCTCCAAAATCAGCCTTCAAGGAAAGTTTTGAATTTCTAAGAAGATGAAGTGTTTCACACTCAAAAGTTAACTTACACATCTCTTATAACACTTTAATTCAAGGCAAACAACTGTATTAATTACTTTCTTATGACATATTTTAATTAATTAACTTAACAACATGATTACTCATAATATTACACATCATTTAATGAATAATGAAAGGGTCAATGCACCACAAAATAAACACATGCAAACATAAACAAAGGAACCAATAAATAAATACACATAACCCCTTGGTCACATTTAAAGGTGGTCCCCCCATGGGAATCCCTAATAATCAAACACACACACACATGAACAATATAATTTTCCATGGTGACCTTGTTGAATTCATCTAGAATTCCAATGTGGTTAGTCTCCAATCCCCCAATGTTTGTTGTGATATTTTTAACCTGCAACAATACAAATACCCCTTCGGCCTCGTGGCCATATCAGAACATCCAAATGAATATAATATAATTTCAAAATCATCAATATATATATATGAATCACAACAACATCCAGACAATCAACAATATCACTTACAATTTCATCAAAGCAACTATATAATCATCAATTTTAAATTCAATTTTCTCAGTCTACTCAATATATCCAAATATCACATGTCCTAACAACATCCATAAATATATATATATATATATATATATATATATATATATATATATATATATATATATAACCATGTCCAACAAGCATGTCAACATCTATATAAAATGTCTCTAACAATCATCATGCATCATATATGAATCAGAGTCAACAATAATCCACGATCGACATCTAACACCATACTAAATAAAAACTATAACAATGTCCATGGTATAGTCAACATAAAGATCGTGATCGATCGATGATCAAAAGGTGTTTAAGGGAAGTGGGCACTACATCCCCCTCCCCTTAGACTTGACTTCCTCCTGGAAGTCAAGAAATAAAGATAGGAACAAATGCAACAGAAAAGGATCACTCCCATTATGGGATTTCTTGCTTCAAAAAGGTGTGGGTCCACGTAATCCCAAGTTTGGTCTAATGCAATTCAGCAATAAAAAGAGAGATTGTAAGGGATGAGTTCTAAACTTTCTACATGCAAGGCTACGACATTTAAATCTAGAGAGTAACTTTACGCTATCAACCAAGATACAACACATAGCAATATAACATGAAGAGTTCAAAAGAGTCTTAAGAGTAACCACCAAGTAGAGGAATAATAAGTAGAATTCCATGAGTTGAAAAAGATGACATAGTTTCCCAAGGAATACAACATACTATAGTAACAAAAATTAAGGTTTCCACTAGGGTTAAATTATGTTTTCATAGTTCGTTGTTTAGGCAAGGCTAGCAGAATCAACCAAGGCCAAAATTTTGTACGAGAGACATGTTTACTCAAGTTCCCACAATTTGAGGTCACACAAGATGAGGTTAATCAACAAGGAAGGACACCTAAATCAGCAAGCATTTACAATCGAGGAACTATTTATGGAAAACACTTCTATAACTCGAGAGGGTACAATTAAATTTTCATGGTAATATTAAGAAATTTCATGACCACAAGGTTTCCTATAGTTTGATTTTTACACTTTTGTTTTAAGAATCGAACACACCACACCAACCAAATCTAGAGACGTCAACCATTTAGTAAAAGAAAAATATATATCTCCCCTAGCAACTAACATATCAATACAAGAAGTACCATTCACAATAACACAATGGGATTCATTTATCTTATTTCTGATCAAGCTCGAAATAACCACAAAGAGAGCACAAGCATAAATCGTAACACCAAAGAGCACTCAAGGTCTCTAGGGAGAAGAACAAGAAGAAAAGAAGACTTCCCAAAGTTATTTTATATCCTTAACATATGTTGCCTTAAAATTACAATAACTTAGGTCTCTAAGGACAAGACAACATGCAAGGAGGTTTCTTAAACAAGAGATAAGTCTCAAACCAAAAAGGCCACAACTCACACTCATCGAGCTACAAGACGATAAGGGTATGATGACCCAAAAATCCCACAAAGAAAGTCGCATACCTCTATGAACAAGAAGGTACTAAGCAACTAGAACACACTACTATCCACCAGGTGCTTCACAATTCCGGGTAGGTGACAGAACTACAAGTTCAACTATACATTATACTCAATACACATAAATCTTACTTACTTATAACTCAACTCATTAAGTTAAAATTTTTAGTTTTGTTTGCTAAGCACATTCCTTTATGAGTTTTATTAATGAAACTTCCTCCTATTATGACATCACAAGTTTTTGTTATAAGGACCACTAAGGGGGCATGATATCTCGCCATTCTGTAAAGGCGGAAAAGAGAAAATGTATTTATTTTACTCCTAGGGGAGGTAGATGGACAAATTTTTCCTTTTCTATTTTTTTTCTATTAATCTACCAAGGTTAAAGCAACAACAATTTTCTCTTTCTATGTTCAGTTTATTTGTTAAGCTTCAAGGCCAAATCTCCTCAATTATAGTTTTATGATGTTTGGGTGAGTCAACTTGTCAATTAAAAATTTAATGAGAAGGAAGGGTAAACATATCACACTATTAATTTTATGGGAGAGAGAGGTAATTCAACACATCACATTTTTAATTCTAAGGAAACAAGGGACATTCAACATAGAAAACACATTATTAATTTTGTAAGAACTAGGAAACAATCAACCAACATGGATCACAACAATATTTTGAGATTTTTCCACTAATTACAAGTATCATAAAACATTCCTAGTGGGTTTCTACAAGTTCTCAAAAGAATTTACAAGGAAGACCCATTAAGGAAACATAATTACTTTTACTGATCTACTAGGGTTTAACAATGTTTGTTGTTTTAGCAAAAACATTTTACTCACATGATAAGACAAGGAAAGTTTTCAAATCTACACCCATATTACCACAGGATACCACCAACCAAGAAATCAAAATGACAAGGAAATATTTTAACTATAAGAACACCACATACTCACTAGAAAGCATCAAATGTAAGTAGACAATCAACTATCTATTCAACATGGCTTTACGACCAAGAGTTATAGTTTTGCAAGAAGAATCACATTATAAAATACCACCGAGATTAAATTATCAAGGTCTAATTACACTATCATCACCAATGTCATGGTCCAAAAGACTCAAAGCATCCATAAGTGTCTCCACGTAATCCAAAATTAATAGGTCATAGAGTATTATTCATAGTAACTTTAAAAAATTTTAAGGAGAGGGTAGACTTATTTATAGGTCAAGAGGGAAAACAAACACACTTAATTTACACACAATACTCAAATGGGATTAAATATAACCATAATTACCAAGATGCATACAATCCTCAAGTCACTACTTAATATAATGAAATGAGGAACTCTTGATAAAACTTAGCATGCCATCAAAGAGAAGCCACTACCAGACAAACAATTTTCCACTAACATCCATAGCCAGCCAAAAGCAAACTGATCCCACCATAATTCATCAACCCACAATTAAACACCTCTACTCCAACGAGGTTCAAGCTCTTACCGGATTGTAAGAGAATCACCACCACCGCTAACAGGCTGCCAACTAGAATGCACAACACAACGAACTCTCTTCCCAACAAGGTCGAGTAATGAAAAGGTCACTCTAAGATCCTAGATACACTCAAGGTTCCGTGCATCTAAAACCAAGGCATAAATTTAAGCACCTAAGAGGACATTCAAGACACCTAGGGTGTACCCCCATAGCTCACACAATACAAAAGCATAGAACCAGCTCATCATCATGCAAGAAGGAAACCACGTAATGTTTAGATAAGTAGCTAACAACATAATGAGCTTTGAGTCACCAATCAAAATAAAATATAAGAAATGTCTACAATCAAGGAAAGTGGCTAAGTAGCCGTATTGCAAAGTCTGAAAATTGTCGCAAAAATAAAATAAATAAAAGAGCCTCAGAGCTTCTCAAATCAATCATAAAATAAGATGTTGGTCCTTGATAAAATAACACAATATTACGAATGTAAAACACAAAAGTTAACACCACATTCACTCTGTAGCCCTTCATGGCCACCAATAGGGGTACTCTACCTCGAGGTTAGTTCCAGGACACATACGTATGATTGGGTCCTAAACAAAACATGTACTTAATGTCCACTCTCCCATATGGGTAACAAAATGGAAAACTAACAACCAGACCCTCTTTCCTAACCACTGAAGGAAGGAAGCTCTAAACAACTTCTAATTAACTCTTCCCAGAACACAACCACTATTGTCCAACCACAATAATCACACCATATAATTTATCATTCAAACAAATTTAATAAGGAAGGGTCTCAAAAGGGCTTAACGCATCATACAATTAAATCAAGATTTAGGACTTGTAAAAACAACACATTTTCAAAGGAGAACCAAGTTTCCACTACACTAGAAGTTCACAAACATCAATTTAATTTGACATTCTTAGTTACCGGGTTTAGAAAAATGCCACTGAGTGAGTACAAAAATTCAAACAACTTTTTTATTTTATTATGATTTTAATTCTAGCAGTTCAAATGAACAGAGTAATGTAATATTTCTTCACACGTATTTCTTCTTTTTTTCAATTTTCAAACAAGGTTGTTTTCTAGATTTAAAAGTGTGCTAGGTTTACAGTTCATGTCTCAAGTTTTTCTAGTGTGCCCAAGGGTCCAATATTTTGAACCCACAGCTTTGATACCAAGTGTAATGCCCACTAAAATCTCCCACTTGAGACCCAAGGACAACCTAAGATTAGCTAGGAAAATTATGGAATAATTATTTTTTGTTTAAAAGAGTCTACAACCAGTTACAAGACAACAATTGTCACTAACAAGTTCTAGATCAATTCTAATCCACTAGAATATAATTTTCTTTTATTAAAAAATATTAGAGGTCACAAGGTCCAAAATTTAGGGTTAGAAAGTTCAATTAGGGTCAGAGGGTAATTCCTCACCATACCCACTCTCTAATAGGATTTAAATATTCAACTTAATTTTTTTCAAAATTAACGCATTCAAAATTTCCTAAATCATTCCCATTGGATAGGAAATTTCCTCACCTTTCCAATGATATAAATAAGTCCTCCTAACTCCTCATATTTCTCAAGTTATGGGCCGGCGGGCCTTGGGGTGAAAATTTTCCCAAGAGCGGGCCTGCGGGCCCAAGGGAGAAAATTTTCCCCAGGGGTAGATCTGTAGGCCGCGAGGAGAAATATTTCCCATGGGTGGGTCTACGGGTTGTAGGGAGAAGTTTTTCCCAGAGGAGGAGTCAGGTTAGCGGGGCTGGAGGAGACGTTTAGGAAATTTCCCGCATGGGATGAAAAGCCACCCTTGCACCCGCGCTCCCGCGAGTCCGCAAGTCCGCAAGGGACACATGGTGCCTCTTAAACCAATCCGAGGAAAGTGGGGCAGTGGGGGTAGAATAATTTTAATGCCCAGAAGGGTGAAAAGGTTAGAATTCACCGGCGCCTCCGCCGATGCCTGGCGATGCCACGTGGCAGCCCCTAATTGGCTGCGGTTCAATGGGGAAAATTTAGAGAATTGTCCCAAAAATAATTTTTGAAGCACTAAGTTAAAAAGGGATCCGCCCCTCCACCAACACTCGTGGTGCCACGTGGTAGCCTATGATTGGTTGTAGGCCATTGGGGTGGTAAGGAAAATTAGGAAAATTTTCCCAAAAATTTTCTAAAGCGCTAAGTTTAAAAAGGGATCCGCCCCTCCACCAATGCCTTATGGTGCCACGTGGCAGCCTCTGATTGGTTACGGGCGGTGGGCCGAGGGGAAAATTAGGAAAATTTTCCCAAAATTTTTCCAAAGCACTAAGGGAAAATTTAGGTCTCACAGTCCGCCAAGGAAATTATTCAAAAAAAAATTTGTGAGTTAAAATTATTATTATTATTATTATTTGATGCCAAATGAAGAAAAACTTCAAAAGGCCATAAATTTTGATAGAGAACTCATTTTTGGGAAAACAAGGACTTTTTGGAAAGCTCTCGATGTCCTCTTTACACATGAATCATTAAATTTTGATTTTGATAAAGTTTAAGGAGTCAATTTCAAGAAAACGATCTATAGACTTTTACAGTGCAAACTGGTAAATTTTAACTTATAAGATTTGTTCAATTTGATCTTCTTCCTCTCTCAACATGTCAAATAGACATGGAGAATTGTTCTTAGATGGATTTAAGAAGTATTTCAAGATTCAATTTGTCTGATTGATTTGCAATTTGAAAATTTACATCTATTGACAAGCAAAATGATTGTAAGAGGGTTGAGCCCGTTGTTTTGTTAAGTTTTATAAGAAGTTCCTTAAGTAATTTTTTCCAATTGGATTCATTTAGGGAATAATACTTCAATTTAATCGTTTAATTTGTTATTTCATTGTTGTAGGTTCAAACTATGCATTTTTGGATAAAGTATTTGCCAATTTGAAAATACAAAACAAAGATCAAATTTTAAAGGATCTATTCGCCATTTTCATCTTCCAAGTATTATAATTCATTCCAATTCTAATCTAAAACATTTAGTTGATTCAATTCAACTATTCAAAAGCTAGAATACATCTCTGATTTCCAATTTTCACATATTTCAAAAGACAGAGTATTACACTTCCTTCATACGCATTTCTTTCTTTCAAACAGAGATTACAACTCACATTTAGATGATTAAATTCAATACAATGATGCAATTTTAGGAAGTTTATGCAATCCTTTATTGATTCCAAAAGACAAATTTACAACTTCCTTCTTTCTTTCCTCAATTTCATCATACAGACACAATTTCTTGCTTTCAAAAGAACAGAACAAAGTATGTCTCTTTCACATTTCAATTTACACTTTCATAACCAATACAACATCTTTCCATTACAAAACATATACAAGTTCATCCACTTCAAGTGGGAAAGGTTACAATAAGATTTCATTTCACAAGGACTGTCAAACTATCTTTTCTTAGCTCCAGAACAACAACATGCATATTTCTCATTCTTCCAAATTGTGATCACAACAAGAGTAGGGGAAAGGAAATGCTCTCCACCCAACAAAGACATCCAATGAAGAGGAGAATCCATCCTTCTTCATTGGCCCTCGAGCCCCAACCACAATGCAATAAAATATGTGATCCAACTCATGGCAACAACAGGCTTCCATAAACACACAAGCAAGCATTTTCACAATAAAAACACAGTCCAAAACATAATGTAGTTTACAACTACATTAAAGCATGAAAAACATTACTGAGGCTTCATCAAGCAAGCCAAAGGAGCAAGAAACTATGGGGGATGCTTCTTATGCCTCCCAAAGGGGAAATGGGTATCACCACCTGAATTACAAACCACCAAAATATAGTATATCAAAGCCTTGACATTCCTTATACCTCCCCAAGTACCCCTTATTCCTCACATTTCCTTATGCCTCCCAACCTCTTATGGCACCCCATAATGAGTAAAGAAATGCAATCTATTTCTTTGTAAGGTGGAACCCAAATCCCAACTCCCTCCACCCTTATACCTCCCTAAAACACACTTGTGCCTCCCACAAAATAAACTCCATAGTCTTCTCCTACACCATTCCTAGGCCATCTACCCAACAACCCACAAACATGCCAAAACATTCACACATTAACATTTACATTCATAAAAGAAGAGCATTTCAAGAGCCAAGCTCTTACCTCTCCATGATGGAGTTTCCCAAGTTCCAAACAACAGTTGTTTCCAAGAAAACAAAATCCATCAAAACAACAAACATGCAACAATCTTCAAGATTCTCCAAAATAAATAGCTCCCAAAATAGCAAGGAATTTTCCCAAGAATGAAGTCTCCAAAGTTGAGCAACCCAAAACAAGGAAAGGAATTCAAATTTTATAGAAGAGGGAAGGGGAGAGGATGAGATGGATCCATGCAGGATGCCACATCACACATCCTCAACCCCAACCCCAAAATTTAACTTCATTCTCCAATGCTTAATAAATAGGTGGGTGAATAATATGATAGTTTACTTACATACTAAAAATCCAACCCACACCCCAAAGGACTGAAATGAAACCATGTAAGAAAAATGCAATTAAAACTTACAATTTGACTTACACAAATGTATTATAAAAGTCTAAAATCAACCCTCCAACCATAGGTATGGTTGGTAAATGAATTTAAGAGGTATGGGACAAGTTTAACTTGTCCCACAAGCCTCCAAAATCAGCCTTCAAGGAAAATTTGAATTTCCAAGAAGATGAAGTGTTTCACACTCAAAAGTTAACTTACACATCTCTTACAACACTTTAATTCAAGGCCAACAACTCTATTAATTACTTTCTTATGACATATTTTAATTAATTAACTTAACAACATGATTACTCACAATATTACACACCATTTAATGAATAATGAAAGGGTCAATGTACCACAAAATAAACACATGCAAACACAAACAAAGGAACCAATAAATAAATACACCTAACCCCTTGGTCACATTTAAAGGTGATCCCCCCATGGGAATCCCTAACAATCAAACACACACACACATGAACAATACAAGTTACCATGGTGACCTTGTTGAATTCATCTAGAATTCCAATGTGGTTGGTCTCCAATCCCCGATGTTTGTTGTGATATTTTTAACCTGCACAATACAAATACCCCTTCGGCCTCGTGGCCATATCAGAACATCCAAATGAATATAATATAATTTCAAAATCATCAATATATATATGAATCACAACAACATCAAACAATCAACAATATCACTTATAATTTCATCAGCAACTATATAATCATCAATTTTAAATTCAATTTTCTCGGTCTACTCAATATATCCAAATATCACATGTCCTAACAACATATATATATATATATAACCATGTCCAACAGCATGTCAACATCTATATAAAATGTCTCTAACAATCATCATGCATCATATATGAATCAGAGTCAACAATAATCTACGATCGACATCTAACACCATACTAAATAAAAACTATAACAATGTCCATGGTATAGTCAACAGTGTCATGATCAGTATCAAAAGGTGTCAAAGGGAAGTGGGCACTACAATATTTAAGATGAATGTGGTGTTCAGCGTATTGGATGTGCATGGAGTGTCGGCGAGATATTATTTTGGTGTGTAATGGGCCTAAAGATTAAAGGAACTCATGACATTGTAAACTTCATTTTCAAGATTAGTGAGTTGAATGTCATCCTATAATGTGCCTTCAAATGCTTTCCCAAGCCTCCCTCTCGCAAAATGAAGGGAATTGGCTCAATATACCAGTGTTCCTCGTGAAGATAACATAGAGGTCATGCATGACAAGATAGGAAAGATAGTAAGATAGCTAGAAAAGACTACAAAGAAAAGTCATGGAATTTTTGACATGGGTGGCCTTAGGAAATCCATTCTATTTCTTAACATGTATTCAAATAAAAATAGGTAAGTATGAATTTTACATGTATCTCTCTATATCGCAACACTATTCTCTGTATTGCAGCATTATTCTATTATATCATTACTGAGTGACGTAGGTTAAGCTATAGGTTTAAAATTTTATCGCAACATTTCTCTATTTTTAGTAAAATAAACTTAAGTCCCAAATTTTGAAAAGGAATTTCAATGCTTGTTTTCTAATTCATAATGTTGAAGACGGTTGTTTTCCTTTCTTCTCGCTTTTAAATAAAAATAATTTGTTAAGCTATGACAGGATTCCTAGAGAAGAAAATGACAAAAGAGACTCTGACTTCAAGTATATCAACACTGATTCTTGGAGTGATTGCATTGATAATGATAAATTAACCAAATATTTAAGAAATATCATTGATAGATCATAAAGGACTTGAGATGCTAGTTATGAAGATCAAGGGTTTGATCGTTAAAATTCATGGTGTTACATGACAAAGATAGCCTTGGTAACCTATATCGTTTCAGTACTTTGAAAAATAAAAAACCTCATTCAACAATGCCTCTAATTGATAAGGTAACCTTAAACTTCTTATTTTATCTATTTAATATGGAAACAACTGTGTTCTATCCTTTTTCGTCACCTAACGAGACAATTTAATTCACATGGTTTTCTAGGGAGCATAAGACAAAAAAATTGTAAGGGTTTCCCTATATTCTTATCAAGCTAAATGAATGATAGAGTCCTGAAATTGATTTGTTGTTTGGAATTCTCTGAATTTGACAATTTCTTCTTGCAAACCCTTGATTGCAGAGAAAAATTCTAATTTATTTGTTGATATTCACCTTTATATCAACTATTTTGCATAGGGTTATCTAGAGTTAATGTCCAAGTGAAAGTGTAGATCTTTCCACAACAAGTTGGATGCCAAGTTCCTGGTATGTTTATAGAATTAATACAAGATTAGACCGAATTTTGCATTCTTTTTGTACTCTTATATAGATACACCTCTTTTTGGTAAAACTGATTTTGCACTCCTAATTGGGGGTGTCTTTTTCTTGTTTTGACTCTTCATTCCCAAACTTTATTTAGGGGAGATATGTGTAAATGTATTCTCCCCTGAAAGGACTTTGAACATAACTAACCATATTAAGCTATATTTTAGGTATTTTATTTATCATATCCTCTCAAGAAGAATCATTAAACATTTGTCAATATGTTTCTTTTAACATATCATACCCTATCACTTTGTCATTCTAAGGTCTATAAAGGAAACCCCTGTAACTAGATGGCTATAGAGATTACATTAGTCTATGTTAGGTTCTTGTAGATATACTTTTTCTCCTCTCATTCTAGATTTTTATCATTCCTTAGAAAGTTGGATCTTGATCAGGATAAATTGGGGTCCTAACATTCCAAACTACACAAATGTCCACAAGAATTGGTGTTGTATAAATAACTACTTTCTTTCTTTCACTTTTCCACCACGCTTAAATGCAATTATAAACCATTCGACACAAAAGGCATTTTAAATAAAATATAAAACTATCAAAATATCTATTTTTCAAAAATTCCCTTTCTTACCAAGATTCTTTTTATCCGATTTATTCATTTTTCAAAAGTGTGACATTGTTGAATGGTTGTAGAAAGAGAGCACATCATGATTTTTTTGGATTAGAGATATTTTATTATGTATTCAATATAATATTAAACTCAAAACACTCTTACAGACAAAATGAACACCAAAAGACCAAACCATATTAATGCATGCTTTCATCAGGTATATAAAATCTATTTGACCCTTTTCACTATTATCTATTAAAATCTCTTCCACCTCTACATATATATATCATTTTCTCCTCCAAATATCATTTTAAATAGAATGCATATTTATTGGTTTCTGTCCACACTTAAAATGCATATCAAACCTTGTTAATTCCGATAAGCATTTCTTATAGTTGAAGGTAACTTGCTACTATGCAAATCAATGGTGAAAAATGTCTAAGTACATATGCAAGACCATATAACAGATTCTAGTTATTGATTTCATTGCTCACTGTGCAACATTGTAGTATAAAAGACTATACATTGCTCATCATACCCTCTTCTCACTCAACCGTCTTGAAAAGACTATCCCGTATGACCAAACCCTACATTCCTCTGTGATGATGATGACATGGGCACCTATTTTCTTTGTGACTTGAGGTCACAGTCTCTATGCAAAAAATTGGATAAATCATCCATCAATTTTTGGGGCCGCACAGGTCAAGGGTTTGAATCACAAGGGGTTTCAAAAGGTTTTATGATCGAATTCCCAGACTAATTCAAAAACCCACCACGGGAATAACTTCAAATTTGAAAAATTGATCATAGATGGTGCTAAAAAGGACATAATCCAAGTGTTTGAAATCTAACAAAAACATGGGTGTTTTTTAGTTGACAGCCAATTTTTTTTTTTTTTCTGTTTTAAAGTTGTGGAGATCTGGGTGTTATTTGTTTATAGTTTGCCGTGTGAAATGGGGAATAGTTTTAAGACTTTCCTAAGTACTGCACAATGCAAATAATATGTCTCTTAATTTATTTTCTGAATCCATATTTTACTGCCTTGTAATTGTGATATTGGGTGTCCTTCAACAGTAGCAACACTGTAAATACTTTGATAAATGGCCACACATATAGATATATAACCATATTTGTGACTGCTGATTTTGTAAGAAATGTATTCAAACCAATGAGTCAATTCCATGGCTTTCTCAAATACTTTATATCTTTCAAACATTCATTCTATAAATTATGTTATAGTAAAAAAATTTCCATTTCGCATTAGCGGCCTCCTTTTTATATATTTTTTTGCATGTTTTTAGTTTTTCTACATTGCCTACCTGTTTTTAGTTTTTCTTCATTGCTTTGCTTATTTATTTGTTGTTTGTTTATTATTTGAATATATTTTCTTGTTTTTTTAGCCCGTAGATCCTCACAAAAATTCTCTATTGGCATTGTTAATGACAATCTATTCGGGCATCATTACAAAAATTTCTTTATTATCCTTCTGCATTTTTGAAAGATAGATTAATTAAATACAAATTGACCACAAAATAAGGAAAACCATTAGATCTAATATAACTTAAGCATGAAGCAAGAAAATGAAAAAGCTATTTTTTAATCAATTTTCTTTCTCAACCAAAGGATAATGGCAAAGATGGTATTTTTACTCGTACAATGTATGTGGGCAAGAAATGACGAATGATTTTTTCGTTTATTGTAGTGTTAGTGATTAGATATTTATCCTTAATGTGCAAATCTAAACATGAAATTTCTCTACCAAGATTATGCCTAGCATTTTTACTCCTCTCCTCCACTCTTCGTTGTCCCCAAAAAAATTTTGTGACATTACTACACAACATTGTAGTCATTATTTTTGTGACTTTCTTCAACCTCTTCTAATAGTCCTTGATTTATATGATTTTCACAAATCATTAATGAACTTACATTTAAATGTGTGTTGATATTTGTATTCACAACATTCATATTCAAGTCTAGAAATTGACATGATGTGGGATGTTTTGTGTGATTTTAACCGTATAATGCCGATAAAAATTTAGGTGGTCGTAAACAATGATAGGCTGAAAATTTATAAAACCATATAATTGTTTAAAGGGTCATTGATAAATTTATATACAATATGTGAAAATATATAAGTTGTTTGTATATATGTGCAAAATCATAAAATCAAGTTTGCAAAACTTGAAAAATATTATTTATTTTTCGTAAAATCTATTTAAGATAAGACTCAATTTTAATACACTTATCATGAAGCTTGTGAGCCCGTGCCCTAACCCGAACCTAGTTATAAGCAAGCCACGGCTCTTTCTGATTGGAGATGGTGGTGGCTACAAGAATGGAGGTGTTTTACCCTTGCATAGAGATGGATCACCCAAATAAGCCTCTTCACGGGAAGTTAACGGGGAGAGGCATGGTAATCTGAAAATAAGGGGGTATTCGGGAAACCCTCTTAAATATCTTGAAATAGCAGTCCTTAGAAGTAGCAGAGTACTCAAAACACCTCTTATGTGAATAAATTATGGAATATATTGGTTAATGGAGGCGGATCTGGTCGAAGCGGTCGCAAGAGAACATTAACCCAAACTCCTCGCATGTGCGGGAATTTATCTTGGGAAACATAAGAAGAATGGAGGACATGGAAAAAAATGGCATTGTGGATGTCTATGCCCTCCTACACGGAGCTGGAAACTAGGTAAAATAGGGATGCATGGCAAATGGGCAACGGTTTGGAGGATCTTCCAAATCCTTTGTTGTCATTTTCTCTAAAAAGTCAAAGGATAGCATAAGGATTGTAGAAAACCCTTTAAAACCCTCTCTGAAGACTTTGGTGCTAAAGATAGAGGAGGATCTGCTACAAAATGTTCTAAAGGAGGAAGAGGATCTATCCCAACTTGGTCTCATCTATAGATTTCACAAGTTCTGGCCCAAGCTATCTTAGATCCATGACTGGATTGCTCTAAGATGGAGGGAAAATATTAATGGTAAGATTGAGCTTTACGTATATTGAAGTTTATTTCATTGTTGTCTTTGAAACCTCAAAAGATATAGACTAAATTTTAGACTATTATTGGGTTTGGGATGAACACGGACTCATGTTCAAGCCATGGTATCCATATTTTGATCCTCTAAAAGATGTCTTTTTGATACCTACCTTGTTTGGGTTCACTTTCCAAGACTCCCACTACTACTCTGGAAAAACTCGTGCCTTATTTCTATAGGTGATAATTTAGGATCCTCTTTGAAAGTAGATGATAAAACCTATATTCAGATCCATACAACTTTTGCTAGAATATTGGTAGATCTTGATACTTCTCTCCAGCCCTTCAAGTAGAAATTAATATGCAAATTAGTGACAGACACTAGGTACGGAGGATAGAGTACGAGGGTTTAGCCTTAAGATTCTAGAAATACTTTCAAATGATTCATCTTTTGGATGACTACGTGCATTCCAGACGTAAGTTAAAACTAGCATGGTGGAAGGACTCTCTTCCAGAACATCTCACGATCAGTCCCCTTTCGGACACGGTTACAAAATCATTAAGCCCCTCAAGGGTAGACACTCCCCTTGTCAAGGAAGGACTTTTGAACCCTCAAGAGAAAGAACCACATAACTTCATTCCTCTATTCTCTGCTCGGGAAAAATAGGATTCTTTTACCCAAGAGGACATTGTTGAATCTATGATGGATTGTGCCCCATTGTCTCTCGTTGAGGGTTGCATTCCTATTAAGACACTTGAATTTGTTCTTCCGATCTTCACGAAAGATAGTAACGAGGATTGGACTATAGTGGACAAGAGAAAAAAGGACACACTCAACCTAAACCCACCATCGTTTCGGACAAGGTAGGAGTCTTGTCCTATTTTTTGTTTTTATTGCTTTAGCTACGCTGGAGGCATGTTGTTTATGGATTGTATTTCTAGTGAGCTCTAGCCACCGGTTGGATGTAGGTTAGCTACATGGCCTATTTTGTTCTTGTTTGTTTTTTTTGGGTAGTTTGGATGCTTCTTTTCTCGGTGCTTTGTTTCTTTTCTAAGTTCTTAGACCCTCTTCCTTCTGCACTTTTTTGTTGTATCCGGGTTATGACCCTTTTGATGTTCTAGGTATGGTCCCCATCAAAAACCATTTACCAATAATCAAAAAATTTATGTAAAGAATCAAGAGAATATTACTATATCTTGAACAAGAATATTAATAAAACCTATTTAATTTCAAGTTAAATATCTTCCATAAAAATAAGCCATGTAAAACTTGTTTATTCTTCATGAAATCCACTTTGAAAATTATTAATTGTGCAAGTGTGCTTTATTTAAAGAATCAAAGTTCTAATAGGTTTAAGCCAGACGTAAATGAAAATGATATTTTATTTAGAATAATATACTCATATCTTGTTTCTTTATTAATTTTTTTCTTTCTTACCATCTAGGGACGACTGACGGTTGAAGACGCTTACTTCCTTTGGTCTCGATCATGTTGGAATCCTCGTTAGTAACCCCAATAAGCTATTCTTTCTTGAAAGAGCACCATTCCATTATGAATACAATAGTAAAGTGGGGGATCATTTCATTGAGTTTGAAAACCTTGTTTATGCTAGCACTCAATTGTGTAAAGAATCAAGAGAGTATTAGTCTTGATTCCTAACGTTCCATGGCCTTTCACCTCAATAAATGATAATTGAGTTTCTAGATGAATCATGAGCAAAGTTGTGCACAACTTTCCTATCAAGTATGAATGTGAGTTTCTAGATGAATAGATGAATGGTAAACTCAATTTAGTAAATTAAAAGTCGCCAAATAATTGAAATATTAATACTTTCATAGGTTCTATGCATATGACCATAATAGTGATGGCAGTGGTGTAGGTATTGAGAGAGATAGTAAGTCGCCCCCTCCATGGTTGAACTTGTTGGAGAAGCCAAATATTTTAACTTGCAAAAAATAATGTCGACAAGATCGTGGGCACCATCTACAATTGCCACAGCACACGCAGTTAGAAGATGTACAAGGCATGTTCTCTTGTACTCGGGTAAAATAGTACTAGGTAGAAGGAATCCAATTGTTGCATCCTAAATAAGAATTATAGTTTTCCACTTCCTAAACATCTATAAATTGCATATAATTCTCTTCAATTGAGTTAATATTGATTTATGAGGTGTACGAGCAATCATGTATTATTTTTTCTTTGAATAAATAGCTCCAAAAAGGCCATTGGGTGTTAATTAAATAAGAATCTAGATCTAAGAAATCATCATTAAAATATGCAATATTCACAAACTTATTGTCCAAATATTCAAGGATTTTTCTATCATATATTTTCCATATTTGATGTTGCAACACAATATTCAATGACATTTTGCAGGAAATATACACACCAATTATAGCAAGATAGATAATGTCATTACAATGGGTAAAATCTTCAATATACACATTATAATAAGACAATATCAACACAATGTGTACAAAAATTCGAACAGTGTATAATTATGTTACTTTATTAATTGCTACTGAAAAAATAAAATTTGAAACACATGATTTATTGTTTAAGGAATAACACTTAGAATATCATTACTTGTATTATTGCTTCTAAATATATTAACAATTCTTACTACACTCACTTATTGAATACATATCCCTTGTCATGACCAAAGGCATTTCCATTGCAAACTTAAGTTACAATTCCTTATTTTATTATTGTTGGAAACTCCAAACATTTTTCAGTTGGTTTGCAATTGTAATCATGGCGATTTTATATATGCGGAGAAAGTATATTCTTAACAACTTCTTAAAATGCGTGACTTGGACGAAGAAAACAAGTTTCGTGCACGATTCCTTACATGGTGTTAACTTTCTGTGAAATAAACAAAGTCAATCGACGGAGATTTTCTCATTTCCTTCGAAGACATCTTTTGGAAATTTCTGGGTAAGATGAATGCCGTCTGCAATTTGCGATTTCAAAAAACCGACTTCTTATTTTTATGATTACAACTGTCTATGGACGGCGACGGACACTTTCCTATCGATTTCTAGTGCTTAATTTGCGTTCCACCATTTCTAATGCGGTCGGTGATGGAAGGAAGGTATTACTACTCATCCTCCTCACTATATTTATCAGGTTCGACGACTCTCACACAACTCAACAAAAATATTAGGCTTCTTGCGAACGCTTCAGTCAGACGAATTAAATGGCGGAATTCCAAGATTTCTTGCCGATTATGGCAGAGAATTTGGGAGGATCCAATTTTATGGCGGAGCTTTGTAATGGGTTTCGTCTTCTGGCAGACCCCCAATCTGGTGTGATAACTGTAGAGAGTCTGAGGAAAAATTCAGCTATGTTAGGTGTGGATTCATTGACAGATTCAGATATCGAAGCGATGGTGAAGGAGGGAGATTTGGACGGTGACGGAGCTCTGAATGAACATGAATTTTGTGTTCTAATGATCAGATTGAGCCCTTGTTTTATGAACGACGCTCAGAAATGGCTCGAAAAAGCCCTTGTCCAGGAATTGGAAGAAACCCTCAAAACCATGTAAAGATTGAAGTAATGTTTATTTCAATTTATCTTCTTATTATTATTATCCAGACTGCAATCTTTTCAATGCAGTCTTTATGGGCAAGAGCTTGGGTTTCACGTCACCCAGATTCATTTAGAATTACAGGATTTTATACTTTGAATGAATTATTTTGATTTCCTCTTTAAACTTTCAGTTGAGAGTGTCAAATTTAAAATCGAACATAATTATAAACAACTCACTTCATTACACCTACGCTTTCATTACTGATTGTCTATTTGTTAATGAAGGAGCAAGTAAATTCAATTGAAAAATATGGTGAACTTTTTCTTTCTGAAAATGTTATAATATAGAGAAGAAAAAGAGGCAGGAAAATAGGATTATTCAATGGCGTGTATTGAACAGAGAGGTGAAATCGAATGACGTTTGACTCAATGGTGAAGATGTTGGCTCTTAATGAGCCCACCAGGGTTCAATTCTCACTGCAAGCGAAGTCAGGAGATACTGTTAATAAGGGATGAGGCCGGGATCGTGCCCCGGGCGAATTTGGCGGAATGGATACCCCTCAGTCCTTGGCAACTAAGCCTAAGAATTTGTGCACCTAACCCGTGCAGTTATTTCAGATTCAATCAAAAAAAAAAAAAAAAATAGAGAGGTGAAAGGCATTGCAATGAATTCGGCTTGAAATCTCGAGAGTAAAGAGAACAGAGATAAGAGAAAGCAAATGAGAGAAGACGTCGTGAAAGATCGATTGCAAATATCGATGAATTTATGCAACCATTTGAATCTGCTCTCAAGAAAAATGTATCTTTTATAAATGACAGCTATTTTATAAAATTAATTAACGAAACAATAATACATCGATCCGCCTATTAGCTCAATTTGGTTAGAGCGTCGTCTAATTGTCTTGAAGGTCGCAGAGTTCGAGACTGCATAGGCCATATTATATTTTATTCGCCGATTTTTCGTCTCATCCAAATCATTTTACAAACTTGGCTTCCATGAAATGTGGAATAAATTCAACACGAATAATAGTTTAATCCTTAAAAGCGAGGCTTTCCGACAAATTGTTGTTGATAGCATGCCAAAGGACCTTGTTTGACGGTTTTTAAGTGAATTCCAAAGTTCTCATATTCTTTACAAATATTTAGTTTCCACGGAAGCCTTTCAAACCAAGAGTTGATTTGAAATTATACGTAGGGTTGGTCATTGCCCTAAATTAATTCATTAGATATTTTTTGAGGAAGGCTTATGATCTGTTCATTCTTGCTAGGTTATCTCATAAAATGACCATTCATTGTCATTAAGTTGTAAACTTTAGAGTCGATACCTAATGAACTCATAGAATGAGCATCCATTCTTGTTAAGTTACACAAACTTTAGGGTTAGAATTGAATTTGGTTCAATCGGTTTAGATCATTTATCTTCTCTATCTACAAATGGTGTATTTTTTTAGTAATGTGATCATTTTTACACTATTCATTCATGGATGTCTTCTTTCCTCTACCCTTTATGTGCTTCTTTACTAAGGACTTTGGTTATCTTCTTTCTTATGTTGTTTCATAAGGGCTTGTTAAAATAATTTATCTTCCTATGAAGGACTCCCCTAAGGTAGTGTGTGGTGATTCGCATATGCTTCCTTTCTAACTTTAATCAAAGAAGAGAATGTTAGACATCGTATGGTTTATCTTGATACTCTATTTAATCCCTACTTTCAGCATGCAATGGAGAAAAACATAATACTACTAGAAGTCCTTTTCTTCCCTTCCTCCATGGGTTGAAACATTTTTTTGTTGTTTAGCAAATTCCTAGGAAGTTTATCTAGGACAAGTTAATATTATAGTCCAAAGATAAAATCCTTCTTACTAACTAAACCTATTTAATTAATCTACACGAGTTCACAAAGATCATAAAGACAAAATATTGCAAGAATTGTAAATAAATAAATTTCAAATAGACAAAACTATCGCAACAATTAAACAGAAATAATTGATAAATAGACAAAATATTGCAAATTCATCCTATAAAGGATAGGGTGGAAGGAATCTTAGATAATCTTCATTCATCCATTAACACAAAGACCAATACATATGAATCTTTGTTCCAGTCATATGGTAGTGAAGCCTATTTGATTAAGTAGAAATATAAAAAAATAGCAATAATCATAAATGACTATTCATCATTCCTACATAGACATTATACATTATACATTTTTATTTGAATCTTCTTATTCCATGCCTATTACAAGCATATATCTATCCAATATATCTTGAAAACTATTTGTTTCCACTTTTTCAATCTACCTCATCTTTTCTTTATTTCCACTTCTTCTATCATTTATTATAGGCCATTAATACCTTTGGCATTTTATCTATATAAAATGAATATACATTTGTCTTTCTCATAATTACACATTCAAAAATATTATATAATATATCCTCAACCGAATATTCCATTGAATTTAACATTTTGTCCCATCCCAAAACATATCCTTATTTATCTTTAGAATGTCCATAAGCTACATTCTCATACGTAAAGGGAAACCATCCTCTTTGGCACATATTCAAGGGAAACTTCATAGTTGTCACCTTTGAACCGCATACTCAAATGTATGATCATTCTACATAACCTAATCCCTCCTATTATGCCCATGGTTTCTAGGTAGAATACATACAAAGGGTCTCACAAAAGGTCTTGAAGCCTAGGGGCTCTATCTCTAACCCTCCCAAACAACATGTTATAAATTTCAAACACAAAAAACTTCTTGAAATAGTGCATAGTTTAAACATTTGTTATATTTGTCAATTATAGGTGACCACAATTGTACATGATTCATGGTATCATTGAGGGGACCATAGACATTCCCAAAGTAGGAGCTTGTTCTTAGATTTCCTTTCAATGTAAATAATTTATAAGCTAAGTACATACAACATAGTCGAGAATAATGTAAAAATCAAAACAATCCCATGTTTTTATTTTTCTCAAGGCTCTATCCATTTTATTGGAAAGAAGGCTACCCTAGTCAAACTATATATCATCAAAAATTCTCAATATTTTAATGATTATAATGACTCATGTGGGTTCCATATTATCACTATCATCACTTGGTAATACTTGAGAAAGAATCATATTGGATGGACAAATGTAATTGGATAATATTTTAACATCAAAAGGTAACCTAGCATCATAGGAAGACATTTTTATGGTCATAAGTTCCTATAAGCCCTTTTTGAACCTTGGAAAATAAGTATCATTATACAAATTACAATTTATTTAAAACTCACACTCTTGAATTACTTCATCGATGTGTAACTGTGTTTGGCCACTTCATATTGTAGCCTTCAAATTTTCCTACTACCACTTAGGATATGGTCAAATAAGGTTTCACCATCCCTACCGATAATGGATCTTTTATTAGAAGTGTACTTATTAGGATAACACATAATAATAAACATATCTAAAAAGAAATTTTGCACAACTAACTTTCTTAGGTCATTGGTTCATATATTTGTTATTGTGACTAGACGTTTGCTACCATCCCAATCATGTTACACAACACCCTTACCCCAACATCTTTTTGTTCACTATAGAAATAAGATTCCCTAATGTGATTAAGTATGTCAATAAAAATTCAGAGGGTATGGGGTCTTTGGGAAGAGCTTTCTTGGTACGAAAATAGTTACCATACACATGATGGTATCATCATAGTGTGCAAATTCGAGAATGGGGACAATAGGGTCATGAGATGGACTGGATATAATTAAAGAGGGATTTATTTGATATCTATAGGGATTATTAATCTCACCCTTCATCTTAGGATCTATGGAAAACTACATTTTAACTTATACTCGAATAAAATAAGTTAAAAAAATTATGTAACTCATCTCTTATGGTAGATTATCATTCTTCTCATAAATTTGAATACACGTGCATGTTGTAGTGCCCACATTTTTTAGCCTCAATTATTTGCTGACTCTATACTCATATTTGATGATTTGACATGGATTATGACACATTTGATATTATGTTATGTTATTTGATCTTTCGTGGACATGTATGGTGATTTGGGCGCATAGCACCAATTTAGCCTTGATTAGTATGTTAGTACATTTCAGTAGATGTTTTGGATACTAACATGTTACTATGTTATTGAGATTATTTGATATATGATGGATACATGGTTTTTTCGCACATCTTGATGTTATGGACTATTTGATTATTTTGATGTGATCATATGATAACATGGATATATGTCGATTATATGTACTGTGGCTAACACATGGAAAATTTGTCTAAAATCTTGCATGTTTCTCAATTACAATTCCATATTGATGATGTGTTAGCATAGTTAGCATGTTTATACTTGATTGATTTACTAAGTAGTTGATTTATACTTTTATTGGACATATGTGTTTAATGTTTGCAATGAGTGTGCAGATTACAGGGCACAGGAGAACGTGGGTTTCAGGGTGGCTACACGAATGTGCACAAGTGGCCCTGGGGTGAGTCTTAGCCATGTTAGTTGTATGAAGTATTATTGGTTGCATGTTTTGTTTGGGCACTATGAGTAACCCTTATATTGTAATGTTGTATAATTTATAAAATAAATTTTGTTTTGGTTGTTTAATATTGTTAGAAAATAGGTTGGGGGCCTAATGGTCCCCACTTGCATTAGGAGTGTATGTGTTTATGTGTTTTCTTGGTTAATGAGGATTGGGGCCACATAAGCACCCTTGAGTGGACCCCACACCCTCAACAAATGTGCCCAAAAATGTCAAACCTGAAATTGGGTTATTTTTGGCATTTTAGAGACCCCTTTTGGTTTTGAGGGTTTTCTTAGCACAAAAATAAGCCCTTAGACTCTACCTATTAGGTATGGGGGTTTAATTTCAAGGTCAAAAGGGAGTTTCCATCCCATTTGACTTCTCTCTTGTCTATTTAGAATGGTTGGGGGTTGTGTATTGTAAAAAGTTGCATCAGTTTATTTTCTTTTTTTTTGGGTAATTTGGGGAGTAATGCTTAAATAAAGTTTTATCTTTTCTTCATTTTATTTTGGAATCTTGGCTTGGAGGGAAGAGAGGGGGGTGTATTGTATGATGGAAAAGTGACAAGTGAGCATGGGAATCTACAAGTAACTCTTCCTCACACCCGACCTCCCGAGGTCATGCCGAGACAGCCGGTGGGGATGGAATATACGTGGGGCGCAGACAAACTAGTTAGGGAATCTTATGTCTTCGACGCGCACTAATGGAATCTGTGAATCTAAGGCAAAGAAGGCCCTCCTAACCTGAACTGGTGTGATAGATCGTTCGACGAGGATGACTGCTCGAAGGCTCCAATCAATATTGAGCTCTGGCATGATCCGATCTATAGGTTGTGGGATACGTGGAAGATAACCTGTGGGTGCTTCGTAGATATTCCCTGACAGGGTCATGAAAATGGATGATGGATGTATGGTGGATTCTATGGGTGATTCTCTGGTCTAGTCCAGAAATCCTTAGCTTGATTAGCTACTACGTCTAGTGAGGATAGTTGTGTGATAATGATTGGTGGAAGTGGAGAGGATCTGAATACTAATGTGCGTAAATCAAAGCATCAACATTTGATTGACTTGGTCAGGTTCGTTGGGTTGTGGGACTGTGGATCACAACCGTAGGTTCATGGTCGGTTGCGGGCCTCCTATGGTCATGTGTAGAATCAATCCCTAATCCCTAATACCCATTAGTCATATGCCTTTTTGACCTCTATGTTTAGAACTAAAAGTTACGTAATCTTTTCAGAATACCTTACAGGCATTCTGACAACTTGAATTCTTAAGCTAGTGTCTATGTCAATGAGGATGTCTCCCGCATCTAGCTATGGGACCAAAGGATCACAACCAAACGTTTTCTCTTTTCAAGCCCTTCTACAGTCATGCGGATATTTTTAGGGCAATCTGTGGTTTGGCTGGTTTGACCAAAACGTATGCGCTTTATCGTCTTCTATGTTTAATCCTCTTAACTGTGAGCTGATTTCTTATAGGTCTGTTGTTGTTCGGAAGACCTAAATTCTGAGATTTTGGTCTATGTTAGTTATTGCTGCAACAAGATTGGGTTGAGGCACGATTGGCTCGAATACATATTCTCTGGGCTCCCTAGGTCCCGTGATTGTCATACAAAAGAAACAATATAAATCTAACTAAAGCAAAGTAAACTAATTATGTAAAGTATATCCACAAATATATATAAATTCTCTATTTTTGTATTTTTGACAGAGTATTTAACAAAATTAAGATAACAACTATTTAATAGAATTGAAAGAGAAATTATTTAATATCTAGAAAATGACAACTAAGCTAATAACAAAATTTAAAACAAACAAGGTAGCCGAGTATAGCTACCTACCTATGTAGTTGTGAATCTATTCTGAATAACCAAATAACTGATCTAATCTATTTGAAAGACCCCCGATCTTACCTCAGAAGTGAGGAATGAATCATAGTTTCTCAGAAACTATCAATCCCCACAGCTTCCCTGGTAATATCGAAAGCGAGATTAACTGAAATGAAATGATTCACTACTCTATTTGATATGTTTTAACTAGAAATTTGATAGCTTGAACCTGGATTTTGTAGAATAGTGGCGAATCGATTGTGTGTGGCTTTGTCCCCTCAGTGTGGTCTCCTCGTTCCTTCGTGCTCACGTGAATCCAGAAAAGCATGTAATGCTAGCATCAACAGGAGTAGGTATTAGAATAATGGTAGCTTTGGATGTAGACTGAATGCAATGTGAGTAGGAGAGGGATAGCGCAAGAGAAAAAAAGCTTCACTTATGTAATTCCTAGCAGGATTTATGTGAGTCATGCAACATAAAACATCTAGAACCTAAAACTATCCTTCTTGACTTGAACAAAACCTGCAACTCTAATGGCTTCAGACTAAAAATGAAACTATCCTACCTTAATTGATTGTATGAAACAGTAATGACACTAGAACAAGAAGATCATGTGGCTTTTAAACAGCAAAATAAGACTAAATATGCATGCAACAAATGAAAACTATTGAATTCCTAAGCAAGAACTGAAAGACTAAACTATTGAAATGAGAGGATGAGAGGCGGTTTTGAGGGGCCATTTGCTTGTAATCAAACCAGCTATTTATAGAATTCCCATTCACCCAAAGGTAACTCCAACTAGGACTCTTTTACTATAAACAATGAAGAAACACTATTCCAAGGAACCAAAATCATAAATACAAGCAAAAAACGGATGAGAAAGCTGGTAAAAGTTGAAAATTTACACGAGTCGCATTAAAAGAAGTGCGCTAGAAAATGCATGAAGGACCACCACCCTGAGCAGGGGGGGTTCTGACCGCCGCCGCCTGGGCAGGCGGCGATTACTGAGACCGTCGCCAGGCGGGCGGCGGTTTCATCACTGAAGATAAAAATGCAAAGGAAAAGAGGGGAAAAGAGCAAAAACAAAGCACGTAGAGGCTAAGCGGGGCATGTGGGATGTTAACGTACACTTGGAGAGATTTTTTGGATCCCGAAAACCTTGCGAGGAGACCTGTATCATCATTGGGGCATGTGTAACATCATTCTGGCAGCACAATACCCTTACAATTTTGGGTACATACATATTGCCCCCTCGGAGAAGCATTTTAGCCATGAAGAGGCATAAAACGGTGGGTCTAAGTATGGTGGTCCCGAAATGGGAAATTATAAATTATACCTGACATGTCTGTGTGTTGAAATGATGCCATCCAAAATTCTCGCTACCTACAAAATGAAAAGAAGACTCAAGTGCAGATAGATAAAATAAGCCGAAAAATAAATACTAAAATAATATGAAGTGAGGACTTACCATTTGTGTGGGGATAAGAACTTACCTCCATCGGCGCTCCAAACCTGTGAAAAGGGGCATCCAAGACGAGTCAAAATGCTATATATATAAAAATGGGCCCATTTTCCTATTCATTTGCGCGTGTTGATTTGATTGATTTTGAGCTCTGGGACCCATGGTGATGGTTTTTGATGAGAGTATAGTCGAAACGTTCGTGACGAGATAGTGATCATGCCTCCGTGAGCGGAACATCGACCCGTGAGATCTCAAGTTAGTTCTTCTCGATTTATTGTTTTTATACCTAAAATGTAGAAATGATGAAATCTTTGCCATGGGGGGTAATTTTTGAAATTTTTAGTTTTAAATGTGTCCTTAGGGGGGGACGCCTAATGGGTAGGCTCTCATTTTAGTCAAAATGGTCATTTTTGTGTTTTTGAGCATTTTTTAGGGCACGTGACCCATTTGAAAATGTGGGACACGCCGCCCTGCCCTGAGCAGGGTGGCGGTTATAGGACCGCCGCCCTTCAAAGCGGCAGTTACGGAACTGCCGCCCTGCTCAAGGCGACGGTCCTTTATAGAACGCTAAAATAACATTGTTTTGAACCCATTTTTGCATTTTTAGTATTCTCATATGTTTTAATGGTTTTTCCAATGCAATTTTGGTACTAACTTACTCTTTTTTACGTGTTTTTGTGTGTTTTGCAGAAGAAGGAAGAGTACATCAGATGGAGCCGTGAGAGAGAGTGTGATTGGCTTCCAGCAGTGTTGGATGCACTTTCTCAGGCCGAGCAGGATACTCTTCAGAGGGCCGGCATATTACGTATATCACGGGTTCCTCATGTCGCACCTTCTAGTCACATACTATGTGACCTGTTTTCGTATTGGGATGTTGATCGGAACACTTTTCATTTCTAGGAGTCAGGGGTGAGTGGACTATCACCCTAGAGGATGTCTACCACATCTTGGGAGTCTCGATCATCAGGAGACGGCTTACACTTGAGACAGTGGGGTCGCGGGCTCAGATAGCTCAGTGGGCTACATATATGGGAGACATAGTTGTCTCCACTAGTTTGAAGAAGGGGGTGAGGGTCTGTTCCATTCCTAGCTTGCCTATCCCTTTGATTCGTCAGGCCATTATGGGGATCCTTTCCTCGAGATTGATCGGGGACAAGGGAGGGGACACCTTACTCTACTGTTGGTCCCCTATTATTGCATAGATTGAGGCACATGGCCGATTTATGCCTGGGGAGCCGATATACTTGGGACCACCTACCATGACCTATACAGGGTGGTCCACTTACAGGGATAGTCTTTGAGCCATCCGACCCTAGTTATGAGCTGAGTATATGAGCGTATCATCCCTATGGGAGAGGTGTAGAGGTGGTAGATCCGGAGCCGTGAGGGCAGCCAGATGGATAGAGATGTCGGTGCTTAGAGCACCTCACCAGCCAGTTGCCTCCCTGACTACTGATGATATGGAGGCCACACCTTATCAGGCCATGGCAAGGTTGTGGGGCGAGGAGACCCTCACTTTGATTTCCTGCTCTACTACAAGGCAGCTTATGGACATAGGATGGGGAAGGTAGAGACACACCCTTTTGATCGAGTGCCTCAGCAGTTTGGCCTTTCCTACATTGGTATGCTTCCCCCAGTGGTGCCAGTGTTCAGATTAGTTTGGGAGGCTAGGGGAGGTCCTAGAGGCCGGGGTTGGACTATTGTTACTCTGGCATCCCTATTACGAAGCTAGGCGGGTGGTACGTGCCGAGAGAGAGTCGGTGCTCCTCAGGCACCTTTACTTCAAATTGTCGTTGGTCCTGCCCATAGTAGTGATGACCCTATTGATATAGACTTGAGTCTGAGGAGTTCACAAGGGGAGAGACAGAGGAGGAGACCGAGGACATGGAGGTCAGCGATTCAAGTGGAGAGGAGGATAGCGATCCCGAGTGGCATGACACTCGGGGAGATCTACTGAGCCGAGAGGGCGAGCAAAGTGCGGAGAGGGTGACTCTAGTCTCAGAGGAGTTGCCCTCTCAGGACCTAGGTGGGGAGGATGAGTCCGTAGTAGGATGCTATGTTGCCCCAGACATAGGAGGAGGACATCAGTCAGTGGTAGCATCTGTGGTAGGCGCTGATCCTAGGGATCCCTCTTGGAGGCCCGGAGATCCGAGTGAGTTGTCACTCTTCTTTTAATATTTGTTTTTAGCTAGGATTGCCTTAGTTGTTATCTCTCCTTTTGTTCATTTTTTTTTTATCTTTTGATTATTTCTAATTTGTCTTCTTCTTTGCTTGCAGAGACTGTTGATGAGTGGCGAGACTTGATTCACCGGGTATGTACTGATACCCTGATGCTCCCCATGGAGAAGACTCACGTCGAGTTGTCGGTGGATGTGGGGGAGCCTTCAGCAGCTGGTAGGCATAGTGATGTCTTTGCCCCTGTCTAGCACGTGGCCAAGATGGTGACTTCCCTCCATACCGAGTTAGCTGGGTATAGGACTGCAGAGTGCATGATGAGGAGCCACTCTCATAGCGAGGCTACAGCTACTATTTGGGACCGTGAGCCTTCAGTGCACTCAGAGCGTCAGCGTAGCCGAGTCCTAGACGTGGTTGTGCACCTTTGGAGGGATCTCATAGGGGTTGAGAGGCCACTTGGCTCTTTTTGTAGTGACTCTTGTTAGATTGTTTATACGATCATTTTGTATTTTCCGGGCTCATTGAGCATTTTGACCATGCCTAGTGCATGATGGCATTATACATAAAACTTGATTATATATATATATATATATATATATATATATATATATATATATATATATATATATTTTTTGGACTAGACTCTTGGTGTCTAGGATTTTGTGATTCATTTCCACATGTATATTAGATGCTTATTAGAATTCTTGTTTTTATATGCTTTTTAGAATGTATGCAATGGAGAACAAATGATACAAATGCTTTCTTCTTTTTGTATTTCATGATGTTGATGTATGATAATGTAGACACAATGTGATCTTGAACTTTAGTTTCTATAAGCAATTTTCCAGTACTTCATATTTGTTTTGACAAAATGTGATGATAAATTGATATGATGAGCAGATGCACTTGCCCCACTCCTAACTCCACGCAACTAGTAAGATGTGAGGGCTCACCACCAAGAGCTAGAAAGGGCACAAGCTATGAGGTGTGTTGAAATGGTAATGATGGGAGATAGACAAAGAGTTGGTGGAACCAAATTAGGATGCTACAAACCTACCCTACTCAAGTGACTCCATAGTTTAGAATGTGACTTGCTTTGCAGTTTATCTAGACTTAGATCCGTAGATGGCCACTTGGTTGACAAAATCTAGTTTTCAAGGTTTTGAACTCTCTTGGAATTTTGGACATCTTATTCATTTGTTTTTACTCAAGATTTCAAAGGTTTATTTGAACTATTTGCTTATGACCTTCAACGTTACTGTCAAGAGGACCCCCTACACCTTGCCCCATGCTACTAGTAAGAAGCATGGGCTTATCACCATGGACAAGATACAGGTGAGTAAGGGCATTCCCATCCTTTCCCAACCCTACGTCACTAGTAAGAGATGCAAGTTCATCACCGAAGGTTGGTAGGGTAAGGAAATGTGTAAAAGTAAAATTTTCTGTTTGATCTATTAATCAACTTATTTATTTAAGCAAAATGTCAATATGTTCTTATTTCCAAAGAGATCTATATACGGGATAGATGTGACACCATGAAGCTTCTAGAACATACCATAGGCAAGACACCTATCCTAGGAAGAAACAAAAGTGAGAACAAGCATGCAGGCCTTGGTATGGCTACCATTAAGACTTTGTCATATCTAGCTTTAATTGATGACATGATTCTGAAACAGTTGATGATGTTATGAAAATGAAGAAGTATGATTTGAATGCTTCTACCAATACCATCAGAATTTTGTAATGAATTACTTAAGAATAAGTCCCTTGATCACCAAATTTTATGAAACGAGTGAACAAAATGAACCTATCTAAATGAAGATGCAATGTAGATATAATTATACAAATAGTGCCGACGCTTCATGCGTAAAACCGTTTAAGGTGCAAGGAATTGACAGTTTCACCAAATTCCTCACCTTCTAGTGTGCACAAGAGATACGCACCATTTCTGTAGTCCTTCATGACTCGATATGGGCCCAACCACTTGGGCTGGAACTTTCTTCCTTCACCGGTCTTCTTATCGATCCGGTTGTCTAGTCTTAAAACTAGATCTCCTTCATATATTTCTCACTCATAGACCTTTTTGTTATACTGCCAGCACATCCGGTCAGCATAGACTCTATGCCGCTATTCAAAGCATTTAACCTGGCCTCATCTAGGATTTCTAGTTGGGAGAGGTGTGCCTCTCTATAAGCTTCCTCATCTAGAATCCCTTGTAGTGAGATGCGGAGACTGGGTATTTCAACCTCAAGTGGGAGAACTGCTTCTGCTTTGAATACCAATGAGAAAGGAGTTTCTCCTGTTGGTGTTCTTATTGAGGTTCGGTGGGCCCACAAGGCCAGATATAACTTTAAATGCCAATCTCATTTGTTTTCTTTTACCATTTTGAGTAGAATAGCTTTCAACATCTTGTTTGTTGCTTCAGCCTGCCGTTGGCTTGAGGGTAATACAGGGAGGCCGTATGATGGTTTATTTTAAATTTACTGCATAGCTCACGGACCTCATCATTCTTAAAGGACGTTGCCATTATCTGAGATAATGATTTGTGGGACACCGTACCTGCAAATGATCTAGTTCAAAATGAACTTGGCGATCATGACACTGGTATAGTGGTAAGAGGCATAGCCTCTACCCATTTGGTAAAATATTCGGTGGCCATGATTATGAAGTTATGGCCATCCATTGACGAGGGAGAGAATTTCCCTATCAAATCTAGGCCCCATGTAGAAAAGGGCCATGGAGTCGCGATTGGTTGTAGAGCTTGTGCCGGCATGTGAATCTCATGGGAAAATTCTTGGCATTTATGGCATCTGCGTACAAACTCTACTGCGTCGTGTTCGAGAGTGGGCCAAAAATAGCCCATTCGATGTATTTTGCGAGTGGTGGCATGACCACCAAAGTGGCCTCCACATATTCCACTGTGAGATTCATAGAGAATCTTCTTGGATTCTTCTGTGTCAACACACCTTAGAAGCATTCCATCAAAAGCTTTACGATAGAGCACTTGTTCTATAATAACATATTTAGCTACGATAATGCATAACCGCCTTCTTTGTTGCGGTGTAGCACCTTCTAGATATGTATGGTCCATGATAAAATTGATAATATTAGTATACCAAGGACATTCAGAGATGGGAGGTCTGGTTTGATGTAATATATGCATTCATCGGGAAAATCCAGATCTACTAGATCACCTCCGTCTAACGGGTTGTCGGCTAACCAATCTGCAATGATTTGTCCCTTAACGGACTTTTGGTTTACAAAAGTTAATTCAAATTCACCCATTAAGGTTATAAAGTGTCCAACCTTTTTAGACAAAGACCCTTGCGTGAGGAAAGTTTGTAAATGGTTTGTTTTTACAATGACCCTTGTTTCTTGATTTAGCATGTAATGTCTTAAGCGTTTGGTTACAAAGACTATGGCAAGGCATTCTCATTCGCTGTATATAACGTGTTTCATAATCAAGCAACGTTTGGCTAATAAAATAGACCGCACGTTCTCGTTTATCATCGTCTTCTTGAGCCAACATGTAGGCTAGCGAGACATCCGTAGCCCATGAATATAAGATCAAAGGATGATCTAGTCTAGGTGGCATTAACGTGGGAGGAGACAGTAAGAAGTGTTTAACTGCTTGAAGGCCTCATGGCATTCCTTTGTCCAAATAATGCAGCAATCCTTTTTCAACAAATTGTTGATCGGATGTACAACAAAACTTAAGTCGGAATGAATCTCGGATTGCACCGAGCTTTCCAAGAAATGATCTAATGCCAGAGTCATCTGATGGTGGGATCATCTCAAGAACAACCTAGATTTTGGCTGGGTCTACATCGATCCCTCATGATGATATAATGTAACCTAGGAGTTTCCCTCCTGTCACACCAAATACACATTTTTCTAGGTTTAGTGTGACTCCATATTCAATCAAACATGAAAGAATGATGTGGAGCACTTCCGGGTGATCACAGTGCTTCTGGCCTTGGCCAATAAGTCATCTACATAGGATTCCATGATTTTATGAATAAGATCGTGAAATATGTATGTCATTGCCCGTTGGTATGTAGCACCAACGTTCTTGAGACCGAATGGCATAACAATGTAGCAATAAGTTCCCCAAGGAGTTATAAATGTGGTTTTGGCTTGGTCTTGTTCGGATATTCTGATTTGATTGTATCCCGAGAACCCATCCATGAGAGACAAAAGCTCAAATCCAGTTGTTGCGTCAACGATGACGTCAATGGATGGTAACAGAAGTCGTCCTTGGGGCACGCCTTGTTAATGTCTCGAGAAGTCTATGTAGATGTGTATCTTCCCATTCTTTTTTAGAACGGGGACGATATTAGATACCCACTGAGAGTAATCGACCGGTTTGATGAACCCTACTTGGAGAAGCTTCATTACTTCTTCCTTCACCATGAGAGCTACCTTGGGTTTCATTGGTCTCAATTTTTGTTTAATTAGCTTTGCATCTGATTTGGTGACAAGGTTATGTACCGTGATGTGGTATAATTCCTGTCATTTCTTTATAATTAAATGTAAAAGCCTTTTGATGTTCTTTGAGGATTCGAGTGTGTATTTCTATTTCTTCTAGAGTTAACGAAGATCCTAGTTTCAAGATCTTTGGTTCTTCCTCCATTCCGATGTTAATATCAATTGTTTCTTCGATTAAAGAAGTGTTACCTTCTTCAAACTCAAAGTAGGGTGGAGGTAGTTCCAAATCTTCTCCATTCTCTACCACGTATATGTCAAGTTCCTTTTGTGGGGGAAGCTCTACCATGGGATTTCCAAAGTAAGAAGACGAATGTGGGATTAAGGACAAATCTACCATGTGATGGGTGAGATGTAACTCTACATAGGCATTTAGGTAATCAAGAATGGCTCTATCACTATCAACATGACCTAAGATAGTAGATTTATTCTCAGCTATGTGTGTTATAAGAGGGTTTGTTGATGTTTTCTTTACTAATGGTTCAGTACGAAGGGATACCATGAAACGGGTGTCCTCCAACTCACTGTTTGGAGTGAAACATGAAGCCGAGGTTGCTATCAAATCTGCGAGAAGGTTTTGTTCTCACGGGATTGCTTCAATTGATATGAAGTTAAATCCTTTTCTCAAATCTAATATTGTTGTTTTGTAGAGTTGTAAATGTTCAGCTCTAGTCTCATACACCTCAGAGACTTGGTTTGCTACTAATTGAGAGTCTCCTAACACTCTGATGTCATTAACACCGAGCCTTTTAGCTATGATGAGGCCAAAGAGGATGGCTTCGTACTCAACACCATTGTTTATACATTTGAAATTTAATTTAAAGGCAAATGGTAGGACCTTTCCCTTGGGAGAAGTAATGATCACACCTACCCCAGCCCCATAATGACATCTAGCTCCATCAAAGTGGAGAGTCCAATGTTTATTTGGGAAGATGAATGTTGGGACATTTGTTACGTCTATTTCTTTTGCTTCGGTTACTTCTACCATGCAGAGTTCCTCTGCTGGAAGAGAACCAACTCCTAGGGTACATCCCATACTTGTGGAATCAAATGGTAGGAAAATTGGTAGATCTTGTTCTAGCAACTCAACAATTTTTGTAGTAGTTCCTAATGACATTGTTTCTACAATGTTAGCTTCATCCTTGAGGGTTGGGATGCTCTTGACTAGGTTCATAATCTCTAGTTCTGTTGTAGGTATTAATTTTTCTTCTAGTTTTGAGTTAGTTAGTTTGTTAAGTTGGTTTGTTGGGAGTTTAAACTCAGAGTGAATTCTTGGCCTTTTCTTCAGGTCTGCTAGGTGTATATCAAATGGTTTTGAGATCACCTTTTGCTATGAATATCTTTCCTAAGTGCAAGAATCTTATTTCCTGAAATAACATAGAAGGGATTTCCTTCATTCGGTGTATCCATGGTCGGTGAGGATCATATTATAGTTGGTTTCTTGATCTATAATATAAAACTCAGTGAGGATTGTTTTGGGTCCTAAGGTGACCAGTAGTATTATAGTTCCAATCGAAGTGGCTTTAAGGCTATCATAGCCTCTTAGTGTATTCCAAGTCGTGGAACAATTTGTCTCTCCATACCCTAGCTTTTGAAGGAAAGAGAAGGGGACTATGTTAATTGCTGCCCCATCATCAACCATTGCGCATTTAACGTAATTGTTATAAACCCATACTTGTAAATGTAAGGTTGGATCACCTCTACGTGCAATCTCAACATCTGTTGGCATTTTGCTTATGTCGAATATGAACTCGGTATCCCTATCCGGCTGCCCTGGAGGGTGGATATCAAAGTCTATATGGTTTACCTGTGTTTCGAGAGGAGTGATGTTAATTAAATGACCTAAACCTAATGCTTCTAAAAGAGCAGCCCTATGGGCAGGAGAGTTCTTCAGCAAGTCCAAAAAGGAGATGTGAGAAAAGGTCTTTGTTAAGTCATTAATTAAATCATAGGCACCTACGGGTTTTACTAATGTTTGTTGAATGTTATCTGGCTCTAGTGGGTAACTTGGATTTGGCTGAGAGGAATACTCTCGTGTCCTTGTTATGGCTTCCACGTGTAGCTCAGTGTCTAATTCCACTAAACCGACTATCTTGGTTCATGGTTGATTTCCTAATTATGGTGCGTGGTGGATTTAGTGAAGTCGAGGCTTCATGATCATTGTTTCTGTCATTAAACACTTGTTCATCTCATTTGGATTTAATTTTTTGTTATTGTGATTTGGGAGCGGATCATTGAAGATCTTGAGGGCTGTGTTTTGAGGGGAGACCACCCTTGAGAAAGTATTTAGCGGGTGATGCAGGATCTGCTAAGAACATATCTATGAAAAGTTATCTTTGTTCCTCTAGCAAACGTTGCATGAATTTATTGTAGTCATGGCAAGTCCTAGTGTCATGGCCTCGAATTTTGTAGAAACCACAATACGAGTTGGGATTTTAATTCCTAGGTTGTTGGTTTGGCATGTGTTGTGGTCCAAAACTCTGATTAAATCATTGACTATTAAGATTAAATTTTTGTGTTTGTTGCCTTTGGTTTTGATATCCAGTTGAGTTTTGACTTGGACCCTATGTCTGGATCTCGTTGTTGTTGTTGTTGTTGTGGATGATTAAAATCCACCACGTTGATTGTTGGGGTAAAATTGTTGTTTCGTTGATTGTTAACCGGTGGTGGAGCATTTACAACATTTACCTTTTTGCTTGGTCAATTACTCCATCTGTTGTAACCCCATGGTTTTTGTTAAGGATTTTAGGTCCTTGATTGGCATTTGTGGTAGTAGGATAAGTCATAGTATTTTGGTTGGGGATGATTAACCTCCCATTTGTTCCATATGCCTTGCGACCGCTATCTATTGCAGCTTGATCTATTCGAGAGGGCGCTCTCAAGCACTTCATCATAAGTTCTTAGTGGGAACTTCTAGAATTCTTCCTTTATCTCTCTGCTGAGAGAATGAAGGAATAAATCACATAGTTCCATCCGATCCGTGTTTGGAGTGCTTCTTTGAAGAATAGAGGACTGTACACCATCTTTGGATGAAATGAGCAAATGATTCATTGTGTTCTTGTTTAATATGTAATAATTCCTAATTCTTGTTCTCAACAATTTGTTCATGTCAAACGCCTTGATCAACTCTTAAATGAGTTGTTTAAATGAATGCATTGAGGCTTGGGTATTCTATAATACTAATCGAGGCGATGCCCTCTAAATTTTTGGGGAATATTTTAGCAACAACTCCATCCCAAGGGAGCAGCTCCCGAATGGTTGTGGCATAGGCCTTAATATGTGCATTCGGATCTCCCTCCCCTTTATACTTGGGCAAATCGAGAATATGTCTTGGAAGCATGATGCTTCATATAGTGAAGTCTAAGGGCTCTTTCAAATATTCTAAATAAGTCCCTATCGCATAGGTTTCGACCATCGATGACGCCTACTGAGGGGGTGGAGGTGGAATGGGTTGTTGATATGGTGTAGCATATGTATTTGTAGGGGCATAAGGAAATACCTGTGATTGATCGAATATGCCAGAGAAGAGAACATATCTCCCTGTGGTGATTTGGAATACATGTTTAAGTATGGAGGAGCATTGCTTAGAAATGGATTATTTTGTACTAAACCAGGAGGTATCATATTTTCCACTGGAGCGGCGTTAGAGAACGCAGTTCTAGTTGGCATTTGTTGTGAATACTGAGGAGGCATGCCCAACATGCCTGTTCCTGTGAGGAGGTCTACTTGGCTAGGATGATGTGGAGGATTGGAATTTCCTGCCTGCATGAATTGTAAATTTTGACTTGCTTGAGCAAGTTCCAACCCTCTAACTTTCTCAACTAAGGCTGAGATGACCTCGTTTGGTGAAGATACGGTATTTTTCCTTAGTGGTGTTTGTTGAGGTTGTATAGGCATATGGTACCCAGCTATGAATTGATCGGTGCCCTGCCAAGTTTCACCGAGGGTATTTCTTATAGGTGGAGGAATGGAGGTGTTTTCTTGAAAAGAGACCTCGAGTTGTGTTTGCAAACCTCCTATAGGTGGATACATACTTGGAGAGTGTTGTTCACTCTTGGCATAATGCGCTAAATGTTCATCATCTAAAAACATATATGGATCTGATTGTCTACTGATTTGCAGTCTAAACAACACCTGAGGAGATGAACCAGATTCCCCAATGAGCGTCATGTTATTCGAGCCTAAAGGCTCTAGTTGTTGCGTTTGAGTGAGCTGATCCAACTCCTCTATTTGGAAAGAAGAACTATATCTAGTCCTTTGAGGTGGAGTTTGTCTTGAAAACCGGTTGATTGAATAGTTATCACCCCATTCTAAGAGCGAGGGTGATGGTTGTTGACGTCGGAAAAGCAACAAAGTAGCGTGAGAATCAACAAGTGACTCTTCCACGCACTCCGACCTCCCGAGGTCATGCCGAGACAGCCGATGGGGGTAGAATATGCAGACAAACTAGTTGGGAGTCTAATGTCTTTGACACACACTAATGGTATTTGTGAATCTAAGGCAAAGAAGGCCCTTCTAACTTGGATCGGTGTGATAGATCGATCGGCGAGGATGATCGTCAAGGCTCCAATCAATATCGAGCTCTGGCGTGATTCGATCTATGGGTTGTGGGATGCGTGGAAAATGACCCGGGATGGTTTCGTGTATTTCTCCTGATAGGGTCATATGGCGAATATAGTCAACTCTATGGACGATTCTCTGGCCTAGTCCAAAATTCTCTAGCTTCGTTAGCTGTTGTGTCTAGTAGGGATAACTGTTGAATGATGATAGGTGGAATCGGAGTAGACTGAAATACTAACTTACGTAGGCCAGTGTCTATGTCTAATTCTCTTATGGATTCGTTAGGCTGTGGGATTTGTGGATCACAACCGTAGACTCTTGGTTGTTGCGGTCCTGTTATGGTCATACGCGAGATCAAGTTCTAATCCCTAGTATCCAGTAATCGTATGCTTTCTCGGCCTCTACGTTTAGAACCAGCAATTGTGTGATTTTCTCAGAATACCTTACAGGTGTTCTAGCAACTTGAATTCTTAAGCTGGTATCTATATCTATGAGGGTGTCTCCAGCGTCTGGCTGTGGAACTAAAGGATCGCACCCGAATATTTGTTCTCTTTCAAATCCTTCTACAGTCATGCGGATGTTTTCTAGGATAACCTATAGTTTGGCTGATTTGACCAAAATGTGTGTGCTTGGTCGTCTTCGATGTTTAACCCTCTCAACTGTGACCTGATCTGTTGGAAGTCTGTTGTTGTTTGGAAGACTTGTATCCTAAGGTTTTGGTCAATGTCAGTTATTGCCACTACGGTATTGGGCTGGGGCACAATTGGCTCGAAAATGTATTCCCTAGGCTCCCTAGGTCCCGTAATTGTCATGCAAAAGCAGTAATGAAACAAACTATAATAAAGTAAAATCTAAGTACACTTCTAGCATATATAATTCTTTTTTTTTTTTTTGTATTTTCTGGCAATTTATAAGAAAGCAGCTATTTAAAATATTTAGAATTGACAACTAAACTAATAACGTAAAACAAACAAAATAGCCGAGTGTAGCTATTTGTCTGTGCAATTTTGTATATCTATTCTAAACAACAAAATAACTAATCTATTTGCAAGATTCTCGATCCTACCTCAGAAGTGAGGAATGAATCATAGTTTCTCAGAAACTATCAATCCCCACAACCTCCCTGGCAATATCAAGAATGGAAATAACTGAAATAAAGTGATTAACTACTTTATTTGATAAGTTCTAACTAAAACTTTGAAAGATGGAACCTAGATTTCGCAGTAATGCTGGCGAATCCGACAAAGGTGTATGTTCTTGTCCCCTCGCATGATCTCTTCGCTCTTTGTGCTCACGTGAATCCGTAAAAGTGTGGAATGCTTCGCATCAACAGAATAGATATTTGGATCAATGGACAGCCTTCGGAATGCAGATAGAATAGAATGCGGATAGGAGAGGGATAGCGCAAGAGTACAGAGCTTGGCCTATGCAATTCCTAGCGGGGTCTACTGCGAATCATGCAACAAAAGCGTCCAGAACCTGAAACTAGTCTGTATGAAGAGCAAAACCTGCAACTTTAATGGCTGCCTAAACTATTCTACTCCAAAAACAATGATACTGTTTGCACAAGTTGGATCTGTGGCTTACCAACAGCTGAGTAATGCAACCAAGCATGTAAAGGATTTAAACTATCAAACTTAAGCAAACTAGAAGACTGAACTACTGAAAATGGTGAGTTTGAAACAAGAATGAGGGGCCCAAATAATGTTTGCACTTGCACAAGTTGGATATGTGGCTTACCAGCTGCAACACAATACTAACCAAAGCACTCAATGAGAAAACTAAGAATTCTAAGCAAAGGAAAACTAAATCTGCTGTAACAAGAAATTCAAAAGCAAACTTTGGAGCAAAACTCAGAGGCCAAAGTAATGTTCAGACTTGCACAAGTTGGATATGTGGCTTACCAGCTGCAACACAAAACTGAAACAAACCTGCAACAAACTATGCTACCAATCCTAAGCAAACTAAAAAGACCACAACACTGAAAAATAAGAAAGTTGGAGTGAAAATGGTGGCCATTTGCATGTGCACAAACCATGCATTTATAGGAATTCCAACACTCAAAAACCAAAATCAAATTGAACTCCTAAACAATAAACAAAGGAAAAACACTGTTCCAGGGGACCAAAAACATTAATGCATGCCCAAGTCGGCAAGAAAAGCTGGTGAGTCGTGATATTTCACGCGGGTCGCGTCAAAAGAGCGTTCTGGAAAACGCGCATGTGACGGACCGCCGCTCGGGCAGGTGGCAAGTTGCTCATGGAGACCGCCGCCCTGTAGGGCGGCGGTTTCGTCACTGAAGGCCAAGAAGCCAAAGAAAGAGGAAAGAAAGGGAAAAACAAAGCACGCGGGGGCTAAGCAGGGCATGCGGGATGTTAACGCATATCCGAAGAGCTCTTTCTGGATCCCGAACACCTTTCGAGGAGACTCAGATCATCATGGGGCACTTTTACACTGCTCGCAAAGACAAGACCTTACAATTTTGGGTACGTACATATTGCCCCCTCGGAGAAGCGTTTTAGCCATGAAGAGGCATAAAACGGTGGGTCCGAGTATGGCAGTCCCGAAATGGGGAGTTAGAAGTTATACCTTACACGTCCGTGTGTCGAAATGACGCCATCCAAAATTCCCGCCACCTGCAAAATGAAAAGAGAACTCAAGTGCAGATAGATACAATAATTTGGAAAATAAACGCTAAAATAATAGGGGAAGAGGACGTACCATTAGTGCGAGGATAGAAACTTACCTCCGTCAGCGCTCCGAACCTGCGAAAAAGCCATTGTAAAACGAAACAGAACGATATATATATCAAAGTGGGCCCATTTTCCTATTCATTTGCGCGAGTTGATTTGATAGATTTTGAGCTCTGGGACCCACGGTAACGGTTTCTCACGTGAGTAGAGTCAAAACGTCCACAGTGAGATAGTGATCATGCCTCCACGTGCGGAACGCCACCCCGCGAGATCACAGGTTGGTTTTTCTTCAATTTTGTGCTTTTCCCCTTTTAAATTTGAAATGGCAAATTCTTTGTAATGGGGGGGAAATTTTTGAAAATGCTAGGTTCAAAAGGTCCACCTAGGGGGGGCGCCTACTGGGTAGGCTCTTTTTTTAGCTAAAATGATCTATTTTTGCGTTTTTTGGACTTTTTTTAAAACCCGCGCTGGGGTTAAAACCCGCGCGGGTTTTCGGACATGACCGCCGCCCTCTATCCAGAGACCGCCGCGGCGTGGTTACAAAACCGCCCCGCCTGTGGCGGCGGTTTTGCACAGAATGCAAAAGAACCTCACTTAAAAACTTTCACTTGTATTTTTTAGCATTTGTGTATGTTTTTATGACTCTCTTGACATTGTTTAGATACTAACTTGCTCTGTTTTGTGTGTTTTTGGGTGTATGCAGGCGAGGGAGGAGTACATTAGATGGAGCCGGGAGAGAGAGTGTGATTGGCTGCCCGGGGTATTGGATGCCCTCTCAGCAGATGAGGAGGACACATTGCAGAGGGCCGGCATATTGCGGATATCGCGTGTGCCTCACGTTGCTCCGTCTAGTCACATACTCTGTGACTTATTCTCCTACTGGGATGCAGATCGGAACACTTTCCGATTGCCAGGGGTCCGCGGTGAGTGGACTATTACTCTAGAGGATGTTTACCGTATCCTGGGGGTCCCGATCATCGGGAGGAGACTCACACTGGAGACAGCTGGGTCCAGAGCACAGATTGTACAGTGGGCAGGCTACATGGGGGATGCAGCTATCTCCACGGGGCCGAAGAAGGGAGTGAGAGTCAGATCCATTCCTTCTTTGCCCATCCCCATATTTCGACAGGCCATCATGGGGATCCTTGCCTCGAGACTGATCGGGGACAAGGGAGGGGACACTTTGTTATACTGTTGGGCCCCCATCATTGCACAGATAGAGGGGCATGGCCGGATATACGCCTGGGGGGCAGACATTTTGGGGACCACCTATCACGACTTATACAGGGTGGTCCGTTTACAGGGACAGTCTTTGAGTCACCCTACTCTAGTTATGAGTTGGGTGTATGAGCGCTTCATTCCCTATGGCAGAGGCGTGGAGGTGGCAGATCCTGGGGCTGTGAGGGCAGCCAGGTGGTCAGATATGTCGGTGCTTAGAGCACCTCACCAGCCAGTAGCTTCCCTCACTACAGCAGATATGGAGGCCATACCGTACCAGCTCATGGCCGGCATTTGGGGAGAGGAGGCTCTTACATTGATCTCTTGCTCCACCACAGGGCAGCTTATTGACCGTGTGGGACGGGTGGAGGTACATCCTTTCGCGTGGTTCCTCAGCCAGCTCGACCTCCCATATGTGGGTATGCTTCCTCCAAAGAGCACCGGCCATATCATCGCCGGGAGGCTGAGGGGGCCCAGAGGCCGTGGTGGACAGTGGTTACCCCGGCATTCCTATTGCAGCCTGTGGGGATAGTTCGGGCCAGAGGGAGAGCTGGTGCGCCTCGGGCACCTTTACTTCGGATTACCGCGGGTCCTGCTCATAGTAGCGATGACCCTATAGATATTGACTCGATTCTGAGGAGTCCACAGAGGGAGGGTCGGAGGAGCAGACGGACGAGAGTGATCCTGAGTGGCATGATACTCAGGATATCATGCAGGCGGAGAGGGCGGAGCAGAGCGCAGAGAGAGAGACTCTGGTTTCCGAGGAGCCACTCTCCCGGGGCCATGGTGGAGATGATGAGTCCGTTGTGGGGCGTCATGTTGCCCCAACTACAGGAGCAGCTCCTCAGTCGGCGGCGGCATCTGCAGCAGCGGGTGCGGCCCTAAAGTGACCCATCTTGGAGGCCCGGTGACCCGAGTAAGTTATCCTTTCTCCCTTTCAGTGTTAATTTGATTTAGGACTTGTTTTAACTGCTATCTCTCCTTATATTTGTATCTTGTACATTTTAGCCTCTTGCCTAATTTCTAATTCGTCTTTCCTCTTTGTTTTGCAGAGACCGTTGACGAGTGGCGGGATCTAATCCGTAGGGTATGTACTGATTCTCTGATGATCCCTATGGATAAGACCCGTGCGGAGCTATCTGTAGATGCCGGGGAGCCCTCAGCAGCCGGCAGGCACACCGACGTCTTCGCTCCCATTTGGCATGTGGCCAAGATGGTGTCGACTCTCCGCACAGAGTTGGCAGGCTATAGGACAGCCGAGCGCCTTATGAGGAGCCGTTCTCATGGCGAGACCACGACCGCTCCTCGAGACCCTGAGCCCTCCGTCCATTCAGAGCGCCAGCGTAGCCGGAGTCCTAGGCGAGGGCGCGCACCTTCAGCGGGATCGCGTAGGGGTTGAGAGGCCACTTGGCTCCTATGCACCTTTTGTGTTATAGATTCTTTTGTGTATTACGGGCTCTTTGAGCGTTTTGACCATGCCTAGTGCATGATGGCATTGTATACAAATATTGATTATTTATATATATGCGTCGATTTTGGATCAAAACTTTGTCACTTGTGTTTTCCCTTTCTGTTTCCAACTTATTCGTGTATACTACGATGTATGTTTTATATGCTTTCTAGAATGTATGCAATGGAAAACAGATGATGCAAATGTTTGCTTTCTTTTTGTGTTTCATGATGCTGATACATGATATTGTAGATATATTGTGATCTTGAATCTTAACTTTTGTTTAGCAATTTGGATACCTCATGATTTGTTTTGGCAAAGTGATGAGAACAACCAGTATGATGAACAGATTAATTTGCCCCACTCCTAACTCCACGCAACTAGTAAGATGCGAGGGCTCATCACCAAGAGCCAAGAAGGGCGCAAGTTATGAAATGTGATGAAGTGATAGTGATGAAAGACGAAGTTTTGGTGGAACCAAATGAAAACTACAAGTTTATTCTACCTGAATGACTTCATAGTTTTGGATGCAACTTGCTTTGCGGTTTATCCAGACTTAGACCCGTAGATGGCCACATAGCAGACAAAATCTGGGTTTTTAGGATTTTTAACTCTTTTTGGAATTTTGAATATCTGATTCATTCGTTATTGACTCAAAGTTTGAATTGATTGTTTATGACCTTATAACATTTACTTTGTTTAGAGGACCCCCTACACTTTGCCCCGTGCTACCTGTGAAGAAGCATGGGCTTATCACCGTGGGCAAGGCATAAGTAGTAAGGGCATTTCCATCCTTTCCCAACCCTACGTCACTAGTAAGAGACGCAAGCTCATCACCGAAGGTGGTGGGGCAAGGAAATGTGTAAAATAAAATTTTCTCGTTTAATCACTTCTTGACTTGTCTATTTGAGTAAAATGTCAAGATATGCTTATTTTCCAAAGAGATGTGTATATGGGATAGATGTGACACCATGAAGCTTTCTAGAATGCACCATAGGCAAGACACCTATCCTAAGAAGAAATCAAAGCGAGAACGAACTTGCAGATCTTGGTATGGTTACCGTTAGGACTTCGTCATGTCCGATTTTGTTTAGATAAAAGATTCTGAGTTGATTGATGATATCGAAGACGGAGAAGTATGATTAAAGAACTTCATGCCAGAAACATCATGAGTTTGTAATAAATTGCTTTGAGAATAGATTCCTTGATCACAATTTGTGTAAGAACAAGTGGACAAAATGATCCTAATTTATATGAAAATGCGATGTAGATAGTTATATAGGCAGCGTTAGCTGCTTACGCGTAGAAACGTTTGAGGTGGAGAGAATTGACTGTTTCGCCAAACTCCTCACCTTCTAGCGTGCATAAGAGGTATGCACCATTTCCGTAGTCCTTCATGACTCGGTATGGGCCCAACCATTTGGGCCGGAATTTCCTTCCTTCGCCGGTCTTCTTGTCGATCCGGCTGTCTAACCTCAGAACTAGGTCACCTTCGTATATGTCACATTCATAGACTTTCTTGTTAAACTGCTGGCACATTCGGTTGGCATAGACTCTATGTCGTTGTTCAGCATCTAACCTAGCTTCATCCAGGCTTTCTAATTGAGAAAGACGTGCTTCTCTCGTAAGCATCCTCATCCGTAATCCTTGTAGCAAAATACGAGATCGGGTATTTGACCTCAAGTGGGAGAACTGCTTCCGCCCCAAATACTAGCGAGAAAGGAGTTGCTCCCGTTGGTGTTTTTATTGAGGTTCGGTGGGCCCACAAGGCCGGATATAACTTTAAATGCCAATCCCGCTTGTTTTCTTTCACTGTTTTAAGGAGAATGGCTTTCAAAGTTGTTTTGTTCGTTGTTTCACCGCCCATTAGCTTGGGGATAGTACAAGGAAGCCATATGATGGCTGATTTTAAATTTGTTGATAGCTCACGAACTTCTTCATTCTTGAAAGAAGTTCCATTATCTCGAGATAATGATTTCGGATACCGTACTCTGCAAATGATTTGGTTCAAAATGAACTTAGCGATTACAGTAACTGTGTATACATGTAAGAGGCATGGCCTCTACCCATTTAGTGAAATATTCAAAGGGTCGTGATTATAAAATTGTGGCCTCTGTGGACGAGGGAGAGAACTTCCCTATCAAGTCCAGCCCCATGTAGAAAAGGGCCACTGAGTAGCGATCGGTTGCAAAGCTTGTGCCTTAAGCATGTGGATCTCATGAGAGAACTCCCGACATTTATGACACCGCGCACAAACTCTATCGCGTCATGTTCTAGAGTGGGCCAGAAATAGCCCATTCGATGTATTTTTCGAGCAGTGGCATGGCCACCGAAGTGGCCTCCACATATACCGCTATGGGATTCATGGAGAATCTTCTTGGACTCTTCTGTGTCAACACACCTTAAGAGCATTCCATCGAATGCTTTCCGATAGAGCACTTGCTCTATAATGACGTATTTAGCTACGATAATGCGTAACCACCTTCTTTGTTGAGGTGTAGCTCCTTCTGGGTACCTATGGTCCATGATATAACTAATGATATCAGCGTACCAAGGGCACTCAGATATAGCAGGTCGGGTTTCGACGTAGTACACGCATTCATCTGGAAAGTCTAAGTCTACTAAGTCACCTCCGTCTAGCGGGTTATCAGCTAACCAATCTGCGATGATTTTCCCTTTAACTGACTTTTGGTTTACAAAAGTTAATTCGAACTCTCCCATTAAGGTTATAAAGCGTCCTGCCTTTTTAGACAGGGACCCTTGTGTGAGGAAGGTTCGTAAGTGGTCAGTTTTTACCATGACCCTTGTCTCTTGATTTAGCATGTAGTGTCTTAGGCGTTTAGTAGCAAAGACTATGGCAAGACATTCTCGCTCTGCTTGTGTATAGCGTGTTTCATAGTCGAGCAATGTTCGGCTAATGAAATAAATCACACGCTCTCTCTTGTCATCGTCTTCTTGGGCCAACATACAGGCCAGCGAGACATCGGTAGCCCGTGAGTATAGAATTAATGGGCGATCTAACTTAGGTGGCATTAGCGTAGGCGGTGATAGCAGGAAACGCTTGACTGCATCAAAAGCTTCATTGCAATCTTCAGTCCAATCAATGCTATAGTCCTTCTTGAGTAAATTGTTGATTGGATGGACGGCGAAGCTTAGATCCGGGATAAACCTCCGGATTGCACCCAGCTTTCCAAGAAATGATCTGATTCCAGATTCACTCGAGGGCGGGACCATTTCGAGGACAGCCCGAATTTTGGTTGGATCAACATCGATCCCTCGTGACGATATGATGTATCCTAGGAGCTTTCCTCCTGTTACACCAAATACGCATTTCTCTGGATTTAGCGTGACTCCGTATTCTATTAGACGTGAAAGAATGATGCGGAGTACTTCAGGGTGGTCACAGCGCTTTTTGGCCTTAGCCAATAAGTCATCCACGTAAGATTCCATGATTTTATGAATTAGATCGTGAAATATGTATGTCATGGCCCGCTGATACGTAGCACCGGCGTTCTTGAGACCGAATGGCATAACAACGTAGCAATAGGTTCCCCAAGGAGTTATAAAGGTGGTTTTAGCTTGATCTTGCTCGGATATTCTGATTTGATTGTATCCCGAGAATCCATCCATGAGAGACAAGAGCTCAAACCCAGCTGTTGCATCAACAATGACATCGATAGATGGCAATGGGAAGTCATCCTTAGGACATGCTTTGTTAATGTCCCGGAAATCTATGCAGATGCGTATCTTTCCATTCTTCTTGAGAACGGGAACGATGTTTGATACCCATTGGGAGTAGTCAACTGGCTTGATGAATCCTACCTGAAGGAGTTTTATTACCTCCTCTTTACCATAAGGGCTACCTTGGGCTTCATGGGTCTTGATTTATGTTTAATTAGCTTTGCAGATCTCGATCTAGTGACGAGGTTGTGCACCGCAATGTGGGGTGCGACTCCTGTCATCATCTCTTTGTAATTAAATGCAAATGCCTTCTGATGTTCTTTGAGAACTTGAGTATGTATTTCCACTTCTTCTGGGGTTAACGAAGATCCTAGTTTCAAGATTCTTGGCTCATCTTCCGTTCCGATATTGACATCGATTGTTTCTTCAATTAAAGAGGCGTTACCCTCTTCGAACTCAGGCGGTGCTGGGGGTAAATCCAAATCATCCCCGTTTTCCACCGCGTATATATTAGGTTCTTTTTGTGAGGGAAGATCCGTTACAGGATTTCCGAAGTAGGAAGATGAATGCGGGATCAGAGATAAATCTAGCGTGTGATAGGAGAGATGTAGTGCTGCATAGGCATTTAAGTAATCCAAAGTAGCCGCATCATTTCCAACATGGTCTAGGACGGTAGATTCACTTCCGCTTGAAAGAGGATTTATCATTGTTTTTATCAATGGTTCGTTTCGAATGGATATTGTGAAATGAGTATCTTCTAGCTCATTGCTTGGAGTGAAGCGTGATGCCGAAGTTGCTATTGAATCGGCGAGAAGATTTTTCTCTCACGGAATTGCTTCAATGGATATGAAGTCAACGCCTTGCTTAAATCTAATACAGCATTTTTGTAAAGTTGCAAGTGTTCGGCTTTAGTTTCATATACCTCTGAAACTTGGTTTGCCACTAATTGTGAGTCTCCTAAAACTCTGATATTATCAATACCAATTCTTTTGGCTAAGGTAAGGCCAAGGAGGAGGGCTTCGTACTCAGCGCCATTGTTTGTGCATTCAAAGTTCAACTTAAAAGAGAATGGGAGGACCTTTTCCTCGGGCGAGGTAAGAATTATACCTGCCCCCGCTCCATAGCGGCATTTAGCTCCATCGAAATGGAGAGTCCAATACTTAGCCGGGAGTATGGATGTAGGTGTATCTGCTGTGTTTGCACACTCTACTTCTACCATATAGAGATCTTCTGCTGGCAAGGAACCAACACCTAGGGAAAATCCTATGCCTACTGAATCGAATGGTAAGAACATTGGTGAATCTTGTTCTATCAACTCAACGATCTTCGCAGTAGTCCCTAATGATACTATTTCTTTAGTTTTACCTTTAGGGGTTGGAATTGTTTGGGCTATGTTGGTAGTTTCAAGATCCATCGTAGGTATCAACTTTTCCTCTGGCTTTGGGTCAGAGGGTTTGTTAAGTTGGTTTGTTGGAAGTTCGAATTCTGAGTGTACACCTGGTCTCTTCTTTAAATCAGCTAGGTGTACGTCAAACGGCTTTGGATCACCTTTGGCTACAAATACCTTTCCCAGATGCAGGAATCTTACTTCTTGAAATAGAGTGGAAGGGATTGCCTTCATGCGGTGTATCCATGGTCGGCCGAGGATCATATTATAATTGGTTTCCCGATCTATAATATAAAACTCAGTCAGGATTGTTTTAGGTCCCAAGGTGACCGGTAGTATTATGGTTCCTATCGATGTGGCTTTAAGGCTATCGTAGCCCCTCAAGGTATTTCGTGTAGTAGAACAGTTTGTTTCTCCATATCCCAATTTTTGGAGAAAAGAGAAAGGGACTATGTTAACCGCAGCTCCATCGACAACCATTGCCCGTTTTACATAATTATTATAAACCTGTACTTGCAAGTGTAGGGCTGGATCACCTCGGCGTGCGATCTCGGCATCCGTAGGCATTTTACTTATCTCGAATATGAATTCGACATCCCTATCCGCCTGTCCCTGAGGATAAACATCAAAGTCTATATGATTTACTTGTGCTTCTGGTGGTGGAGTGATACTAATTAAATGACCCAAACCTAACGCTTCTAAAAGAGCAGCCCTGTGAGCAGGGGAATTCTTTAGTAAATCAAGGAATGAAATATGCGAGAAGGTTTTTGTTAGATCATTAATTAAATCGTAAGCACCCATAGGTTTTGCTACGGTTTCATTGGATGTTATCTGTTTCCGGTAGATGGCTTGGACTTGGTTGAGAGAAATACTCTCGTGTCCTCGTAATTGCTTCAACGGGTAATTCGGAGTCTAACTCTACTAATCCAACTACCTTAGGTCGCGGCTGACTTCCTAGTTGTGGCGCGACTAACGGATTTAGCGAAGCCGAGGCCTCGTGATCGTTGTTTTCGTCATTGCGCCTTTGTTTGTTCCAGCTTGGTTTCAACCCATTGTTATCATGATTTGGGAGTGATCATTAAAGATCTTGAGAGGGGCATTCGAGGGGAAATCGCCCGCGAAGGTACTTGCCGTTGGTGACGTAGGATCTGCTAGGAACATATCCATAAAAAATTGTTTTTGCTCATTTGGCAAGCGTTGCATGAATTTATTGTAGTCACGGCACGTTCTAGTGTCGTGACCATGAATTTTATGGAAACCACAATAAGAATTGGGATTATAATTCCCGTTTTGTTGGTTTGGTGTGTATTGTGGCCTAAAATTCCGATCAAACTGTTGCCTATTAGGACCAAAGTTTTGAAATTGTTGTTTTTGGTTTTGACTTTGGTTTTGGTAACCAAATGAGTTTTGGCTTGGCCCTTGCATGGGATTTCGCCGTTGTTGTTGTGGATTATTAAAATCCACCGTATTGACCGTCGGGGTAAAGTTGTTGTTTCTTTGGTTGTTTATTTGTGATGGAGTATTAACGACATTTACCCTTTTGGGCTGGTCAGTTACCCCATCTGTTGTTACCCCACGATTTTTGTTAAGGATTTTGGGTCCTTGATTGACGCTTGTGGTGGTTGTAGTATTTTGAGTAGAGGTGATTAACCTCCCGCTTGCTCCATACGCCTTACGGCCACTATCTATTGCCGCTTGATCAATTCGCAGAGCGCTCTCAAGTACTTCATCATAAGTCCTTAGTGGGAACTGACTTCTTCCTTCACTTTTGCTAAGAGAATGAAGGAATAAATCGCATAGCTCCATCTCGATCCATGTTTGGAGCGCTTGCCGAGGAATAAAGGACGTGCGCCACCTTTGGATGAAATGGGCGACATACTCATTATGTTCTTGCTTGATGTGCAAGAACTCCCCGATTCCCCGTCCCCATAGTTTTTTCATGTCGAAGGCTTTGATGAACTCCGACACGAGTTGTTTGAATGAATGTATGGAAGCTTCAGGTATTCTATAATACCAATCGAGAGCGATGCCTTCCAGCATTTTGGGGAATATTTTAGCAACGACCCCATCCCATGGGAGTAATTCTCGAATGGCTATAGCGTAAGCTTTGATATGCGCATTCGGATCTCCTTCTCCTTTGTATTTGGGCAAATCGAAGAGGCCTTGGAAGCATAACGCTTCTTATGGCGAAATCTAAGGGCTCCTTTAAATATTCGAATAAGTCCCTATCGTACATGCCCACCATCGATGGTGCCGCTGAGGAGGCGGTGGCGGAACGGGTTGTTGATATGGGCGTAACGCACGCGCTTGGCAGGGGCATAAGCGCAGCCCCCGCATTTGAGTAAACATGCCGGGGATGAGTACATATCCCCTTGTGGTGATTTGGAATACATGTTTAAGTATGAAGGGGTACTATCCAGAATGGATTGCTCTGCATACGACCAGAGGAACTGTGTGCTAGCGATAAAGTGGGTCTAGTTGGCACTTGTTGTGAATACCGAGGAGTCATACCTAACGTGCCTACTCCCGTGAGGAGATCTACTTGGCTAGGATGGTGTGGAGGATCGAACTCCCTGCTTGTATGAATTTCGAATTTTGATTTGCTTGGGCAAGTTCTAATCCTCTAACCTTTTCTATTAGCGTTGAAATGACTTCGTTTGGTGAAGTCACGATATCGTGCCTCGTGGCGTTTGTTGTATATCCGGTGTTGTATAGGCATGTGATAGCCTCGTCATGAACTCGATTGCTATCTTGCCAAGTTTCTCGAGAGTATTTTCTATACGTGATGGCATAGAGGTATTTTCGAGGAGAGAACTCGGGCCGTATTTGCAAAATTCCTACAGTGGATACATGCCTGAGAGCGTTGTTCATTCCTAGGATAACGTATTGAGTACTCGCCATCTAGAATCGAGTATGGATCTGATTGTCTCGCTAATATGTGGTCTAAGTAGCACCCGAGGAGATGAAGCAGATTCTCCATCAATGTCATATTGTTTGAGCCTCAAGGCTCTGCTTGTGTTCGAGCGAGTTGTTGCTCCAACCCCTCTCGCTGGAAGGACGAACTATATCTAATCCTGGCGTTTGTGTTGACAATCGATTAGTTGAATAGTTGTCGCCCCACACGAGAGTGAGGGTGATGATTCCCTATTCTGTTGGGCATAGTATGCCTCAAGACCCAGGAGGGGTCTGCCATATGCATCGAATCCCGACATATTCGGGGGGTATATGAATACCCGCAGAATAATGGGAAGGAGCGAAGGTGATTTGTGAAGGGAAACGTGATATTTATGACTCCGAACGAGAAGGTAGGAAGTTTTACGTCAGCTTTACTAATTTCATTTGTTTCACGTCGGGTTCACCAATTTTGTACGTCGGAAAAGCAACAGGCGAGCGTGAGAATCAACAAGTGACTCTTCCACGTACCCGACCTCCCGAGGTCGTGCCGAGACAGCCGGTGGGGGTAGAATATGCAGACAAACTAGTTGGGGAGTCTAATGTCTTCGACACGCACTAATGGTATTTGCGAATCTAAGGCAAAGAAGGCCCTTCTAACTTGGACTGGTGTGATAGATCGATCGCGAGGATGACCGTCAAGGCTCCAATCAATATCGAGCTCTGGCGTGATTCGATCTATGGGTTGTGGGATGCGTGGAAAATGACCCGGGATGGTTTCGTGTATTTCTCCTGATAGGGTCATATGGCGAATATAGTCAACTCTATGGACGATTCTCTGGCCTAGTCCAAAATTCTCTAGCTTCGTTAGCTGTTGTGTCTAGTAGGGATAACTGTTGAATGATGATAGGTGGAATCGGAGTAGACTGAAATACTAACTTACGTAGGCCAGTGTCTATGTCTAATTCTCTTATGGATTCGTTAGGCTGTGGGATTTGTGGATCACAACCGTAGACTCTTGGTTGTTGCGGTCCTGTTATGGTCATACGCGAGATCAAGTTCTAATCCCTAAGATCCAAAGAATCGTATGCTTTCTGGCCTCTACGTTTAGAACCAAAGAATTGTGCGATTTTCTCGTAATACCTTATGTGTTCTAAAGAACTTGAATTCTTAAGCTCTAGTATCTATATCTATGAGGGTGTCTCCAGGTCCTGGTCATTTGTGGAACTAAAGGATCGCACCCGAATATTTGTTCTCTTTCAAATCCTTCTACAGTCATGGATGTTTTCTAGGATAACCTATAGTTTGGCTGATTTGACCAAAATGTGTGTGCTTGGTCGTCTTCGATGTTTAACCCTCTCAACTGTGACCTGATCTGTTGGAAGTCTGTTGTTGTTTGGAAGACTTGTATCCTAAGGTTTTGGTCAATGTCAGTTATTGCCACTACGGTATTGGGCTGGGGCACAATTGGCTCGAAAATGTATTCCCTGGGCTCCCTAGGTCCCGTAATTGTCATGCAAAAGCAGTAATGAAACAAACTATAATAAAGTAAAATCTAAGTACACTTCTAGCATATATAATTTCTTTTTGTATTTTCTGGCAATTTATAAGAAAGTAGCTATTTAAAATATTTAGAATTGACAACTAAACTAATAACGTAAAACAAACAAAATAGCCGAGTGTAGCTATTTGTCTGTGCAATTTTGTATATCTATTCTAAACAACGAAATAACTAATCTATTTGCAAGATTCTCGATCCTACCTCAGAAGTGAGGAATGAATCATAGTTTCTCAGAAACTATCAATCCCCACAACCTCCCTGGCAATATCAAGAATGGAAATAACTGAAATAAAGCGATTAACTACTTTATTTGATAAGTTCTAACTAAAACTTTGAAAGATGGAACCTGGATTTCGCAGAACAGTGGCGAATCCGACAGTGTGTATGTTCTTGTCCCCTCAGTATGATCTCTTCATTCTTTGTGCTCACGTGAATCCAGAAAAGTGTGGAATGCTTGCATCAACAGAATAGATATTTGGATCAATGGATGCCCTCTAAATGCGCATGTAATAGAATGCGGATAGGAGAGGGATAGCGCAAGAGTACAGAGCTTGGCCTATGCAATTCCTAGCGGGGTCTACTGCGAATCATGCAACAAAAGCGGCCAGAACCTGAAACTAGTCTGTATGAAGAGCAAAAACCTGCAACTTTAATGGCTGCCTAAACTATTCTACTCCAAAAACAATGATACTGTTTGCACAAGTTGGATCTGTGGCTTACCAACAGCTGAGTAATGCAACCAAGCATGTAAAGGATTTAAACTATCAAACTTAAGCAAACTAGAAGACTGAACTACTGAAAATGGTGAGTTTGAAACAAGAATGAGGGGCCCAAATAATGTTTGCACTTGCACAAGTTGGATATGTGGCTTACCAGCTGCAACACAATACTAACCAAAGCACTCAATGAGAAAACTAAGAATTCTAAGCAAAGGAAAACTAAATCTGCTGTAACAAGAAATTCAAAAGCAAACTTTGGAGCAAAACTCAGAGGCCAAAGTAATGTTTGCACTTGCACAAGTTGGATATGTGGCTTACCAGCTGCAACACAAAACTGAAACAAACCTGCAACAAACTATGCTACCAATCCTAAGCAAACTAAAAAGACCACAGCACTGAAAAATAAGAAAGTTGGAGTGAAAATGGTGGCCATTTGCATGTGCACAAACCATGCATTTATAGGAATTCCAACACTCAAAAACCAAAATCAAATTGAACTCCTAAACAATAAACAAAGGAAAAACACTGTTCCAGGGGACCAAAAACATTAATGCATGCCCAAGTCGGCAAGAAAAGCTGGTGAGTCGTGATATTTCACGCGGGTCGCGTCAAAAGAGCATTCTGGAAAATGCGCACAGGACCGCCGCTCTGAAAGCAAGGCGGTTGCAGAGACCGCCGCCGCTCTCAGTGGCGGCGGTTTTTCATCAAGGCCAAGAAGCCAAAGAAAGAGGAAAGAAAGGGAAAAACAAAGCACGCGGGGGCTAAGCGGGGCATGCGGGATGTTAACGCATATCCGAAGAGCTCTTTCTGGATCCCGAACACCTTTCGAGGAGACCTGTATCATCATTGGGGCACTTGTTACACGTTGGGGCCTTACAATTTTGGGTTACACGATTTGTCTATTCAATTGATCGTAGTAGTGAGGATGATCGCTCAAAGGCTCCAATCAATATCGAGCTCGCATGATCCGATCTATAGGTTATGGGATACATGGAAGATAACCTCTGGGTGCTTCGTAGATATTCCCACAAGGTTGTGAAAATGGATGATGGATGTATGGTGGATTCTATGGGCAGTTCTTCTGGGTCTAGTCCGTAAATCCTTAGCTTGATTAGCCGCTACATCTAGTGAGGATAGTTGTGCGATAATGATTGTTGGAAGTGGAGAGGATCTGAATACTAATGTGCGTAAATCAGCATCAATGTCTGATTGACCTGTGGGCCCATTGGGTTGTGGGAACCGTGGATCACAACCGTAGGTTCATGGTCATTGTGGGCCTCATATGGTCATGTGCAGAATCAATCCCTAATCCCTAATATCTAGTAGTCATATGCCTTTTCGGCCTCTATGTTTAGAACTAAAAGTTGTGCAATCTTTTCAGAATACCTTACAAACGTTCTGACAACTTGAATTCTTAAGCTAGTGTTTATGTCAATGAGGATGTCTTTCGCGTCTAGCTATGGGACCAAAGGATCACAACCGAATGTTTTCTCTTTTCAAGCCCTTCTACAATCATGCAAATATTTTTTAGGGCAATCTATGGTTTGGTGGTTTGACCAAAACGTATGCGTTTTATCATCTTTTATGTTTAATCCTCTTGTTCTCGTGAGCTAATATCTTGTAGGTCTGTTGTTGTTTAAGACCACTCCGAGATTCTCGGTCTATGTCGAGTTATTGCTGCAACAAGATTGGGTTGAGACACAATTGGCTCGAATACATATTCTTTGGGTTCCCTTGTTCCCGTGATTGTCATACAAAAGAAACAATATAAATCTAACTAAAACAAAGTAAACTAATTATGTAAAGTATATCCACAAACATATATAAATTCTCTATTTTTGTATTTTTGATAGAGTATTTAATATAATTAAGATAACAACTATTTAATAGAATTGAAAGAGCAATTATTTAATATCTAGAAAATGACAACTAAGCTAATAACAGAATTTAAAACAAACAAGGTAGCCGAGCATAGCTACTTGCCTCGTGCGGTTGTGAATCTATTCGAATAACAAAATAATTGATCTAATCTATTTGAAATACCCCCGATCTTACCTCAGAAGTGAGGAATGAATCATAGTTTCTTAGAAACTATCAATCCCCACACTTCCCGACAATATCGAAAGCGAGATTAATCGAAATGAAATGATTCACTACTCTATCTTATATGTTTTAACTAGAAATTTGATAGCTTGAACCTGGATTTTGTAGAACATTGGTGAATCTGATTGTGTGTGGCTTTGTCCCCTCAAAGGTGGTCTCTTTGTTCCTTCGTGCTCACGTGAATCCAAAAGCATGTAATGCTAAAGATCAACAGGAGTAGGTATTGGAACAATGACAGCTTTGGATGTAGACCGAATACAATGTGAGTAGGAGAGGGATAGCGAGAAGAGAACAAATCTTGGCTTATGTAATTCCTAGCGGGATTTATTGCGAGCCATGTAACACAAAACATCCGTAACCCGAAACTATCCTTCGACAAACAAAACCCGCAACTCTAATGGCTTCGGGTTGAAAATGAAACTATCTTACCTTAATTGATTGTATGAAATAGTAATGACACTAGAAGAAGAAGATCATGTGGCTTCTAAATAGCAAAATAAGACTAACTATGCATGCAACAAATGAAAACTATTTAATTGCTAAGCAAGAAGAACCGAAAGACTAAACTATTGAAATGAGAGGATGAGAGGTAGTTTTGAGGGGCCATTTGCTTGTAATCAAACCAGCTATTTATAGAATTCCCATTCACCCAAAGGTAACTCCAACTAGGACTCTTTTACTATAAACAATGAAGAAACACTATTCCAGGGAACCAAAATCATAAATACAAGCAAAAACGGATGAGAAAGCTGGTAAAAGTTGAAAATTTACGTGATTTGTGTTAAAAGAAGCATGCTGGAAAATGTGTGAAGGACTGCCGCTGAGCAGGGGGCGGTTACAGGACCGCCGCCATACCGGGTGGCGGTTACGAGACCACCGCCAAGCAAGGCAAGTAGTTTCATCACTGAAGAAAAAATGCAAAGGAAAAGAGGGGAAAAGAGCAAAACAAAGCACGCGGAGGCTAAGCAGAGCATGCGGGATGTTAATGTACACTTGGAGATATTTTCTCGGATCCCGAACACCTTGCGAGGAGACTTGTATCATCATTGGGGCATGTGTAACATCGTTCGGCACATAGCACTTTACAATTTTGGGTACGTACGGTGACACATGTCACCCCCTCATTTGTGAGAAAGATTATTTTGTTTCCTTCAAATACTCCTCGTGTCGAAGAAAGACAATGTTTTGGCTTGTCATTTTGTGTTTGGAGTGCTTTTGGAGTTGGAGTTCTTGCTTAGACAAGGATTTGGAGAAGCTTAGAGATTGGAAAGCTATTTGGAGGTAGGATCTTTGATCCTTTTTGTGTTATTTTGACAAGATTTGGGATCAACTAGAATCACTTAATAAGAAAATTAAGAATTTGAACTTGGCTATACAATGGGGAAGCCATGAAAGATCCGATCATGGGCTTGTAAGGAGTGGGTTCACCAAATGATTTAACAAAAATATAATTATTATTAAACCCTAATTGCAGAGTAACATATGATAATAAAATGTTTAACTACATATTTGATGCAATAAAATAAGATAATGAATATAAAACCCTAATCAAAAGGAAGGAGAGAGAACTTGGTTTACGCGTTGTTTGGGGCTGGTCTAAGGGAAAACCATTGAACAGGAGGAGATCAGTGTCATCATTGCTCAGAATAAATTTTGTAGGCCATGAAATAGGTGGACATAGGCAACTGGACTAGGTCAGGGACACCTAGACTCTAGAGTCTACTACTAGGTGCTCATGATCAATGAAATGGCCAAAACATGGTTTTTACTGTGTCACACAACTGTCACAAGTAGCTCTTATTGATCACTTGTATGTCATACCTTGATTTCCAAGGTGCTTGTGACCTACAAAAAAATATTTACCTATAAAACCCACAATACCACATCCAATACAAAAAGAAATATGTAATATGGGAGTCGATTGACCGACAAACACCCGACAGAGTGAACTTACAACCAAGCATTGTACTACATCTCAGACTCCATGTAGTTATAGTGAGTGTGTGTCTAGGATGCCCTTGTGCAAGTGCATTTGATAATTGGTTGTAGTTAGATTTAGCAATGTAGATAGATGTGTGAATAGAATAATGAACCACCCCTTCCTTTGTTGTGTATGCAGAAAATGTGGTCCCTTTTCCTTGAATGGATGCTAGATAGATGCCTTGAAGTGCTTTAGGTGCCTTTTGGATGCAAGCTTAGGTGATGATAGTAGATGCTTAGAGCTTGGTCCTTTATTTTAAACACATAGCTATGTATTTATATGATTCCCTTCTTTTAATTTCATAATTGGCATTTAGAAGGTCCGCCTTACAAGTAGAAACAATGCGCAAAAGATAAAAGAGAGCCAAAAGAAGCAAGTAAGGTGGAAAAGGGTTAGGGGCACCCAAAAGGGATAGGGGCACCAGCGCTCCTTTCCTAGCTGGATGTTGGTGTCTGGAACCATGAAATATAAATAAGTAAAATACAAACTAGGTTGTAGGGTGTGTAAGACCAAATAGAAAATAAGAAACAAAGAAAAGAGGCTAAAGATAGTCATCAATTACTAGTTTTCTTGTTTATGAATCATATGAATGCTACTATGTGTTTAGGACCTAGAAATATAACCAATCGTGTGATTTTGTGTCAACACTATGTGTACTTCTCCTACATCATCCACACCTCAAAAAACTACATGCCTCTCACCCTAGAGAAAAACATTGTTCATTGTCTTAATAGCTACAGATAAACCCTAATTGTATTTGTGTATACATCCCCTACCCTGGGATTTCAATTCCACACCACATATCCTTGTTTCTAAATTAACCCTTGAAACACATAAGTGAATTCCCCTTGCATTTATTTGTGTTCTAACTACATGTAAAGTGCAAGAGCTGAAATTGCAAACAACAACTATTGACATCGGTAGTACTGATTGATCACTCTTTGCTTTTTTAGATATCTCCAAAATATGTTTCCTTGATCTCTTGCACACCGTATGCACTTCTTCTTTCAAACAATTGACACACTAAATTTTATGCAGTCAAAAACCTTTACACCATAAAATACAAAAATGAAAAAATAACACAATTTGCTTGTCAGATAACATCTTCTTGTACCTCGTACGTCCATTCCTCATAAGGGCTCAATTATCAATTATTGTTCCTACATCACCTACTTCACTATAATTTCTCGAGCTTAAAACTACAAAAAAAATGCCTAAAAAGTGTTGCAAGAAGCAAGAAGTGCGGTTGGGTTTCGAATTGGGACCCTTGTGAAGTCTCAAAAAATTTATTTTGGCCCCTTTAAACTCACATTGCACTCACGTGAATAAATCACATGAGATTATGATGATTAAGTGGAGCACATATAGTAGATATTATTTGGGAAGGAACAATATGCTTCATGGAATAGGTGTGGGGCATGCAGGTATTTAATTTCCCACCTTTTAATTTACAACAATCCATTCATGTCTACATCTTACCTATCCAATTAAATTTCATCCAATCGAAAACCTTGATGCCATAAAATAAAAAACAAGCTTGCTTAACAGATAAAAGATACCTTTCATTGATATGTCTAATTGCTCCTACGACTCAATTAGTGGTGTTTGTTTACGCACCATCTATTTTCCTACACTTACTTGAGCTTACAACTTGAAAGGGAGGCTACAAATTACTACAAGATGCATCCATTTAGCTCCTGGGTTTTGAACCCTAAAACTTTCCGAGTTTCCCCAAATTTTATTGTGTCCTCTTTGTGAGATTGAAATGCTTAAGTGGAGCACAAATAGCAGATAATATTTGGGTAGGAACAATATGATCCATGGAAAACATGTGGGGCATGCAATCCAAATCCTTGATCTACCTTTGGACTCATATGACCAATTGTTGGAAGGTGTCAATTATTGATACATGTATGTGCGTCTACTTTTTGCAATTAACTAACCTCATAACTGGAAACGGGGCTACAAAGTTCTGCAACAAGTAGTCATTGTGGTCAAGTTCCAAACTTGGAACATGTTGGATTTTCCCTTTTATTTTTCCCCTTTAGACATAAATTGCACTCACGTGAATATTGCAATACCCTAATCGTTAACTTGATAGTTGGAGAAAAACACCAATCTAAATTTTGCATGATATCACTACCTTAGCTTTCTAAGTACACTTTACATCTTCATGTCCTCGACGTGTTTGTATGATGGAAAAGTGACATGCGAGCATGGGAATCTACAAGTAACTCTTCCTCGCACCTAACCTCCCGAGGTCATGCCGAGACAACCGGTGGGGATGGAATACATGCGGGGTGTAGATAAGATAGTTAGGTAATCTTATGTCTTCAACATGCAATAATGGGATCTATGAATCTAAGGCAAAGAAGGCCCTCCTAACCTGAACCAGTGTGATAGATCATTCGGCGAGGATAGCTTCTCAAAGGCTCCAATCAATATCAAGCTCTCTTCGTGATCCGATCTATGGGTTGTGGAATACGTGGAAGATGACCTATGGGTGTTTCATATATATCTCCCGTCAAGGTCATGAAAATGGAATGGTTAAATGTGTAGTGGATCTTTTGGTGCTTTATGGATGATTTTTGGTCTAGTCCAGAAATATTTAGCTTGGTTAGCTGCTATGTTTAATAATGATAGTTGTGTGATGATGTCTGGTGGAAGTGGAGAAGACCTAAACACCAACGTTCACAAGTTGTTGTCAATATTTTATTGATTTGTAGGCCCTTTGGGTTTTGGCACTGCGGATCAGAACCGTAAGTTCGTGGTTGTTGTGGACCTCCTATGGTCATGTGAAGAGTCAACCCCGATTTTGAGTATCTAGTAATCGTATGCCTTTTCGGCCTCTATGTTTAGAACTAGAAGTTACACGATTTTCTCGTGAGTACCTAACAGGTGTTCTGGCAACTTGGATATGTAAGCTAGTGTCTATATCAACAAGGAGGTCTCCTGCATCTAGCTATGGGACTAGTGGATCACAACCGAATGTTTTCTCTCTTTCAGGTCCTTCTATAGTCATATGGATATCTATCAAGGCAGTCTATAATTTGGCTGATTTGACCAGAACGTGTGTGCTTTGTTGTCTTCTATGTTTAATCCTCTTAGTTGTGTGCTGATTTCTTGTAGGTTTGCTATTGTTCGGAAGACCTGAATTCTGAGATTTTGGTCTATGTCAGTTAATGCTACAATAAGATTGGGTTGAGGCACGATTGGCTCAAAAATGTATTCCCTGGGCTCCCTAGGTCCCGTGATTGTCATACAAGATCAATATAAACCTAACTGAAACAAAATAAACTAATTATGCAAGATATATCTACAACATATATATATATATATATATATATTCCTTGATTTTTGTATTTTTGATAGAATTTTTAATAGAATTGAAAGAGCAACTAATCTAATATATTCAAAAATGACAACTAATCTAATAACAAAATTAAAACAAGCAAGGTAGCCCGGTGTAGCTACTTGCCTGTGCAGTTGTGAGTTTATCCTAAATAACTAGATAGCTAATTAACTTAATTGAAAGATTCTCAATCCTACCTCATAAGTGAGGAATGAATCATAGTTTCTGAGAAACTATCAATCCCCACAGCTTCCCTGGCAATATCGAAAATGAAACTTAACTGAAATGAAATATTTCACTACTCTATTTGATATGTTTTAACTAGAACTTTGACAGATAAAACCTGGAATTTGCATAACAATGGCGAATCCAGTAGTGTATGATTTTGTCCCCTTAGAATGATCTCCTCGTTCCTTCATGTTCACATGAATCCAGAAGAGCATGTATATGCTAGCATCAACAGAAAAAGGTATTTTGAACAATGGTAGCTTTGGATATAGACCGAATATAATGCGAGTAGGAGAGGGATAGTGCAAGTGACAGAGCTTGGCATATGCAATTCCTAGCGGGATTTATTGCAGGAATACAACACAAGTGTACCGAGAGATTCTAGAATCTACCTTCTGTGAAGAACACAACCTGCAACTCTAATGGATTCAATCTACAAATGACACTACTTTGCTCTAAACTAATTTTTATGAACAAAGAATGAACAAGACTGGAGCAAGAAGATCGAATGGCTTCTAATAACAAAGGAAAACTAGCATGGATGCAAAAATGAAAACAAAATGAGTTCTAAGCAAGAAATTGAAAGACTAAACAATGGAAATGAGAAGTTGAGGGGCCATTTGCTTGAAAACAAGTTTATTTATAGATTTCACATTCACCCAAAGGTAATTCCTATTAGAACTCTTTTACCATTAAACAATGAAGAAACACTATTCCAGGGAACATAAAACATTAATACAAGCTAAGGCGGTTGAGAAAAGCTAGTGAAAGTTGAAAAATTACGCAAGTCGCGATCAAAAGAACGTGCTAGAAAACGCGTGAAGGACCGCCGCCCTAAGCAGGGCGGCGGTTTCGTCACTGAAGGTCAAAAAGCTTAGAAAAAGAAAGGCAGAGGATAAAGTGAAGCACAAGGAACTTGGATAAAGCATTTGGGATGCTAACATATACTTTGTGAGCTTCTCTGGATCCCGAACACCTTGCGAGGCGACCTGTATCATCATTGGGGTATGTGTAACATCATTCCAGCAGGTATAGTACCCTACAATTTTGGGTACGTACATATTCCCCCTTGAAGAAGCATTTTAACCATGAAGAGGCGTAAAATGGTGGGTCCGAGTATGGTGGTCCCAAAATGGGAAGCTAAAAATTATACCTGACACGCCCAGTGTGTCGAAATGTCGCCATCCGAGTTCCCACTACCTGTAAAATGGAAAGAGGACTCAAGTGTAGATAGATAAAATAAATTGAAAAATAAATACTAAATTAGTATGAAATGAGGACTTACCATTTGTGCGGGGATAAGAACTTACCTCCATTAGTGCTCTAAACCTATGAAAGGGGCATTCAAAATGAGTCAAAACACCATATATATATATATATATATAACGGGCTCATTTTCCTATTCATTTACACGTGTCGATTTGATAGTTTTTGAGCTCTGGGACCCACGGTGACGGTTTTCAACGAGAGTATAGTCGAAACATTCGTATCAAGATAGCGATCATGCCTCTGCGAGCAGAACCTCGACCCATGAGATCCCATGTTAGTTCTTCTTGATTTAATGTTTTTGCACCCAAAATGTTAAAATGATGAAATATTTGTTGTGGGGGGGTTATTTTTAGAAATGTCAGTTTTAAATGTGTCTCTTAGGGGGCGCCTAATGGGTAGGATTTTCTTTTAGCTAAAATGTTCAATTTTTGCATTTTTAAGCATTTTTAGGACATACGACCCGTTTGTTCAGAAGTCGCAGGACGGACCGCTACCCTAAGCAAAGCGGCGGTTACAGGACCACTGCCTTTTAAGGTGGTGGTTACGGAACCGCCGCCCTGCTCAGGGCGGCGGTCCTCTACAGAGTGTTAGAACAACACTATTTTGAGATTTATTTTGCATTTCTAGTATTCCTACTTGCTTTAATGATTTTTCCAATGCAATCTTGACACTAACTTGCTTCTTTTTGCGTGTTTTTGGGTGTTTTGCAGAAGAAGGAAGAGTACATTAGATGGAGCCGAGAGAGGGAGTGTGATTGGCTTCCAGCAGTGTTAGATGCACTCTCTCAGGCTGAGTAGGATACTCTCCAGAGGGCAGGTATATTGAGGATTGCACGGGTCCCCCACGTTGCACCTGCCAGTCACATACTATGTGACTTATTTTCTTATTGGGATGCAGATCGGAACACCTTCCAATTTCCAAGTGTTAGGGGTGAGTGGACTATCACCCTAGAGGATGTCTACCACATTTTGGGAGTCCTGATTATTGGGAGGAGACTTTCATTTGATACAACAGTATCCAAAGCTTAGGTGACTCAGTGGGCCACCTATATGGGAGACGGTTGTCTCCACTAGTTCGAAGAAGGGGGTGAAGGTCCGTTCTATTCCTAGCTTTCCCATCCCTCTGATCCATCAGGCCATTATGGGCATCCTTGCTTCAAGATTGATCGGGGACAAGGGAGGGGATACTTTGCTGCTCTTCTTTGGGCCCTCATCATCACATAGATTAAGGCACATGGTCAGATTTATGCCTAGGGAGCTGATATACTTGGGACCACCTATCACGACTTATACAGGGTGGTTCATTTACAGGGATAGTCGATGAGCCATCCGACCTTAGTTATGAGCTGGGTCTATGAGCCCGATTTAGTGCACGTTAAAGCACATTGATTGGTTATGTGGCTGACTGCACGGGAAACACCAATCATATTCTTGGGCCATGTTATTTTGGACTGGCACCAAAGCTCTGGATGCAGATGTAACATTGGGGTTATAGGGCTGAAATGGTCTATTAGCGGGAGGCCTTGCTTGATTCTGATTTGCAGCTGGATTGGGTGGTCTTTGAGGTTGATATGGTTGCCTGTTAGGCTGAGCTTGAGGCTGATATGGTCTAGCACTTTGAGCTTGCTGTCTTTTGATAGTAACCAGCTCATTTCCCAAATTTTGCAATTGTTTCATGACCTCTTGGAGTTCATTTGAAGCACTAGAGGATGAAGTAGAAGCTTCATTTGAACTTTGATTTCTAGGAGTGGGAATAGGAGCTAAGACAGGCGCTTGACTAGTACTTGGGCTCTCTAAACTTGGATATAATGGCATTGGAGGCCTAGGAGCCAGTTTACCAGCTTGAATAAGACAGTTTTCGGCTCTAATGGCAATGCTATAAGCAGCAGGTAAGGTTGTGCCTCCCATAGATTGAATTAACATAGAAATATCAGAATTCAAAGCTTTAAGATAGTATAGAAAAGCACCTTCTGCTGTTGGCCTGACTGCCACTGGAATCCTATCCCAAGACCTTTGAAATCTGAAGTTGAAGTCAGTCAGCTGCTCATTGGGAGCTCTCTTGATAGTTGTCAATTGCTCTAGTAGAGAAAAATTGTCTCCCTTTTCTCCAAACTGCTCATGGAGAACTATGCATAACTGATTCCAATTTGTGATAGAACCAGCTTCAAGGCTCCTGAACCATTGCAATGCCGTCCCTTTGAACGATGATGCCAGTAGTTTGATAGCCACATCCATTTCGTTTATCTCATGGATTGCACAAACGTTAGCAATGTCTTTGACATGATCACCAGGAGTGGTATGATTTTCTCCAGTGAAAAATGGAATGTTCTTCAATGCTGCAATTGGAACTTGATTCTATGCATTGAGGGCAAGTGGGCTGTTGCCAGTGAAATTGACAAAGGGATTTAGTGGTTGCGCCATTCTGATTGGTCTGAGAATCCTTGTTGATGCGAGAAAAGGTCTACCAGGTGGAGGTGTAGACAAAGTCCTATTAGGTGGAGACGCAGATCTTTGAGCTCTTCTTCCCCTTCTTTCTCTGCCTGGAGATAGATGCAGATAAACAAACAATCCTTCCTCCCTAGTTCTTGACACAGTCCGTATTCTTCTCATAAACTTTCCGAGGCTTGGACTGCAGGGAACCGAGAGATTATGCCTCTTTTGGAGTCGCGGATGTGTGATTTTAAAGCTCCTTCAAAGCTGGAACTCGAACAAGTGCACATCAATCTTGTTAATGAAATTAAAGACCTCTAAGGTCCCATCGGCATGCCAAAACTGTTATCATCAATCACAAAGCACTTCGTGCATATACTTGAACTCACAGTGTGATTGGATAACATGGGTACTATCTCCAAGTTGTGGGACTTGCTACTTGAGATAGACCTCCAGAGAAAGCTGGTTCTTGCTCCTAAACTACCTGCCACAATCTACTCTAATGCAGGATAAGCTAACTGTTCTAATCTAAATTTCCAAGGGACCAGGGAGAGAGAATACATAAAATGAAAGCCTACACTAAAGCGGTGATACACCAGAAAAGGAGGGTGTGAGAGTAGTCTCCAAATGTGTGAAATACAGAGGCAAAGTGCACACTAGAAGAGGTGATGACAGTTCACCATAATCTAGCAAAATGCATTCACAACAATATTCCAAGCATACACAATGATAATGAATCCCTGCAAGAACATAATAAATAGACACAATATTCTTATAGAAAGATCAAAGGGGCAAGAAGAATGCAAGAAAACACAGCAGGGGAAGATACATCCACAAACTGGTATTTTATTGCTTCATGATATGCACAGTTCAATCTATTACAAGATAAGGGCATGGATCACCATGCAAGGAGTCCACTAAAAGGGCCTGCAACACACTGGCTTCACAAAGAAATTTTGGTAGAGCTTTGCTACCCAAAAACTCTCTCTTTACAATGAGCCCAACACTCCAATTTATAAAAAAATGAGAAGGAAAAGAGAAGGGAAAATGGAAATCCCAAAATCTGTCCTTCAACCACCTGTAAGAGGCATTAAATTGAGTGAAATGGTTATACATTACTTGCAAAAGGCTCCCCATACTGTCCCATGTGCTGCAGCAGAGAAAGAATGATGACCATGCCTCTTAATTGCACTCCCAGCTACCAAATAAAACACTGTTCTGAACCCGGCCACGTTTTCTTAAAAAACTCAATCAATTTCTAATCAAATCTATAATTTCTTGATTTCTATGCATCAGGCTCGGAACCATGATTCCAACGGTACCAATTTTGTGTGATTTCGTTGAGAAATGCAAAAGTTATGGCCTTCTGAGTGTGGGCAGCTATTTTGGGTCTGGCAGGCGTTTTCTGTCATTTGACGGGAATGAGCATTGACTGACTGGAGCCGAATATGTTTCTTTTATTTAAATATATCTACCCTCATTAAAATTAAGAAATCCAGTTTTTGTGGCATAGAGGATGTCGTGCTCATTCCAGAAAGTCCAATTTTGTGAAAATCGGAGCTCGGAGTCAAAAGTTATGGCCGTTTGAAGTTCCACGGGTCAAATGTTGACTTTTCTCCTCTGCCTTCGGCCGCTTCGGCTTTTCACGTCCCACGCGTCCCTTTGTCCCATTTTTCCCAAATTGAAGTTCCTATTTCGGCCGAACCGGCCAGTTCACGTACTCGCGGCCCAGATGTCCCATTTGCTTTCGGACCGTCTGGGACAAATTTTCCCGATTCGCCCGGTTCGGCCGGTTCGTGCCCTTTTGTCCCAATTGTCCCGGACTTTAAGTTCTCATTTCGGCCGATCCGTCCATTTCGCGTACTTCACGTACCTTCGGCCCAACTGTTCTGGGCTGCCTTAAGTCTTTTCGGCCAACTTGCATCCTCCGCGTACTAACTGCCCAGATGTCCCAGACTGCTTGTTTCAACAGTTAGTCAATTTTTTCCATTTTTCGGCCAATTCGGATTTCCGCGTCCTGCACGTCCTTTTGGCCCGGATGTCCCAAATGCTGCACAGACCGCCTGGCGGCCTTTCGGCCGGTTCGCGCCCAGATGTCCCTCATGTCCCGACTATTGCAAGGACTAGGACTTAGCCATTTTTCACGATTTTTTCTGGCCCGAGCTTATTTTTGCAATTTTTTCACATTTCCTCAGAACTTGCTCTCTTCTTCTTGGACAGGGGAGTTAGAAAAAAAATGAGGGGACCCTAGAAACATGACTTTTTGTCGGAATCAATATAATTGCTTGGGACTAAAGAATTTGATGCATGTTATGAAAATTACCTTGAGGGGTGAATTTTGGATAACAACTACGGGGAAGCTTGTGGACAGGATGGGGAAGGTAGAGACACACCCCTTTGATCGAGTGCCTCAGCAGTTAGGCCTTGCTTACATTGACATACTTCCCAGTGGTTCCAAGTGTTTAGATCATTCGGTGGGCTAGGGAGGTCCTAGAGGCCGGGGTTGGACAGTTGTTACTCTTGGCATCCCTATTGCAGAGCTGGGGAGGGTGGTATGCACTCTCGAGAGAGTTGGTGCTCCTCAGGCACCTTTACTTCGGATTTCCGTCGTTCTTTCCCATAGCAGTGATGACCCCATTGATATAGACTCCGAGTCTGAGGAGTTCACAGGGGAGAGACGGAGGAGGAGACCAAGGACATGGAGATCAGTGATTCGGGTGGGGAAGAGGATAGCGATCCCGAGTGGCATGACACTCAGGAGATCCTACTGGCTGAGAGGGAAAAATAGAGCGTGGAGAGGGTGACTCTAGTCTCAGAGGATTTACTTTCTTAGGACCTAGGTGGAGAGGACGAGTCCATGGCAAGATGCCATGTTGTCCCAAAGGTAGGAGGGGACACTAGTCAATGGTGGTGTCGTAGGGCACATGATCCCTAGAGATCCTTCTTGGAGGCCCGGAGATCCGAGTGAGTTGTCACTCTTCTTTTGATGTTTATTTTAGCTAGAATTACCTTAGTTGCTACCTCTCTTTTTGTTCATCCTTGGTTTCACCTTTTGATTGTTTTCTAATTTATTTTCTCCTTTGTTTGCAGAGACCGCTGATGAGTGGCGAGACTTGATTCACCGGGTATGTACTGATACCCTAATGCTCCCCATGGAGAAGACTCGTGCCGAGCTATCCGCGGATGCAGGGGAGCCTTCAGCAGCCTGGTAGGCATACCGATGTTTTTTCCCCTATCTCTGGCATGTGGCCAAGATGGTGACTTCCCTTCGTGCCGAGGTAGCTGGGTATAGGGCTGCAGAGCGCTTGATGAGGAGGAGCCGCTCTCATAGCAAGGCTACAACTAGTGTTTAGGATCGTGAGCCCTCAGTGCACTCGGAGCACGGCGTGGCAGCCGAGTCCTAGACGTGATTGTGCACCTTCTGAGGGATCCCATAGGGATTGAGAGGCCACTTGGCTCTTTTTTTAGTGACCTTTGTTAGGTTGTTTATATGATTATTTTTGTACTTTCCGGGCTCATTGAGCATTTTGACCATGCCTAGTGCATGATGTCATTATATATGAAACCTAATATATATATATATATATATATATATATATATATTTGGATCTAGACTCTTGGTATCTTGAATTTTGTGACTCATTTTCTAAATGTGTTTTCAGATATTTTTAGAATATTTTCTTTTCATGTTTCCAGAATGTATGCAATGGACAACAAATGATAGTAAATAGAATGTCTTACTCTATGTGTTTTTGCAATGTTGATATGAGATGATACTAACATATGGTAGTACTGAACTTTTGAACTCTTTGGGAAATGATTGTAATTCCTTCTTATATTGGCAAAACGTGATGAATGCATAGTGATAAAGAGATGAACTTGCCCCAATCCCAAATCCATGCAACTAGTAAGACGCGAGGGTTCGACACCAAGAATTAGGAAGGGCACAAGTTGTGTGAGTTTGATTGAATGGAATGATGAGAGAAAGACAAACTAAGAACAAGAACCAAATTTGGACGTACATACCCACCCTACTCGAACTACTACCAATCTTTAGAAGGCCACTTACTTTTCAGTTTATCTAGACTTAAATTCATAAATGGAAACCTAGTTGACAAAATATGGTTTTGAGGATTTGATCTCTTTGGAATTTGGATGTTTGGATATTTGCTTTCTCTTAACATAATTTGACTTGTGTTTTTAGCATACCAAGATTTGTTAGTTTGTGTAACTGGACCCCCACACCCTGCCTCACGCTACTAGTAAGAAGCATGGGTTTGTCACCAAAGGCAAGATATAGGCGAGTAAGGGCACTTCTTTCCTTTCCCAACCTCACATCACCGGTAAGAGATGTGGGCTTATTACCGAAGGTTGATGGGAAAAAGAAGTGTGTAAAATAAAATATTTTGTTTACTTGGTGCTTTTGATTTCATTTGATTTTGACATTTCTGATCTATAAATTTAGGACATCCTTTAGTCCTAAGAGATTTTAAGAGGGATAGATGTGACACCAAGAAGCTTCCAGAATACAGACCGTAGGCAAGGACAACTTTACCTAGTAGAAAGAAAGAGCAAAGCCAAGTATGCAAACCTTGGTATGGTTTTCGTTAATGTTTGTCTGTCGAAATTGATGAGAAGATTTGAAAATGTTTGATGATGTTTGAAGAGATGTGATATGAATATTTTTGCCAATATCTTCAAAAATTTGTAACATTTTTTTAAGAGTAAGCTCTTGAACTACCATTTTTGTGAAATGGACATAATGAAGCAGCTAAAAGACTAATGCAATGTAGGTAGCTATAATGTACTAGCAATGACTTTGACATTTTATGCGTAAAACCACTTAAGGTGCAAGGAATTGACAGTTTCACCAAATTCCTCACCTTCTAGTGTGCACAAGAGATACGCACCATTTCCGTAGTCCTTCACGACTCGGTATGGGCCCAACCATTTGGGCAGAACTTTCTTCCTTCGCGGTTTTCTTATTGATTTGGTTGTCTAGTCTTAGAACTAGATCTCCTTCATATATTTCTCACTCATAGACTTTTTTGTTATACTACCGGCACATCCGGTCAGCATAGGCTCTGTGCCGTTGTTCGGCATTTAACCTGGCCTCGTCAAGGCTTTCTAGTTGAGAGAGGCATGCCTCCCTGTAAGCTTCTTCATCTAGGATCCCTTGTAATGAGATGTGGAGACTGGGTATTTCAACCTCAAGTGGGAGAACTGCTTCTACTCCGAATACCAGCAAGAAAGGAGTTGCTCCTGTTGGTGTTCTTATTGAGGTTCAGTGGGCCCACAAGGCCGGATATAATTTTAAATTCCAATCTTGTTTGTTTTCCTTTACTGTTTTGAGGAGAATAGCTTTCAATGTTTTGTTTGTCACTTCAGCCTACCCATTGGCTTGAGGGTAGTAAAGAGAGGTTGTGTGATGGTTTATCTTGAACTTGCTACATAACTCACGAACCTCATCATTCTTAAAGGACGTGCCATTATCTGAGATAATGACTTGTGGGACACCATACCTGCAGATAATTTGGTTCAAAATGAATTTGGCAATCACTGAATACGGTGGTGAGAGGCATGGCCTCCACCCATTTGGTAAAATATTTCGTGGCTGTGATTATAAAATTATGGCCATCGGTTGATGAGGGAGAGAATTTCCCTATTAAGTCCAGACCCCAAGTGGAGAAGGGCCATGGAGTCGCTATTGGTTGTAGGGATTGTGCTGGCATGTGAATCTCGTGAGAGAATTCTTGACATTTGTGGCACTTACGTACAAATTCCACTATGTCATGTTCAAGAGTGGGCCAAAAATAGCCCATCCGATGTATTTTGCGAGTGGTGGTGTGACCACCGAAGTGGCCCCCACATATCCCACTATGGGATTCATGAAGAATCCTCTTGGATTCTTCTATGTCGACGCATCTTAGAAGCATGTCATCGAAGGCTCTGCAATAGAGCACTTGGTCTAAAACAACATATTTAGCGGTAATAATGTGTAACCGCCTTCTTTGTTGTGATGTGGCACTTTCCGGGTATGTATGGTCCATGATAAAATTGATGATATTAGTATACCAGGGACATGTAGAAATGGGGGTCTGGTTTCGACAAAGTATACACATTCATCGGGAAATTCTAGATCTACCAGCTTGCCTCCATCTAGTGGATTGTCAGCTAACTTAGATCTACAATGATTTTTCCTTTAACGGATTTTTGGTTTACGAATGTTAACTCAAATTCTCCCATTAGGGTTATGAAACGGCCATCCTTTTAGATAAAGATCCTTGTGTGAGAAATGTTCGTAAATGGTCTGTCTTTACAATGACCCTTATTTCCTGGTTTAACATGTAATGTCTCAAACATTTTGTTGCAAAAATTATGGCAAGGCATTCTCTCTCTACCTGTGTGTAATGTGTTTCATAATCAAGCAACGTTCTTTAGCTAATGAAATAGATCGCGTTCTCATTTATCATCATCTTCTTGAGCCAGCATGCAAGCCAGTGAGACATGAGTGGCTCGTGAGTATAGGATCAAAGGCGGTCTAGCTTGGGAGGCATTAGCGTGGGTGGTGACAACAAGAAACGCTTAACTGCTTCGAAGGCCTCATTGCAATCTTCAGTCCAATCGATACTATAATCTTTCTTGAGTAGATTATTGATTGGATGAATGGCAAAGCTTAAATCTAGGATGAACCTTCGGATTACACCAAGTTTCCCAAGAAATGACCTGATTCCAGACTCATCTGAAGGTGGGATCATTTCGAGAACAACCCGTATTTTGGCTGGATCAACATCAATCCCTCGTGAAGATATAATGTATCCTAGAAGTTTGCCTCCTGTTACACCAAAAACGCACTTCTCTGGGTTTAATGTGACACCATACTCAATTAGTCGTGAGAGGATGATATGGAGCACTTCCAGATGATCACAATTCTTCTTGGCCTTGGCCAATAAGTCATCCACATATGATTCCACAATTTTATGGATAATGGAATATATAAGTCATTTCTGTTGATAAATAGCGTCGGCGTTCTTAAGACCAAATGGCATGACAAAGCATAACAATAAGTTCCCAGGGAGTTATAAATGTGGTTTTGGCTTGATCTTGTTCTAAATATTTTAATTTGATTGTACCACGAGAACCCATCCATGAGGGACAGCGGTTCAAATCCAGTTGTTGCATCAATGATAACGTAAATGGATGGCAATGGGAAATCATCCTTGGGACAAGCTTTGTTAACGAAAGTCTATACAAATGTGTATCTTCCCATTCTTTTTTAGGACGGGAACGATATTAGACACCCATTGTGAATAGTCAATGGGCTTGATGAATCCTATTTGGAGAAGTTTTACTACTTCCTCTTTTACCATGAGAGTCACTTTTGGCTTCATTGGTCTTGACTTTTGTTTTATTGGCTTCACATCTAGTTTAGTGATGAGATTATGTACTGCAACTTGTGGTGTGATACCCGTCATTTCTTTATAATTAAATTCAAAATTCTTTTGATGTTTTTTGAGGATTTGGGTGTGTATTTCTATTTCTTCCGGAGTTAGTGAGGATCCCAACTTCAAAATTCTTGGTTCTTCCTCTGTTCCAATGTTTATGTCAATGGTTTCTTCTATCAAAGAAGTGTTACCTTCTTCAAATTTAGGTGGAGCTGGAGGTAGTTCCAAGCTTTCTTTGTTTTCTATCTCGTAGATATCAAGATCCTTCTGTGGAGGAGACTCTACCGTGGGATTTCCAAAGTAGGAAGAGGAGTGTGGTATTAGGGAAAGATCAACTATAGGGTGAGCAAGGTGTAGCTCTGCATAGGCATTTAGATATTCGAGAGTGACTTTATCACTGTTAACATGATGTAAGATAGAAGATTCATTCTCAGTTGTATGTGTTAGAAGAGGGTTTGTTGACATTTTCTTCACCAATGGTTCAAGTTGTCACAGTGATACCTTGAAATGTGTATCTTCTAACTCATTACTTGGGGTAAAACACGAAGTTGAGGTTGTTATTGAATCTGTGAGAAGGTTCTATTCTCATGGGATTGCCTCAATGGATATGAAGTCAAATCCTTTTCTTAGATCTAATACCATTGTTTTATAGAGCTGTAAGTGCTCAGCTCTAGTCTCATATACTTCAGAGACTTGGTTTGCAACTAATTGCGAGTCTCCTAACACTTTGATGTTATTAACACCGATCCTTTTGGCTATGATGAGGCCAAGGAGGAGGGCTTCGTACTCAACGCCGTTGTTTATACATTCAAAGTTTAATTTAAAAGAAAAAGGTAGGATCTTTCCCTTAGGAGAAGTAAAGATCACGCCCGCTTGACTCCATAGTGACATCTAGCTCCATTGAAGTGGAGAGTCCAATATTTACTAGGAAAATGGATGTTGGGACATTCTTTACATCTGTTTCTTCTATTTTGGTTACTTCTACCATGCAAAGTTCCTCTGCTGGAAGAGAACCAACTCCTAGGGTACATCCCATACCTATGGAATCAAATGGTAGGAAAATTGGTAGATCTTGTTCCAGTAACTTGACAATTTTTATAGTAGTTCCTAATGACATTGTTTCTACAACGTTAGCTTCATCCTTGAGGGCTAGGATGCCCTTGACTAGGTTCGTAATTTCTAGTTCTGTTGTAGGTATTAATTTTTCTTCCGATTTTGAGTCGATTGGTTTGTTAAGTTGGTTTGTTGGGAGTTCAAACTCAGAGTGAATGCCTGGTCTTTTCTTCAGGTCTGCTAGGTGTATGTCGAATGGTTTTGGGTCACCTTTTGCTACGAATATCTTTCCTAGGTGTAAGAATCTTATTTCCTAGAATAACGTAGAAGGGATTGCTTTCATGTGATGTATCCATGGTCGACCGAGGATCATATTATAGTTGGTTTCTCGATCTATGATATAAAAATCAATGAGGATTGTCTTGGGTCCTAACGTGACCGGTAGTATTATAGTCCCGATTAAAGAGCTTTAAGGTTGTCATAACCTCTTAGCGTATTTCTTGTTGTGGAGCAGTTTGTTTCTCCATATCCTAACTTTTGAAGAAAAGAGAAGGGGACAATGTTAACGGTTGCCCCATCATCAACCATTACATGTTTAACATAATTATTGTAAACCCGCACTTTGTAAATGCAAGGCCGGATCACCTCTACGTGTAATTTCATCATATGTTGGCATTTTGTTTATGTCGAATATAAATTTGGTATCCCTATCTGGCTGCCCTGGAGGGTGGATATCGAAGTCTATATGGTTTACTTGTGTTTCGGAAGGTGGAGTGATGTTAATTAAATGACCTAGACCTAGTGCTTCTAAAAGAGTAGCCCTATGGGCAGGAGAATTTTTCAATAAGTCCAAAAAGGAGATGTGAGAGAAGGCCTTTGTTAAGTCATTAATTAAATCATAAGCACCTATGGGATTTACCAATGTTTGTTGAATGTTATCTAGCTCTAGTGGATAGATTGGATTTGGTTGAGAAGAATATTCCCGTGTTCTTGTTATGGCTTCTACGTGCAGCTCAGTATCTAACTCCACTAGACCAACTATCTTGGTTCATGGCTGATTTCCTAATTGCGGCGCGACATGTGGATTTAGTGAAGTTGAGGCTTCATGATCATTATTTCCTATCATTACACCTTTGTTCATCCCATTTGGATTTAACTTATTATTGTTATTGTGATTTGGAAGTGGATCATTGAAGATCTTAAGAGGTGCGTTTTGAGGGGAAACTACCCCTGTGAAAGTATTTGGCATAGGTGTCACAGAATCTGTTAAGAACATATCTATGAAGAGTTGTCTTTGTTCTTCTGGAAAACGTTGCATGAACTTATTGTAATCGTGGCAAGTCCTAGTGTCATGGCCTCGAATTTTTTGGAAACCACAATACGAGTTAGGATTATAACTCCTAGGTTGTTGGTTTGGCACGTGTTGTGGTCTAAAACTCTGATTAAACTGTTGACTATTAGGATTAAAGTTTTATGTTTGTTGCCTTTGGTTTTGGTTTTGATATCCAGTTGAGTTTTGACTTGGACCCTATGTCTGGATCTGCCGTTGTTGTTGTTGTCATTGGGGATGATTAAAATCCACCGCATTGATTGTTGGGGTAAAATTGTTTTTTTTATTTTTAACTGGTAGTGGAACATTTACTGATGTTTTCTTTTTTAGTTTGGTCAGTCACTCCATCTGTTGTCACTCCACGGTTTTTGATAAGGATTTTAGGTCCTTGATTGGTGTTTTTGGTACTAGGATAAGTCGTAGTGTTTTGGTTGGGGATGATTAACCTCCCATTTGTTCCATATGTCTTACGACTGCTATCTATTGCAGCTTGATCTATTCAGAGAGCGATCTCGGGCACTTCATCATAAGTTCTTACTGGGAACTTCTCGGACTTCTTCCTTTATCTCTCTGCTGAGAGAATGAAGGAATAAATCATGTAGTTCCATCTAATCCATGTTTGGAGCGCTTGCTGAAGAATAGAGGACTATACGCCATCTTTGGATGAAATGAGCAACGGATTCATTGTGTTCTTGTTTGATATGCAAAAATTCTCGATTCTTGTTCTCAACAATTTTTTCATATCGAACGCCTTGATGAACTCGAAGCGAGTTGTTTAAATGAATGTATTGAGGCTTCAGGTATTCTGTAATACCAATCAAGGGCGATACCCTCTAAATTTTTGGGGAATATTTTAGCAACAACTCCATCCCAAGGGAGCAATTCTCGAATGGTTATGGTATAGGCCTTAATATGTGCATTCGGGTCTCCCTCTCCTTTGTACTTGGGTAGATCGAGGAGAGGTCTTAGAAGCATGAAACTTCATATAGTGAAGTCTAAAGGTTCTTTCAAATATTCTGAATAAGTCCCTATTGCATAGGTTTCAACCATTGATGGTGTTTGCTGAGGGGGTGGAGGTGGAATGGGTTGTTGATATGGCGTAGCATATATATTTGTAGGGGCATAAGGAAATCCCTATGTTTGAGCAAACATGCTGGGAGAAGATAACATATCTCCCTGTGGTGATTTGGAATACATGTTTAAGTATGGAGGAGCATTTCTCAAGAATGGGTTGTTTTGTACTAAACTGGGAGGTATTATATTCTCAACCGGAGTGGCGTTAGAAAATGTGGTTCTAGTTGGCGTTTGTTGTAAGTACTGAGGGGGCATACCCAACATGCCTATTCCTATGAGGAGGTCTACTTGGGCTGGAATGATGTGGAGGATTGGAATTTCACCTTGCATGAACTATGGATTTTGATTTGCTTGAGCAAGTTCCAACCCTCTAACCTTCTCAACTAAGGATGAGATGACTTTGTTTGGTGAAGACATGGTATTTTGTCTTAGTGGCGTTTGTTGTATATCTTGAGGTTGTATAGGCATATGGTACCCTGCTATGAATTGATCGGTGCCCTGCCAAGTTTCACCTGGGCACTTCCTATATTTGGAGGAATGGGGTGTTTTCTTGGAGCGAGACCTCGGGTTGTGTTTGCAAACCTCCTATAGGCGAGTACATATTTTGAGAGCGTTGTTCACTCCTAGCATAACGTGCTAAGGATTCGCCATCTAAAAACAAATATGGATCTGATTGTCTACTAATTTGTGGTCTAACCAACACCCGAGGAGATGAACTAGATTCTCCAGTGAGCGTCATGTTGTTTGAGCCTAAAGGCTCTGGTTGTTGCGTTTGAGTGAGCTAATCCAACTCCTCTATTTGGAAAGAAGAACTATATCTAGTCCTTTGAGGTAGAGTTTGTGTTGAAAATTAGTTAGTTGAATAGTTGTCACCCCATGCTGAGAGTGAGGGTGATGGTTGTCTATTTAGTTGATCATAGTATGCTTCAAGACCTAGGAGAGGTTTGTCATATGCATCATATCCCGACATATTCGGGGGGTATATGAATACCCGCAGAATAATGGGAAAGAGTGAAGGTGGATGAAAGAAAAGAAAACAGAAAGAGGAATATTAGTTTGATTCACATCAAGAAGGTTGCGTGTTCATTCACGTCGGGTTCACCAATTTTGTACGATGGAAAAGTGACATGTGAGCATGGGAATCTACAAGTAACTCTTCCTCGTACTCGACCTCCCAAGGTCATGCCGAGACAGCCGGTGGGGATGGAATACATGCGGGGTGCAGATAAGCTAGTTAGGTAATCTTATGTCTTCAACACGCAATAATGGGATCTGTGAATCTAAGGCAAAGAAGGCCCTCCTAACCTGAACCAGTGTGATAGATCGTTTGGCGAGGATAGCTGCTCGAAGGCTCCAATCAATATCAAGCTCTGTCGTGATCCGATCTATGGGTTGTGGAATACGTGGAAGATGACCTATGGGTGTTTCATATATATCTCCCGTCAAGGTCATGAAAATGGAATGGTTAAATGTGTAGTGGATCTTTTGGTGCTTTATGGATGATTTTATGGTCTAGTCCAGAAATATTTAGCTTGGTTAGTTGCTACGTTTAATAATGATAGTTGTGTGATGATGTCTGGTGGAAGTGGAGAAGACCTAAACACCAGTGTTCGCAAGCTGTTGTCAATATTTTATTGATTTGTAGGCCCTTTGGGTTGTGGGACCTACGGATCACAACCGTAAGTTCATGGTTGTTGTGGACCTCCTATGGTCATGTGAAGAGTCAACCCCTGATTTCGAGTATCCAGTAATCGTATGCCTTTTCAGCCTCTATGTTTAGAACTAGAAGTTGCACAATTTTCTCAGAGTACCTAACAAGTGTTCTAGCAACTTGGATACATAAGCTAGTGTTTATATCAACGAGGAGGTCTCCTGCGTTTGGCTGTGGGAATAATGGATCACAACCGAATGTTTGCTCTCTTTCAGTTCCTTCTACGATCCATATGGATATCTATCAAGGCAATCTATAATTTGGTTGATTTGACCAGAACGTGTGTGTTTTGTCGTCTTCTATGTTTAATCCTCTTAGCTGTGTGTTGATTTCTTGTAGGTCTGTTGTTGTTCGAAAGACCTAAATTATGAGATTTTGGTCTATGTTAGTTAATGCTACAACAAGATTGGGTTGAGGCACGGTTGGCTCAAAAACGTATCCCCTGGGCTCCCTAGATTCCATGATTGTCATACAAGATCAATATAAACCTAATTGAAACGAAATAAACTAATTATGCAAGATATATCTACAACATATATATATATATATATATATATATTCCTCTATTTTTGTATTTTTGATAGAATTTTTAATAGAATTGAAAGAGCAACTAATCTAATATATTCAGAAAATGAAAACTAATCTAATAACAAAATTAAAACAAGCAAGGTAGCCGGTGTAGCTACTTTCTGTGCAGTTGTGAGTTTATCCTAAATAACTAGATAGTTGATTAACTTAATTGAAAGATTCTCAATCCTACCTCAGAAGTGAGGAATGAATCATAGTTTCTGAGAAACTATCAATCCCCATAGCTTCCCCAGCAATATCGAAAATGAAACTTAACTGAAATGAAATATTTCACTACTCTATTTGATATGTTTTAACTAGAACTTTGACAAATAAAACCTGGAATTTGCATAACAGTGGCGAATCCAGTAGTGTATGATTTTGTCCCCTCAGAATGATCTCCTCGTTCCTTCGTGTTCACGTGAATCCAGAAGAGCGTGTATATGCTAGCATCAACAGAAAAAGGTATTTTGAACAATGGCAGCTTTGGATATAGACCGAATATAATGCGAGTAGGAGAGGGATAGCGCAAGTGACAGAGCTTGGCGTATGTAATTCCTAGCGGGATTTATTGTGGGAATACAACACAAGTGTACCGAGAGATTCTAGAATCTACCTTCTGTGAAGAACACAACCTACAACTCTAATGGATTTAATCTACAAATGACACTACTCTGCTCTAAACTAATTTGTATGAACAACAATGAACAAGACTAGAGCAAGAAGATCGAATGGCTTCTAATAGCAAAGGAAAAACTAGCATGGATGCAAAAATGAAAACAAAATGAGTTCTAAGCAAGAAATTCAAAGACTAAACAATGGAAATGAGAAGTTGAGGGGCCATTTGCTTGAAAACAAGCTGGCTATTTATAGATTTCACATTCACCCAAAGGTAATTCCTATTAGAACTCTTTTACCATTAAACAATGAAGAAACACTATTCCAGGGAACATAAAACATTAATACAAGCTAAGGCGGTTGAGAAAAGCTGGTGAAAGTTGAAAAATTACGCAAGTCGCGATCAAAAGAATGTGCTAGAAAACGCGTGAAGGACCACCGCCACGAGCGGGCGGCGGTTTAAATCCACCGAAGGTCGAAAACCTTAGAAAAAAAGAAAGGCAAAGGATAAAGCGAAGCACAAGGAACTTGGATAAAGCATTTGGGATGCTAACATATACTTCATGACCTTCTCTCGGATCCCGAACAGGTGAGGCGACCTATATCATCATTGGGGTATGTGTAACATCATTTCGCGTGATACAACTGTACCCTACAATTTTGGGTACGTACAATATTAAGCCAAAACATTCATTCAAATTCCCTTTACATTTCCATTTTTCTAACTACGCATTAAAGTCAAGAACTGCAAATTCAAACAAGTTTTCCCCTCGGCAACATTTTCCAACCTCTACTTGCATTTTGAGATATCTCTCTCAATAGTTTCATCTACATCTTCCCCAACACGAGTTTTCTCCTTCTTACAATTGACAAACATGTCGTGCACTTCTTAGAGAGTATATTTTCACATTGGCTCCTCAATTCCTCTTTCCTTTCCCATCCACTTCTTCACCCTTGAACGCCTTTTTCTACACCCCTCTTCCTCTACCATTATTACGCCGAAAGGCGTGAACTCTGTGAGGAAACCTCCTCTCGACTGACATCGATGGAGACACGGACGGTGGTGATGGAGAGGTCGACGAAGCACGGCAGTTCTTAGGCCTTACAGTTGGCAATGGGGTGGAAAGGATAAGGCTCCTGTCACTTGGAATTTCGAGAAGGAAGATAAACCTGCGCAAAGGAGGGAGATCCATTCCCGCAGTCAGAAATGGAGGACAGGATACAGTGTCCTGTGAGAAGGTGGACGCACGTCTTCCATTACTGAGGAGAGGGGAGAATAGTGCTGCATTTACTGTGAGTAGGTATGGGGCTGGAAAAGGGGATAATAAAATCTATGCGACCCCTGCAAAATAGATACATTTTAGGGCTTTTGTGTTAGCTTGCCTTCGTCTGAGGCTCTCCAAAGCATATTTTTTATGGCGTGTGAGGTTATTTGCTGCTTGTTGTGACCCGGTTGGAAGAGGGCGGCGGATCCCTGTGTGCACTGACTCTGGTTTAAGTGGAGACAGCTTGATCTGGAAAATACACTGGACCTGGCCATACTTGTGCAAGGTGAGGAGCACCTCCTTTTTTCACAAAAATATCTTCTTGTATCCCTCTCTGAAATGTTCTTGTACGTTTCGTTTACACTTATTCCTGTAATGATTGAGTATATGGTTTGTGTGTTATTGTTATATAACTTGGTTGCCCCTAAGTTCTGACTGTATCATATAGTTATGCTTGCACATTTAGGCGAGGTCGATCCATGAAAATCACTTACTTTGTTACTCGTTAGTGCTTGTTATACGTTAACGAAACTTGCTAATGTTCCTGTCCTGGCCGGGATTCGATCTCTAGACCTGTCCGTTCTCAAATAATAAGGCTGCGTCAAAATACGGATAAAAGCCCTAAATTTTCTCCTTTCATCTCAGAAAGGAGAGAGTGCAGGGTCTGCAGAGTGCTTAGCAGGATCACTGTGACGGGTCGTGACGAAGAAGATAGGAAAACGTCATTATAATATTAACACCGCCTGCGTGTGCCCTGAATTTACACCTGCAGGCTGCTGCGGCGTCGGTTGCAGACCACTTTCGAACACATAACTTTCTGGTTATTAAATTTCATTAATAGAATGTACACAGCTGATTTCAGCATGAGAAAGATGTGGAGCAATGTCCTCGGGCTTCAAAGCTTCCAATATTAATGGAAGTAAAGATTCAAAGATTATCCATTTTTTATCATTGGCACTCTCTTTGCAGAGTTCTGACAGATCAGCAAGTGCTCGTAGTTGCTCAGAATCTAGTCTTGTCTCCAACTTAATCTTTGACTTCAAAATCCTTACTACATAGTTCTGTTGCCTCCACAGATTTATAGTTGCTCAGAATCTAGTCTTGTCTCCAACTTAATCTTTGACTTCAAAATCCTTACTACATAGTTCTGCTGCCTCCACAGATTTATAGTACAATACAAGGCATGGTTTGGTGTCAGTAAATAATCCTGGAGAACCTGGCCGGTAATAGGATCCCTCAACCCGCCTCTTGCAATTTCGCGCTCAATTGCTTCCCTCTCATAAGTATAACCACCTGAAATCAAAACTGGATCACTCATCACTTTCCCTGTGAGAGGACACTTAAAATGTGAGTATGGCTTGTGAGTCGTGAAATTCTCGCGAGACCTGCTAATTGCTCTCCTCGATTCCATGTACTGCTTGCGGGAGGTTTCCAATGCCATATCGGCATCTGCTTGAGAAAGAAGAGCCATGGCTGCTGCATATACTTGACATCCTGGAGCTCCTTTTCCTTTCAGCTTCGTCAATATCCCTCTTAAACCGATGGAGTTCGCTTGATATATAACTAGGGCTATGCCCGTCAACCTGAGGATAGGGAGAATTTTAGTGGCTGAAATTTCCAGTTCACAATTTTTCAATAACATTTACCATTTAAAAATGAAGTTCTCTCTCAATTTCTTAAAAATCATACTATTTCAAAACACAACAAATTTATGATTCTACGTATAGATTCTTAAGAGAATTAGACATATACTTTTAGATTATCACCAAATTTAACAAATTGAGATTCCATATTGCAAAACCTTCATAGACACTTGTAAAAAAACACATGTTTCCTTCAAATTTTCCTTACTTGAGAAGCTGCAATTCTTTCTAGAAGCTCCAAAGCAACAGCCTGATCAGCTCTTCCTCTTTCACTCTCCATCATCACTGTTTCCAAAACCCTCAACCTGTCCTCAGAAGCCCTGACTGCTCTGTTTTTCAATCATTATGTTTTTCTGCAATTCTCATTCCATTGCTTAACTGTGGATACCGCTGTCTGTTCTGCTCCTGCGTTGGCTAACATTCTCGATAGCATAGCATTTTTTGGACTGGTAAAAAGAAATGCCAAATTTGTTTGTTTGTCATTTTAGAAACGTGCAAAAATACATTAGAAACAAGAAAAATGTTTTCCATTTTCATCATTGGGACTTTGTGCGCTGCAAATATCTATTGTTTATGTTTGTTGGGTCTATTTGAACTTTGCTTGTAAATGTTTTTTATATCGGTTTTGTGTGTATCCTTCACTCTTCATACAGGGGTCCTTGGTAGATCATCTATAGCTTACTTCCATAGTGTATGAATCAATACAAAGTCGAGTCTCGTTTCTCAAAGTATTGGAAATTTATTTTCATGTTCTGTGAAAGATTTCAGGTTGTGTGGGTATTAAATTTCAATAAGTGTGTAATGTATGAGTATTGAATTTCAGTTATTATGCAAATGCTTTTTTAAAGGCTATCCGTGTGCTATTTTCCTTTGTGGCATGGAGAATTCCATAATAGTTCGTGTAGAGAATTGGTTATTGAATATGTTTTCTTTTTTCCATTATTTCCCGTTTACATTTTCATAGATTCTTGCTTGTGTGGTTGAAGTTGTCTGTCTACAAATATGTTATTGTTGTATGTGCTTGCATAAAGAAAACTATTTCCTACTTTCGGTATTCAACCACGGCATAGAGGGGCAAGTGCCTTCGCCATTGGCAGGATTCGGTGTGTGCTGAGGGGTTTTAGCCCCTGGGAAGCCTCATCGAAACGCCCATTGTTGGGTGTTTGACTGCTCTTTGGAAAGGTTTTTAAAGCTGCTGCCAAAACAGACATTGCCCAAATATTTATCTTGGAATCCTTGTTTTTGCTCTGCAACCATAAAACTATGTGTTTTATTTCCATTTCCAGCATTGTACTTAATGCGGTTCGAACAACATCTATGCATTTTGTTTTTTTGCAATTTTATTGTTGTTTGTTGCTTATGGGTTTGCAGCAATGAAGACTCGTAGTACAGTTGTTGTTCCTCCGCACGGTGTGACAATCACCACTCCGCACTTGGAGCGGGAAGATTCTTTCAACCGGACAAAGTTTGTTGTTAATGTGCTCCACTGCAGGCAACCAAAGCCTGCAAAACCTTTGATCGCCGAACTGGTTAGAGACCGTCTCAAGTTGCATCCTTCCTGCCCTCTGTATCTTTCCAAGTTTCGTACGGCGGGGTTCAACTCAAGGGGGTTTGGGCTTGTATATGATCGTCCCGAAGATGCTGTGAAATACGAACCTGGTTACAAACTGAAAAAGATGGGCATAGCTGCAAACAAAATACATACTGGAGGGAAAAAATCCCATGCTGCCAAAAAAAATTGCTAATGTCAACAAGGGAAAAAAACTAGAAGCCAAGAAAAAATGAAATACTTTCAGGACGTACTCTATTAAACTTATGTACATAAGTGTGCTTTAGGTAGCTATATATTACAAACATCTACTATGTTCTCTTTTTGTTCCTCGTTCGAAATAACACTATGTTATGTTTTTGATAGCCCTTGCTCGTCGGTCACGAAAATCGATAAGGGTTTTTATTGTAAATCTATGTTCTGGACTTCTATACACTTCGAATCTGTGTTTTGGAGAAATCAGAAAATGAATCTGCCTTTTGTATTGTTCGTCAAACTCAAAATACATAGAATGTTTAGTGTTTATCAAACAAGCGTTTTGTCTTATGCGTGAATTAGATTTATGGATATAGGCCTACCTATAGTGGTGATAGGAGTATCAGATATGTATACAAAGATTCGAAGCAATGATGAATTGTGGTTATGTTTATTTGTGATATTTATCTTGGCTGTGTTTTGCTTGTATCCAATCAGCTTTGTCTATGCATGAATTACCTATATGGATACAAGGTCTCAGCCAGATTAGGAAAATCAGATACAGATGTACCTGCAAGTGGTTGCCAGTAGCTTTTCATTTTGCTCTAATAAAATTATCTTTAGAATGGTGATTTATCTCTTTCTACATCTATTTAAGGGTCAGGCAAACTAACATATAAATAAAAGTAACATTGTCTATACCATAAATTTTGCAAACTCGCGTTAAGGCCTGCTCAATGATTTGAACTTTGTTTTGTTTTTAGCACCGTGTTAATGAATTTTGTTACATCGGCAGTTTTTTTATTTAATATTTGCAATGCTATTTGTAGTTTTAAATGCCTGCAAGCATTAAAATTTGCTTTGGGTTGGACTTCATATGCGAGATTTGTAAACAGTCAGAGACAGTGCTATTAAGTGTGTTCCAATCTGAAGAAAGTTACTACCATCAGGCACAAAGTAACTGTGGCATACATAGATGGTACTTATTTGTCTTCAAGATGCCGTAACTTCCATGTTAAGGCTATAATAAGTTTCATTCTCTTTTAGAATTTGGACAGCTGCATTTGTTTGACTCGTATTTGGACACCAATTGACATGGAAAATTTGATCTGTATTTGGTAAAGTTTAATGGTTGATCTGATTTGCACAAGTTTAATTATTGTTATTGTCTATTACTTTGGTTCTGAATTTTGAAAATTTTCCATTTCAAATAATTCTTTATGATCATCTATTCTGTTACAGACTCTGCATCCTCTACTATGAATATGTGTTACTGCTGTTAGCAATCCTAAGGAGATCCTGGAATCTTTTAATCAGCTGCTCCATAATTAGAAGGTTTACTTCTTTGAATGTATAATTTTATTCTAGATTAGATTTTTCAGAGGTGAATCCAATATTTCTATTTCTTTGAAACAATCTACAATTTCACTACAGTACAATATGTTGTCAATCAAAGTAATTGCACAACCACCCTTTGAAATTCATTGATTTTTTGAGTTTTTGATGAGGACATACATAATACACGGTTTGTTAATAACAGCTATTTAATCAGTGATATGATATGCAATTAGGAGATGGAAATAAATTACGAAGGAGATGGACGGTTGGTAGTTAAGAGTTGGAAATATTGAATGTTTAGGTAAGATGCTTGGCCCATACATATAGGCTCCTCTCATGTAAACAAACATTCAGAAATAGAGATGTTTTTATTTTGCAAAAGATGATTACTAATTAGGTAAAGCACATGCTTCTTTGGTACTACAATAATGCCGTCTTGGATGGTATCATGTCAAGAGTATAGTCGTATTGGAACTTGGTTGCAAGATACTATTGAGGATTCATCCATACAAGTTCCATCAGATTTGGTTCTTGAGTTTCAGAAAGCGAGTATGAAACATCAAGAGTTTAAAATGCATCTCAAAAAACTAGGACCAAAATAGCAGCTTAAAATTCAATTTTACTCATCGCTTCAACACTAAATATTTATTATTATATGCTAAAGTTGCATGACAGTGAATACAATTATTGCCGATTTAAAAATCCTATAGAGCAGCTGGTGGAACCTTTGATTTGCCTAAAATCGAGCTGAAACATGAATCTTTACAGGACTACAACTTCTGATGTCATTGTAGATGTCTTCCAGCATTGGGGTGATGATATGCAGACTCTATCTGGGTTTAAAGCTGTGTTTATTTTAATAGTGCTACTCAGATGTATGAAAATTGTAGTACTGGAAATTGGGGAATTATTATAAAATAAAGGTAGGTGCAGTTTTGTTGAATTTGATCATTGGGCTCCAGTGCACTGTAATCTATTTCTCAGAAAAATCAGAGATCGATGTGATATTATCAATAAAGCGATATAATCCTTAGTGATAAGATTCCCGTAGAAAAGATATGATATGAACAGTATAGCTTCAAAAGTAATGTATTGTTCTTTGTCTCTGCATGTATTGAGCGGCGAAATAAGAATTAACTGGGAAAAATAGACCCCTGTCAACCAACCCACCAATCGGGTTGAACGCCTTTTCGAACTCAGAACAGAACATGGAGGGCAAAGTCTCTCTCAATGTCAAGAATTAGTCTTGTACCTCTTCTCTATGATAGTGGTTATAGGGAGATGAATTCAGAGATTGCTTTCAAGCATCAGCTAGATGTGAAAGGTGTAGATTATATGTCCAAAACTTTTCCTTTCTGTATTTTGAGTGCGCGGAAGTATATATGGCCTCCTCCTAGATGGGGAGTTCCTGTGGCTTCATTTTCAAGCAAAGAACATTTAAATGGAGCCAAATGCAGGCCTTGCACACCTGTGTTGAAAGGAACCGATGCAATGAACATTATTGGGAATTTGACGAGATCATGGAGTTGGGGTATGGCTACACCTGGGTTAGAGCTTTGTGATGGTCATGATGATTGGGAAGAAAATTGGGAACAGATATTTGACAATGTAGCCGGGCCTAAATTCTCATCTTTTAAACAAATGGTCAAGAACAATACTCTCACTGATTGCATCAAAGACTTTGATGCCATGAAACAGAAGACAGCTGATTGGGATGCTCCTCCATCGGAAACCGTTTGCAAGAAATATTTTCAGCATTCACGTTGATTACATACAAGGTTGGTATATATTTTGTCTGAATCATATGGGCTATATGAAAAGAATCAACTGCCTTCCATATGTTCAAGACATCAAAGCAGACTGGCAGGGATTTATAAAAAACACAATATAGTAGTATCATAACAGCATCTAACTTCTTTCAAATAAGAGCAACCAGTGTTTTCATATGTGGTTAGAATGGAAGATGTTATCCGTCTAGATGATGCTGTAGAGCTTTTTGCGAGTAAAAGATTCGTTATATTCCTAAATCTGGATTTTGGAAGGACCGGCATACTTGGAAACACCATATATCTTGTACACGAATGAATTTCACCTAATTCAGGTGGTTAAAACTTTTGCATTGAAACTTCATTTTCTCCCCAATTTTGTGTTCGTTTTATTCTATCCACCGAATTATATTCGCTCTATTTATTATTTTTCCCTTAGTGGACATAAATGTCTAGAAAGATATAAAATACGCAAAAAGGGATCTCCATGATCATTGCATCCGAAAATATGAAGACATGAGCCTTTTTTAATCGACGGTGACAACCAAGTTACTTTTTAGGCTTAGTTTTTGTGCCTCATGAATTTTGTACATTTTGGAAGTGTTAAATTTTGATATATGAAATAGAATGCTTTACACGGGTCTAGATAATCTTCGAATGCTTCTCAAAGACCGACTTGGATGTTTGTTAAGCTGGGCAGCTGAAAATAAATGCTTTGCGTGGTTTTAAAAGGGACAAAAAAGCAATTTAGGATTTTTACATATAACATAGTTCGGTAGTTTAGGTTTAGAACGTTATAAAATACTTGGTCATGTATATTATTATAGTATATAAACCTTGAACCACATAACGTAGAAAGGTTTAGTTTTAAGTTATATTAATATAAGTTAGTACATAGGATATTTTCATTATATGGAAGATATAATAGTGTATATATAACTACCAATCGCACGCGGGTGTGCGAGGATAACATCGAAAGTTGGAGACGGAAGTGAGACAAAGGAAACTGGAATATATAAAAAAGGAGAATGATAAATGCATGTGGGTAGACAATAAAAGGAGGAACAAGTTGAAACGAATATGGAGTAACACAATAAGAGACGAGAACTCTTGATATATCCATGAAGGTTGGGCCTTGTCTTTCCGTTCCTCCTATGTCTGTAGTGGCTCACTGCAGAGTACACCCTTCAGATTTGTGTATTGAAAATGCCCAAGCAATTTTAAGTGGTGGTTTATTTCGGTTTCCTGCCGAAAATGGTGGAGTAGGAAGATGGAAGGTGGTTATTCACGGAAACCCTTATACAGACATATACCAGCAATCTGATGTTTTAATTCAAAAACACTTACAAAAACATCAACCCTTTAAACCATATATTATAATTATTATAGTTTGTTGGACGCTCGCAAAGCGTTTGACAATTAGCTGGATTTCAACGGGTTCGAACACAAATTCCTTTGCTACTTTTTACTTTCCTGCAAAAAAAAAAAAAATTACAAGAGGATTGCCCGCTTTCCAAATTCTTTTTTCGGAGTTCACTCTTCGTTTCATACCATACTGCGTTAATTTTACAGACCCTGAGAATTTTGTGGTTTGCTATAATTTTGTGCTGTTCAAGAAATCTCATTAGCTTCGTTTAAGTCAGCAGTCTTAATGCATTATGTCCCGCAAATTGTAGTTTAAAATAAAAAAACCTTATGACGCTATATCATTTAGAAAATTATTCATCTACATAAACCTTTTTATCTTTCTTGCACTTTCTTTTGTCGTCGTCGCACACACTGTTGAAGCAAATAATTGTTTCATTGGGATAAATGTAACCGTTAAGGTTTGTACTTTTTTTTTTTTTTTTCCGCCAAATTTATAAGTATTGTCGTGCGGGTTTGTTCGCTGTGCAGGCGCGCATATTGTGTTGGACAACAATCTTCGTCATGTCTACACCTTTGACAAATGGTGGCATCTCCATGTTGATTGAGGGGAGTGCAAATGCAGAACCAATAGTCCAACTTCTCAACATTTGTCCCCTTCAATCTGCGTTGAACACCGAGCTCCAACATCGCGTGCATCTCTCCGATGGTGTGCACTTTCAAACAGCTCTTTTGCCCTCAAAATTTGCAAGCCAAATTTCAAATGCTCGATTACAACACGGAACCATTGTTCGCCTGTGCAAAACCCTTTGCAGAATGATAAAGCATGAATTGTAAGCACCCATTTTCCTTTGTGCCTGTATGCTCCACTTTCGTTTCTTTTATATACACTGAAATTTTTGTCCCTTTTTACTTTCATCCTTTGCAGGACTGTTCTTGTCTCCGACCTGGAAGTTGTGATACAAACACATCCACAAATTGGTGCTCCCACTCCTCTTCCTACCAGTGTCGTTCGCGGAAAGCAATCAGACCGACGATGCACACCATGGAGCCGTCGGAAGTCTGGTCCCGCAAACACCTCCCCAGAAGAAAATAGGCCTGCCTAACAATTCAAGAATGCCTCTAAAAATAAGTGCACTGAATACAACCATGCGTACATGGTCTATTGAAGGTCGTGCCCTTGGGAAAACAACACTAAAGGAGTATGCTAATGCAAATGGCTCCGGCTCTTATTTTGGCTTTGATTTTGTGGACTGTGAAGGTGGGGAAATACGCATTACATGCTTCAATGAAATTGCAACAAAGTTTTTTGGACAAATTGAGGCTGGAAATTTATACACCATCACGAATGGAAGGATAGGGAATGCAAAACGAGGTTACAACCACCTTAACAACGAATTTGAGATATTCCTGCAAGCTTCTTCCACTATCTCTCCGTTGCTTGTCGATAATGCCACAATTCCTTTGCATAACTTTCACTTCACAGGAATCAAAGATATACCTGCAAAACCTGTTGGTTCCTTCATTGACGTTATTGGCATTGTTTTGGCAATCTCTCCTTGCTCGACTATCCGTAGACGAGATAACAGTGAAACTAAACGAAGAAGCTTGCAATTGAAGGACATGTCGGATTTAGTGTTACTGTAACTTTATGGGGCCAGCATTTACATGATCTTGCTCAAGAACTTGAGGAATTCCTTTCTATTCCACAACTCCCAGTATTGGCTTTGAAGGCAGCGCGTCTTTCAAGTTTCAACGGCGCTTCCATAGACACTGTCTCCAGCACAAAATGGTTTGTTGATCCTCAAATTCCTGAAACTAAAACACTGCACGACTGGGTTGCCTCTGAAAATTACACTGTTGAAACTCCTTCTGTAACGAACAAATTTCTAGGTCCTCCTCAAAGCTTAAAACCTGTGGCAACAATTGCAGAAATACTTCAAATGGGCAATACAGAGAGCAATGAATGGGCTACGCTTAAAGCTATAATTGCAGACATCGCAATGGATAACTTCTTCTACATGGCTTGCCCCCTTGCAATCGGTGACAAACAGTGCCGAAAGAAAGTGAAACCAGCAAACAATGGCTCGTGGTTTTGTGCAAGTTGTAAGTCTCATGTGCGTCAATGTGATTACAGATATGCTCTCCGTATAAACTTGCAAGATGACTCTGGAGAGCTACAATCGGTTACTGCATTTGACACAGCTTGAAGAAATCATGGGTGTCGCAGCGGTGGACCTCCAGCTGTTATGCATAGACGACGAGGCAACAACGGAAATTACAAATCAGATAATTGGCCGTGAATACAAATTCACTCTATCTCGTGAAAAAAGAAACTTTTCGTGGAAATACACAGCTGAAATGTGTCATACTTGATTCCCTTAAATTGGACGAATCGAAAGTCATTGATTGACTTTGCCTCTCCTGGGCACCATAACACTTTCCTATATTTTAGTTTCTTCAATTTTTGCTCATATCTCCCCTGTAATATGGTTTTGTCCGCAGATACATTTGTAATATGCTTTTGTCCGCATGTTATAATGGACTATAACTCTCAAATTTTTCCATTTAATGGTTGTTACTACTGGTTTGCATGTGCATCTATATCGCAAAGAAACCTTTTTTGTAATTGAAAAAAATGTATGATCCAATGTCTATATATATATAGACTTTTTGCTAACATTATGGAACGCTTTATTCATTTCTTTACTTTTTGTCTATATTTCGCATGGATTTTTTTATTCTTTCTAGCTTGTTCCTTCTTGGTACCTATATAAAAAAATGAAACCATATCTATATGTTTTTTCCTAATCAAAATCTCGATACACACCCTTCTAATTCTTCCTTTGCTTCCTTAAAAATATATGCAACAACAAATCGTTTTGCTTTTGTTTTATTGCCTTTAGCTACCAAAATATAAAACATTTACAACGAGCTAGCATTTACAAATGGTTTTTGCATTCATTTCCCCTTATGCAGATACAAAATGTAGCACTCTTTTAATCTTCTCTTATGCCACCTTTATTTTGTGATTTTCGCAGATTGTTTTATGCACAATGCCTACCCCGGAGCAAAGACAAAGAAGGAGAGATATTTATGCCTTGCACAAAGAAGAAATCAATGCTTCCCGACGTGAGCGCTATCGCCAACTCCAGCAAATGCCTTCAACTTCTAATCCCTTCCAAACTAGTCGCCACCCCCCTTTCATGACTTCCCCTACTACTTTCCCCTCCACATCGCACAATTCTCCTTTTCCCCTTTGCATTAACCACGGTGCTTGTGTCGAACTACAACCCTCTCCATCGCTGCACAGTCCTCCATTTTCGCATTCTTCTGAGCGTGCATCCCCTTCCACCCAACCTCTTCGCGATGACCACACCCAGGATTCCACCTTCCCTGTGCCGCTCCACAAAACAAACACTTCAGTGCCATCTTGGGCGGATGCCCAACGCAGATTCCGCCGAAGACTAGATCTTTTGTCGCAAATCCAAACCTGCTCCATTTGTCTTGAGAACTACCCAGGCATACATACTACTTTCCATGAAGGAAAACACGCATGCATTAGATGCAAGTCCGAAAGAAATGGACACCGCTTCTCCTCTTGGAACAATATGGATCCTGGCATTCAACCTGCCTTCCTAAAATCTTTAACCCAAGTTGAAGAAATGTTGATTGCTCGCATTAATCCTATTTTGCAAGTCACACAAATGCGCGGGGGACAATATAAATATTCAGGTCACACAATAAGTTTCCCACAAAACATTTCTTCCATTGCCAAATACCTTCCTCGTCGGCTAGGAGATTTGGATCTCTTGTTGATTCAAAAAAATGGAAGTCAACAAACAAAATACGACTTCTATGTTAGTAGGTCCCGTGTTTGGAAAGCACTTCAATATAAAATTATCCATGACCCCTACTATAAGGATGTTCTTATTGACACTGAGGCTCTTTCTTCTCTCCCGCCGGAACCAACAAACATATCCTCCTCCCTTAATTCTATTCCTATAGACCTTCCAGCCTCTCACTTCTCTGAAGCACAAGATAATGACAACCCTCCTTCCAACCCCTACGAGTATCCAGAGGAGTCGTCCTCTTTTGTTCCTTCACACCCAAACACTGCGGCAGAAGAAGAGTTGATCGAGCGATTACACTGCTTTCAAATGGTCGGCCTGCGCCTTGCACCTTGGCTTGGCCTGAAGTTGGAAATTCGCCAATAAATGAATACACCACTGAAGGCCTTTTCTCAATGGCTTTTCCAACTTTGTTTCCAACTGGTGCAGCATTGTTTAAACAACCTCGCATGAAGGATGTTCAGATGCATGAATATGCCCTCCACCTTATCTTATTACCATGATGATCGTTTCGGGTCGCACCCTAGGTTCGGTATTTTTTACTTAACCTTATTATGAGACATAGGAGCCAATCTACAGCTGCAGTTTTCATGAGGTTGAACCTCGAACATGGTGTCCCCCCTACTATAGGCCAGCTACGACAACGCCTACATGATTTCCCTGATGATTGCCTTCCACAGAGTTTAATGAGATTTGGAGCCAACCTGCGAGGGACCCGAACATTTTGGTCAAAGAGCAGAGGGGAGGTCTCGGACATGATTGAACAATTAGGGGCACCCACACTCTTCTTCACTCTTAGTGCAGCGGACACAAAATGGCCTGACCTGCATAGCACCATGCCAGGTTTTCCTCCTGCTTTGAGGCCCATGCTTCACAACAATGGAGGACCCAGAACATTGTTAGCCACCCGCATCGTGTCGCTGCTTACTTACATCAGAGATTCACAATATTCCGTGAAGAAGTGTTAGAAAAACATCTTCAAGCCAAGGACTACTGGTACAGGTAAATTTCTTCATTGGTCTCTACTTTTTCTCTGCTTAAATACATAACGCTTAACATTCCTTTACCGTAGGTATGAATGGCAACATAGAGGTTCCGCACATGTTCATGGTTTCTTGTGGCTTGGAGATGCTCCCGACGTTGATCGCATCGACTGGTCAAATAATGAATCTGTGGACAAAGCAAGACAATTCTTTGATACCTATATATCTGCATGGAATATGCGCCCTCCTTCCATCCACTCGGAATTTGTTCACAGGAATATCCAGGATGACCCTTGCCTCTTAGTTTCATCTCAGATCCTTGCAATTTCGCGCTACAGGATTTGCAGGAGTTAATAAATCGAGTGCAACGCCATACCAAGTGCTCCGAAAATAGTTGCCTCCGGAAAAAGAATAACCGCCTCCAATGCCGATACAATGCACCTTGGGAGAGTAGACCCGCTTCTCTTTTGTTTGTTGATGAGACCATACATTAAATACCTACCTACCGGGAATGATAATAGATTGACACACACTGATCCAATGATGTTATCCATATGGAGAGCGATATCGATTGTCAACCGTGTCTTTATCTCGCCATGTTGTCCTCAAATACATTGCCAAGTATGCTTCCAAAGCAGAGCAAAGGTCAAAAACATACCACCATATGCTTTCTAGATTTTCGTCAAATTTAGATCCTGATCAACCAGCGCATTTAGCCATAAAGAAGATGTTAACTGAGAGTGTGGTTGAACATGACATTAGCGCACAAGAAACATGCCACATGCTCCTCAAATTGCCACTTGTAATGTGTAGCCGCACTTTTGTATCGCTCAATGTAGGCAGAAAAATCTTGAAAAAATTGGTTGAAGCAGAATGTGAGGATGCAGAGACATCCCTCCTTTTAGATGCATACAAGGTCCGGCCTTCAAACTTGGAAAGCCTTCCACTCATTGAAACTGCGCGCGATTGGAGTTACAACAAACACGCAAGAACACGATAAATGGAAGCGTCGTCCCGTACCAGCTGTTGTTCGAGTGTTCCCTAGGTTTCAATGCATTCCATCTAAGGATTCCCCCTCTTTTGAACTTTTTTGTTGGTCAGAACTCCTTCTATACAAACCTTTCCGCAACATTTCTATTGATATTGGTTCGACACCTCAAGAAACCATTTCTAGATGGACCTTGTTCAAATACAATTATCAGCCCTGGCATATTAGACGGCATGAGTCAAATCCATCACCCCCCTCCAGCAGTGACACCGACTCAGACATCGAGCCTCCCCTGCCGGTTCAACAGCTGCATGATTGGCAAGTTTTGGCTCGAAGCCGCCCGGGGAACACTTCATTCCTTGACAGCTTGCAATTGTTGGGCCTTCGTGAATTTGACACCCTTCACAATTGGAGTGCGCACCGAGTTCCTGTTGCTCTACAATCTCTTGGTGCCACTTTTATCGACGACAAAAAGGCAGACTATGTTTCTTCTTCCCTCATGGAGATGATTGCACCCTCCGACCGAGGTTTATCTCCTGAACAACAACAAGCTTTCAACATAGTTACTCAACACTTCGCTCAAAAAAACAGCTTGCCTCCGCTGAGGCTTATTATACAGGGGACTGCTGGTACAGGAAAATCTTTTCTCATTAACATTTTGAAGTCTTCATTTGCTTCTTCATCCAGTGAAGGCCTTTCGTCTCTCCTTCTGCTTGCCCCAACCGGGGTTGCTGCTTTCAACATTTCAGCCTCAACAATACACGCAAGCCTCCGAATTCCCATTAAAGAACTCAAACCCTTAGAGGGACAAGCTTTGTCATCTCTTCAAGACTCCCTCAAACACATCGAGTACATTCTGATTGATGAGATGAGTTTCGTCGGGCCAAAGTTGCTTTCCAGAATCGATTACCGTCTTAGAGAGGCTTTCCCGCACTTCAAAAATTCTACATTTGGAGGAGATCTATGATACTTGTAGGAGACCTCGGTCAACTTCCTCCAGTTATGGACATTCCTCTTTATGCCAGCAAGTCTTACGGAGCTAACCTTTGGCAAGAATTCAACATATCTGTCTGCCTTCATTCAATTTTCCGTCAACAAGGCACAGATCCAGCTCAGACATCATTTCGTAACTTGCTGCTTAACATTCGCAATGCGATGCCTCTGGTGCAGGACTGGGAAACTCTCATGTCAAGATCCGTTTCCTCCCTTTCCGAACAAGAAAACATTGATTTTAAAGATGCGCCTCATCTTTTTGCTCAAAATAACCTTGTCGACTCGCACAACCTTGTTATGTTGAAATCCCTTAACTCTCCTATTGCCAGGTCAATTGCGGAACATACCAGACGCTCGGCATCGGGCGACACCGAAGATGATCAATTGAACCCCAAGGTTCTTCTCTGCATCAACCAGAAAGTAATGCTTTCCGCAAACTTATGGGTTGACAAAGGTCTTGTCAACGGTGCTACTGGTTCTATCATCGACATAGTCTATGGGGCTTCCTCCGGACCTCCTGCTTTGCCTCTTTTTGTCGTCATCAAGTTTGATCGTTACACAGGACCTCCATGGGATTCGAACAACCCCTTCCACGTTCCTATTCCTCCGATTTCAAGAGGGGGTCGCAGGCAACTACCGCTCAAAATGGCATGGGCTTTTTCTATCCACAAGTCTCAAGGGCTTACATTACCGCGTCTTCTGATTGACATTGGCGGGGAGAGACAAGGCGACATTCACCTTTGCTTTGTATCGAGGGTTCCGTCTCTTTCTTCACTCCGTATTTCTCCAGCATTCTCCTTCTCCCGGTACTCTCGCATGTCCTCCACCCCGCTTCTTCAATCCAGGCTCAACGAGGAATCGCGCCTACGCTCACTTCCATCGACTCTCCCACCCCTCCCCCAACACTTGCCTTAATTCCTTCTCCTCTTCCAACGTTCTGCTCCTCAGTCTTCCATTGCTGCAACAACTTCTTTATACCGTCCTCGCATGTACATAGCAAGCACATTTTGTATCCTTTTCACTTTTTTTCAAATGTTATATGTATTTCCAACTACTTTCATCGCTCTATTAGAGGTTCGGCTCCTTTCTTCAACCTTCCAAAAAATGTTCAAACATTTCGCTACTAATGAATCTACTAGACCTAGGCCTTTTCAGTTAACTCGCTGTTATTCTTTACTATTTTACGTTCACATACATAACTCTCCTCAATTTTTCATTCCGTTTCAATAACTTCTACGTCTACCGCTTCTCGTCTTTCGGCGTTCCCATCGCACCCACCATGTGCGATTGCAGTTTATTTTCATCCAATTTCACTTATTCACTTGGATGACATTCACATTGTACATTTTACCTAAGATTGCTAATTATATATATGCGCGGAGCGAAAAGGATATTCCTTGGATAACTTTGTTCAAAAGCGTCACGTGACTGGACGAAGAAAAAAGTTCCGTGCGTGATTCCTTCGAAAGTGTTAACTGTCAAATAAACAAAGTCAATGGACGTAGTGTTAAGGGAACTTCTCAGAAATTTCCAGCAATGAATGCCGTCTGCAATTTGGCAATTTCAAAACACCGACTTCTTCTTTATATAATTTTCCAAGGATGGACGGCGACGGATACTTTCCTATCAATTTCTGCTATTTATTTCGCGATACACCATTTCTTCTGCAGGCGGTAATGGAATTTATACGGTGTCATCCTTCCCACCTCACTATATATATCATGTTCGACCCCTCACACGGAATTCAACACAATTATTTGGCTTCTTACCAACGCTTCAGTTAGGCGAACTATATGGCGGAATTCCAAGATTTCTTGCCGATTATGGCAGAGAAAATGGGGGAACCCGATTTTATGGCGGAGCTCTGTAATGGGTTTCGTCTTCTGGCGGATCCCCAGTCGGGTGTGATAACTGTGGAGAGTCTAAGGAAAAACTCTGCTATGTTAGGGGTGGATTCATTGACAGATTCAGAGATCGAAGCGATGGTGAAAGAGGGAGATTTGGACGGCGACGGAGTTCTGAATGAACATGAATTTTGCGTTCTAATGATCAGATTGAGCCCTTGTTTTATGAACGAGGCTCAGAAATGGCTTGAAAAACCCTTGTTCAGGAATTGGGAAAAACTCTCAAACCCATGTAAAGATTAAAGTAATGTTTATTCCCACTTATCTTGTTATTATTATTATCCAAACTGCAATCTTTTTAATGCGGAGTTTACTACTGAAATGTAGAATGCTTTAACACGCTGTCTCTTTGGGCGAGCGCTTCTGCACCACGTCACCCAGATTCATTTAGGATTACACAATTTTATATTTTACATCTTTAATAATTTTATTTGAAAAATGTGTATTAAAGTAGAAATATTTTCTCTTTAAACTTTCAATTAACAGTGTCAAATTTAAAGTCGAATGTAATTGTAAACATCTCACTATATTACAATCCACCTACGCTGTCATTACACAATGTTTATCAACATAGCAAAGAGATCAGATAAAGAAACAAGTGAGTCCAATTGAAAAAACGGCGATTTTAATCAAATTCAGAATAATCTCAAAATTTAGACAAGAAAATGGGATTATTCAATGATGTGTACTGAATTGGGAGGTGAAAGGCATTTCAATGAATTCGTGATATTATGGGAGATTATGGATTATGCCTAATTTGCTTTTTAATTTACAGGGAAAATGTCCATTTCCACTCTGCATGAAAGCAAATGAAAGAATGGGAGAAGACGCAGTGAAGGATTGATCGAAATTATCGTCGATGAATTATGTCGGCCATTTAAAGTTAGATCTTTCAAGGAAAATGTACCTATGAAAGATAGCTATTTTCACTAAGTAATTAACATAAGTAAACCGATGACGCAATCGGCCTATTAGCTCAAATTTGGTTAGAGCGTCGTGCTAATAACTTGTAAGGTCGCGGGTTCGAGACTGCATAGGCCAAACCATTGTTTTGTTACGATCATAAAATTTTAATCGCAGATTTTTCGTCTTATCCAAAGCATCTTACAACTTGGCTTCCATGAAAACGTGGAATAAATTCAAACATCACTGGTTTAATCCTTAAAAAGCGAGGCTTTCATATGTAAATTGTTGTTGGACGTGGTTGATGCTCTTCGTATATAGCACTTGTGATGAGTGTGCAACTTAGGGGGTTGGGGGTTGGGGGTTGGTGATTGTGAGTTGATTTGTAGTCGGATAACCCCTCAAGTTGTTGAATGTTTCTTATAAATCATTCAATCAATAGAATGGTCATTGAATGTTGATTGTTGAATGTTTCTTATAAATCATCGAATGGTCATTCATTCTCATTAAGTTGCAAACTTTAGAATCAATACCTAATGATCTCATAGAATCCATTCTTGTTAAATTACAAGTTCTTTAGGGTTAGTACTAAATTTTCTTCATTACGATTAGATCATTTATCTTCTCTATCTACAAATGGTGTGGTTTTTGAGTAATACGATCTTGTTTACACTATTCATTGATGGATGTCTTCTTTCCTCTACCCTTTATGTGCTTGTTGCTAAGGAGTTTCGTTATCTTCTTTCTTATGTTGTTTCATAAGGGCTTGTTAGAAGAATTTATCTTCGTATGAAGGTTTCCCCTAAGGTAGTGTATGGTGATTCTACATATTCTTCCTTTCTAACGTTAATCAAAGAAGAGAATGTTACACATGGTATGGTTTTTCTTCATACTTTATTTAATCCCTACTTGCAACGTCTGATGGACGAAAAACACAATATTACTAGAAGTCGTTTCCTTCCTTTCCTCCATGGCTTGAGACATTTTTTTGGTGTTTACCAAATTCCTAGGCAATTTATCTAGGACAAGTTAAAAGTATAGTCCAAAGATAAAATTCGTCTTACTAAAGATGAAAAGGATAAAAGCAATGTCAAAGCAAATTAAAGAGTTGTTAATGAGTAATTCTTTTGCTTAGGAATCATGCATATAAATGACATATTTAGAAGTTAGATGTAGATAGTTAGTGTGTGATTTAGTGACTACAATTACTTTCGTAAGACCTTATGTAATAATGGTATAAGTAAACTAAAAATAAAATCTATTTTTAAATCATCTTGTTTGCTATGTTTTGAGTAAGAGCTTTAGCACATCCATACAAACAGAAAATTTGATGTTGCAATCAAAAAATGCTTCACATATATATATAATTATGGCCCCATGGTAAGACATGATATGTACAAGTAGTTACACTTAAAAACCCAAAGAGATGTTTAGTATTTTACTTTCATGGGTTTAAAGATTTAATTTTAAAATATGATATACTCCTTTCCTAGGCTATGAGGTAAGAACATACCACATTTCATCTCTTATTGTATCGGATTTCAATATCTCGAAGTGTGGACTCAAATGTTTTCAAAAGAAATTTCCATAAACCTCAAAAATGGATTTATGTATTGCCTAAATTGGATTGTAATATTGACCATAATGGATTCCAATATCATCAATATGTTTTAAGCACATGTATTTTCTATTACTTTCATTTTGATTACAAGTAATTATTTACTTAACATTGAACATGTAAGCCTAGTGATGGCCTAGTGACCGTTAGCTAAATTTTTATAGTTTACAAAAGTACTCAATATAACAAGATCTAATAAGGATTGTATTTTGTTTTGATTATAGGTAATTATTTATTTAACAATATTTGTCCAATGGATTTTCTATTGTTTTCATGTCAACCGAAAGTAATTTTTTTATGTTGTTCGTATATTTACGAGTGCTTCATTTCTTATGTCACCGTCTCATTTAAATTTAATACTTTTTAGACCTAGAAATTGCTAATTATAAATAGAATGTGTAATTTCAAATTAGCCATGCTTGTCAATTGAAAATTTGTTAAAGATTAGGTTTTTCAATGTTGGTCAATTTACATTTTAAATCCTATTTTAAGATATGTTTTGCAAAATAAGTTTGTAACGATTTGTATTCATAAAATATCCAAGAACTGAATGTTTGATTTAGTTAAAGTGTGGGAAGAATAATTATTCCTCACCTTAATTGAAGTATCCTTTCTTATAGGAAAAGCCATATTTGTTATGATGTGCTCACCTTAATTGAAGTATCCTTTCTTGTAGGAGAAGCCATATTTCCGGTCACATTTTGCATTAACCATTTATTCTTCATTTATAAAAGTGATGCAATCATTTATTGTCTTCAATAATATTCAATATTCAACCCTAATTTCAAATCCACAATCACGAAAATGGAACAACCCAACCATTATTCAATGCTTTCGTTGATGAAAAACACTGGTGTCCCAAAATAGTTGCTTAAAGTCTTCGCTATCATTCAAAAATGAAGAAAATGAAACAACCCCTAATTTCAAATCCACAATCAAGAAAGGCCATTCTTGTTCAAAATGCATATTCCTTGGATAACTTTGTTCAAAAGCGTCACTTGGACGAACAAAAGTCGTTCCGTGCATGATTCCTTTTAAGAAAAGTCGATCGAAGCGAACTTGTGGGAAATTCCCAGCTTGTGGGAACGATGAATGCGTCTGCACTTTTGAAATTTCAAAACACCGACGTCTTCTTTTTATAATTTTCCAAGGATGAACAGCGACAGGTTCTTTCCTATCAATTTCTTGTATTAAATTCGCGTTCGACCATTTCTTCTGCCGTCTGTGATGGAAGGAATTTATTGAATGGAAAATGAACCGAATCGATTGAAAAAGGTGGTGATTTTAATTTTAACCCTTTTTTTTCCAAAGATAATCTCATAATATAGAAAGGAAAAAGGATTATCCTGCAGTTTTTTCAAAAGATTTATTCAATAGTGTACATTGAATTATGAGGTGAAAGGAATTTCTGTGAACTCGTGATATTATGGGGGTTTTTACCTATATATATGTTTAATCTGCTTTTTAATTTGGAGTAAAAATCTTCATTTCCAGTCCGCATGAAATCTCGAGAATAAAGAAAAGTGAAAGCAATTTAAAGCGACAAAATATGGCAGCCATTTTCAATTATAAAAATTATATCTCCCAAGTGAGATGTATCTTACTTTTATAAAAACATAGTCATTTAATGAAGAGCAAAACAATTATTAGAATAAGCGTGTGGCCTATTAGCTCAGTTGGTTAGAGCGTCGTGCTAATAACGCGAAGGTCGCAGGTTCGAGACCTGCATAGGCCACTTTCTGCTAAATGTTAAATATGCTTTTAATCGCCGATTTTCGTCTCATCCGTGGCATTTTACAGCTGGGCTTCTATGGAACGTGGAAAAATTTCAGCCATCCATGAAACGATTTCCATTGAGCCATCGATGAAATGTGGAAAAAATTCAATTGTTGTTAATGTGGTACATAGGACATCAAAGAAGGCTTTTAATGTGTTAATTTTATATGCTCTTCATAGCATTGAATTGAATTGAAAGATATTAATGATAAAGAAACCGTTTTTCTTTTCTAATCTCAAGCCACTCTGGCCTCGCAAAACCGACAAACTCTTTCAGACCATTCCTCTTTCGGTGTTGTCCATCTTCTTGTTTCACATCTGAGATGGTGCGAACTAGTTTTCAACTAGGCAATTAACATTTTAGCTTTCCACTTTATTTTTGCCTCCATATAGTGTTTTTGCTCATGATCACATGTGGGATTAAAGTTCTTGACATAGTATTCTCTTTTTCTTCCAGTTGTTTCGTCCACATGACAGTTTTGACTTTCTCTCTCACATACTTTTTGATATCCCCATTAGTGTTGGGACATTCCTACATGTTAATTCCCCAATTCTTCATCCACTATTCTAATTCCCCAATTCTTCATCCCCAATTCTTCATCCACTTTTCATTTTGCTTCATCCATATGCACTTCCTTCAATTCAACTTTTCTTCCACTATTATCCTGGGCCACCGAGTCCGTCCATGTTTTCCACTTTCTTCAAGTACCTCAAAAGTCAAATCAAAGTTGTCACTTTCATTGGGAAGGCCCCAACTTCGGCAAGAATGATCTCGTAAGGAACCGTGGATTTTATTTTGAAGCTACATGTGAGAAACAATCAACCCTTGAAAAAGGTCAACTTTGTTTTCCAATCCCACAATTCTGTTGATCTACATATGTTTTGGAGCATATATAAAGCTTTCCATCCCCCTTGTATCCTCTTAGCTCTACAGGCCTCCCAACTGAGATTACTATGAAAGTCAAGACCCAAATACTTGTAATCGTTTACCACTTGCGAGGACCACCTTCTTTTGAGATTTACTTTCAAACATATTTTTGGTTTTGCTCCCATGTTCGAGTTACATGGTCCTAGATATATTTGTTGTTCACTTGTTGCTCACTTATTGTCCAAGTCTTATCACCCTAAGCATTTCAATTGGAAAATGGTTCTATTTGGCATTATTCACCATGGCTTGCTTACATTACATTTTTGTGGTAATATTTTAGAGTTATCATTTTATTTCAATTATGGAAATCTTGGAATGCAACTATTTTTAACAATAACAATATCTCGAGTCCACTTGAATGTAATGATGGTATTAATGTTATTTATGAGTTCCCTTTGCACTATGATTAGATACCTTCATATTAGTGCAATCGGACTTGCCAACTCTCGTTGCTTTGGATCAGCGAAGCCACTCTTACTGATCATCATCCCTCTTTGATCATGGTCGTTTTCACACTTCACCGCCTCATTGGCTCGAAGGATGGAGCTCATCGCCATAAGGGAACTGCAGCCTAGTCCTCTTATAACAACATCGTCCCATTGGCCCTCTCTATGCAAGGCACACCTATGGTGAGCTCCCCAAATCGTGGATGGGGAATTACTGATTTCATTGGCTACCTAAGTACCCTCACAGATGGTTGGTTTGTTTGTTCGAGAACCTACCGGATGCGAGCCAACTATTATTGGCACTCTTTTTCCTCGTGATGATCGTACTCCTTTTCCCAATCTTTGCGTGGACTGGGTATACTCGTTGTTCAAGCCCTATCACCCTAACTAACCCTCTCATAATTAGAGAATGTCTCTGTTTGGTGACTCTTCACCATGGCTTGCTTACATTGCATTCTTATGGCAATTTTGTAGCTATCATTTTATTTGATTATGGAAAGCTTGAAATGCAACTATTTTTAGTAATGATAATATCTTTCTCCACTTTGAATGTAATGAAAGAATTAATGTTATTTTTGTTGTGTACCTTGATTCAAGAACAATCAAATAAGGTGGTCATGGAGTTCTAACATCATCGGGAGTTTCTTGTACATTGGAGGATGAAGCTCGCCGCCACCACGAGGAATTATGTGCCTAGTCCTCTTGTCAAAACATCGTCCCATTGGCCCTCTCCTACATAGGATGAAACTGTGTAGAGCTCCATGCCTCTGGGTGGGGAATTACAGTTTCGTTGGCTACCCATTACCCTTTGGATGCAGTTGTTTTTTCAAGACTGCCGGATGACGAGTCGTCTATTGTTGGCACTCTCTCGCCTCGCAATGGTCATCCTCCTTCACCCGGTGTTTGCATGGGCATAGATATACTTGTTGTTCAAACACTATCACCCTAATCCTCTCCACTTTGAATGTAATGATAGTTATAATTAATGATATTTATGTTATGTACCTTCATATTTAGGCATAGGCAAATAAGGTGGTTGTGGAGTTACAACATCATCGGAGTTGCTCACACTTTGGAGGATGGATCTCGTCACTATTACTAGGGAAGTCGTGGTTGGTCCTCTTACACTGGCAACACCATTCCATTGGCCCTCTCATGCATAAGGCACACCTATGGTGATCTCCTTGCCTTGTGAATGGGAGATTACGGTCCAATAGCTACCTAGTGCCCTTTGAATGGTTGGTTTGTTTTGGACCTACTAGATGATGAATAAATCATTGTTGGAACTCCTTTACCTCACAATGATCCTCCTCCTTCCCCAATGCTACATGGACCTAGATATCTTGTTGTGTAAGCCTTATCACCCCGACCTCTCACTTGGAGTATGGCTTTGTTTGGTGACTCTTCATGACGGCCTGCTTACATTGCATTCTTGTGGAAATGTTTTAGAGCTACCATTTCATTTCAATTATGGAAAGTTGGAAATTAAGTTATTTTTAATAATGATAATATTTGTGTCCAATTTGAATGTAATGATAGAATTAATGTTATTTATGTTGTGTACCTTCATAGTCAAACACAAGCGAATAAGGTGGTCATGGAGTTCCAACATCATCGGGATTTTCTCACACTTTGGGAGTGCCCCTTGCACTATGAGTCGTATACCTTTAGATCAATGCCAGTTGATCTCACCAACTCGGCTGCTCGACATCAGCGAAGTCACTCTCAAATTCGTCGTCCCTCTCCCGGTCATGGTCATTTTCCACTCTGCCACCTCAATACCTCGGAGGATGGATCCCATTGTGGCCATGAGGGAAGTGCAGGTTGGTCCTCTTATAAGCAACATCATCTCGTTGGCCCTCTCCTGTGTAGGGCATTCCTATGGTGAGCTCCATGCATCATTAATGGGGAATTATGATTTTGTTGGCTACCCCTTACCCTTTAGATGGTTGGTTTATTCGGGACCTATCGGATGACGAGTCATCTATTGTTGGCACTCTTCCGCCTTGCAATGATCCTCCTCCGCCCAAGGTCGTGGGAATTTGTGCTTGGTTACTCATAATGTAATGTTTTTCCAGCTTGTTTGCCTGCCTTTTGGCATGTTTTTAGGTTGTGAATCTATCTCTGCTACCCCTTTTATAAAAAAATATTTTTATAGCAATATAATTACTGACAGTTCAATAAAAAAACTCTTTAAAAATTATTAACGTCATACCTAAGGTTGGTGATCATGAGTTGATTTTTGATTGAATAACCTCTCACATTATCCAATATTTCTTGTAAAATCATTCTAAATACTTTGACTCTATATATCCATAATTAAATCCAGCTAATTGTTTTCCCTCAACACACAAGTTCCATTACAAGTATATACTTATTAAATATTATAATCAAATTTTATTATAGTGCCCACCATTTTCTCTCTCCATTTTTATTATGTTGACTCATTGTATTTATTCATATTGAGACATTGAACACATTACTATCATGGTTATTAACTAGGATATATATGATTTTATCATCACGTTAACTTTTATATGCTAATTTGTCTTAGCAGAATGTTGTATGTGTTACATGAGGCCAATTCACTAGTATTATCAATATTATCTTATTTGGATGTGATGATATGGATCTTGTGGATTTGAGATTAGTATGTATCTTATATTAGATTGTAAAATATGTCTTGAATGATTATTGTAAGTCCTAATCTCTCATTTAATGGATGGATGTTTTCATAACTAATTGGATTAGTTAAGCATGTGATTGACTTGGATTTTTGGCATGGGAATTATTGCTTTGTTTAGCATTTTCATCGAGCAAGTGTGATGTTTGAAATTGAGTGTGTAGGAAACAAATTTGTGTTGTCTGAAAAGAATGTGGGTTTAAGAGGATACACCTCCATGTGGCACAATAGGTTGTGTGGGACGAATTTACCCCTTGTTTGATTTTGGCCCCTTTGTTATATTTTCTTGTTGATTAATGTTGGGAATGAGAAATTTACCCCATGGCTTGTGTTTATTTAGTCATTTTTATCTTACTTGTATTTAATTGATTTAACCCTTGTATGTTGTTTGTTTATTGGTTTTATTTTTGGCTAATCACCTCTCATACAAGTGGGTGGGTTTAGTTTGTCTTATTATTGATTAATTGGGTTTTGGATCACCTAATCATGGATTAGGTGGATCCACCACCCCTCTTAAAGGCCACATCTTCCCCAAAACTTGAATTTGGGCAAGAAGTGATTTTTTGGAGGAGTGTAAGACAAGTGAGGTTAAACTTTCCTTGAAAATATCCCTAAGCACCATACCTATGGGTGGATCAACTCTTTTCAAAACTCATAAAGATTATTTTCCCCCTTTTGACCCTTTTTCAACCACCATTATTTATGATTTTTGGATCTTGTGTATGCTTGGGATATAGAGTGCAAGCTACTCTATGTGGAGACTTGACTTGGTTTTTTTTTTTAATTTACTTTTAATTTATTGTTTTGTAAGTGCATGTTGGGAGCACCTTTGGGGTGTCTTGGAGTCTTCGGTGGAGGGTGAAACATGTCACCATCCTATTGGGTTTTGGTTTAGAAACTCTTCTCCTATATCATCCTCCAACTTGTAGGTAGGGAAAATTTTAGTGGCTAATATTTGTAATATTGTTATTTACGGAGATTTTTAAAGTCTCATTTGACTATTTAGACATCGTATGCCCACCCAAGATTCACCAAAAATAATCACAAACATTACTATTTACCATTCACATAGCCAAATGATTTATAATATCAATATGTTGTTTTTAATGGATCATATTTAAAGTGGAAGACCAAGATTTAAAAACATGTTTGGATCGCCATGAATTTTATTGGCCCTTGGATAACAATCGCCAAAAATTTATTGGTAAAATTTGAAATTTGATTAAATTAGACGTGCGTGCGTAATGCGCACACGCGCGTGTGTTGATATAATAAATATATTAAAGGCACCAATTCAACTAACCATCTATTCAATTAAAGGATTATCTAAGATTAAAATTAGAATAGGGATTTTAATCTATGTGATATGCTTTAATTAAGGAATTCTTAGGATCATATAAGCCATAAATAACATATTTCTTACATTACGGTTTGAATTGGTTTAGCTAATAATCATTTAGAGCCTTGATAGTTGAGGCCTTTTTAATTAGGAATCATCCCACATTTCCCAAGGAGTGAAGATCATGTGTATTTATAGAAAAAAAAATCTCTCTTAGTATAGTGGAGGAAAGCCTTCACGAGACACCTTTGGAAAAGTGTTGAAAAGTTTCAAAGTAAAGAAAGACTAAGGAAGGAGACTCTAGGAGCCAAAATAACATAGGATGTTAAAACATTGTAAGATATTGATGAAATGGAATATTATTTTGATAGGATTTGTGAGGAAGGTTTGAGAGATCATGGATCTACCTGAAATCATATGAAATGATGACACATGGCCAATGGACCAACTGTCAATGTTTAATCTTGGGAAGGATTGGGGAAAATGGGTGTAGATTTCATAACTCAATAATTTTTGTTGGTTAAGTAAGGAATGTATATAATGCACTTCATATCATCAATAGAATAGACAAATGACATCTAACCTAAAGAGGACAATTGAAATTTGCCAAAATATTTTTTAAAATTAGAAAAATTAGATAAGATTTGCCTTTACATATGCAAACATTTTTTTATGATTTTTTCAATTTTCGCCATAGTCACGATAGCCATTTTTAAAGATCAGTCACCCTAATGAATCATGTTTCAGCAAGATTCACCACTATTTCTATAATCTTTTTCATGGGTTTCTTACAATTTTTTCTAGTTGTGGGGTTCTTTTATTGTTTTTGTTATAGGAATAATTTTGGAAAGAAGGAAATCTGGTTGTGGAGAGATTGGATTTTGGCTTAGTGGACTTGTGCTTGGGTTTGAAATCTTGAATTCAAATTACTCTTGTGAGGTAGTCCTCACACCCTTTTTAGTATTTTTATTTTGTTTGGAAAGAAGTTGTTCGAATCTTGTTAAGTCTCTGTTGAAAGCACAATCACTAAGAGGGGGTGAATCATTGGGAAATAAAACTTTCATTCACTTAAACATTTATATCCATCAACCATTCAATTCAACTTAACCATTAAGCATGCATTCTTAAGAAACATAACCATTAGATGAGAAAATGAGAACATAAGAACACATAAACACCATATATAAGTGGGAAACCCTCAAGGGAAGAAAACCCATTGAAGCAAAACTTTATTAGAGGCCATTGATTTAAATTTAGTTGAGCACCAACCCAACAAGGAGCACCAACCCCTAGGTTTAGTGAGGCACCAACCCCACAAGGAGCACCAACCCCTAGATTTAGTAGAGCACCAACCCTACAAGGAGCACCAACCCCTATATGACTCGGAAGAAATTAAATCCATTTGATTTGTTTTTCACCTTTGGAATGTTTCTTCAACAACTGATGATGACACCTATGAATCTCTCTTTCCTTCTATCTTCTCCAAATCTTCCTTTCTTGCTATCTCGCTCAAGCACTTCTCCACCAAGCTAATTAGGCCTAATGATATATCTTTCCGACAACAAAAAACACTTTAGAACATAATCACACACTCTTATCCTTCTCTCTATGGTCACACAAGCCTTCTATACCCCTTCAAAATCCCATCTTTCTCGCACTTTTCCTTGCCCTTCTCAACAAAAAAATAAGCCAAGTTCTTAACTTGCATATAAACATGACTTAAGATCATAACACACCTAGGTCATCCATTATGGGAAAATACACTTAAAACCACTTAAACACGTCATTAAAAAAGCATACAAAGGACCAATTAGATAGGAAATAGTAACTAGAAACATCTAATCCTTGAGAAGACTCAAGTAGCCTTAATACACCCAAACCGCCCTCTTACCAAAGCCAAGTCTCTTGAGCCAATCATGACCATCAAAAACAACAAGGAAAACTTAGACATGTTTTCTAATTATATTTGCAACCTCAATAAGGTTTTATACCTCTACACCATCATCTCATGCAATGACACCACCATTTGGAGCAACTCTCCTCACTAGGTCTATGACCTACAAAACCAATCCTCAAAAAATGAAGAAAAACCAACATCAAATCACCTCAACCATGAAAGTGTGACACATGGATGGAAATATCATGACCTCAGGGTCATCACCAAATCCATTAGACACCAAAATCAACCTGAAACACCACCAAACACCTCTGCAACCAAGTCCACCAAAACTATCCAAAACTTCCCGACAACTAGTCCTACAAGATAGGCCTCCAAATACCTCCAAATGGATCAACCATGATCTGAAACCACCATGTAAATGTATTATAGATTCCATAATTCCTCAAACATCAATTTATTCAACAAGTCTAGCGCACAACTTTGGAGAAAACACATATTTTTCATGAACATGCAGATTTCTTTGGGGTCCACACACTGTCAAGACATAAAAATATCACCTGGAGAAATCTTGAGGAGTCCTCTACAACCTCCAAAACCAACCAATGTAAAAAAATCACTTTTGAACTAGGGTTTAAGGAGGGTTTTAGACCACCTTAGCTTCTTAATGATTGTTCATAAATCTCTACCCCTTAAACTCTAAAATAATGCTTGGAACATCATCTTAGGAACCTTCCTCAACCATCGTGAAGAGATCATCATCTCATGCATAATTTACACATTCCAACAAGCATCGAACAATCCAATTCGAGCTTGGTTTCTCATTTTTGTGAACTCAGCAAGGGACAAAACACAATATCTTGAAAATTCTTGCAATCCGGGATGCGAAAATTCACTCACACCTCTAGTAAAACCTGATTTACCTTCTCCAATGATCACATTTGTAACTTCATATATAAATATTTCCAGCCAATCTCATTTTGTCATTAAGAGCTTAAGAATAGGTCTATTGTGGACCTGAAAACCATGTCTAAACCATGTAATTATACTCGAGAAAATTGTGAGTTTCCTAACACTGCATCTCCATGTTCCCCATGTATTCACCATGCATATATAGCTTCTACATACCTATATTCCATCATGGCATACCTCGCCCTCTTGACTAGACCTCTTACCAAGGAATCTTAAACATGCTTACACTAAGTATACTGACCTCCCCATGTCTTCATCACTCTTTCACACCTACAAGAGCCTTAAAAACACTCCATGACATTACTACAACATCCATCTACCTCTGCAAGTCACTACAATACTCCTACAAGCCATCATACCTGCCCAAGACACCTTAAGACATCATGCCATCTCATCAAGCAACTCAACTCAACACATGACACTACCAATCAACCTTCATGTCATTTTCCTTTTGACATCAATGAAACTTTAGACATCAATGAAAACACCACTTTCATCATCACACTTTGACATTAATGACAACACAATGCCAACAGTCTTTGGGTGTTTGAATGGATGTATTGCTTTGAAAATGTGTTGTTTTTTCTTCTATTTTTCTCCATCCATGCCATTTGAGGAATGGATTTTGGAGTTATAAGGGGAAGAGGGAATAATCCCATCTTATTTCCCATACGGCTTGACAAGCTTTCTGTTTACTCCCTTCATATGGTCTTGAAGTGGGAGATTATTCCCATATGGTTCGGGAATCATCTCCTTTCCTTGTTAAGGAAACCTGTAAGGTTTGTGTTTCCCATTCTTTATTTTTGGATGGAGGATTTTTCCATTCTTTGATTTTACTTGGAGATTTAGATTGTTGAAATTTTATGAATAATTTGAGGTGATAAGTCCCCAATTGTGCCAACGAGATGATATAGTATCAAGTTTATGGAACCTAACACATGAATTCCAAAGAGAGAATAAAAATGAGGATCTGAAGCACCCTGTGAAGGAATAAGAGAATGTATAAAATTAATTTAGCAACCATGATATCTTCCCCTTTAAGTGTAAGAGGAGAGGAAGGACTTCTATGAAGAACTTAGCCACTTGATATCATCCATGACCCTACATACCACACTACTATTGACATGATCTAGGCCCAATTTTGTAAATTAGGATACACAAGTACAAAAAAGAGAATAAGTTTTCCCCATACTCTCCTCATGTGCCATTTAACTAAGTATAAACTGAATAAAGGTGAAATGTGTTGAAATGTGGCTAGAAAAAGGAGACCCATGCCCCAAAATTCCTAAAACTGAAATTGAAATTGATTCTTTTAGAGAATAAGGAATGATATACTTCATGCCCCCTAAAATTGGTCCGAATTGAGTCATCGAGTTTGAAAGCGTATAGGTGAAAATCTAAAACTACTAAGATTTTTTAACTACCCCTAGGGAAAAAATGTAGATATGGGTTAGGTACATCCATATTGTCTGACCAAACTATAAATTTTTGACCTTATACTTGTTTTATAAAACTTTTGTATGTGATATTGTTTGAATAATTTTGTCTTGTTTCTTCCTATGTCTAAGCCTAGAATTATGTTTTTGTTTTTGTAGGTGTAGAAATACCCGGATGTATTCCCCCTCTTTAGGGTCATGTGTGATAAAGAGTTCGAGTGAACACCTTAAAATAATAGATGTATAACTATTATTAATAAGTCGATAATCTATGTATAAAACACATGAAGGGTTGTTGTGGTGTCCACCAAGAATGAATTGTTCCCGTAAAGAGGATGCGCATGGTGGATACCATGGTGCACAAAAATATAAACCTATATAACTTGATTTGGATCACTTGAAATATGGATTAGTTAATATGAAAAAACTCAAATCAATGTTACTTAAACAAAATGGGCGTATGATGCCATTGTGCGAGAGAGGGACAATTGCAGTTTCTTTCATTGAATGAAGTGGGTAAAACTCTTCTAAATCTAAATCTAAACCTATACATATGCACACTTGAAAAAAATTAGTTGTTTTTGGTGGTTAGGGGACTTTCCTCAGTCGGATCCCTAACATTTTTATTAAGGAGATAAAAGAAATTTTATTGATTGAAATGGAAAAACAATAAATGAAAATGACAAGTATACATGACTCAGATCACAAGACAATCGCTATTGTGATTTACCAAAAATCACATGGATATTGCAAGCCAATCGTAGTTGTGATTTATCCTTTATGCTTTACATTCACTTCTCAAGACCCGAAAAACTAAGATATACCAATAAAAAATCAAGAAAACTCAAGTATAGCATTATTACACAAAGAATAAGGGGTTTTAGTGAGGGGTTGAGTGGTATTATATATTTTTGAGTACATAGGGAGTGGGACACATATGGGTGCAATGATAGGGTTCATAGTGTACTAGGCATGCACATAGGTAGGTGGGATGGACAAAATTAAATATGAGTGGGTGAGGGTTAATAAATAGGTGGTGAGTTGTCATTTATCCCCATTTGTGGGGTTATTTGATTTTGGGCTTTTTTTTTTGTTTTATAATGTTTTGGTGTTTTTGAATGAGGGACCTTATGCGTAGGGAAAATTTTCTAGTTTCTAAGGCTATACTTGTGTGTTCTTTCCCTCTTGCTTGCACATTACTGATTTTCTGGTCTTAAAGGAGTGGACGTGAAGCATAAAGGATAGATACATCTTCTTTGCAACACTTTTTCTAGAGACATTTCGACACAAGTAGGAATTACAACTGCAATTAGCTTGAGATCTCCGTGAAATTTTTGGTGAATTGCAACTGTAATTGTCTTATGATCTAAGTCGGGTATACTTACGATTTTCATTTACTATTTTTTCATTTTAATCAATAAAATTTCTTTTGTCTCCTTAAAATGGTTAGGGATCTGACTAAGGAAGGTCCCCTAACCACATAAAATAAATAACATTTTTCAAGTGTACACGTGTGTAGGTTTAGATTCAGATTTGGAATATTTTTACCCATTTTATTCAATGAAAGAAACCACAATTGTCCCTCTCTTCACAATGGCAACATAAGCCCATTTTGTTTTAGTAGCATTGATTTGGAGTTTTTATATTAACTAATCCATCTTACAGGTAATCCAAATCTATGCATACATTTTGGAACTAAGGATATACTTGAGTTTTATTGCTCGGGGTAAGTGCAGGAAGTTGATGGACAAATATAGGGTCATCCGTGGACGTCATATTGCAAAAAACAGTGAAATCTCAACTTGTAGGGATTATTAGCTATACATGCACTCTAAATTAGAAAAATTTATATAAATATGAATCGTAGCATTCAGAATATAGTTTCTAAAATACTAATTTTTGTAAAAACGGACAAGTTTAGCTATATTAAACACTTAAAATTATATGACTTATTTTTTTTTTGAAAAAACTTATAAGATTGTAGTCCGTTTGCGCATTTTGGATGACCAAATCTTGTTTTTTTTTTTCCTTTGGTGAAACGTTAGATGTAGTTGTCTATCTTGGGATGGATTTTATTTTGTATTTTTTTTAGCAATTTTTTTTTTTATGATTTTTTCCGTGAAAGTGGTCTGAAAATATTTAGAAAATGGAGCGCTTTCCGTTTGCCCGCCATAACTATATCAAAAAATATCGAAATCAATTTTTTTTTTTTAAGGTGTATAGAATTTTCCACGCTTGGGATGGTATAATTTTTATCATATTTTGATAAGCGAAACAAAAGTTACAGTCTTAAACGTAGACATGAACATTCACGAGAAAAATTGTCTTAAGGACCTATTGTTAGTAATAAATTATAAAATGATATTTATCTTATTCTATTCACTTTAAAAACAATATTTTTACAAAGCTAAGAGTCTACCCTACGTGATGGCACCATTTTTGTGAAATTTTTTAGTTTTTTAGCATGGTTCAAGTCTTTGGAAGAGCAGATTTGAGGTTTTTTGACCTTTTGCACTTCATAATGACCTTCTATAGCTTTGGTTGGGGAAAAACAAAGATTTTCCGAGGCTTAGGTTTGGAAAATACATCCGCGATCGCGGTTTTTGTAAAATACCGCGAACGCGCTTTATAAAGCGTGCTCGCGGTTTATAAAGCGCGCTCGCGGTTTATAAAGAGCGCTCGCGGTTTATAAAGCGCGCTCGCGGTTTATAAAGCGCGCGCGCGCTTTATAAATCATATTTACACACATCCCAATGTCTGAATTACCATGTGATTTTTACTCTCTGACCTTACCGTACGAATTACTGTGAAATTCTGTCTTTTTCCAGGCACGTTTTTTTATCACCGAAAGCAAAACATCATGGGAGACAAAAAACGAAGTCAAAAAAGGAAGTCATTAAGTAAAAAAACACCAGACGAATTAGAGGCCAACAAAATTGAAAATGCTGAGCGAATGCGGAAACTTCGTGAATCTAGAAGAGGTTCATCTTCAATCCCAACTATTGTAAGCAATGAAGAATTAGGTAATGTTTCTCATCGATGTTGAAGTTGAATTAAATACTCGTGATGAAGAATTTTTTTCTTGTCGATGTTGAAGAAGAATTAAATACTCATGATATAGCAAATGTTGAAATTGAAGGAGACAATGAAAATGTGAATAAGGAAATTCATGTTGAAACTATAGACAAGCAAAATTTGACAAAAACACCTCCTAGGATTTTACATAAGAAACCTAATTTTTTGATTGAAATTGATGAAAACATTTTGAAACCAATGTCGACAAACTTTACGAATGAAAATCGGGAGAAAAGCCACTGAAATTTGGGATAATCATTTTGAAATTTTAAATGATTCCCAAAGATGTCAGTTGTTGGTTAGTTTGATGAAATTGATTAAAATGAGACCTACATTAAACACCTTAGGATTGACAACATCTAACATACGTGGTCAAACCTCTACAATTGTTGAAAACCTTCATGATGCATATCACATTGTTGGTGTCAAGAGACGCACTAGGGATAGTAATATTGTGCATCGTGTACTTGCTACTAGTGTTGTAAGTGAATCAATAAAAAAACAACATTTGATTACGCAAACAAGTCGAATGTTGCAAGTTAATCGAAAAACTCTAATGAAAGCAATTGAAAGACGTAATATCCTTCAATCACTCAATAATGCCGATTTTTGGGCATTTTCTGCTAGAGCACCGCGTAAGGAAAAAATAATTCGATGCTTTATAAGAGAAGTTGTTATTAAATTTTGGCATGATAACACTAGAGTTTCACCTAATACTGAGAGATGTTATAAAGCGGAGAGTTGGTTCTACTAATCGTGAACCACATCCAAAGCATTTCTTAGATATGACTCAAACTCAATTTTTTTCGTAAGTTTGAACAAGAGAATCTGGAAATTAAAATTAGTCAATTTTTTTGAAATGTTGAAACCATTCTATGTGAAAATCAACCATGCTCGCACCACTTGTTGTTGTAGGCAACATGTTGAATTTGCGATGCATTATGCTAAATTTTTACGTATTCGTTCTATTTTTCATTATGAAACTATGTTATCGGAATGTGGTGTTCAAGTTCCACCAATATCTTCTAGGGATTTCATTCCTACTATATTTTGTGAAAAAGAAGTTGGACAATTTTTTTATAGTCAGGATTGTTTAGATGGAAGTTGTAGTACATGTGGCGGATTACCTAAATTGGAAAGTTACATCCATGAGCAAATTGAAGGTACAATAGGACATAATTTAGTTGAATTTGATAAATATAAATCAGTTGCATACCAGTTGAAAGATGGAAAAGAGTCTAAACGGTGTGAGCTAGTTCTGAGAACAAATGCCCATTTTTCAATTTATGAGAAAATTTAAGGATGAAATTGTTTATGAGTATGCGAGGCATACACATAGAGCTCGATGGTTGGATGAACATTTCAAGCTATGCAAAGACACATTTCCTATTGGTACTATTGTTTGGTGGTCGATTTTGAGAGAATTACACATTGCGACCACAAATGGAGGTTCAATCGCAATATTACAACTCGGTACAAGTTGCCATTTTGTGCATATAGCATTTCTACATTCTCTGACGATCTGAGAGAATGATCGAAAATTTTAAGAGAGTACCACTTTTATATCGGTGATGATCGTACTCATTCTCTTTGAATTTGTGCAAGGGTGTTTCGGTTATTTTATGGAAACTTGTGCGATAGGGACATCCACTTCAAACAACATTATATATGGTCAGATAATTGCACGTCTAATTTAAGAATGCACGAATGTTTTATTGGATGAGCCAGAATGCATGTCAAGATGGGTGTGCAACATATTTGGAGTTTCACTAAAGTTGGACATGGAAAAGGAGAGCATGATAGTGCAGGGGCATGTGTGAAAAGAGCTCTTGCAAGAGAAGAGTTGAAGTACAAAGATGGTGCTAAATTAAAAGATGCAAAGAGCATAGTGGAATGGTGTATTGACAACATGGCCCGAGGTTCTCAAGAAAATTCCACAGTTTGTAGATTTTTTGGTTGATAGAGGAAAAACATATTGCTAACTACGAGGATTGTATGACACTCACTGGGTCCAGTGATATGCACTCATTTTGTAGCTCAGACGCTACTTCGTGGGCCGTATGGACAAGAAAGTTGACATGTTTTTGTGCATCTTGTATCGAATTTTTCACTGCTGAGTGTGATTCACAAGAATGGGTGGAAGGATGGATTTGTAGGCCTCTAACTCCGCTTCCTAGTTATCAACCTCCACAAGCATTACAACTTGTTTCTGCAGATGAAGTTACAACATCCAAGGACTTTGACGAAATTTCGATTTTGGTGCGACAAGGTATTTATCCAGTTATTTATTTAATTTTTGTATTGAGTTATGTCCATTGAAATTTTAATATGTAATTTAAATTTGAGTTTTTCAACCTTGGTTATTTTTTTGTAGGACATGTGTTTGCAGTAATTGCGACAGAAGACAATGAAGAAGGAACAGACTATTTCTTATGTCGTTGCATCGAGGAAAGAAAGAAGTTGACTTCTCCTATTATAGATGGCGAAGAGATTGAGTATCCTACAGGGTCAGTGGTAGTTACTGGAACTTGGCTTCGACGGTATCCATTAAAAAACTCCTCTGTTTGGGTGTTTGAAGACTTTGAGACACACAGGAAAATACTCCTATATTCACATCTAGTTCTAGCGACAAATATTCAGTTGTATAGATATCGAGGAAGACCTAATAACAAGATTCTTTGGAAGGTTCGAAGTCGAGATCATGAAGCAATCTTGTCTATGCTATTCAAAGTAGATCCGATCACGATAGTTCATTGGAATGAATTTACAATGCTCATGTCTCAGTATATATTTAATTTCAAGTTTCAATTTATATATATATATATATATATATATAATTTTTTTAGTTTAAAGATCTAGATTTAAAAGTTTGAATATATTTTATTTTAAATTTGTGTATTTTGTGTGTCATGTATATAGATCTAGTATATGGTTTTGATTTGAAACTTAAATTTCTTTGACTAACAATTTTATGTTTAGGTTAGTGGTGCCAGAAAAGCTTCCACCTTCACGTGGTTGGTATCGTTAGTAGAGAATTTTAAATTCTCGAAGCTAAGAGAAGCTTGAACATTGTTTGAAAAATTTGTAAATTTTGAAAAAGTCAAGTTTGTAAATTTTGAAAAAGTTGTAAATTTTGAAAAAGTTGTAAATTGTTTGAATTGTTTGAACCTTAGCGACTCCTCTAGGTGCCAATTTTGAGTCAGGAGTAGTCACCGTCGAATTTGAGCGATATTTTGGTCTCGGGGCTCTTAAGGGACTACGCCGAAGCGAAGTAGCCCGGAAGCAACGACCCTTTCGCGCACCGAAACACCGCCTCCTGTAGCGTTCACCTAGCCACCCGGACATGTCGGCGTAGGCGGTTCGGTGCCATGGCCCACCGTTTGCAAAATACAAGCGTGACACAACCTAACACTGTTTGGCTCCATTTGTACTATTTCGCGCGTTTTCAAACATTAGGACAGCGAGAGCACCGAAATGAGAAGGAAAAAAATGAGAGAGGCTATTGTAGAGGGTCCGTATGCCGAGGTGCCGGATCAGACGAGGCCTCTCTAGGTGCCATGAGTCCGAGTAGTCACCCATCGAATTTGAACGATATTTTGGTCTCAGGGCTCTTAAGGGACTACGCCCGAACGAAGTAGCCGGAAGCAACGACCCTTTCACGCACCGAAACACCACCTCCTCTAGCATTCACCTGGCCACCCGGACATGCCGGCGTAGGCGGTTCGGTGCCACGGCCCACCGTTTGCAAAATACAGCGTTTGACAACCTTACACTGGCTCCAACTGCACTATTTCGCGCGTTTGCAAACATTAGGACAGCGAGAGCACCGAAATGAGAAGGAAAAAAATGAGAGAGGCTATTGTAGAGGGTCCGTATGCCGAGGTGCCGGATCAGACGAGGCCTCTCTAGGTGCCACGGAGTCCGAGTAGTCACCCGTTGAATTTGAACGATATTTTGGTCTCAGGGCTCTTAAGGGACTACGCCCGAACGAAGTAGCCCGGAAGCAACGACCCTTTCGCGCACCGAAACACCACCTCCTCTAGCGTTCACAGCCACCCGGACATGCGGCGCAGGTGGTTTGGTGCCATGCCCCCCTTGTTTGCAAAATACAAACATTTGACAACCTTACACTGGCTCCAAATGCACTATTTCACGCGTTTGCAAACATTAGGACAGCGAGAGCACCGAAATGAGAAGGAAAAAAATGAGAGAGGTTATTGTAGAGGGTCCGTATGCTGAGGTTCCAGATTAGATGAGGCATCTCTAGGTGCCACGGAGTCCGAGTAGTCACCCGTCGAATTTGAACGATATTTTCGTCTCAGGGCTCTTAAGGGACTACGCCCGAACGAAGTAGCCTGGAAGCAACGACCCTTTCGCACACCGAAACACCGCCTCTTGTAGTGTTCACCTTTCCACCCGGATGTGCTGGCGTAGGTGGTTTGGTGCCACGGCCCACCGTTTGCAAAATACAGCGTTTGACAACCTTACACTGGCTCCAACTGCACTATTTCGCGCGTTTGCAAACATTAGGACAGCGAGAGCACCGAAATGAGAAGGAAAAAAATGAGAGAGGCTATTGTAGAGGGTCCGTATGCCGAGGTTCTAGATCAGACGAGGCCTCTCTAGGTGCCATGAGTCCAGAGTAGTCACCGTCGAATTTGAGCGATATTTTGGTCTCAGGGCTCTTAAGGGACTAAGCCCGAACGAAGTAGCCCGGAAGCAACGACCCTTTCGCGCACCGAAACACCACTCCTCTAGCGTTCACCTGGCCACCCGGATGTGCCGGCGTAGGCGGTTCGGTGCCACGGCCCACCGTTTGCAAAATACAGCGTTTGACAACCTTACACTGGCTCCAACTGCACTATTTCACGCGTTTGCAAACATTAGGAGAGCACCGAAAGAGCAGGAAAAATGAGAAGGAGGTCCGTATGCCGAAAGTGCCGGATTAGGCGAGGCCTCTCTAGGTGCCACGGAGTCCGAGTAGTCACCGTCGAATTTGAGCGATATTTTGGTCTCGGGGCTCTTAAGGGACTACGCCCGAAGCAAGTAGCCGGAAGCAACGAACCTTTCGCGCACCAAAACACCACCTCCTGTAGCGTTCACCGGCCACCCGGATGTTTTGGTGCAGGTGGTTGGTGCCATGGCCCACCGTTTGCAAAATACTGAATTTGACAACCTTATATTGGCTCAAATCTGCACTATTTCGCGCGTTTGCAAACATTAGGACAGTGAGAGCACCGAAATGAGAAGGAAAAAAATGAGAGAGGCTATTATAGAGGGTCCGTATGCCGAGGTGCCGGATTAGACGAGGCCTCTCTAGGTGCCACTGAGTCCGAGTAGTCATCCGTCGAATTTGAAGCGATATTTTGGTCTCGGGGCTCTTAAGGGACTACGCCTGAGCGAAGTAGCAGAAAGTAGCTAAGCAACGACCCTTTTCGCGCACCGAAACACCACCTCCTCTAGCGTTCACCTGGCCACCCGGATGTGCCGGCATAGGTGGTTCGGTGCCACGGCCCACCGTTTGCAAAATACAGCGTTTCCTTATTTATTTAAATTAAATTACAATGACTTGGTTGTTATGTTATCTCTTGTTGTCATCTTGTCCTTGGTAGGATGATATACATCCAGGGCTCATGAATCTTATTTTCTTCCCATCCTCAATGAGGTCTTCAATAAAGTTTCTCATTTTTAAACATTTATCTGGTTTTTTTCCCTTGACACGATGAAAATCACAGTAGTCATGTGATCTCTATACCATCATGGTTTGGGTGCATCTTGTGCATAAGGAACTTTGGTTGGATATTGAACCATTTTCACTGCCTCTAATTGTCTCAAAATCATGGATACTTTGTCTTTGACTTGAAAAAAGTGTAATTTGGTTTGGACTACCTCCTCACACCCCCATTAATTTTATGAGTTTTTTTATGTATACCACTAAGTTATGGAGGGATAAAATACTTATATTTCTCCAAACATATGTTGGGATATAGAAAAATATAGAATAGAAAATTATCTCTTGATTCATCCCTCAACTTGACAAAATGAGCTTTAAACTTTTGTACTTTAAAATTCATAAACTTGTGTACTTTGAAATTCAGCTCTATGAGTGTGATCTAGGATGTGGTTAGTTGTATTCAGATGTGTATATGATGTGCTGGACAAGTAAAGTGAAGTATTGTTTACAAGATTCCTAGATGCCCCTAATAGGTTAGTGTGTGTTTATATTTATAGGAGACCTTTGTGAGTTTTCTCTCTCAACTAACCTAAATGTATAATCTAATTCAACTAATCCAAATGAAACTTTTGAAAAATTGGCCATTAAAATGCAATGGCATTGGTTAATATGATGTAGATAGACCTTCATATCCATACATTTCTAGGACCTATTAATGTGTCTAGAGTATGACAAAAATTAGGTATGAGTATTTTAGAGGTCTAGATTGATGTTCAATAACATGTGCAGTGATTTTAGAGGGTTGAGCTAGAGATTGGTTTTTATCTAGTGGATATACGGTGCGAGATAGATCAAGAAGGCGCCTATGGTTGTTAAAACAATGCATAAATGAAGTGTATATCAAAATAAGTACAAAATTCTATATTTCCAAGTTCCCAAACCAAATTTTGGGTACTAAACATTTATATCTTAATGAATTCAACACTACATGACACTTTTACTATTGCATGCACCAATTAAATTACAACGGGCTTTTGATCAGAATATTTTAGTGAATTTTATATATTAAAGATATCCTAAAAATTGACACAAATACACATTATATCCAGCATGGTGTTCTATATGGCATGGCATGGTGTTATATCCTAAGTAAATTGTTTCTCTCATATTTGTTTATCAGATCAAATTTATAGCCTTACATCAACACCACTTTTTTGTTAACATAGTAATATAATTGGTTCATTGAGCATCCAATATTATAAATAAGGTGTGGAAGTTATGGAATCAATATAATAATTCATATTTTTAGAAGTGACATGTAAACAAAATAAAAAACTAGAGAAAAATAATGAGATGCTTAGAGAGAAAGTAATCAACCTACAAAAAATATCCAACATGTAAAACTACAAATGATTGAAGAGAGGGAGAGAAGCAATATGCTAGCCAATATAATTATTAAGGAAGTCAAAAACTATAAATAAAATGAAGATATACTAATTTAACCTAGTAAGACGATTCCTAGAGGATGAAATTTTATGAAAAGGAAAATTATTCCAAGTTTGCAAGCCAAGAAAGGTGAGAAAAAAAGAAGAGCCAAAAATATGCATGTAATTACAAAATGCAAAGATGAAAAGATGCAAATTATAAGAGGGATATTAAAAGGATCTCACACTTATTGACAATTATAAGTTATCTTATTATTATCCTATTTACACATTTATTGACTATGCTTAAAGCATCTTTCTCACTCCCAAATTCTAAGTCCGCCATTTCATTACTTTTTCTTCATATTGGTACCTCAAGAATCAATGCACGTTATACATAGCACATCTCTAGACTCTCAGCAATCCACTTTCTCAGAGTTAGCAATAATACCAAAATAACCAAAATAAATATGATTTAACCAACACACATATATATATATATATAAGAATCAAATAAAGTGTGCTCCAGACGCGCACGTCTCTGAAAATATATATGTACATGTATAAGTTCATAATTTATGTATACATCTCGAACTAAGCACGTGTCATAATGTACATATGGGACCACATGCGGTCGCAAAAGGCTATATATATATACAATGGACTGTGAATAGATACTCATGACCACATATATGTGGCATCCAAGTGGACTATAAATCTACTCATGAAACATCTTCCCTCTCTTCACCCTGCTTTAGAAGTAGCACGTCCACGACACAGGGATGTAGTGGAGGAGATGCCACTACGGATTTCATCCGTGTGGTCCTAGGTGTCTCTAAACATGCCTGCTGACCTAACTGCACATTCATAAACAACGAAGTTTTAACACCCAAAATTTTAAAATACCTTCAAAATTTAGAAACTTGTACAATTTAGTTAAAATGCATGTGCAATCTTACCGCAATGTCATGATCCCTATCGATTTGTTGTTGACGCGTCGCAGGGACAACAATAGACTCACGAGGGGTAAGCTACATACAAATAATTAATTTTCAAATTAAATATTTCACACATATATATACCTACAAAATTTGATATTGTAGATTTAAGTTTAATAAGAAATAATGAACCTCAAAATTTAACAAATTTAAAAATTGTGTACCTCGGTTAGTGGATTTGCAGATGCTATGGCAGTATCTACAGCAGCCTCCACAGTCTGCATATGTGGAGGAGTCTCTCTAGCAGTCATAAGCTATACAAAAAACATGTACAAATCAATTTATTAAAATCTACTTAAGAGCTATACAAAAAACATGTACAAATCAATATTTAGTTACTCAAGAAAGAATAAAAATGTTATTAAATTTTATCTTCTATTTAGGCTAAATACATAGGATCTATAAATGTTAGCACGGAGGCCATCTATCTTCATAAGATTTTGACAAACTTTTGTATTTAATCAAGGTAACCCATAGTCATCTTCTATGACAATTAGAGCATCATTCAAATTTGAAGGACTTTTAAATCTAACATCACCAGACCAAACATATAGATCAGACGAATAGTAGACTAGAGTTGTATATCCTTGGTGGGCAAGTGTGTTGCAAATATATAGATTATAATGCACTATTTATATGTATTTGTGTCCAAAGGTAGCTGAGTTTGAGTTTTGGTGCACGAGCCTAGAGGATCTTACTTGTGACATTATCCCTTTGGAAATAAAGATTTTGATGGTAGAACTGGATTTAGAGAGGCTACCCATGGCTAGCTAAACCCCCACCACACGTAGGGGTAGGAGAAAGTGTGATGAAATATGGTGGAATCTCAGGAAGATATATATATATATATATATATATATATATATATATATATATATATATATATATATATATATATATAGAGAGAGAGAGAGAGAGAGAGAGAGAGAGAGAGGAAATATGGCTTGAGTATATAATTTGAAGTGCGTGAATGGGAAATTACACAAGTGTGGGATGCTGAGGAGTCAATAGAGTTGTGGAGGATGATGGTTTACAAATGTTTTGAAGCTTTTATGGAAGATGAGGAGCCAGCCCTGACATCAGGATCCCCCAACTTTTAGAAATCATAGTAGATATCGCCTTCAAGTTTGGATAAGAGTGCATTAGGTGAAAGAGTGAGGACCAAAGGCACACATCTGATCCCGAGCTAGCCACCTAGCCCTTACACATGGTGTTACATATCTAGAGGTAGTTATTGAGAATCAAGATATAGTCTAGGTAAATAAGTAGATATGGGAAGATATCATTTTACATTGGATTGAGAAGTTCATCATACAAATAATATACCTATGACAGTGCAATACGTGTCATTATTTTGGATGTTGGGAACATGTAGACCATGTGTATCCAGTTTAGTACTACAAACGAGACATAAGGGAATTTATCAACTGGCCCGAGAGGATCAAGAAGATCAAGAGGATTGGGTCAGTAACCACCTAGAAAAAATACTTATGAGATTTCTATTTCTGGATCTAGAGGATAGGGTCCACATCCATAATAATCACTTAATAATCCTCTTCACCTAAAGTAAGCACCTCAAGTCTATTATATGACATGTATCTCCAATTACAAAAATTATAGAGGTATTGAAAATGCAGCAGAGCATGTGTACAAGTGTGAGATACTATGGTATTCTAAGCAAATTACAACTTTAGATAGGAAGGAAAGTCAATTTTCTACTACTCTTCAAGGGAGTGTACATAGCTAGTATAGAAAGTATGACCCACATAAGAATGTAGTGTACTATAGTGCTTTGTGAACTATGTTTTTGGATGAGTTTCACATCCCATAGTTTAAAAAAAAGCATCATCACGCTCAATAAAATCAAGCAGGGATTATCAGAACGCATGAGGGAGCATGACATGTATTTTAATAATTTATTGTCCAAACTATCTTATGATGCTCATATGAGTTAGCATGCACAGTGGTTTATTGGAGGATTTCTGACCCCATTCAGGAGGGATTTATCTCATAAGATGTATGTGGATCCACACGAGGCTATAGAAGTAGTTTTTTATGATTATACGGTTGGAATTGTTGATACATAAGTGATCCCATTCTTGGAGGAGAAAATCACAGTCATGGCGAAGTAATTAGATAATTTATATGTAAACTCAACACATGAGATGTGTAGTGTAATATGGTACATAGATTGTGAGGTTGAGGGACATACTAAGGACAGTTGTCCATGCAAGTTAGTGCTTGCGTTTTTATGTAGCTGTTGTATGTATTTTATATACGTTGAGTATAAGAAAGTGAAACTCATGTACAGAGGTCCAAGAATTAGAAACAAAGTGTAAAGAGATTTGTAACTAACCTGCGTAAAACTCATGCGAGGCGTGCGTAGCTTGATTCCTAAGTAGATGATGACCCGCTTGGGCTCACTGTGTATAAAAGAAAAATATTAATACATGTACAATATACACGTGAAACAAATTATAATAATAATCTAGTGCAATTAAATGATTTATTAAAATGTAAGTTTTTACAACTTGAAACTTACATTTGAAACACGCCCAACCGTAGTAGCTAGCATGTCGACACCGGATGTTTCCTTCACCGGCTCTTGCTATTTAAAATAAAATAAAAAATTAGTTTTTTACATGTATGTACATGACGTACAATCATATATATATTAATATCTCAAACATGTGAATTAAACTATTGTACATATATATATATATTATTTAAATTTATTTAAAATTTACCTGTGAAAGACCAATATCAGTGGCTCCAGTTCCAAAAACATTCCCCAGCATCTCATCTATAGAAAAGAAATCCTGTGAACCAGCAAATGATGTCTCGCCTGCAGTGCATATGGCACCACATGATCCACAGTGGTGTGGTGCACTAGAACTGGCGCCTCCACCAACATCACCGGATGCAATCTGGGTGCTATGCTGGGTGAGAGTGTCAGTGAGCTCCCTCAATGCATGCAATGTATCAATCTCCACAACCTCCTTCACTGTAGGAGGGATAACTGAAGGCAATGGGGGTTTTGGGGCATGGGGGATCCTAGGCTGACCTACGCGTGCACCAGGTCTGCTCTGTGCAGAGCCACCTCCTCGACCAAAAAAGTCTGAAAAGTCAAAATAATTCGGGACCTCATTGAGCACGAACTCACAATATAATTTCTTCAAAAAATAAAGAGGAACCTCATTGTTGTTGCATGGTGGATAATCAAAAACCATCCACCATCGGTCCCAAAAATTGTTTTTGATTCTATCATCATGGCACCAATGGATTGGGAACCGTTTGCAAGTAACTGCAGGGGGCATTGGTTCTAGGGTCGGTAAATAATGCACAAATGAGGTCTTTTCCAATTTTTTTGTCTTTGACGGCCACATGGGATAGTTTATCCGCATACCACCGCCTACAGTCACTTCTAAAGGTGTTCCATCTATGTATTTGGTTGGTTTAGACTCGACTTTGCAATCAATGTTTGCGATGTATTGGCTAAAGTCATGCGGGATGGATTTGTAGCATGATTTTGTCTTATAGTTTGAATTAGGTTCTCAATGACAATTTTATTTTCTTGGATTCTTCCAATGATATTATCTTGCGTTCCTGTTGGCTCAGTGGGGACAGAAGGAGCCACAGGGGGCGGATCTATGTTTGGAGGAGGGTTTTGAGGAATGTTCGGAGGGTTTTGAGGAATGTTCGGTGGGTTTTGAGGAATGTTTTGACGGTTTACACAAGCCCGAGCTTGTCGACCAACTGATAAAACAATAAAATTGTATACATAAACAAACAATTCACAAAACCCATGAAAATGCCAAAAAAAACCTAAAATGCAAAAAAATGATTACAATCGGGGACTTACCTCCTCGTCTTGGCGGCATGGTTGAATCTATCGCTATCCAGAAGTCCGATGAGCAATTTTGAGATAGTATTGAAAGTGCGAGTGAAAAACGTTTAGGAAAAGTCGCGGTTCGAAATGAAAAATGAGGAAAATAACAAGTCGTGGGACTGTTAAATTTTGTCTCAGAGTTCCGCGATCGCGGTTTATAACCGCGCTCGCGGTTATAAACCGCGATCGTGGAACTAGGTTCGGTAATTACCGAACCTAGAATTCAATAACCGCGATCGTGGTACCTTTATTTCGGGTTTTTATGTCCACGGAATTGTCCACCAACTTCGTGCACTTACCCTCTGTTATCTGCATATTTTGGTTTTGTAGGTATTAAAGAAGTGAAAGTGAAGCATAAAGGATATATACAACTTGCAATAACATTGTTCTAGAAAAATTACAACATATGTGGGAATTGCAACTACGGTTGGCTTACGATTTTTGTGTGATTTTAAGTAAATCGCAACTATGATTGTCTGTGATACGAGTGAGGTATACTTGTCATTTTAATTTACTATTTTTTCATTTAAATCAATAAAATGTCTTTTATCTCCTTAAAATGGTTAGGGATCTGACCAAGGAAGGTCCCTTAACCACAAAAAACAACTAACATTTTTCAAGTGTAAATGTGTCTAGGTTTAGATTCACATTTAGAAGATGGATTAGGATCACCAACAAGATAGATTAGTTAAATGAAAACTACGAATCAATGCTACTAAAAAAATGGGCTTATGTTTTCATTGTGAAGAGAGAGGGACAATTGTGATTTATTTTATTTCATAAAGTTGGTAAAACTAAGATCCAAATCTAAATCTAAACCTGCACACTTGAATTTTTTTAGCTATTTTTGGTTTTTAGGGGACCTACCTTAGTCAGATCCCTAGCTGTTTTAAGGAGATAAAAGACATTTTATTGATTAAAATGACAAAAAAATGAAAATGACAAGTATACGACTCGAATCGTAATACAATCACAGTTACAATTCACCAATCATTACATGGAGATTCAAGTCAATCGCATTTGTGATTCCCATATATGTTGGAATTTTTCTAAAACAGTGCCACATAAAGTTGTAGCTATCCTTTATGCTTCAATTTCACTTCTTCAATACCTATAAAATTGAGATATGTGAGCAAGAGAGCAAGAAAACTCAAGTATAGCCTTAGTGCATAAAGAGTCAGGGGTTGTAATGAGGGGGTGAGTGGTATTATATAGTTTTTGAGTGCATAGGGGAGTGGGACACATATGGGTGTAATGATAGGGTCCATAGTGCATTGGGCATGCACATGGGTAGAAGGGATGGATAAAATTAACTATGAGTGGGTAAAGATTATGAAATAGGTGGTGAGTTGTCTTTTATCCCCATTTTGTGGGGTTATTTGATTTTTTGGGATTTTTGTGTTTTATAATGTTTTTGGTGTTTTTGAATAAGGTACCTTATACACAAGGTGATTTTCTAGTGTCTACATTTTTCCCATTTTTAGGCTACATCCTGCAACAAGAAGGACACAATGTAAAAATTAAAGATGAGATGGAGATTGTCTAACCCTATGAAAGTGGTTTATGCGGTCACTAGCTTAGATGGATGACTCAATAGAAAACAACTTGGAAATGCAATCGATGGGCCACTTAATCCGGAGTCTATAAAGGGTTCGATAGGTTGATTTTGTAAGGTGAAGAATATTGATTCAATTGATTGATGTTTGGGTGTCATAACATTTACGAGAAGGGTTTTTTGTGTGATTGCCCCCTCAAGTGACAATTTTTGGAGCCATAGGTTTCCCGACATGACGTGGGATGAAAACATAGTATTTTAAGATGAGAGAAAATGAACCTTAGGAAAGCACATGACGATTGAAAATGAGGATGGGGTTGCCCCAATAATGTGTAAATGAAAATTATATGACGAGTATGTATATAAGTGCATGTAAGTATGACAAGTCGTGGCATGAAGAGGGGGAGTTAATTGATTATAAGTTTACGGTGAACATGCTAGGTAAGTGATGTGATGAGTGACATGGGGTGGGTGAGGTGGTGAGATAAAGGAACAACGTGATGATCTATAGGTGAGCTGAGTGAGCAGGGTGAGAAGGCAATCTAGGAGTGAGTTAGGTGAGGTGGGAGACATAGCGGTGAGGTACGAGCTGAGTTGGGAAGGATGAACTTGGTGAGCTAGGTGGGGTGAGCTTGATGAGTTGGACATTGGGTGTGCAGGTCATAAGAGCAACTCAAGGCGAGGTTTCAAGGTGTGGCAAGCTTGGTCAATAGTGGAACCAAGATGGGAAGGGTTAGGAAGGGTGGGTTGATAGGGCATGACAAAGAAATACAAAGGATGATACAAGGTCATGGTAGCGAACTCGAAGTTGAGGAGAGAAGAAGCACACGGGGCTTAGGTATCATGGGGGTGGGATGAGTCGGGAGGTGAGTGTCGGAAGAGGCGTTGGTTGGGGGAGTAGGTAGGGAGAGGGTAGGGTAACGTGGGAAATGAAAATGTTAGGTTCGAGTCACTAGAGTGATTTGGATGGGGTGAGTTAGCTTTGGGGGAAAAAAAATCTTGTAGGATGAGTTGGGGTGAAGAGCTTGTGGTGTGAGCATATGGTAAATGATTGCGAGAGTTAAAAATGGACATGGAGGTCGTAGCTTGTGACCAATAGGTGGTTAGGATGGAGCAATGGGAAATGAGTAAAATATGTGATTTGGGTCACAATGGTGGTGACAATAGAGGAGCATGACATGCCAATGAGCAGGAGGAGGTAGTGTGAAGGCGGTGGTAGAAGGAAATAGATTAGGGGCGGCTTGGGAATGTGGTGAGGCGTTAATGTGACTCACTAGGGATGGGGAGTGGAGTGGAGGGATGTGGTGAGGATTGGAAAGGGGTGAGATTTGGGAGTTTTAGGTGAGGGGTCTCATGTTATCTTGGTTGTTATAATGACCGAGATGGGAGGTGAGGAGGAGAGGAGTCGAGGAGATCGACATTAGGGAGTGTCTCGATGAGTCGCGAGTATGATTTTCGGGATGAGTGAGGAAAGGAAAAGGATGGGGTGTGAAAGCTATGGGGTTTGAAAGGAAGGATCGGTTCTAGAGATACCGAGTTAGGGATAGGGTGTGGGGTGTGTTGGCGGGGAAACATAGGCTACTTAGAGAGTCACTAAAGCGACTCATGAAGGCAAGATGAAATGAAACCAGGGTAGGGTGACTTGGTGAGTTGAGTCATTGTAGCAACTTGAGAGGGTGTGAAGGTGAGGGTTGGTGAGCCAAGGATAGGTTTGGTTTATTCATGCATGCGACTCAATTGGGTGTGTAGGGAGATCTTGGGATGATGGAGAGCTCAATGAGTTATGTGAGAAACTTTCAATGCAAGTTGGGTGAGACATCTCGGGGTTGGGCAAGTGGTAGGCGGTGAGTCACTAGGGTGGATCATTATGCAAGGTAGGGTAAGTGAGGAATAAGTTAGGAGAATGAATAGAGAGTGAGGTGTAATGGGTTGAGTCAAGTAGAGAGAAGTGGCGGGCTATATAAATGTTGAAGGGTGTAAAGAAAAAATGTGAAAAGAAAAATGAACACAAATACAAATTATACATAAAGTGGAAAAATGTAATGTGAATGATATAAAAAGTGATGAATTTGTGTGCAGAAGGAAGAAAATTCCGTAGGTGTTTAACACAAATGATAATATAGTGTAAGCATAAAAATGACATAGTTGCATAAATGGAGCACAATGGGTATGTAGAGTGTGGATGAACACACATGATGAGCTCGAATACATGAGACATAAGACAAGTGAACTAAAATGGGAGGTTGAATAAGGTTTAAACTAGACAAGGCAACATACTAGCCTTATGCCTCCATGAGGTCTTGTGTGTGCCTGTAAGAGTTAATTACTTCTTGAAGTGAAGACTTGTAAGACAATAAGTAAAAACACAAGCTAACGTGTAGGTGTGATTGACACAGGTGATTGGTGAGTACTAAAGTGGAAAGTAATTGTAAGTTGTGCATTTCTTTGTTACCATTCAAATGTCCATAGACCTGATAGAGATACATTTGATTCTAGTCACAACATTTCTCTATTGTCATCCATGCATCCATAGCCTTGGTAGAGATACTGGAAAGACCCCTAAGAGAGAGTGTTTGATATTGTTTTTATTTTTATTTCTTATTTTAAATTTTTGACTTTTGATTTTGTTTTTATTTTTATTTTTCATATAGTATTTATTTCTCTTGGTTTACCAAGGGTTTAGAACCATAAGTGGCTTGATAGAGGGAATGGAAGTGACTGCGGAGATGACATTGGAAAGTGTCAAAAATAATGCCTTAGGGTCTTCATGACAAGTTGTTAAGTGTGTAAGCGTGCATGGATCTCTAAGAGGATAGTCATTCTTAATTCACCAAGGAAGGAGAGATCAAGGTTAAGTAACTGTAGTAGAAACTATTGACTCACAAAAAGTGACAACAAGATCATTAATAGTTCACCAAAAGTTGTGAAACAAACCAATATGTGGAATGTGAATGAATTGTTATGTGAGATGTGTAGCAATGAATGGATAATTGGAACAAAATATGAATGCATGGAGAAAATCCTATTTATTGAAATTTTTGGGGTATATAGATTTTTTTTTTTTGAAAGATATTTAGTTGTGTGGAAGAGTGTGTCTGTGTTTGTGTCAATAGTCATAGAATAAAATATGCGAGAGAATCTGGTCATGTTTTGAATCTATACCGAGATGAAGAGAAGTGGAATCAAGTTGTCGTGAAGACAAATGAAAGTCCCCCAATCTATATAAGGACTAGGTGAGTGAGAGGCATATTTTATAGAATAAAGTGATAGATGAGATAAATGATTGGAGTGTCATGGATGATGTGGATAATAAGTGAAGCAATAATGTCTATTAGAAGCCATAAAATGGTGATAGGTGAAGAATTTGAGTGTGGATATGAATCACGTAAGAAGGGTTTTGAGTATGGTGTATGTGAAATAATGTATGGTGGATGAGAACATGAAAATAAATCAATGGGAAAAGATGAAGTGATATGATGATTTCTATGAGTGATGATGTTATGTGGATGAGGAGTGGAGAACATAGTAATGTCTAAAGGAATCTTGAGAGCCATTGGTATGAACATGTTGTGTGCATGTATAATTTGCTTAATGCTAAATCAAATGAAGCAAGAACTACCACCTAAAATAGTTCTACAATTTAGCTAAAACAAAGCATAAACACCATCATGATAAGAATTAAACAAGGGTTAGATGCTAGCATTCATCAATACAAACTTTGAAACTAACAATGCTAAATATCTAAACTCCTCTATTCTCTAACAACAAATAAATGAATGGACCTAAGTAAGCTCCATGGCTATCAAAATAGTTGTCCTTAATGCTCCAAGAACCTAGGAATGGGGCTAATCAAAGTTGGCTCTACAAGACCCTTTTGACACCTCCCATATGACCCAAGCACTTTAAGAAAGAGGCTTAACTCTTCAAGATGATGAACTCTCAAAAGGGCAAGGTGCAAGCTCTTAGTCTCTTTGCTATATGCTTTGCATTTGCTCTCTTAGAAAGTTTAGGTGTAAGTAAAAGGTAGGTGGAGGGCTCTTTATATAGCCCAAAGGATAAAGGATTCAACACATTCTCATGAATGTGGGATAAAGGTAAAACATGATTAGGAATGGATAAGGTTGCTTTATTAAAGGTAACCTTACTTTAGAAGGGTTTAATACATGTTTAACAAGTCATGGGAGTTGGGGGGTATTTTAATTAATCAAAGGTGATTAATTAATAGGTAGATGTAAGCTTATAGAAGCTAATTAGAGGAATATTAGTGTGATTTAGGCTATTATAAGGGGATTAAATCAATTAAATATTGATTTATTGGTTAAATGGAAGGGAAAGCTAATTAATTAATAATAATTAATTAGTCTAGGTAGAAGGGGTGATTTATTAACGGAAGGTCGTTAATTAGGGTATTTGTTGGATAAGCAACTTAATTAATTAGCTTAGTGTAATTAATTAATGATGATATGAGGGAAAATGAGTGCCTTTGACGATATGTCATTGATTTGCGAGAAAGGGGATAATTAGCACAATTTAAGTATTTAAATTGCTTGGGCATAATTATAGGTGTCTACATTTGCCCCTCTTTGGGGTGGCATAAGTGATGCCACTTCAAAGATAGTAGACAAAAGAGATTTTGAAGAGATGGAAGAAAAATTAGTAGGAGGGAGAGATGCCCCCTCGAGTGTCGATGGGGTGATAGAAGAACTCGATTGACGATCGAAAAAGGTGAGAAGTAGGCAGAAGAATGGGGACGAGGCAGGATGCCCCGAGGAGAGGGAGAATTAGGGGTGAAAGGGAAGTGGTGTAGAAGAAATATGGATGAGGGGAGAGAAGAGCTTAACCTCTAGCCGCTTATTTGTTTGGAACAAATTTGATCTCATCATATTGCCATAGGAACTACATCATCGGTCCTTATGAAAAATATAAGCATACGACAAAGGTAGAATGACATGAAAAGCCATAATACGAACAATTGTCCATTGCTGAAAATACCAACTCCACGCAACATACAATAATGCAATGCAATACGAGAAGGAAACAAGCTCATATAACGGGGAAAACAATGAACGCACATATCTAACCCAACAACGGTCAAGACAGTTGTACAAATGGTTTTGTTATCAATCTTTGAAGAGATCCACAAGTTCATGATTGACGACAAGGGTTAAAAATGATGCCCCAAGCAAGGATACATGCGAGGGAAATGAAAATGGACACGGGGTCCATGAAAAGCATTTGTGTGCTGCGAAACAACACGACTGCAACCAAAAGTGCCCCAGTAGTACGAGGCGAAGCAAGTAGCTAGCTTTTGTGAATGGTTATGAATCCGGTGATCCACGAGTCGTATTAATCGGGGAAGATGTGAGACAAACCAACAAGATATGGAGAAAATATCATGTGCAAGACACAAGTTTCAATTTGTAAGAAGCAAGTTACCATTTTATAGGGTGTTTTACTTTTTAGGAATTTTTTGAAAAATTTTGCCTTGTTTTTAGATTTTTTTTTTTGATATATATATATATATATATATTGTTTTTGTTGTTTTCTCGAAACAATGTTCTATTGTTTTTGTGTTTTTCTCGAAACAATGTTCTATTGTTTTTGTGTTTCTGGAAACAATTTTCTATTGTTTTTGTGTTTGGTGAAACAATTTTCTATTGTTTTTGTGTTTTCTCAAAACAATGTTCTATTGTTTTTGTGTTTTGTGAAACAATTTTCTATTGTTTTTGTGTTTTGTGAAACAATTTTCTATTGTTTTTGTGTTTTGTGAAACAATTTTCTATTGTTTTTGTGTTTTGTGAAACAATTTTCTATTGTTTTTTGTGTTTTGTGAAACAATTTTCTATTGTTTTTGTCTTTTTAATGATTTTCCAAAGCTATGACAGTAACCAAGAAAGCATGGATGCCCCTAGCGTTAGGTGGGGAATATACAAGAGGCGAAGCCATGCGCTTATGCACAAGAAGGTGAAGTTGTTGAGAGTTGCCCCAGCGTAAGATGGGAAATAACGAAAGACCACGTCCCTTACAGATGAATAGAAGAAGGCAAAGCCGGATCAAGGCTGGACTAGATGGTGTGCACAAGGAAACTCGAAGGTAGAACCAGGTCCAGGACAAAGACAACTACCCTTCTAATCTAAGAATGCTTGTGAACAACAAATCCTCCCGAGGCGCCGAAACCGGTTTTCACCCAAGGACTTGTCCAAAGTGCCACAATTGCGTGGTTTTCACTAGTGGATGACCTGTTTTCTCTTTTTTTTTTTTTTTTTTGATGTTTTTGATTTTATTTTATTTTTAATTTTTTTTTTTATGTTTTTATATTTTTTTGTGATTTTTATGACTTTCTTGTGCCATGTTTAGGCATAAAACCTCTTAAGATGCATGGAATTCATGGGCTCTTGGAGCTCATCACCATTGGGGTGAGCCAACTTGTATGCCCCTGTGCCATACTTGGCAACTATGACATAGGGTCCTAACCAGTGTGGTTCGAACTTCCCTTTCTTTTCTCTCTCTACTCTGGTGTTGAACTGGTTCTCCTTCATAACTAAATCACCCACCTCAAACTGGCGAGGGATGATTCTCTTGTTGTAGTTGCGGGAGATTCTGTGTTGATATACTTTCAGGTGATTAAGAGCGCGAATGCGCCTCTCATCCAGGAGCTCTAACTCAGCCAATCTTGCCACTCGGTAATCTTCATCCTTATCCAAATAGTCCCGAAGAGAAATTCGCAGGGATGGGAGTTCAATCTCTAAAGGGATGATAGATTCTATCCCGAACACGAGGGAATATGGCGTCGCACCTGTAGGAGTGCGAATTGATGTTCGGTAGGCCCAGAGGGCTGGGTGGATTTGTAGGTGCCAGTTTTGACCGGTTTTGCTAACCATCTTCTCCATTATCCTTACCAAAGTCTTGTTTGTTGCCTCAGCTTGTCCATTACCCTGAGGGTAATATGGTGTGGACCATTTCAATCTGATTTGGAACCGTTGGCAAAGACCTTTCACAGTTTTGTTCTTAAATGACTTCCCATTATCTGTGACAATGGCTACAGGGATACCATATCGGCAAATAATGTGATTCATGATGAATTTAGAAATCTGTGCTCCTGTGACATAGGTTAAAGGGACAGCCTCCACCCATTTTGTAAAGTATTCTGTAGCTGTGATGATATGTGTATGACCATCAGATGAGGTAGGAGTAAGCTTCCCTATTAGATCAAGTCCCCACTTGGAGAATGGCCACGGGGTAGTGATTGGTTGCAATGGTTGCGATGGAGCATGGATGAAATTTCCATACTTTTGGCATAGCACACATTTTCTAACATAATTACAATAATCAGTTTCCATGGTGGGCCAATAGTAACCTACTCTTAACAGTTTCTTAGCCAAGACCATTCCGTTTGTATGTGCTCCGCATACTCCTTCGTGTACTTCTTTAATTGCCTGGATTGACTCGACACATCCAGACAACGTAACAGATTCCCATCGTAGCCACGACGATAAAGTGTACCTCCTAACAGGGTGTAACGGGCTATTTGGCGAATTAGGCTCTGCTTTTCAGAGCGGGAGATTTCGGGAGGGAATGTACTGTCCTTAAGATAGGTGAAAATGGGTTCATACCATGGTGAATGGGGACCAACAACCTCACAAGCCAAGCAAGATTCTGGCATGTCATACATGGGCTGGCATAGATTTTCTATGAAGAATGGCATATCATTGTTCCCTGGCGGAATACGAAGCATAGATCCCACCATTGCCATAGCATCTGCCGATCTATTCTGCGCTCTTGGGATTTGCTCAAAGGTAATGCGCACAAAATACTCCTTCAGAGTTTCCACCAACTTCTTATAAGGTATGAGCTTGTCATCCTTAACTTTATACTCATCATTAACCTGTTTGATGATTAGCTGTGAATCACCTACAACCTTCACATGTTGAATATTCCACTTGATGGCTAGCTTCATCCCTGCAATGAGTGCTTCATATTCCACAATGTTGTTTGTGCAAGGGAAGGCCAGGCGGAAAGCCTGTGGTATAGGATCACCTGAAGGAGTAATAAGGACCACTCCTGCACCTGAACCATGAAACATAAAAGATCCATCAAAATGTATCTGCCATACGATAGATTCTTCAATGTAGAGCAAAGATGCATCTGGCAGATCCAGACTCAAAGGTTCTATGCTTTGCAAAGGTGCTTCCATTAATTTGGTCGCCAAGTACTTGTCCTTTAATTGATTTTTGATGGACAAATTCTATATCAAACTCACTGAGTAGAATGATCCAATTAGCCATTCTACCTGTGAGGGCAGGTTTGGACAACAAATACTTGAGTGGGTTGACCTTGGATATGAGCTTGGTCTTAGTATTTAGCAGGTAATGGCGAAGTTTCTGAAAGGTAAAAACAACAGCCAAGCAAGCCTTCTCAATCTGAGGATAATTACATTCATAGGCGATGAGGGTGCGACTCAGATAGTACACTGCTTTCTCTTTATGGCTAAGGTCATATTGGGTGAGCAGTGCACCAATAGCATATTGCGTAGCGGAAATATAGAGCAAAAGTGGTTCTCCCGGAGTGGGAGGCATGAGGATAGGTGGATTAGCCAGGTACTATTTAAGCAAAGCAAAGGCTTGTTGTTGCTCAGGTCCCCAAATGAAAGTGATGTCCTTCTTAAGCAAATGAGTGAATGAGTGACATTTATCTGCAAGCTGGGAGATAAAGCGGCGAATGGCTTGAATTTTCCCTTGCAAGCTACGCAGTTGCTTGATATTCTCAGGTGGAGGCATTTACGTGATGGCGAGATACTTTTAGCAGGTCTACCTCAATACCTCGTCTTGACACGATGAAGCCTAATAGTTTCCCAGATAGCACACCAAAGACACACTTCTTTGGATTTAGCCTGACTTTGTATTCACGTAGGCGTTCAAAGATACGCCGCAAAATGATAGGATGTTCCTCTCTTGTTTTGGACTTTCCCAGGATGTCGTCTACATAGTCTTCCATGATGTCATGAATCATATCGTGAAATATTACTGTCATGGCCCGCTGATAAGTTGCTCCCACATTCTTAAGGCCGAATGGCATCACCTGATAACAGAAGGTGCCCCAAGGAGTTGTGAAAGCTGTTTTGTGTTGGTCTTCCTCAGCGATCTTAATTTGATTATAACCCGAAAAGCCATCCATAAGTGATAGCATTTCATACCCTGCGGTTGAGTCAACAATCATGTCAATGTTGGGCAACGGAAAGTCATCTTTAGGGCAAGCTTTATTGATGTCCCTAAAATCTGTGCAAATTCGAATACCAATAGGTTTCTTCTGGACAGGAACAATGTTCGATATCCATTCAGAATAATCAATTGGCCTGATGAATCCTGTTGCAAGCAACCTTTCCAAATCTTCTTTAACTAACAAGGCCACTCTTGGGTGCATCTTTCGAAGCTTCTGTTTGATAGGCTTAGCGTCTGCGTGCACAACCAAGTTATGCATGACCAAAGTTGGATCTAAGCCGGGCATGTCTTTGTAAGACCATGCGAACACATCAATAAACTCTCGCAGTAGCATAGTGAACGTCTTTTGTTCTCTGGTGAGAGTGATGCTCCCAATTTTACTATCTTGGGATCTTCTTGATGCAATATTAACATCAATGGTTTCTTCAACTAACAATTTTGATAAATCCTCCATACGCGTAGGATCGGGAGGTAGGTTGAGATCTTCATCCAAGGATGTCTCTACGAGATTTTCATCCTTGGCGTGGTCACTTTGTTTGTCCTTTGATTTTCTTATTTGTTTGTCAGCCAATGCCTCAAAGAGGTTTTCACTGTGTGACTTGGACTTTGATTTTTTTGAGGCTTTTCTTTAGAACTCTTGCCCTCGCTTTTCTTTAAATTTTCTTGACACCCACGAAGTTGAGCCTCCTCGCCAAGTAGGCGCAGTGTCTAAGTCGATAAAGAAAACCTTCTTGTGATCTCAATGGGAATTATATCCCTTATGCCCATGAACTCGCAATAGCCTCGTCATTCTCGAATAAATCTACGGCACGTGACGTTGTTGGTCCCATTCAAACAAGGGAGGGAGGGGTATCAAGGTCAAGGGTTGGTTCATTGGGGGTGATGGTTAGGATAGCATTATTCATGAAAAGGTTCGTGGAGGCCAGATCCTCATATTGGCTACAACAGGAATCCGTATCGCTGTCTAGATAATCGGAGCTATCCTCATGCTCAGAACAAGTCACATCTTGATCGTTGGGGTGTGCTCCATAAGGGTGAATCCCAATGCCATATCTTTCTGTTTTGAAATGTGGAAGAGGGATTGGTTCTCTTTGTCCTTGTTCATTCCTCCCACATCCTAGGCCTTTATAGCCCATGGAGTACATCATTACGCTAGATTTTTCATATTTTGGGGTTTAATAACAAGATGGTGAGTGTCCTCGGGGACCCAGTAGTAGGTGGATCAAGTAATTTTTCCTCGGCTAACAAGCCTCGGGTAGGAGCGACCCAATAGTATGTTCCTCTCTAGGTCTCCTAAAGCGGTAGTTGGGTCGACCTCTAGTCTTGGGTGACAAGGAGAGGTCTACGAAACCAAGAGCTCTTGTTGTACATTATACTCCCCATGACCATATTCCGAATTTTCATCTCCCATGAATTAAATGGAGATGTTGAAGTAGATGCCCCATGAGTGCAAGCGAAGAGAATTTGAATCTACTCGAGATTCCATGGCCTCGAGAATGAAGAGGGACACTATATCTCGTGGAGGGACATGCATATGTACCCTTTCGTGCAAAGCTATTAAGAGCTCTACAATGAGCAAAGGGATCTGAGTCTCCTGGTATTGTTATTGTATGTCCCTCATGCTTCAGCTTGATGCATTGATGAAATGTTGATGGCACTGCTTGCATGGCATGGATCCATGGTCGGCCTAGAAGCATATTATATGGAAGTTCCAAGTCTAAGACGTGAAACTTTGTCTGATGGCAAGTGGGGCCCACCTCCATTGGCAGCGTAATGGTGCCTGCTGACTCTCTTTCTGCGTTGTTGTATGCGGTGATAGTGATGATATGGGACTCAAGATCTGCCTCTGTATGTCCCAATTGTTTGACCAACTTAAGCGTGCAGATATTCAATCCTGATCCATTGTCCACAAGCACCCATTTGATTTTCCTGCGGGTGACAACTACCTCAATGTATAAGGGAAGATTATGTGTAGGATTCTCGGTAGGGACCTCCCTATGGTTGAAAGTGAGATGCTCACTTGGTGCAATATTTGCCACCGCAGCTTGAAGGTGTGCAGGATCAACTTCTAAAGGCACTCCCGACCCCTGAAGAGTTTGATACAAAATTTCCTTATGCACATTGGATATCTTGAGAAGATCTAAGATCGAGATCTTAGCAGGTGTCTTCTCAAGTTGTTCTAAAAGGTTATATTTACTAGTTTGCGGGGTCAACAGAGAGGGTTCTAGAATCACGAGGCGGGCACACCTTGTTACCTGTAGCGCAGTCCTTTCCCTTGATCCGGATGGTATTGACACGGTCAGTAGGGGAGCGAATACATCCGATAAGTGAATCATAATGATTGTTATCTCTCTTGGTATACAAGTAATTCGTGGCTTTATAGGTTTGGGATGACTCTCCCGATCCGGTTTTGCCTTTTCCGACTTATCATGCTTGGGAATGGTTCCTTATAAATCCCCATTTTCTCGTTAGGTGTTTGCGTGTGTGGCTAGGGTTATCCACCTCTATCTCCCGTTGTCAATGAGGTCTTGAATATAGTGGCGAATTCGCAAACATTTATCTTTTATGACCTTTAACGCGATGCATTTCGCAGTATTCATGCTCCTTATACCATGAAGGTTTAGGAGCGTTGTCATCGAATGGTTGTGTTGTAGGATAGGTCATCATGTGGGCCGCATCCAACTGTTTTAGTATGACAGACAACGGCTCATTGAGGGAGGTGAATGTTCTTCGCTTTGGTGGTGGTTGAATTGGGCCCTTGGTCGAGTGGTTTAAAGGTTATTGGTTTGGACCGTTTGAACACGTTTGGAATCAGTGATTCCGTCTCCCACCACGTTTTTGTTTTTGTTAAAGATCTTTGGCTTTTCAGTGGGTTTGACACTTTGGTTGTCTTTATATTGGGTTTTGAGGGTGCCTTTAGCAATGAGAGCCTTTTCTATTTGAATCCCTTTCTCGATAACCTCCTCAAAGGTGCAGACACAATGCATTTGGAGGTGGAAAGCTATATCTGGGTTGAGATTAGGGACGAAAATACTGATTAGCTGCTTCTCAGGGAAAGCGCAAGGGAAGCAACTAGCTATCCCTCTCCATCGTTGGAGGAAGCTGGCGAAGGTCTCATTTGGGTGTTGTTTTGTGCTGCACAAGTCTGCCATGGTGACGTCACTCTCTATGTTATATGAGAAATGACGCACGAATCTTTCCGCCAATTCTGGCCAGGTGAAAATTGATCCTCGTGGAAAGTGCGTAAACCATTCTAATGCTTGACCTTCGAGACTCTTAGGAAAAAGTCTGATGAGGTAATTATCACTATAAGACACCTCTTGACATGCCATGTAGAAATATTTAACATGATCCCTTGGGTCTCCCTTTCCTTTGTATTTGTCGAACTTTGGCATATCAAATTTCTTTGGAAAGGGTTGAAGGGTCATTGTCTTGTCAAAAGGATAGGGGCATAGTTCTTCATATTGGTATTTCCTAATACTCCCTATATTGCTTTCTTGTATGCTCGCAAGCGTTGCTTTCATATATTGTACTTCTTGTGCGAGCAATTGTTCTTTAGTGGGAGAAAGCGGGGATGTGTACATGATGATACCCTGTGTCTTCTTCTCCTTGGTTTTCTCGATGGAGTTCGTGGATCCTAAACTTAGGCTTTGACTTTTGAACGTTCTTGTTTGTGTCTTTCTGTACTTGGAAAGTAAGCAAAGCTAGTTGTCGGCTTAAGTTACTGAGTTGTTGTTGGATTGTGACTTGGTTTGTGTCTTCTTCTTCTAAAGGTTCCTCCTCTTCGTATTGTGGAGGTTCTTCCCCTGTCTCATGTTCTATCTTGTTTCTTCGTGGCACTTTGATGAGGGGTATTCTATGCCCTACCACTTTATCATTTTCTACATAAGAAGTGGAAGCATGTCCGCTTGTTAAAATATCTTCCATATTGATAAGGGGGTGTTCCTCCTTAGTAGTGTCATTTGTTTGTAGTATTGGTTCCTTCTCAATGGGCAATTTGGCCCCTAATTCCATGACCCGTGCCAAAACTCTATCTTTGTTTCTAAGGAGAAACTCATCTAGTAGAGTGGGGTCAAAATCAAAGTCTGCGTGTGGTGATTCTAATTCATTTCCACTATGATCGACCATCTCTTCTGTTTCCTTTTCTACAGAAAATAGTGGTCCTAGATCGTGTCCGATAAATGGGTTTGACCCTTGTCTATTAGAGGTTTCCCAAGCTTGCGCTTGTTGTTCCTCATATGTTTGTTTCTTTAACCCTAGACGCGTCTTAGGAGCCATGTTTTCGTGATAAGTTTCACTCGGGTAAGTTGTAGATTTGTTCAAAATTCAATGACTACCCCTAAGTGAAACACAAGATGTACGTGTTAAGAGTAAATTAATAGTGTGAGAATACCAATGTGATAGAATGATAAAGTCACCAATGAAACAATCGTTTGGTATCAAAACTTAATCAAATGAAGTATCTCCTAGATTACGTTTTAAAGTAATTTGACGCCTTGAGATGATTAACAAGATGTCTCCACTTATGCCAAGTTCAAAGGAATGAACAAAACGTAAGTAAATACATGAAGTTAAATGCGATCTCCTAATCAAGATATACGATGAGCAAGCTCAAGTCTGATTAAGACCTATATCTCAAAAAGTGTCAATTACGATTTGTGAATGACACAACAATATCACCAAGATATGTTAACCCACTTTGCAAGAAAGTGGAGTATTGATATCGAGGTGTTATTGATATAACACGCACAAATGGTAGTTCCTAACACCTTTTGAAATCGAGGTAATAATAAAAATGAACAAAAAAAAGCTCAAAGTATAGCTAGGAATAGTTAAGAATGTGTGCGATGTAACTTAGCACAATATAGGTATTTATGTCGAGTTTACAAGAAACAAGCGTAAATATCGAAATTGTAATGATACGAGACAAAAAAACTAACTCCTCTTATGGAAGTCCGCAGTGATGAACCACGCCTAACTTCTGACAATGCGATCTTGACGTGGGTATCAAGATCACAATGGCTACCAAATGATGTGAAAACGCCTCCACTCACTTTAGACGTTTAACTAACCCACCATGGCATGAAACATGGATGGGCGTAAGCGGAAATAAAAGTGAGAGAAACAGTCGAATGGCAACACAAAGGTAATCACACCTCTTTTGATCAACAAAGTGTCAAAAGAATATGAAGGAAATAAATCAAGAAAAAATGACAAAAAATGCTAGTCTTACTTCGGCAGAGTTTCGCCTCGCCCTAAGGCAAGTAAAAACTAGGTGAAAGTAATACGTCACACGTTTCTCAAAAATAAGGTTCACAACTCAACACTGTTTTAAAGTGGTCAAAGTGGGCTCCTGGCCAAAGTATATTCTCCTAGGTGGTTCTCTCGCCCTAGGTGTTACAAAGTTGCCACGAGCGAGCGCGATTTACCCAAAAAGTCGCACTGACTAGTTTGGGAGTATCTCGGCTTTACTTTACCCCCTTCAAGAACAATAGGCAACTAGTGCATCTACGTGTACTATCATTGGGGTCGCCACAATGGACAACATGTAACTCTATCTCACAAAGGAATCACTAGTCAAGTAGGTAGTGCGGAGCACTTCTCGTTTCGTCCACAAGGTTCCTCTTGCGTGGACTACTTTGGGGTTCTTGGAACCACCCCCATTGTTGTAGCTTAAGGCGTTATGCCAAAGGGGTTATGTTCGATTGAGCGGAGAGGACGTACCCTTTTCCGAAACCTGCAATACAGTGTTTTGAATATGTTGTTCTTTTTATCTTGTTTAATTAGGTGTGGTTTGCTTGAACACCTTTTGGCAACCTGTATAACAATTGTATTAGTAGTTTTTGATTTCGTTTTGATTCCTCCTTTCTTTGACAAGTGTTTTTAGGTCCTGCACTCAAGCGTTAGTAGTTCTCCAAGAAAATCACATTATTTAAAAGAGGATTAAAATTTGCTTTTGATTCTCAAGATCATCCAAGGATGCAAGAGAAGAGCATACACAACAAATAATCTAACTAAAAAGTAAATAAAATATTTTCAATCAATGAACCATACAAAATTTTTGATAAATGTTCATTCCCTTAAACCAAAAGTGAAAGATGAAGTTTCCAATTTACCAAATGTTATAAAATGAAGACTAAAGTTTCTTTTGATTCTCAAGATCACCCTAAGGTGCAAGATAAGAGCATACACAAACTTTAGCCCAACTATATAAAAATGGAAAACTTCAAATCAAAGGACCGTTGAAAAATGTTTTGTAAAAGGTTCATTCCCTTAAGCAAAATGAATAATTAAATTTCCAAGTTTAATCCCAATGTTAAAAGATATAGATAAAGTTTTTTTGATTCTCAAGATCACCAAAAGGTGCAAGAGAAGAGCATACACACGCTTTGATCTAAATCGAGTAAGCATGGAAATACAACATTCATCAAAACATTAGACATGTTAGAAAATGACCAGTTTTAAAATAACAGAAAAACCTACAACTTCTGTAAGTTTAAATCCCAAATTTATGTTTTCATTGCATATTTAACTTCAATACCTTTCCAATGCAAAAAAATGGAGTCATTTCGAGGTCGGGAGCAAAAGTTATGGCCTTCGGAAGATGGGTTACGCATATGCTCTTATGCTCATGGGTATGCACTTGACATGCACTTAAAAAATGTCAAAAAAACGTCCCTTAATATGCAAAATGGGCAAATTTTTCCAACCAAGATTCAATTTTGACAACAACCCATCACATTAATATATGAATAGAAGACTCAATGCTATCAAACATTAATATACATGCTCAAGAATTTAAGATTTTCAAGAAATTGACAAAACTAGCATGTAGAATGATGAAAAAATAAGCTCTAAAAATGAAAACATGATGAAATCTTGAAATTTTCTCACCAACATTAAATTTTGACAGCAACCCACCACATTAATATGTAAATAGAAGACTCAGCACTATCAAACACTAACCTACATGCTCAAGAATTGAAAATTTTCAAGAAATTGACAAAACTAGCATGTAAAATGTTGAAAAAGTAAGCTCTAAAAATAAAAACATGATGAAATCTTGAAATTTTCTCACCAAGATTAAATTTTGACAGCAACCCACCACATTAATATGTAAATAGAAGACTCAGCACTATCAAACACTAACCTACATGCTCAAGAATTTAAAATCTTCAAGAAATTGACAAAACTAGCATGTAGAATGTTGAAAAAGTAAGCTCTAAAAATGAAAACATGGAGAAATCTTGAAATTTTCCCCTCAATTCCAATTTTGACAGCACTTCACCTCCTTCATACCTACAAGGAAGACCCAACACATGCAAACTCAACAAAACATGTTAAAAAAAACAAGTTAGATCAACATGTGTAAAAGAGGGTTAGTAACCAAAAATAAAACTTAACTACAAAAACTTGAAATTAAGTGTAAAGGACAATGGAGTAAGTCCCACCGGGCGTGCCAAATGTGTGCATGTATAATTTGCTTAATGCTAAATCAAATGAAGTAAGAACTACCACCTAAAATAGTTCTACAATTTAGCTAAAACAAAGCATAAACACCATCATGATAAGAATTAAACAAGGGTTAGATGCTAGCATTCATCAATACAAACTTTGAAACTAACAATGCTAAATATCTAAACTCCTCTATTCTCTAACAACAAATAAATGAATGGACCTAAGTAAGCTCCATGGCTATCAAAATAGTTGTCCTTAATGCTCCAAGAACCTAGGAATGGGGGCTAATCAAAGTTGGGCTACAAGACCCTTTTGACACCTCCCATATGACCCAAGCACTTTAAGAAAGAGGCTTAACTCTTCAAGATGATGAACTCTCAAAAGGGCAAGGTGCAAGCTCTTAGTCTCTTTGCTATATGCTTTGCATTTGCTCTCTTAGAAAGTTTAGGTGTAAGTAAAAAGGTAGGTGGAGGGCTCTTTATATAGCCCAAAGGATAAAGGATTCAACACATTCTCATGAATGTGGGATAAAGGTAAAACATGATTAGGAATGGATAAGGTTGCTTTATTAAAGGTAACCTTACTTTAGAAGGGTTTAATACATGTTTAGCAAGTCATGGGAGTTGGGGGTATTTTAATTAATCAAAGGTGATTAATTAATAGGTAGGTGTAAGCTTATAGAAGCCAATTAGAGGAATATTAGTGTGATTTAGGCTATTATAAGGGGATTAAATCAATTAAATATTGATTTATTGGTTAAATGGAAGGGAAAGCTAATTAATGAATAATAATTAATTAGTCTAGGTAGAAGGGGTGATTTATTAACGGAAGGTCGTTAATTAGGGTATTTGTTGGATAAGCAACTTAATTAATTAGCTTAGTGTAATTAATTAATGATGATATGAGGGAAAATGAGTGCCTTTGACGATATGTCGTTGATTTGCGAGAAAGGGGATAATTAGCACAATTTAAGTATTTAAATTGCTTGGGCGTAATTATAGGTGTCTACACATGTGATTAATGTGTATGATGAAAGAAGGATGGCATGGAATAGGAAGAGGTATGTAAGAAGGAATGTCCAACACATGAGAATGTGGGAGAAAATTGGAATGATTGGAAAGTGTAATTGCATGTGGAGGAGGATTTTGTGGCACATGTGGAAGAAGAAAGGCTCATGTGGATGTGATTGATGAAGTGAACCTAGAAGGATGAGTGGATAATAAAAATGGTTCCTAAACAAGTGGTGATGGAATCTAGAAGGTGCATTAGGAAGAATGTTTTGAAAGAGGTATAATAATGGGAGTACATATAGGTGACTTGAAGAAGGAAATGAAATAACATGTAGATATGAATGACTAGGAATAGATACGAGAGGAGTGTAAAATATTGTAAAAGATGGTATAGGATGTAATGGAGGTGCCACGAGTAAGAATGGTGTTTGAATGAGTGATGATGAAGGGAGTGAGAGGCACATGGAAGTGGGATGTGTAATAGATTATGTGATGAGTGAATGGGGGTGTGTTGTAGGTGGAGTGATATATTATGTGATAAGTGGAGTATATGGGACCAAAAGGAGTGATAAGTTGGAAATTGTGGTGGGCAAGATAGAATCACATGATGATAGAAATGATGTGGATGTGTAGAATTTTGGAAAGGAAGGTGATGAAACCATGTCAAAAATGGAAGTGCATGTTGGCTAAATTGAGAAATAGATGGAATAGATTATGAGAGATTAGGAAAACATGTTGATGTGGAGTCTAAGGTGGAAGTGTATGATAATTTTTGTTGTGAAGGAGATGATTTAGATGAAGAGGCACATGAGGTTTGAGAGGTCGTATGATCCATAGGATCCTTAGTAAGAAAAACTTGTCTATAATATTACCTAAATATGTTGCAATGAGTTTGCAAGTCAATAGATTCTACAATGGTATATTGAGCGCTGAAAACATAGGCCGTATTCAAAAGTTATTGTGTTATGAAATTTTGGTCAATCTAGAAAAATATGGGACTGCACACAAGTTCAAGATGACATGGACGCGTGCACACTCACCATATGGACCAATCAAACAGAGACAAGTAACAATTTGGTATTGGACAAAAAGGTGTTTTTTCTTTTGGTCTTTGACACTCATTATCAGATGGGAAAGCCTTACTATTTTTTGTTGGGGCCCTCGGCTAAGGTTGACACACTCTTTTGCCAGAGGGGTGTCTTTGCCTCCATTTATTCATATTACCATTATCAAAATTTTATATTTGAATACCTTTTTATTCATCACACTATACATGCGAGATATCAAGCATTGCAATTGTAAACTATTTTATGCATATTTACGATGCATTGACCAAGCTACTATTGGTGAAAAATCATAGCACCCCCGAATGGCCTTGGATCTGAGTGGGGCATTTGGTGTGATTACACAACATGGGACCATCTCTCAAGCTGTGGGACTTGTGGACTTGAGATGGACCTCCAGAGAAGGTTGGTTCTTCTTCCTAAACTACCTGCCACAAGCTACTCTAGTGCAGGAAAAAATAATCTATCCTAATCTAACCATTCCAAGGAGACATGGAGAGAGAGAGAGAGAGAGGGGGGTGAAATAGAGCCTACACTAAGCGGTGATACACTAGAAAAGGAAGTGGCTGATCACAAATCCAAACTGCCTAAAGTGGAGAGAGGTGAGCAAAGGAGAGGGTGGAAAAGATGCACCATAGACCAGAGATGAAGTTCACATGGAACACCACTTCAAAACCCATTAAACATAGCTCCCAGAACCTGCAATAAACATTAGAGTATGCACAATATACCCTGCAATGACGAGAGGTAAGAAGAGACAACAAAATAAGCAAGGATGGACAAAAGCATCACAAAACATATTTTATTTCTCCAAAAGTCACACAAAGACATCATCAATGGGAAAGGGGCAAGAAAATGCCATTATAGAGCCATGAGAAGAGGCTTAGACTCCACATTCTACCCTAAGGAAGAAAGAGAGAGGGGGTAGGAGAGAAAAGATGAACAACCTTTTGAATATGCCCCTCCTTTACAATATATAAGAAGAATAAGAGAGAAAGGAGGGAAGAATTCGAACTTTGTTCCAACCACCCCTATAATGCATTGAATTCCACCTACTCCAACCACTCTAAAAAGCATTGAAATCCACCTGCCACAATGAAGAGTCTCATTGCAACACCCATGCCCTGTCATTGTCCCTTACTGGGCAAAAAAGAGGCCCATTCTTCATCATGGCGATAGGTGAGAGACTTGATAACCTCAAAAATGGTGGGCTAAAAAAATTAATGGAGGTAGGTGAGAAGCCGACACCGGGAGCTTTCCAAAATGTCCCCCCTTGCCCAAATCGAGTTCCCAAGTCGAAAGATATGGTCAGTCTCAAGACCAAGGTCGCGGGCTCACAATAATTAAAAAATTATGCGTACAAGGTCCACGTGGTAGCCTCGTGCATTGTGAAGATTCAACCCCTTCCTTTCACTCTTGAAATTGTGTTGGACTGACATGTGGCTCCTTCGTGGGCTCCTCGGTTTCCTTTTTATTTTTCCTAAGTCCTTCTCGTTGGCAGAGACACTGTGCCCGACTCGAGACACATGGAGGCTTGGTGCTTGTTTGAAAAATGCCCCCAGATTTTTCTTTTTAAAGTTGCGTGGATGAGACATGTGGAGGCCTTCACAGGATTTTGGAATTTTCAACGGCCGACCTTACTTTTTGGACTCTGACCACATGGTGGGTTGGCGCTTGTTTGGGGATTGTGTTTTGGGCCGTGCCTTTGAAATTGTGCCAAAAAGACATGTGGCACCTTTCGCAACTTTGTTCTATTCTTTTTGTTTTGGTTAAGTCCTTTTTGCTTGGTGGGGTCATAAGTCTGACCTTGGACATGTGGAGGCCTAGTGCACATTTGGGAACCCACTCCAAATTTTACTTTTGAAGTTACACCGTTCGACATGTGGCGGCCCGCCTGGCTTACCTCTGTTTGGACTTTCCATCGATGGATTCTACCTTTTCAGGCTCTAAACACATAGAGGGCCAACGCTCATTTAAGAGTCTTTCTTTGGGTCACACCTTTAAAGTTGTGGTGATGAGACATGTGGAGGCTTGACACTTGTTTGAGTCTCTGACTTTGGCTTCGACCCTTGAAGGTGCGTCGTTTGGACACGTGGCACCCTCTGCGGGTCTGTGACTTTTCAATAGCCGCTGATGAGACCCCACGGGCTCGTGGGCCCGCACTTGAAAACTATGCCATTTTTGAAAATTATAAAAGTTCTAAAGTCCCCACAAACCCGCCAGCCCATATTTACACTCGAGGCAAAAATTCCTCCACGGCCCATGAGACCCACTTTTACACTTGGGAAAAAGACACCTTCGGGCATGTCGGCCTACATTTTCCACTTGTGCCTTTTGTGAAAAGTGTAAAAATGACAAAATATCTCCCATCACCCTGCTGGTCCATAATTTCCATTTGGCAAAAAATCTTCCCTAGGCCCGCCAACCCGCTTTTGGCAAAAATCCTTCCCGTGCTCGTCACCCGTAACTTGAAAAATATGAAGAGTTAGAAGGACTTATTTATATCTCTGGAAAGGGAAAAAAATTTCTATCTGATGGAAATTCTTTTAGGGGACCTTAAGTGATTAAAATATGTAAAAATTTAGATTGAATCACAAGAAAGGAGGAAAATGGTGTCAATTGACCCAAAATAAGTGTGAGCTTATTTTGGTCAACAATTTGGCGACTCATGGGGATCACCTACCTGCTAGGTGAAATGATCAGTTTCCTTGAAGCATCCATTGGGCATGGAGTCTACCTAGTAAACACAAATCTGATCTAAAATTTGAAAATATGATCCCTGAGCCACTTGGAAACTATTGAAACTAGATCTGGTCTCACCATATGACATTTCCAATGCACTATGCACGAGCAACAAAACACCACAACACACACTATGTACAAAATTGAAAATCATACATGCTCCAAGTGGAACATGCAGAGTGTGCAAAATCACTTCTTCTACTGAAAACAAACCTACCTACTCTACACTAACGAAGTAAAGGGGACTCAAACAAATCCTGCAACTAGCAGGGAGAAGTAGCTCCCCTTCCTCACAAATTGCGACCATGTAGTTGATTTGGCACTGAACATGGTTGGAAATGAGAGTAAAAACCACCTCGCAGATGGTGTTTCACCCTCCTCAAAGTATCAACAAATAGAATGTACACCTCCTAGAGTTGTTCTGCTTGGATCTGGGAGGCGCTGCTAACCTTTGGTGCTTTGTAGCTCAACCTCATGCTTTGAAATGAGCATGACCGGTGGCAAATCTTGATGGCAGGTTCTTATGGTTGAAGGATGAATGATGGGGCAGTGAAAGTTGTAATTTCTATGGGCCCCTCCTCATCAAAACATTCCTCCAAGTCTGATAGGAGATCAAACTCTTCCATGTCCTGCTACAAGTGTGGATTGTATGAGGGGAATGAAGTCATGATTGCACAACTTCATGAATGGAAGAAAATGAAAGATGTGGAAATAAAAAGTGGGTGGAAATAGATGGGATAAGGTTTGCAACTTCAAGGATGGGTTTTGACCGAGATGGAGTCGCTAGATGTTCTTTGCATGTGCCTCAAAAGGCTGAATCTTAACAGGAACACACCAACTGCTAAGATGAAGTGGTACGGTGCTTCAGACCTGTCCCACCGGCGTGCCAAAACTATTAGCTGGTCACACTATGGCTTAATATTTTTTGTTGATAATGAGACACCTTGGAAAGATGAGAAAAATCTAACCTCAGTGTCCCATTGGGCGTGCCAAAAATTTTGGTGCAAAATCATAGCACCCCTGAATGGCATCAGATTTGAGCGGGGCATTCGGTGTGATTGCACAACATTGGACCATATCTCAAGTTGTGGGACTTGCAGAATTGAGATGGACCTCCAAAGAAGGTTGGTTCTGCTTCCTAAACTACCTACCACAAGCTACTCTAGTGTAGGAAAACCTAATCTATCCTAATCTAACCATTCCAAGGAGACGAGAGAGAGAGAGAGAGAGGGTGAAAGAGAGCCTACACTAAGCGGTGATACACTAGAAAAGGAAGTGGCTGATCACAAATCCAAACTACCTGAAGTGGAGAGAGGTGAGCAAAGGAGGGTGGACAAGATGCACCATAGACCAGAGATGAATTTCACACGGAACACCACTTCAAAACCCATTAAACACAACTCCTAGAACTTGCAATAAACATTAGAGTATGCATAGTATACCCTACAATGACGAGAGGCAAGAAGAGACAACAAAATAAGCAAGGATGGATGGATGCATCACGAAACAGATTTTATTGCTCCATAAGTCACACTAGTACATCATCAGTGGGCAAGAGGCAAGAAAATGCCATTATAGAGCCATGAGAAGAGGCTTAGACTCCGCATTCTACCCTAAGGAAGAAAGAGAGAGGGGGCAGGAGAGAAAAGATGAACAACCATTTGAATATGCCCCTCCTTTACAATATATAAGGAAGAATAAGAGAGAAAGGAGGGAAGAAATCGAACTCTATTCCAACCACCCCTACAATGCATTGAATTCCACCTACTCCAACCACTCCAGAAAGCATTGAAATCCACCTGCCACAATAAAGAGTCTTCTTTGCGACACCCATGCCTTGTCGTTGTCCCTTACTAGGCAAGAAAGAGGCCCATTCTTCATCATGGCAGCAGGTGAGAGACTTGACAACCTCAAAAATGGTGGGCCAAAAACATTAATGGTGGTAGGTGAGAAGTCGGGCGCCGAGAGCTTTCTAAAACATCCCCCTTTCCTAAATTCGAGTTCCCATTTGAAATATATGGTGTCTCGAAGATCGTGGTCGCGGGCTCACAATATTTAAAAGAGTCTGTCCATACAGGGTCCACGTGGCAGCCTCACACATCGTGAAGATTCAACCCCTTCCTTTTGCTCTTAAAATTGTGTCGAATTGACATGTGGCAGCTTCCATGGGCTCCTTAGTTTCCTTTTTATTTTTCGAAGTCCTTCTCGTTGGTGGAGACACGTGCACGACTCTGAGACACATGGAGGCTTGGCGCTTATTTGAAAATTTCCCCCATTTTTATTTTAAAGTTACGCGGATGAGACACGTGGAGGCCTCCACAGGCTTTTGGACTTTTCAACGGCCGACCTTACCTTTTTGGACTCTGACCACGTGGTGGGTTGGTGCTCATTTAGGGATTGCCTTTTGGGCCGTGCCTTTGAAATTGCGCCAAAGAGACACGTGGCACCTTCCGTGGCTTTGTTCTATTTCTTTGTGTTTTGGTTAAGTCCCTTTTTCTTAGCGGGGCCATAAGTCTAACCCTGGACACGTGGAGGCTTAATGCACATTTGGGAACCTACTCCAAATTTTACTTTTGAAGTTGTGCCATGCTAACATGTGGCGGATTTCACTTGCTGCCTCTATTTGGACTTTCCAATGGTCGATTCTAACTTTTCGGCTCCTGGACACATGGAGGGCCAAAGTGTTTGTTTGGGAGTCTTTCTTTAGGTTGCGCCTTTAAAGTTGCGTTGATGAGACACGTGGTGCATTCTCGCCGACACTCTTATACTTAGTCAATTTAGGCCCACTCTGTCCCCTTTTTGGACCTTGGACAAGCTGGAGGCATGGCACTTTTCGAGTCTTTGGCTTTGTCTTGACCACGGAAGGTGCATCGTTTGGACACGTGGCACCTCCGCAGGTCTATTAATTTTCAACGGCTGATGAGACCTTGTGGGCTCATGGGATTGCACTTGAAAAATATGCCATTTTTGAAAAGTATAAAAGTTCTAAAGTCCCAGTAGACCCACCAAGCCTGTATTTACACTTGGGCAAAATTTCCTCCGTGGCTCCACAGACCCGCTTTTACACTTAGGCAAAAAGACACCTCCGGGCCCTCGGCCCACATTTTCCACTTGTGCCTTTTGTGAAAAGTGTAAAAATGACAAAATATATCCTTCTGTCCCACTAGTCTAAAATTTCCATTTGGCAAAAAAACTTCCTTAGGCCCATCGGCCCACTTTTGGCAAAAAATCCTTCCTAGCCTGCCGGCCCATAACTTGAAAAATATGAAGAGTTAGAAGGACTTATTTATATCTCTGGAAAGGGGAAGAAATTTCCTATCTGATGGAAATGATTTCAAGGGACCTTAAGTGATTAAAATATGTAAAAATTCAGATTGAACAAAAAAATGGGGAAATGGTGTCAGTTGACCCAAAATAAGTGTGAGCTTATTTTGGTCAATAGCTACCACACCAAATTGCCATCTCGACCTACCGAGTCAACTCAACAAATCAGCCTACCTAATTTTATTTATCTTTCCACCTCATTACATATCCCACACCACTCAGACCCTATCGACCAACTCAACTCCCACTAACATCTCCGACTCACCACACCAAGCTATACTTAACTAACTCCTCACCAAACAACCATCAAACTTAACAAACCTACCTATCGAGCATATACATGACAATAAACAAAAAGTGGAAAATCCACTTAATTTAAACCACCACCCCAAATATAAACCTAAGTGTCCATCCTTGTCCAATAAATGTGGGATAATATCCCCAATATAGTTCAAAATGGGTCAGTGGAGGTTAGACCGGTTCGACCCCCTAACCTCCCATTTACTAAAAAGAATGACATTGTTAGGCCATTGGTGGTTAAACAATCTATATAAGGAGGATTTTCTATTTGAATAAGCTAAGTTGGAGGACTATGTAAGATTAGAGGATTTTTGTGAGAGCTTGAAACATTTTTGTGGGAAATTTACAAAGGAGAAGATGGTTCTTTTTAAAGGTAGAACATTGTGACAGTTGAGGAAGATCCTTAATTTCCTTGTACACCAAAATTGTAAGTGTTTGAAGGTTATTTTAATAGATCGGTCTCATTATTATGGACCCGAGAGATGTAGGATTCATGCCAAACTCCATTATCAATGGATTGTGTCAATTGTTCTCTACATTTTTCTAATTTCCATAGTCAACTTGCAATTTTTATTCAATTATTAAATTATGGAAAATCGTAATATTGAACTAAATTTTGAAAATTTGTTTTTTAAGAAATTTTCAAAGTGTGTTTGTAATTAATTCTTAATTATGAATCAATTTAGTATCATATTTGGTCTATGATCAATTTAATTATTACTTTGGATTGTAAGTTTGTGGTGTATGTTGACAAGGTCCCGTTCCAGAAAATGTGAAGGAACATTAACAAGTTTGGATCTAGAGATTGGATCGAGAGGTCACAAAGTGTGGATATGGACAAAGATAAAGAATAAGAATTTCGTCAATCCTTCATGTAGATGAAATAAATGGTGGAGTTATTATATCGAGATCGAAGACCAAAAATAGAGAAAGAAGCCAAGAAAGGTAAAAAAACTCAAAAAAGAAGAGTCATCTTGTTCATATGAATCTGGTTCTCCCAAAGGTGGTAAACAAAATTCTAATTTCTCCCTTCATTAAAAATAGATATTAAGTTTTAATTTACAATGTATAATGGAGATCTTAAAGCAAATAATTTGGATAATGGGATTAAACAATTTGAAGTATATTATATGGTTCGAGAAAATAGTTGATGATGAGAGAAAAATTCATATGGTGACTCTTAAAATGGGTGGTACAACACTCATCTGGTGGGAGAGTAAGCTATAAGAGATTGATGATAAAAAAGGTAAAACAGTCTCTTCTTGGAATGAATTTGTTGTTGATTTGATACAACTATTTTATCCTCTAGGTTTTATGTAACAAGCCATCATGGATTGACAAAGTTTAAGGAAAACTAAGGGACAGAGTGTTCAGGATTATACACAAGAGTTTAGAAAAAGGGCTCTCATTTTGGGTATTTCTCTCCATACACAAGAAACACTATTGAAATATATTGGTGGGTTACATAGCTATTTGAGACATATGATTCTCATGCTTAATCCTACTAACCTTGATGCGGTGTGTGTGTAAGCTACTCATTTGGAAGCAAGAGGGAAAATGACCAAAGAGTATTCTTTGAAACACAAGAACAAACAATTTGAAGGTAAAGGAAAGGGTAAGAAAAATACTAATTCTATTGTTAAGAAAGAAGATGATAAGCCATTTTGTAATCATTGCAAAAAGAATCATGATGAATCTAAGTGTTGGAAGTTACATCTAAAACTTAAGCCTAAATGGTTTAACAATAAGAAAGGGAAAGAAAAGAAGACCAACACTATGGTGTAACAAGATCTTGGATCTGATTCTAGTGATGAGACCAAGATCATGACCATGGGTTTACAAGGTTGTAATTCTTCCTCTTCTTCTAGCACTAGTTCATCTAATGTTGCATCTTCTTCTAAACAACAATCTATACATGATGAAAAGAAAAGAAATGAGATTTTCCACCTTATAGTTGTTTCTAAACATACTAAAATAGAAACTCTATTTGATAGTGGATCTCAAGATAATCTAATTTTAGAGGAGGTTGTGAAGAAATTGGGACTCCAAACAAAACCACATGCTAATCCTTATCCTTTGGGCTGGGTTTGTGATGATGTAAAATTGCAGCCACCGAAAACTTGTGTTTCAAATTTTCCATTCGACAAGTTTATTGATGAGGTTGATTTGGATGTTATTCCATCATAAATTTTTGGTGTGGTTTTGAAAATTCCATATCTTTATGATAAGGAAGAAATCTTCTACTGATGAAGAGAATAAATACTTGCTTCTCAAAGATGGGAATGAATACATTGTTAAAGCTCATCACATGAAAACAAGTCTTTCTTTGATTTCTACAAGAGATGAAGGAAAGTATTGTAAATTCAAGAAAGAATTTTTTTCTCATGGTGATTAAAGCCAAAGAGAAATAAAATTCTAAGGATTTTGAGGATTGTGATCCTAAACATCAAAATGATTTGATTAATATTGTTTCTAACTATGATGATGTGTTTCAGGATCCACAAGGCCTACCTCCTAAAAGAGGGGTTCAAAATTAGATATAATTGTTGCAGGATGTACCTCTTCCTAATATTGGTATGTATATATTGTCTATGGTTGAGAATGAGGAAATCAAAAAGTAGGTGATGGAATTATTGGAAAAAGGATTTATTCATCCAAGTTCATCTCCTTATGGTTTGCCTATCATTTTGGTGCCTAAGAAAGATAGCACATGGCGGATGTGTGTTGACTTCCGTTCCTTGAACATGATCGCAGTGAAAATTTGGTATCCTCTTCCTTGTATTGATGATTTATTGGATCAGTTGAAAAATGTTGTTTATTTCACTAAGTTAGACTTAAGAAGTGGTTATCACCGGTGAGAATCAGTGAAGGTGATATTTGGAAAACTACTTTTAAAACAAAACAAGGTTTGTTTGAATGGATTGTTATGCCTTTTGGATTTTGCAATGCACTGGCTACATTTGTGCATGTGATGAATGATGTTTTTAGGCCATTCATTGATGATTTTTTGATAGCCTTCTTAGAAGATATTTAGATTTTCAGTAAATCATGGGATGATCATGTCATTCATATTAAGAAAGTATTGGATGCTTTAAGAAAGGATAAATTATATCTGAATATGTCTAAATTTGAATTTGGGAAAACATCTTTGATTTATTCAGTTTATGTTGTGGGACATGGTAAATTGAAAATTGATCCTATAAAATTTGAGGTCATTGTTAACTAGCCTAAACCCAATAGTGTAACTAAGGTTAGGACATTTCTTGGTGAATTTCAGTATTGGATAAATTTTAATGCTAACTTCTCATTTATTGCATCTCCTTTGTATTATTTGACTGGCATTAAACAAGTATTTCTATGGGGAGGAAAACATCTAAGAGATCTTGATATAATGAAAGAGAAAATAAGTACCGCTCATGTCTTAGCCCTTCCAAATTTACAACAGTCATTTGAGATTGAGACATATGTCAATGAATATACAATGGCGGATGTCTTAATGCAGAACATGAAGACGGTTTGTTACCATTTTGAAACCTACACAAGTGTGGTAAAAAACTATCCAACTTATTATAAAGAGTTGTATGCCTTGGTGCAAATTGTGATAAAATGGAAACACTACTTGACACCCAAGGAAACAATGATTCATATAGATCATTAGCCCATCCAGTATCTTCAATCACAGACAAAGCTACAATAGTCTATACACTTTTGTTGGATGGTTTTCCTACATTATTATCATCTCGTGATCGAGTATAAGAAAGGTATACAAAATAATTTTATTGATATGTTATCTATACCTCCATTTGTTGTTGCATATGTTCTTTTACAACATAGTTCTCTAGTTCATGAAAGTTACAAAGAACAATATGCTAATGATGTTGATTTTAAAGAAGTGTATGAAGATTTGATGAGTGGTAAATAGGTAGGAGAATTGGACTATCATGTGCATGATGGATCTTGTATCATTCTTGGTAAAATTTGTATTCCACAAGATGAAAGAGTGCATATGATTAGGGAAGCTCACACTTATCTTATATCTAGTCATTTTGGTGTCGGTAAAATAGTTGCACATTTACAAATGTATTGTTATTGGCCTCATATGCAGGAACATGTTGCCAAATATATAAAAGGATGTGTTCTTTGTGCCATGAGAAATCCTAGCAACAGGAAGTTAGGACTTTACACTCCTCTTCCCATCCCTACTCATCCTTGGGAAATTATTTCCATGGATTTTGTAGGAGGCTTGCCCATGTCACAAAGAAAACATGACTATCTATATGTGGTTGTGGATAGATTTAGAAAAATGTGTGTGTTGATTCCTTGTACTAAACAAATTACTGGTGAAGGGACTGCACACTTATTCTTCCAAAGCATGTATGGGTTCATTTTGGTTTTCCCACTTCTATTATTTATGATTAGGATTCTAGGTTTCTTGGGGAATTTTGGTCAACTTTGTGGGATTTGATGGACACCAAGATGAAGAAAATTATTTCTTTTCATCCACAGATCGATGGTCAAATAGAGGTCATAAACCGCACTATGGTACATATGCTCAAGAGGTTATTGTGGTAAACATCCTAAGTTATGGGATAAACATTTGTATTATGTGCAACATGCTTATAACCATGTACTTCATTATTCTAATATGAAGCCTACTTTTGATACTTGTTTTTGTTATCTTCCTAAATATCCTTTGGATTTATCTTTTGGACAAGAATATGTTGTTAATAGACATAGTGATACTCAAAGATCTAAAAATGTTTTTGCAGAAATATAGATGGTCCATCAATTTGTCTAAGAATACTTAGAGAAAATTTAAGCCAAATACAAGGTTAGGTATGATAAACATTGAATTGATCACAAATTCCAAGTGGGTTATTTAGTTTGGATTCACATAGGTAAGGAAAGACTAACATGTGAAGGTAAAAAGTTGAAACCAATTTGGTATGGTCTATTTCGAATCTTGGAAAAATTCGGTAATAATTCTTTCCAGTTAGATTTACCTCCTTACATGCAGATTTATTCAGTTGTGAATGTTGAAAATATGAAATTGTATGAGCCTCCTATGATTATTGATCATGATGATAGTATTTATATACCTTTTGTTGATGATTTTTCTCCGAGTATTTGGATGAGTTGTAGGAAGATATCATTTTGGACATGAAGGTGAGAACCTTGTGAAGGGGTGATGTTGAATATATTCATGTGGGTTTGAAGGGAATGCATCCAAACAAGGCAAAATGGATGGAAACTAGAAAGGTGAGGGAAAATTACCCTCACCTCATTACCAATTAAAAATACTTTTGGAGGTCCAAAAGTTTCTCATTGGGAGGTATGATACATGAGGATGATTACTAAGAAACACCGGTCTATAATCTCACCTAAAAAAATTCAATCGGTGTTACGTAGAGCAGATCGAGAGCTTTCCAACGGTATATTAAACACTAAAAATAGATGTCGTATGTAAACATTATTGCACATTGAACTTTTGGTAAATCTAGAAAAAATATGGGACTATGCGCAAGTTCAAGATGACATGGATGCATGCAAACTCACCATGTGGACCAATAAAATGGAAAAAAGTGGCAATGTGGTATTGGAAAAAAGGTGTTTTTCACCTCTGGTCTTCGACATTAGTTATCAAATAGGTGGGCCCCACTACTTTCTATCTAGGGGCTCTCATCCAAGGTTGACACACTCATTTTACGAAGGGGTGCCTTTGCATCCGTTTCTTCATATTACCATTATCAATCTTTTGTATTTGAATACCTTTTTTATAGACCACACTATGTATGTGTGATATTAATCATTGTAATTTTAAACTAATCTATGCATATGTACCATGCATTAAAAAAGTTACCACACCAACCTACGAGATCGACGTGCTTAAGTTAGCTAAAAACTCATCCTACTGCCTCTATTTAGCTCCCTACCTCATTAAATATCCCACACATCTCGGACCCTATCGACCGACTCAACTCCCACCGACACCTCTAGCTTGCCACGTCGAGATATTTTTGGCTCACTCCTCACCAAACCACCATCAAACTTAGAAACCTACCTAGTGACCATATACATGATAATAAACAAAAATGGGACAAGCCACTTAATTCAAACCAATGACCCAAATATAAACCTGTCATGAGACCATCCTTTTCTAGTAAATGTGGGATATTATCCCCAATATAGTTCAAAATGGGTCGGTGGAGGTTAGAGGGGTTCAACCCCCTAACCTCCCATTTATTAAAAAATAATGCCACCGTTAGGCCATTGTGACAGTTAAAAAATTTATATAATGAGGAGTATCTATTTGAAAAAGTTAAGTTCGAGGACCTGTGTAAGCTTAGAGGATTTTTGTGAGAGCTTAAGACATTTTTGTGGGAAACTTTCAAAGGATACCAGGGTTATTTTTACAGGTAGAACATTGTGACAGTTGAGGAATATCATTAATTACCATGTACACCAAAATTATAAGTATTTGAAGGTTATATTAATAGATCAGTCTCATTATTATGGACCCAGAGATGTAGGTTTTGTGCCAAACTCCATTATCAAAGGATTGCGTTTATTTTTCTCTGCATTTTTTTGATTTCCGTAGTCACTCACATTTTTATTCAATTTTAGATTACAAAAATTATAATATTGAACTAAAATCCAAAAATCGTATTTTAAAGAAAATTTTCAAAGTGTGTTTGTAATTTCTTTTCGATTATAGATCATATTAGGGAATGATGATTTAGATGATGTGGGAATGACATATGGATAAGTATTTGGAATAGTAGTGTGTGAAGTGAGTGGATGTATTTTAGAATGTGGTGTAGTGTGAGAGGGATGCTTGATAATGATGTTCCCTTTGTCGAGAAGGTCCTGAGTGATATTGCGTAGTTTGGGACATGAGTGAGTGGAATGACCATCAATCCGATGGTAGGAACACATTTCATGGGAGGAATTCCACAAGGGTGGGGGTGGTTTGGGTGGGAGAGTGATAAGATTGGCATTAAGAAACTTGTGGAGGATATAAGAAAGTGGCTTAGTCAATAGAGTGAATTTGCATTAGGGTTGGATGATGCTAGGATCTGCGGGAGGACATAATGAATGTGAAAATATAGGTGTAGGAGGTGATGAAGTGTAGGAGGATCCATGCGAGATGACATTGTGAACGTGGAAGGAGATGGTGTAGTAAGTATAGGACGAATAGGAATGTGTAGTAAGGAAGGAGGACGACTAAGATGGACATCCTCAAGGAATTGGGCCACGTGCACAACCTCATCAAATGTGTGTAGTGGATGAATTTTTAAGTGGTGGGAGATGTGAGGGACACAATTTTTGAAAATAGATTAATGAGATCAGGTTGTGGAAGTGGAAATGATAAATGGTGAACAAGAGTATGCTAACGCATGATAAAGTCAACAATATACTCGTTATGGGATTGGCAAACATGTGAAGGTCAACGATGTTTCTTTGAGAGCAATGTGGATTGAGAATTGAGATAAAAAGGTTTTTGTAATTTGTGTGAATGTATAAATTCTATGTTGTGGGAGGCATGAATACCAATCAAGTTCTTGGCCAACGAGTGAAAGTAGGAAATTGCAAGGAGGAGAGTGTAATCATGTTGAATAAGGTAGCATGTGTATCAGAAGAGATGCAAGTGATGTTGTGGGTCCTTAGTGCCATCAAATTTGTCAAATGTGTGTAATTTAAAGTGTGGTGGATAGGGATGGTGTGGTACCATGGGGTGAATAGGATCATTAAAAATGTCTAGTGATAAGTTGGTGTGGGTGGGATTCCCCCAAATGTTGGGACTCAAGCTTAACAATGTGGTCAAGAAGGTATTGATGAAGAAAAATAGGGTGTGAATGGATATGAAAATGACTAAAAGCCATAGAGAATGACAGTACATGAAATTCAAACATGGGTGGAAAAATTCAATAAGATGGTATGACAAAAAATGCAAGTCAGTCATGTCGCAATCAAGTGAACCGACTTTGGGAAGAATATGGCATGGAAAAAATTACAGCACATTCACAGTTGTGACTAAGACTAGGAAAATCAAAACTCGAATAGATGACATAAGCATGTATAGAAGTGTTGGAAGAGGTTATGAAGAATAGAAACATTCATGGGGAAAATCAAAACCAATTTTTATTTGTTTATCTCAAGGTGGAATAAAGGGGCTCAGTCTGATTGGATTCTTATAAAAGTTTCTCTCCTTAAATACGAAGGGTTACCCGAATGAGTATGGTACATTATAAAAACTTCTAATCACCAACTTTGCTTTACCCCCTTTGATTAACCAAGCTAGATTTTACTCCGCTCGATCTATCAAATTGGGGCCATTACCTTGGCACTAATCTTCATAGATGCACTAGTCAGGTAGGTGGGGGTACCCATTTCATTAGCCATTTCCTTCAATGTGCCAACTACTTTGGGGTTCCTATGGTAACCCTCACAATTATTTTATGGGCTTGTGCCCATGCACTTCTCATAGTTATCTAGACAAGTATTTACCCTTATCCAAACCCGTGATAAAATTTGTAGTTCATTACAGATTCATTCATTCCCTTAAGATTTTTTTAAAAGTTTTTACGAAACAAATTTAAAACACAAAGTTGTAGTTATGACTTCCCTACAACTAGATTTTAAGATTATTTTTGTGTTAGAAATCACAACATAGTCGCAATTGTGACTAGTTTGTAACCTGATTTTTATTTTTAGCAATCCTGCAAGAAATAAATGTTAGATCTTCAACATATGTTAGAAAAATGGTAAACATAAACCTAAAATAAACCCTAAGAAAAACAATTTTTAGATTCAAAAAATAAAAAGAGTTACCCATAACCAAAATGGTCCCATTGTGGTCACCAAAATGTATGCCTAGATTTAGATCACCTGCAAGATGGATTAGTTAATATGAAAACTCCAAATCAATGTTACTAAAACAAAATGGGCTTATGTTGCCATTGTGAAGAGAGGGACAATTGTGGTTTCTTTCATTGAATAAAGTGGGTAAAACTCTTCCAGATATGAATCTAAACCGCACACATACACACTTGAAAAATGTTAGTTGTTTTTGTGGTTAGGGACCTACCTCGGTCAGATCCCTAACCCTTTTAAGGAGATAAAATACATTTTATTTATTAAAATGAAAAAACAATAAATGAAAATAGCAAGTATACTTGAATAAGATCACAAGACAATCACAATTACGATTCACCAAAACTCGCACATAGATCGCAACCTAAGTGCGAGTTGTGATTCCCATCTATGTTGGATTTTTCTAAAAAAGTGTTGTAACAATTTGTATCTATCCTTTATGCTTCGCTTTCACTTCTTCAAGACCTATAAAACTGAAATATGCAAGCAAGAGAGAAAGAAAACTCAAGTATATCCTTAGTGCACAAAGAGTTAGGGGTTATAGTGAGGGGGTAAGTGGTATTATATATTTTTGAGTGAATATTGGAGTGGGACATATATGGGTGCGATGATACCGTCCATAGTTCATTGGGCATGCATATGGGTAGGTGGGATGGAAATAATTAAATATGAGTGGGTGAGGGTTAATAAATATACAAAGTGAGTTGTCTTTTATCTCCAATTTTTATGGGATTTTATATTTTATATTTTATTTTGTGGGGTAATCTGATTTTTTTTGGTGTTATTATGTTTTATAATTTTTTGGTATTTTTTGAATAAGAGACCTTATGTGCAAGGTGTGTTTTCTAGTGTATACAAAACCATAGTTACGAGAATAATAGTAGCAACAATGTCAATAAGAGAAGTAGTCACAACAACAACGATAATGCATATGTAAGTAGATCCAACATTTGATTTGATGGATCTGTGGATTCAACAACCGCTTGTTCTTACTTATCTAGTTATTGTAAATGGTGACTAGTTTCTTGTAAAGAGATAGGTGGTTGGTTTCATTGTTGTTATATGAGAAGGGAGAAAATAAGCACAACACAAAAATAACCTACACTAGTCATATGGGTGTACAAAAGTGTATTGGCGAAGAAATATACCTCTCAAGGGTATGAGTGGGTATCTTAAGGAATGATGTTTTCTAGCACCACAACACATATGTTTCAGAAGAAGTCTCTAATAATAGGATAAAATAAGTCACTATGGGAGTTCTCAATATACTTTGTGGTATATGAGGACCAAATATTTGATACACATGTGTTGTTTAAGTTCTAGGTATTTCGTTATCCACCTCATTTCATAGAACTTGGTAAAATGAAATTCATGTTTATCTAAGAATGAAATCTCCTCAAGGAGACTTTATAGCCTTCTAGAACACAGACTTTAGGTGAGTTCATGGTAGTCAAATACATGTCACCAAACCTTAAGAAAATGAAAAAGAAGCTTCATTATTATTTCTAATTCTCGATGTCACTTGTCGACATGAGAGAAGAGTATATGCAACTAAAATAAGGTCCGAAAGACACACACAAATAAATGTAAGAAAATGAACAATCAAATGCATAAAATTATTAGATTTAAAATCCTTAAACGTAAATGATAGTAGTTTTGATATCAAGGCTTTGTAACGTAATTTTTAGCTACAAATAGGTAAGAAAGATGCAAAAAAAATTGAAAATATACAAGTTAGAGATTCAAATGATACAATATGATAATGTTTTCAAAATGAATCTCAAAAATAGAAATGTCGATGTCGGGGGTAGAAATGTTAGTACTCATAATTGAGATATTAGGACAAAAATATAAATGTCAACATATGCAAAGATAGCTCAAAAAATTTCCACAAGTATAATTGGAGGCACTGATTTAATAAAATCTACAAGTTAGAGATTCAAATGATACAATATGATAATGTTTTGAAAATGAATCTCAAAACTAGAAATGTCGATGTCGGGGGTAGAAATGTCAAAGTACTCATAATGGAGATGTTAGAACAAAAATATAAATTTCAACATATGCAAAGATACCTCAAAAAAATTCCACAAGTATAATTGAAGACATTGATTTAAGAAATATGGATATTTGTGAAATCTTAATTGCAGAGTCACAACAAAGCAATAAGTAATAAGCTAAATAAAATTGAAAACCCTAAGTGCAAAGAGAAGGAATGGATACTTAGCTGATTTTGTAATAAAACCCGAAGTATGCTGAGTTGGAAAACTATTAAAACAAGAGGGTAGAATGTTGCAATTGAGCCCAAAACATCACAAACCGTTATAAATGTTGGGACTAGGGTTCTGGATTGGGTCAAGGGTTCACGGGCACCGTAGAATGCTTTTGGGTGCTCGTGACTATTCAGAACCTCATAAACTAATTTTTAGTGTTGCAAGATGTTCTCTAATCTTCGTTTTGGTCGTCGTAGGTCGCTGATTTTGCCTGTAACCTGCAAAGAGAAAGAGAACTTGCAAAACACCGAAACACATCAAATCCTAAAAATAAAAAAGATGCAAATGGGGAGTCATACTGAATATGGTTATCACCCGACCGAGTGAACTTACGTTTGAGCGGTGCACTATATCTCAAACTCCATATAGTTACGCTTGTGGGTTTGTGTGTAGAATCATGCCCTAGGTGGATCTTGTGTAAGATACACTTGAATAACGAGTAATAAATATATGTAGCAATGTAAGTAGATGTGTGGATGGAAAAATGAGCTTCCCCTCCTATGAAGTGTATGCGAAGAATGCAATCCCTTGTCCCTTAAATGAAGCTATATGGATGCTTTGATGCTCTTGAAATTCCTTTGGATGCAACCTTAGGTAATAGTAGTAGATGTTTAGTGTTTGGTCCTTTATTATGGTCATATAGATTTATATTTATATGATTCCCTTGGTTGAATTTCATATATAACAACTAAAAGGTCGACCCATAAGAAAATAAGATGCTTTGAAAAGATAAAATATGCCTAAAAGAGGTGAATAAAATACAAAGAGGTTGGGGAACCCAAAAGGACAGGGGTGCTTGGGTGCTAGCGTCTTGATTGGGTGTTGGTGTCTAGAATGATAAAAGATTAAAAATGAACCATTTCTTGAGCTATAGGGTGTAAGAGGTTAAGAAGAAGACACGAACAAAGACAAAAAGGCCAAAGATAGCTATTAATTGCTAGTTTTCTCACTTAGGAATCATATTAATAGCTAAAGTATTTGACTAGGACCTAGAAATGTACCGAAGTGTGTGATTTAGTGTCTACAACTACCCCCACTTTATTTTATTGAGTGAATAGTCGATAACATAAAGTGGATAAGATATGCATACCGATAACCATGTAGATCGATGGCAAAGTGTGCCAAGGAGACAAGAAAAAGTGTAGAGCAATAAAAATGAAGCATGAAAGTTAAGCTAGGAAAGAGGAAGTGACCCTAGGGATGAAAAGTGTAATGTGTGATGTCGTGTCGTACTCAGCTTTTCATTGTTACTTGATGTGTTCGATGATGTGACTGCTACTTCCCATAAGGATGGACCTATAAGAGAGAAGATAAAAAGAGTAGTCAAATATATGTATATGAAAAAATCGATCAAAGCATGTAAAAAGTATGTAAACTATATAAAAATGTGAAAAGGAACATGTGCACATGATTTATGATGAGTGAAAGGATAGAAAGGATCCTAAAAATGTTGTATAAGAATGAGGTTTTGGGTGATATCATGCCAAGAGTGAGTTTTTGGTGCTCTCATGCTAAGTGGGAATTTTTGGGCAATCTCATGCCACGGAGGAAGACGTTGTTATCCCAATTTTTGCCCCTGGGTAAAATTGGTCAAACACGACCCTACATAGAAGAAAACCTAAGGGTCACTCTGTCCTAAGAACTCACATTCAAATCCAACAATCAGGTAACAACAGGACTCTACAATGGAGGAGCAGGGTCTGTGAAGGATCAAATGATGCCAAAAGGAACCCAGAGCTTGACAGGAAAGAAAATGGGAAAGGCTCGAGGTTTTTAGACTTAGCTGCATATGAGTCGACTCGGGGCCAAACAACGGCATCTCGCGAGAAGACTCCATGTGTCATCTTGGCACAATTCCAAAAGACACATCCAAAGAGCAGCCCCTAAACGAGTGCGAAGCTTCCACATGTCCCAAGTCCAAAAGGTAAGGTCGACTCACCGAAAAGTCCAAGAGCCCGCGGAGGCCTCCACATGTCTCGACCACGTAACTTCAAAGGTAAAAACTAGGGGTAGTTTCTAAACAAGTGCGAAGCCTCCACGTGTCTCGGGTCGGGCACAGTGTCTCCGCCAATGGGAAGGACTTAGGAAGAATATAAAAGAAACCATGGAGCCCGCAGAAGCCACCACATGTCAATTCGATGCAATTTCAAGAGTGAAAGGAAGGAGCTGAATCTTCAAGATGCGTGAGGCTGCCATATGGACCCAGTACAAACAAACTCTTTTAAATATTGCACGCCCGTGACCCTGATCTTTAGACAACCATATCTTTTGATTGGAAACTCATATTTGGGTGGGAGAGGACTTTTTGGAAATATCTCGGCGCCGGCTTCTCACCTACCTCCATTAATTTTTTTGGCCCGCTTGATCTCGAGGCTATGAAGTTTCTCACCGCCACCATGATGAATAATGGGTCTCTTTCTTGCCCAGTAAGGAACAATGACAAGGCATAGGTGTTGCAGTGAGACTCTTCATTGTGGTAGGTGGAATTCAATGTATTTACGAGGGTGGTTGGAATAGGGTTCTAATTATTCCCTCTTCTCTCTCTTATTCTTTCTATATATTGTAAAGGAGAGAAATTCTCAAAGGGTTCTTCATCTTTTCTCTCTTGCCTCGACGGGTCGTTATATTACTAGTCATTTAACCAACTCATAGACAAGTTGGTGTCATTATAACCAAGGCAGTGTCTAAAGTTGTATGCAAAAGGAGAAAGGAAAATCTTATTCAACAATACTTCTTCCTAAGAAAACATACTGAAATTAAACATGCATGAAAAAGAAACACACAACAACTAAACTACTGAAATAAATCTGTAGTAAATAAACTATGCTAAGAAATAACAGAAAAATCCTCCTCCTTGGGGAAGAGCGGCTTTTGGCCATTCTCTTCCCTTTGGATTTGGAAAAACTACAATTAACTTTTAAAACTACACTTGTATTGATTCAAAACTAATTTACAAAATATGCCCCCAAAACCCATATATATGGAAGAGGTATTTATAGAAATTACTCCTAGTTTACTTGGTCCAAACTCCAAGAACTAACTACCTATTCTTGGGTGGATTTATTCAAAGGAATAAATACTAAACAAACTTGACTACAACAACCCACTTATCGTGGAGAATATGTCTACAAATCATCCCTTTAATCTAGGAACACAAAGTGGGAGAGTACTTATTCAACATTTGTAATATTATTCCACCATTTGCTCATCCTTGAAACATGGAGAGAAAAAGGAGGAGTGCTAAGTCCATGAATTTGAATTCTTCTTGGAATGCCACATGCATTCATGACTTTGAATTACCACATGCTTGGATCTATATTCTTGGTTGATGACGTGGAAGCAAAGAGTAGGCTGAATAGTTTGGTGCTCCTTTACATTATTTTGGAACAAACCAAAATACTTTCACTAGTTGGGTGTTTCCATAGCTGCGTGAAGAATTTCCGTAGTTGGGCATTTCCGTAGTTGTGTGAAGAATTTCCGTAGCTGGGCGTTTTCCGTAGCTACGTGAAGAATTTCTATAGCTATAATCTACGAACTTGGAGTATAGTTGTTTATGACCTGTTTTCTACACACTATTGCATTTCAACTTTAGAAGAAATATCAAGAAATAACAACAATTAGATTGCAAATAGATTTCTAAAGAGATGATAAGATAAATCCTATATTCTACCTTAAGTATGATATCCATTATTAAAACTACATCTAAATTCACTAAAAAGCTTTATTTTGAGAGAGAGAATAAGAATGTTATTTGGTGATATAATGAGACATATTTTGGTCTCATCACCCCCTCTCTTTCTTCCTTAGGGTAGAATGCGGAGTCTAAGCCTTCTCTCATGGTTTTGTAATGGCATTTTCTTGCCCATTGCCCACTAACGATGTACCGTGTAACTTTTGGAGTAATAGAATCTGTTTCATGATGCATATGTCCATCCTTGTCTCATTTTATTGTCTCTTCTTACCTCTCATCATTGCAGGGTATATTGTGCATATTCTAATGTTTATTACAAGTTCTAGGAGTTGTGCTTAATGGGTTTTGAAGTGGTGTTCCGTGTGAAATCTCTTTGATCCGTGGTGCATCTTGTCCACCCTCTCCTCTACTCACCTCTCTCCACTTCAAGCAGTTTGGGTCTGTGATCAACCACTTCCTTTTCTAGTGTATCACCGCTTAGTGTAGGATTTCTTTCACTCTCTCTCTCTCTATGTCTCCTTGGAATGGTTAGATTAGGATAGATTAGATTCTACCTGCACTAGAGTAGCTTGTGGCAGGTAGATTAGGAAGCAAGAACCAGCTTTCTCCAGAGGTCCATCTCAAGTTTTGTAAGTCCCACAGCTTGAGAGATGGTCCAATGTTGTGCAATCACACCGAATTCCCCACTTCACAACCGAGGCCATTTGGGGGTGCTATGATTTTGCACTAACAAAAGTGTTGGGGAGAAATTTCTAGTGTTATTCTCCAACCTTGACTGCTTCTCAACAATTTATACACCACTACAGATGGTGTGAACCTTCTTTGATCAAGTTCAATCCAATACAAATAGAAAAAGGATATAACATCCATGATGATTGTTGGAGGATTATGCCTATCCTATGAAAATTGTCATGTAAACTCGCTGAAAATTGATTTGATTTGAGAAAAAATTTGTAACTTCCCCCTGGTCATAGGCACCCAGGAAGGGTCAGAATTCCCAAGTGCTAGTTTATGGAGTGAGCGCCTGTATCGTGTTGTGTTGAGGACCCCAGTTAGATTTTGAGCCCTTTGTATAATGTAGACTATGATGTTCCTATACTACGGAGGTCGAAATGTGACTGTGTCCGCTGAATGGGGTAATTGATTCACCCAATGTATGCTCACCTTGTTTGGGGTACATGTGATGTTGTTAGGAGGATGCGGCCTAAAGGAGAGGAACGAAACTATGTTGAAACTAATACCCACTGCAGGGGGAGGAAATGTGCTTGGTAGAAACAAAGACACATGGAAACAAAGTGGTTGGAAACATGTGTTAGTGCAAACAAGACAAATGTGCATATAGAAGACAAAGTGTAAGCTATAAGCAAGAAGACAATGTAGACCGTGAAAATTGGGTTTCAAACATGGGACATCACTCACAATGTCACAAGACAATTAGAGCCAAAGTGGCCAAAAGCATACAAAGTGTTCACATAAGATAAAGGGAAAAGCCTACGAACAATGGTAAATAATGGAAAACAACAACAAGCAATGTAACAAACAACCATGGTGGAAAATAGTTCTGCAAGACAAATGATGCACATGAATCACCCGTTAGCATGTTAGAAATATAAAAAGTATGTCAAAGAATGTATGGTACGATATAAAGTAGTGTGCTAGTAAGAATAGGAAGTAGTATAAAATGAAATGATAGCACCTGTGATGTGTACGAAATTAGATGCCCCCAGGAGCATTGTGGGACTAGTAAGAGGTACAATGCTAAATATTTGTGTTACATGTAAGTATTTGTGTAAAGTCTGCATTCACAACTAAAAGGAAAGTGAACACACATGTGTATATAGAAAAGATAATGACATATGAAATATTTGTCTAGCATGGAAACAAAGTGTACATGTAACGAGTATAAACAAATAAGAATATGTACAACCAAGATATGTAATATGTTGTGAGTGTGAATGGAATGAAATGCAAAGTGAGTGTGATAGAGCAGCATGCCCCCGATAAGATGCATATGAGTATACATACGATGAGGTTCATTTATAAAAGACCCCTTAGCAGTTAAGAATGAACCATATTACCAAAGTGCTTCATTGGGAAATGGTTTGAATTGTATGCTTTAGAAAGATAGATTGTGAAGCATAAAGCATAGAGTGTGAATTAGTGTGGTGAGGTTCATTTCATATTTACGCCCTCAAAGAATGAGCATGAATCTTGGAACTAGAGTGCATCATTGGATAATGAGAGAAGCATGTAAAATTAGATGCAAGAAAGATGTATCATGAATGTGTAAAGTGTGTAGTTTGTATGATGCACAAAGTGTGAAATGTGAAGTGGTGTGAGGCTCATAAGCGTAGTATGACCTCAACAATCAAGTGTGAATTATAGCACAAGAGTGCGTCATAGGGTAATGATGATACAAGTGTATCAAGACATGTGAGACGCGTGCGAAAACTAGATGTAAAGCGTAGAGTGAAAAAGTAGAAATGTGAGACACTTGAAAATGCTAGAAAATCTGGGGAGTAAGCATGATGTTCCCCAGTGTATGTGTTGTCGCTAAATCACTTTGCACCCCGAATATCCAGGATGTGAATAGGACGTTCGGTGTGATTGGGACACATGGGATCACCTCTCAAGTTTGTGGGACTTGGGCTCGAGGTGAACCTCGGAGAAGGCCGGCTTCCTCTTCCTAAACTAAGTGCTGTACTACTCCTAGTGTAACAAAAATGATTATCTAGTCCTAGGCTAACATTTTCATGGGGTTTTAGGGAAAGAGATTTACAGAAATGAAACTATACTAGGGATGGTGATGCACCGAATGAAGGGTGTCTTCAGATTCAGGAAGGGTTAATTTGAAGAGGGTGTGTGCACCACAGGTCAACTTCACCTACTGCAACTTAGAGAGGGTACAAGATACCACAGGCTAAGAGACACGCGTTCCTTTTGTTAAACTTTATCAGACCGAGAAATATACCAGTTTCCCAGTGAAGAAGGATGAACTCAAGAAGGGTGAACAGACACCACAACTCAACTGCATGCAATACTTCACCACTCGATAAACACAGAACTCCAAGAACCTGCAATAGAAACTTAAACTTGCACAGTGTACCTGTAAGTATGAGAAAGGCACAAAGAAGCATAGAAGGATGAAAGGACCGAGATTAGTCACAAAACACACACTTTTATTGCTTCAATAACATGCACAATGCATCATACATTCAGAAGAGGCAATATTTGCCATTACAGTCTTGAAGAGGAGGCTTGAAAGTTCTCTCAACACACAAGAACAACTTGTAGAAGAGAGAGGATTCTTGAAAAGTATACACTCGCCTGAGATATCTAACTGTCCAACTTGTCTGAACTGTTGGAACCCTTTGAAATGAGCTTCCAACTTACATTTATAGAAGAATATGTGAGAAAGAAGAGGAAATGGTCATAATTACATTCCTAAATCAAGGCCCATGATGTATTTATTAGCTTAGTCAACTACCCGAGAAGGTTCCATCATGGGTCATTAATTGCCTGATGACCAAGTCTTCTCAATTAATTAAAAGAATATTTAAATAAAATATTTAAATAATAATAATAAATATTATTATTAAAATATTTAAATAAAAATATTAATTTAATTAACATAATGTCGGGACCCCCGTTGACCCGTTTGACTTGAAGAGGAGGGGGGTCCATGTGGATAGAATCTGCACATAGCCAAATTTGATGAGCTTCGAATCCTCTAACTCGGTATTGCACTCGATTTTTGACCCCGCACCAACTCTTTCCTCGCCTTGGCAATCGGGCCCTTTTGCATTGAGTCCTCCGAATGGTGGATCACAAACTTGATTCTTATCATTTCGCTCTGTTAACTCGAAACCATTTATGCATTCCTCGTTCAAACTTCATGAAACATCACCACGAGCTCCCAACTGATTCGACCTGGCTTTGTTTTGCATATCAACCCGAGCACCCGGCCTCAACTCGGACTCTCACATGTCTATGCACCGAGCTCATATTTACCATCCCGCACATCGATTTCCTTACTCCCCGAACAACAATGGGTCTATACTCATTGGTTATAAACTCAAGCACTAGCTCATGCATTGAGCTCTTCTTTGATTCGGTCGATCTCTTGAGCTATTCTCGTGCTTTTATCTGCATGGAAATATTAAGATTTGTTCGATCATGTTCACATTTTCACGCCTCTAAGAATGGTTTTACCACAATGCTCACGGTTCTTCCTTATCATATAACACTTGTAGTAAGAATGTTTAGCTTTGCCATAATAAGCACAATTGTACCCTCCAAACAATGAGAAAATGCCATTACCAATAAAGACCTAATGCTGCCATGATGATGACACAGGCTCATGCCCATAACATGTCGATAGACATCCTTGAGACTGAATTTTGGCCAAAGAGCCCTTCGGTATTTTGGCAGTGCATTCTGCAATCTCGGCTCCAATCAATAATTATGCCACTATTGGGATTATGGCATAGGTAGCCGTGAGCTACACAATATACTCATTTTTCCAGAAACTAAAAAGATCCTTCATGTTACAATTTGCAACACATAACAGAAGCCCTTCAAAAAATACATTGAACAACTGGGGCAGCCAAGAGGACCTTGGAAAAATGTACAGGGAACAACCATATGAATTCTTTCTTGGTCGTGGATCAAAGCTGATAGAAATAGAGCTAGATAAAAACAGCTTGAAACTGCAGTATAATCGTCCATTGTTTAAAAACAAGCTTCTCTGAACCTGGTAAAAGAATATTTTTATTGTCTGATTGGACGCACATAATGGAAGGGTATAAATATTGCCTCTGCTCTCGGATTTTCTCGAAGAGACCATTTACGAGTAACAAGGATATAGCATGCAAAACGGCTGACCGGGTATCTTGAGTTGACCTTCGCATTCGTTTCGTTTCTAGGAGAAGGAATGCTGAGCAATATGAATCGTTTCATTCTGCACCGTTTCAAAACTTCATCTCCTGGTTCGGGCAAACTTTATGAAGCCTTGAATGGCGTGACTCCAATCTATCATACACGGCAGTGAATGTTTGTTTCCTGCAACTGCCCGCTGGAGGCGCTGAAAACGGCTTCTACTGTATTGCAACATGCATGCTGCCTGTGATCTCCATGCACTCGCCGCTCCACTCGGCATTTGACTCGTTCCTCCTGGCGACCCGCACAAAGACTCGGACCTGTTTAAACGGCCTGTGCGGAAATCTCATGACGGATTGCCATTGTAATATTTCCGCTTGGCAATTGATCCGATTTCTCCCCTACGTGGAGGTTTGATCATGGTTTGCCAAACCAATATTTCCACGCTTGGCAGTTTGACCGGATTTCTCCCCTTTTTTGGCAGTTTGATCCAATTTCTCCCCTACGCGGAGTGAACAGCATGGCTCTCCATCCCGAAATTTCCACTTGGCGGTGCTGCTCCTTATTTCCCACGTCCGGAATCGGCCAAATTACTTCACGGGCCCCGGCCTTAGCTTTGCCACGCAACCTTGGCAAGATAGTAAAATATTTCCCATTTGCGGGATTACCTACTCAGTCTGCCATGATCGTGCTCCTGATTTTTCCTCCCGTCGAGTTTTGATTCATCGATTTGAGGATAACATTAACTCTCACGCAAACATTTAAGCCGTAGCTTGTAAGGTGTGATAATTTCAACGTAATCATTTATGCCTCGCCAACTTAGTGACTTGTTGAAGATGCTCATATAATTGCAAAGCAAATTGTGCCTCATGAATATTCCGATATGAAACAGCTTATACCTCTATGAGATCCGCTTCCATGAACTACATCGTAAAACGAGTAAGATCTCGATAGAGAATTTTTGTAATAAATTTCCTCGTGTTTCTGGTAACACTCTCACCTGTCACTTAATCGATTTTCATAAAAATATCTTCAAGGAAAATCCCGAATTTGAGGATGCATTCGATGCGATCGATAAATACATAGTTGGATGACCCGCTTGTTGGAAGCGCTCAAAAGGCTTCGCTATCCGCAACATGTCAACCGCTCGTGCACCAAATGCTTGGCCGAGGAAGGTCGAACACCATTATAATTCACACTCTTTTTAAGATGTCGGTTTGACTCAATTTTACATTGGTATTCGATGGTGCTTATACTTTCTTCCCGGGTTGATAGAAGTCCTTCCATTATGTAATTACAAACCCAAGATTCAATGATGTCAACCTCCCATATCTCGCATAATTTCATATCATCTCACAAACAAGATAATTCTCCCAAGTGGTTGGTCGAGCACTGTCTCAATGGATTAAACCCGGCATCATGTTGACTTTGA